>CM042052.1:40117500-40795000 GCA_023525745.1 Arctium lappa
GCGGGTGGTACACCCCCGGCGATTGTGCCACGCGATAGTGACACATGTCACTATCGCAAGTCACAATCGTGCCACACGTACCGAGCCCCGAAAAGGTTGAAACTCGAGATTCTTGCATGGGTTGACTCAAGGTTCGAAAGCACAACATTTACCTATCAAAAGATAGGCGGGAAAGGTGGAGGGATAACCAACGAAGGATGGAACTTGCTTTACGAAAAACCGGGTGTTACAATCCTCCCAACCTTAAAAGAGATTTCGTCCTCGAAATCTGGAATCACCAAGCACCCAACATTCACATTTGAAAGATCGATTGATTCCCGATCCCAAAGGGATGCCTTCATAAAACTTCACCTCATATACGGACCCGATTACATTCCGGTTGAGGTTTTCGCTGAGTTTCTCATAACGTGCCGTTACAAACTAAATCTCAACGTTCAAAATATTTCACCGACGCCAGGATGAAAGTTGAGTCCTTGATTAATCATTTTCTAAATCGTTCACTCTCGGTTGCCTCCCAACCTTAGATTTCTCATAATACCCCGAAAGCAACTTACGACCTTATCTAGCCATTTCTATCAGGAATAGAGAGGGGATAATCCCCATCCCAGTCCACAATCGTCAATCTCCCTCCTTGTTCTTGCCGGAGAATATGATCTCATCCTCATATCCTTCCCTAATGGGGAATCAGGGATTAAAACAAAATCTAACAATAAGTAATTCGTAACTGGTTTTTGAAACATGGTATTTGGATTTGAGGGTTTACCAATAATTGCAAACAAAATAGATGTTGTCAATTCAAAAGTGGTTTACCAACATTCAAATTCAAACAAAATCAAACCAATATTACCAATAATCAAAATTATTAAATCAAAAATATCAAAACAAAATTATAATCACTATCATGTGATTCAAAGTAGTATATCAAAAGTGATTCGGCAAAATTAAAATTGGAAAATCAGATTCTAACATAAAATATTACCAAGTACCAAAAGTGGTTTTTCAATACCAAAATCATAAACTTATAGCAATGAAATCAGATTCATAAATTAATACAAAGAAATCAATAACAAAAGAAAGGCCAAAATACTATTTCTAAATCTAAAAGATACTAGATCTATTTTTTTTATAAATAGCATCTATACTACCGTATAATTGAGATTTGGCAAAAGTCTTAAAACCAAATTTTAATGCGTAATGTACAACAACTTAAAGCAAATAGTCTTAAAGTCTTAAATACAACCAATAAAGCTAGATGTACAACATCTTAAAGCATAAAATTAAAAAACTCTTAATTACAAATGGGGATGCATGATGTACAAGTGAATAATACATATGACTTTTAATTTTGACTTTTCAATTGTTGCAGGTTTCAGTTTTGCATAGACTTTATACTGTAGATACAGGTTTTATTACTTTTCAGATTCCTCTTCCCAATTGCAAATTCAAATTTCAAAATTCAAACAAGATGTCTCTTAGCTTTACTTTATTCCTGCTCAATTTCTTGGGACAGTTTCAAAGAAGTGTTCCACATCAAACGGATGATTCAAAATTCAAATATCCCGCTCCCAATCTCTCTGCTATTTCTCCCTCTCTCCTGATAAAATCTCAACATACTCGCACACATTTTTAGGACGACCGTTGAAAATATTCAACAATCAAAACATGAAGATTGCAGCACAGGTGATTAAACTCTAATCTCTTCATCTTCTTCATGGATTTTTTTCTTTTTCCATGAAAAAACTGGATTTGGTGTGTTGATTTGTGTATTTCTTGAGTTTAAGTTTATGTTCGTTTTTTATGAACCCTAACTTAGAGGTGATCCCTCTTTCGATCTTACAGTGCTTTTTGGGGATACATTCTAGCCATTGATATATATATATATATATATATATATATATATATATATAGACTTCAAATGTTATCGATGTATCTTGAAAGCTTAAGTCTAAAATGTTAAACCTTTTCTTCTCAACACGCCATTCACAGGCTCCCTGCATTGTTTAAGAAATGGAGCAAAACAAAGAAACCTACGTCACTCCATCCTCTCTCAATCGCATCGTGCTTCTGTTCTATTTTGAGTTGGACCTTGATGTATCGTACTAAAACCCTAATTATTAGATTTGATATTTTGATTTTTGATTTTTGTTTTTTTTTTGTTTTTTTTTTGTTTTTTTTTTATTTTGCTACAAAACATCACATTCCTGTGTTGCAACTCCATGTTCTTAAACATTCTTCAAAACAAAAACTTGGGCCCTGCAAAACCTCACATTTTGTTTATAACATTGAATTTTGTTTATTCCTTGTCGAATCTATTGTTCGTTTAAGTCTAACTCCTTTCCTGTCACATATTTTTCTTTTTTATTATTGAGTTTGGTTTATTGATTTCTTGCAGCTTTTGTATACAGAAACGACTTGGTGGTGAACTTTGCTAATCCAAGTGGATTGCACTGACAAATTATGCATTTGGTCATTCAAGCCAAGGTAAGTTTCGATCATATTTTTTGATTTGATTTTGGTCCCTGTCTTTGCTTATTCACTACACGATTAATCTTTATTTTTTGTCTGGGGTATGGTCTATGTTCTTCTGTCTGTGCTTTTATTTTTGGAACTGTTGTCTGCTTTCAATTTGAAAAGTTTTTGATAGGTTTTAATTGGTGTTTGTATAATCGTTGGGTTCAGATTAGGTTTGGAATTGAGAACCTACAACTGTTGCCTGTTCTGTTTTGTTTTGGGTTCAGATCATATTTAGAGTTTATAGCCTTCAATTGTTGGTTGTTCTGTTGTGTTTTGGGTCATCTCAAATTTTGATGTATGGTTTTTAAAGGGTATTTTTGCTTTATGGTGGCTTCCGTTTAGATATGGAGTTCATATTTTCGTGGTGGCAAAAGATCGTGTGAGAAGTTGAGGTTAATGTGTGAAGCGTGAAAAGTGGATTTAAACTGTTGATCACTTTTAATCAAATGCCCTCCCATGAATTGCGGCTTAGAAGGGAATTGATCGGCTCCATCTCGGTGCATCTTATCCTAATGTGCATCTATTTCTCATCAAACGGTCTACTTCTCACGCTTCACACGTTAACCTCAACTTCTCACCAGAACCCAACCCTTTACGTGGTAAGTGCTTCTTAATCCAAATCCTTGTAGCTTTCATCTTCAAAGGGAAGAATGTAAGTATGATTCGAATCAACTCGATTCAAATTTGGTTTTCTATGTTTCAATTTCATAAAATCAATTAACTTTTTATGTATGAATCTAGGAGGGCTTCGATTAAACACGCGCCTACGCCAGATGTAGAAGACGAAGATTAAGATCGAGAGTCAACTCTTCAAGAACTTATCAACATCAAAGTACGATTTTTGTTGGATATACAAGAACTTTTAGATTGTTAATGACTCCTAAAAGTATATTATCTCTACATCAAGTCCTTGAATTGGTTAGTCTCTAATCTCTCTATACCATTTTGGGTTATGGTGATATTAGATGGAGGCTAAATGACCATGATAGCAGTGAGTATGGTTTCTTTCTTAGTTGGTGCATATATTTACTTTATTTTTTATTTTGATTTTATGCCTTTTTGTTTCAACTCTTGATTTTGTTGGTGGTTTTTTCTCTTGGTCTACCGCGTCTTTTATTAAGATTTTTCATGTGGGTTTGTTGAAATAAGTGATCTTGATTGTAAGATTCCCTTCATGAAGCAAACACAACAAATGTCATTGTTCAATCAATTAATTAATCCCTATTGGTGACCCAATTCAATTTGGTAAGCTTGATTTTTTTACTCTTATGAAATTTGTTCTATTTCCTAATTTGAAATTCTTGAGCAACTTGTTCCTTTAACATGATTTTAGTTTGCTAATCATTAGTAAAGTGTAATTCTTACCTTGATTTTAGTTTGCTAATCTCTAAACCTTGATTTTTGTCTGCTTAGTTCTTCTAGAGATTGATGAAAAAAAAACAAAAACATAATAAAAATATATACATGTCTTCCCCTATTTGTTCTTTAAAACTATTGCTTAATAATAGAGATTGGAGAATGATGTTGGTTGACCAACAACTATACCTCCTATTTGTTCTCTAAAACTATTGCTTAATCTTCTTGAAAGTTGCAATCTACTGCTAATTGGATGAAATGTTGGTAAACATATCTTTGATTTACTTTTAAAAAGATGAAAAAAATCTATCCAATTGGACGTGAATGAAGGGTTTGATCAATCTTTTTGATCTTCACTTCCTGATGAGCTTTCTAAAATCTTGAAGAGCACCCGTGGGTGAGTAACTATCTACTTTAACCTTTTTCATATCTAGAAATCTGCAAAATTAAACATTTTTGGTAAAAAAGTTTTCATGATTTATAGTAAAAAGAGATGAGAACACAGTAACACACATCTAATATCCAAAAAATATCATTTTTTTCCCAAAGATTACAGTAAAAAGAGATGAAAACATACTAACCCACATCCAATATCCAAAAAATACCATTTTTTCCATTGAATCTGGCAATTAGCACCGTTAGTTGCCGCTAAAATTGTGGCTATGACTCTTTGCGAAGAACAAATGAAGAAAACCATGGTAAATGACTCTTACCGGGGGTAAGATTCTTGGTCCTTCCTATGCCTTTTACCGGGTAAGATACTCGATGTTTGTCATGCTCACCCGGTAAGGTAAATGACACCCTTTTAAGTTTGGTAAATGAGCCCTAAGTGTCATTTACCTTGCAGGGATCAGAACCTTTTTGTTGCAAGATTTGATTGTATAATCGACATAGAGCTTTGTATTAATGTTCATTTTCTATCTATATTTACATCTTGCAGCCTCGGGAAGACTAAAATATAGCTCAGATGATGGTTCTACCTCTTTGCGATGTAAATGAACTTAGGGATTGCTTTTGGTTCTGGTAATATAGTTCAAAGACAACTTGTTGTGTCTATTCCTCTTTTGGTTCATTAGGTCATTTTGTTACTGTTCATGGTTCTAACCATTGTTACATGATGTAAGTTGGTTTTTACATGGTTTTTGAGATGGTAAATCTATATGGTGGCTAATGTCTCTGAGTTTCACATTTGCACTGGCCTTTGGCTAAATAGCCTTAGATATGGTTATTGGGTTTACCTTATGTATCTGGTCTATGTTGTTCTCTTGCTAAGTTACAGGCCCTGGATTTGTTAGTTTTATTACATCTGGAACAATTTCTACATGTATTAGGGTTGGTGTTTATAGTCATTGGCTTCAAATCAGGTAAGAAGTTAATGGTCTCCATTTGTTGGTTGTTGAGATGAATTTTGACAGGTTTTGGCTTCTATGGGGTCTGGGGGTTTGACTTATTGCATCAGATGGCTCAATCCTTTAATGGGCAACTCCAAGTTTGTTTTTTTTAATGTGGTGTGGATTATACTCACATGGAAGATGAAGACCATTCGACTTTGTTTTGCTATAACAATCAATAAAGCTCAAGGGCAAACAATTCCAGTGGTAGGTGTTTATCTACTAGAACCGGTATTCTCGCATGGGCAACTTTATGTGGCATTGTCCAGAGGTATATCACGTGGCACTACAAAGGTATTAGTGAAGCCTATCAAAAAGTTCAAACCGGACGGAGTCTACACATCAAATGTGGTTTATCGAGAAGTTCTGGGTGATGATTGTATATGATTAAAGCATGATTGTAATTTCTATTTTGTTTAAACATAACTTTTAAACTTTTTGGATAAGAAATTACATTAAGTTTTCATTTTTTTTAATTTACGATATATCCCGTCGCATTGTGTAAAACTCTTAATACAACATGTGAACCACCAAATATTTTGCAAAATATTTAAAACTTAATGTATCTTGATAGAACTTTAACATCCCGCCGCATTTGCGTGGGTACTCAACTAGTACTTAATAATAAACATATAGGGGTGAGTTCAAATGAAAACTCATCTTTCATTTTGCATATGAGGACAAATCTTAACCATTGATCAAAAACTCAGAAAACTAATCAATGGTTAATACATAATAAGGTTAATTGAGAAGTGATTAAGGACAAAGTTGGAAATTTGAATCAGCGCCTAACTTTTTATTTATTTTTTTAATTAAATTTTTTTTACCCCCTTGAACTTTAAAATAAATTATCTTAAAAATTACTAATATTTTAATCAAACAAATTACATTAAAAAACGAGAATTTCGTGTTCTTCGATATGACATCCATCTAGATATAGTTTTTTTTTTCTTTTCGTTTTAACCGTTTTTTACGTGAAATTCTATATATGTTGTTATATTCATTATGAATATGCATGCATGTCCTCAGGTGTCCACATTCAGTATGAATAACAAATATGAACGTTCATTCACTATTCATGATGAATAATACAGTATTCAGAATGAATAATACAACATTCATGATGAATAATACACAAATTCATGGTTCATGTATTATCTATCATGAATCGTGTATTATTCACCCTGAATGTTGTATTATTCATCCTGAATGATACATTATTCATGATGAATAATATATGAATGACCCATGAAGGTATAAACACATGACGTACTCTGTTTTGTTTCCCAATTCACAACCGAAATTTGGTTTAATTCATTATGAATATGTATGTGCATCCCCGGATGTCCCACATTTAGTTTGAATAACAAATGTGAACGTTCATTCATTATTCATGATGAATAATATAGTATTCAGGATGAATAATACAACATTATGATGAATAATACATGAATTCATGAATCGTGAATTATTCACCCTAAATGTTGTATTATTCATCCTGAATGATACATTATTCATGATGAATAATACATGAATGACCTGTGAAGATGTGGAGACGTGACGCGCTCTCTTTTGTTCCCCGATTCACAACAGAATTACTCGATAGGTTCTTGATTCGTATTGATGGGTGTTGGGTTACGGTGCTGAAGAAATGCGATGCCTTACGACGTTGATGAAATTGTTGAAGAAGGTGATGCCGAGTTACATACTTAAGGTGTCGAGGTATTGTACAAACTTGAACATACATAAATATTCATAATTAATATAACACATATATAGCATTTCACGTAAAAAACGGTTAAAACCACAAAAAAACTATATCGAGATGGATGTCATATCGAAGAACACGAAATTCTCGGGTTTTTTTATGTAATTTGTTTGATTAAAATATTAGTAATTTTTAAGATAATTTATTTTAAAATTTAATTGGGTAAAAGTTTTTAATTAAAAAAGAAATTAAAAAGTCAAATATGATAGGCGTGAATTTAAATTATCTTCCTATTTTACCCCAAAGCATCTTAAAATTAAGAACTCTATTTAATATGAGTTGTTGGATCAATAGAGATGGAGTGACTGAGATTTGTCCTCACGTGTACAATGAAATTGAGTTTTCATTTGAATTTTTCTCTAAACATAATATATATAATATTTAATATACGAGACAGGGCAGATTGGAGATCACGTTACCCAACCCCAGCCCCATCCCCGATCCACAATTTTGTGGGGAACTCTCGGGCCCCGCTGGGGCGAGTACACCAGTTTCCCCAACAGGGTGAGCCCAATCTGTAACGGCAATTCACATATGCATCTTCAAATGTATTTTTTTCAATGATTCACATCTTAACCTTTCCTTCTTATCTTCTTACAATATTTAGGATTTTTATTTAAACTGGTCCCTATGTGTGTGTGTTGTGTTAGTAACTAATTCTAATTTGATAAGAAACAATTTTCAAATTCTATCCGAATCAGATTGTAATAGATGAAATATATCAACTGTAAAAAAGATCAAACTCTAGTGACTTACATGGGTTTTCACTCAACCTAAGTCGCACGTAGCTCACTCTTGATAACAGAAAAGACATAATTTAATTCAAAAACTCTCACGTGCACAATGTGCTACCTTTTGATCGTTAATATACGTATAAAGCCCATACAATCAAGTGCAATCTCATTCAACTCATCTAATTACTTAAACATTTCTATCAAGTAAAATAGATCTATAAAGTCAAATAAATTGTCTCACTCTTCCTCTGAAGAACAAAATCCCACCCCTTGAAAACCAAATATAGCACGTTTCTTTACCATATGTTTAGTTTTGGAATTGAACAACTGTTTTTATGTGTACCATTGGTAAAAGTTTGATTTCAATTTCATGTTTGGAAGGAGGTTCTTGTTTTTTTTAACAACAAATTTTATGGTATTGCATACAATTGTTCACGAACAATACAACTCGTTAGATACGACCCATACGACCTCAAAAAACGGGTTTGGACAACTATTCCTAAAATAATGGACGGTTCTAGACTGGACTATTAAATTTAATGGACGGGCTTGGTCTATGTAAAACATATTTTGCATAGGTATACCCGACCCGTTTATATTTTTATAATGAATTAAAATGTATATATAATTTAATACTTTATTATGTTTTTATTATAAAAAAATAGAAGCTCACTTTGTTGGTTTTGGGCTGGACTCCCCTACTGAGTACCAACCACCTTCCAAATATATATACTATATATGATATGTCATATAGCACATTTCAAATATCGATCTTCAAATATTAGGTAGTGAAATATTTGGTTCTTGATGAGAAAACGCCCATACTTCATATTTTGTGACACTATTTTTTTTCCTTGAGTTATGTACGTTGTTATGTTTTTAGGGGGTATTTTAAGTTGATTTTTTTTAAAATTATTTTACATAACTTGTGATTTTCTATATATATATATATATTTTTAATGTAAAAGATTTTTGGGCCTGTTAGCCCATTAGCAAGTCGACCCGTTTACAGGGTATGTAAAAAAAGCCTACAAAAATAGGTTTGGTTTGCTATATTAGTCATGTTAGATAAGAAAATTATGTTATGTCCGATTCAAACCCGCAACTAATCGATAGTATATCTATACTATATTATAAAGATGACATAAAAAACTCTTAATTACAACTCACTAAGTTTTATGTACTATCATTTAAAGCTATCTACTTAAAATCTCTTAAAAATAACTACTAAAGCCTAATGTACTACCTGTAAAGCTTTTAACCCTAATTAATATATTTCATTCTTATCCCCCAAAATCCTTATCTCTAATCCCCAAACCCTAAAATTATGAAATTTGAATTCTGATAAACATAATCAAAACAGGATAAACATCTCAATTTAAATATAAAAAATTTAAAATATATAAGATAATTAATGAATTTTAACAAACTACTTAATTTTTTTTATATAAAAAACATTATATTGTTAAGCCTAAATTAAACAAATTTATATATAAAAAAACCATTATCACTCAATAAAAACCATCCAAAATCGTACTGTAAACAAAAAAAAATAAACATTAAAATCGTGATGTATCTCGCTGCATTGCGCGAGTACGGTTTTAATACATTATAAAGCAAGAAGAATACGTCAATTACATAAATACAAAGAAGGGCAAATTGAATATTTCAACCATAACATCCCTTTGGCATTGTCATCATATAAATGAGAAATACATATCGAAACTCCATAAAGAATGAATGCAAGACTCATTTAATTATAAGTCATATGACAATATAATGAAAGAGCAATCGATGTCATAGGAATCATAGATGGTAATGTACGTGATCTTATGACCACACGAGCTACAGGTGGTTGTAAAAGGGTCATTTAGCGGTCAAATAGAATAACTTAATGATAGGACCCAAGTCGTTATAAAAGTAGAACCAAATGGAGTTAAAAACATATAACCATAAGGTATAAAAGATGTGTATAACCACCAAGTATCATGAAGAAAAGTGAATGGAAATGACACAAGGGTTGAGGATAAAAGCGGTGGTTTTCTTTTTCCCTTGTTTACAAGGAAAATGTCTGAGTGTTCACAGCTCAAAGTGTTTCTGTTAAAAAGAAAGAAGATACACAAATGAACAACTCTACCTACACAATACAACGGAACAGTTAACAAAATTCAATAAAACCAAACGAACCCAATATATCCGGCTCTGAGTTTTCAGAGTCTGTACCCATGCAAATGCTTAGCCCATCTTCTAGCCATATAAGGATCATGGTAATCCCAGCTCCCAGCATTGCTGTTCCTACCATCTTCACTCCCGCCACCACCATCATCATCGCTCGTTTCCCTTTTTTCCCCTGATCCCACCATCACTTCCCCTGTTCGTATGCATTCGCTCATTCCATGCTCGATATAGCTATACTCCACCCAAACGTTCCCACTTTCGCTTATGTTTAACGGGATTCTCCTCTCCTCCCCACCTCTAAGTTCGCCAAGTCTCACCATCCTACCATCTTCTCTGATCCTCAACTTAATGTCTCTTATTTTATCCCCGAGTACTCTACCCAAAAACTCCTCAAATTCATGCATCACAAACCCGTTGGAAGTCCCAAAGCTATAGCCCACGTGAAAACGATGGATCTGAATGGCCACTTCAGTGTCAAACCCGTGGTATGATCTTGTTGGGTTGTCTGAGAGGTGTAGAATGCACGATTGGGGGTTTTCGTAAGCACGGTCCCCCAATACCTTTACCCCTTTCTTTAGCCCCTCGACTGGATCGGCTTGACCCATATAAAACAGCCGATCAATAACTTGTAGTGCTGCTCGTTTGCCATATGATGTCATTCGTCTGAGAGGGAAGACGCGTGCCGCTGCAGACGAGTAGGTGACAACAGCCAATCGGTCGATAGGTCTAAGTGAAAAAACCACCAATGCCATAGACTGCTTTATGAGCCTAAGATGAGGGCCATTGGGGCAAGCGACTAATACCAAATCGATAGCCGGTTGATGTGCCAGTCTCACACAAAGACAGGCTCTGTAAGCGGGTTCTGGTGATAATGAAGAGGAAGTGTTCAAACGATGTTGAGATGAAGATCCACAAAGATGGCATATCGTAGAGCCGGCTGTTTGATGCAAACAAGGATTGAAGGTTGGATGAGAGAGTGGTTCGGATAAAATGGAGAGATGAAGGCGTGGATGATCAATACTGTGAGTGGGTTCAATGGGATCATCATCATCATAGCGCGCTGAACGTAAGATTGAACGTCGGTGAACTCGGAAAGTGGCAATGGAGTCATCAAGGATTTGGAGGATGGGATCATCAGTTTGGTTGCCATAAAGGAAACTGCAAGGTGGTATCTTCAAGTTACGAGGCAGGTGTGTCCATTGTGCACGGCAAATGGGACAGGTGACTCCTCCATGACGGACATTGGAGGCAATACAATCGAAATGGAAAGCATGAGAGCACTGAGCTGTAAATATAGCCTGGCCTGGAGTAGTGCATGTGCTGTAGTTGAGAGCTTCCAGACATATTGCACACATGGTCTGCACTTGCAAGAAAGAACAACTGTAAATTTCTCAAATACTTGAGCAAATAAAACCAAACCAAACAAGCCCCTGATCTCCACCCCAAAGAGTAGAACGGTTGT
This sequence comes from Arctium lappa, assembly GCA_023525745.1. Lineage (NCBI taxonomy): Eukaryota > Viridiplantae > Streptophyta > Magnoliopsida > Asterales > Asteraceae > Arctium > Arctium lappa. Next base: position 40,128,904 of record CM042052.1, read on the forward strand.
TCCATTTAGACCCACGGCTTGTGCAAAGATACTAGAGATAAAGCAAACTGAGACCAACAACGATATATTATAAAGGATTAGAAAATTAAGTATGCAGGTTAAATTTTCACATGGGAAATACCACAAACCTTCCACATTCTCTTGCATCCAGGATATAACTATATATTTTCACTGATCAGTGAAGATTATGCCACCGATACAGGGGAAATTTAGAAGAAATTGGCATGAAGAGAGAAAGTGGTTGGTGGTCAATAAGGAAAACCTCATACAGCCAACCGCCTCTAATGTATGCTTCTGTTATGTGCTATGCTGTTAATTGCGGTGCAATAGCGGTTATTGGTCCTTTACAAAATAGCAGTGGTAAATTGCGGTTCCGAGAATAGCGGCGCAATTTACCGCTATTTCACCGATATTTGACGTAAAATAGCGGTCCGCAATACCGGTGTTCTCAGTTGGGCCTCTTTTGAATCTGATTCTTACATTTTTGTCTTTTTTTTGGGCTTTTATTTTGACTTGGGCCCTTATTTTATTTTAATCCATTAAGTTAACACTTAACCGTCAACAGATTGCATCTGGTTGGAAATTCTTAGGTTTTCAATTTTCTTTCTATTATCGTCGATAGTCAGCCTCGATCCCAGCCTCACTCCACGTCTCGACAGTCTCACTCTCAGCTTCCTCCTCGATAGTCACAGCCTTCTTCTTCATCGACACCTTTTCCTATTTTGTTTATGAACATTTTTCCTATTTTGTTTGTGTGGAACTTGTTTAAGTTGATGTTTTGATGTTGAAACTATATTTTTAATTAATGCATATAATACGTTAAGTTATGTAAGCGTACATATTATATATATATATATATATATATATATATATATATATCTAATAATTATTATATGGACCGCTATTTTTGGACCATTATACCACCAGGATAACCGCCCCGCTATTTTGTATTTTGACTATTGTAACAGCATAGGTTGTGTGATTGTAACTTACAGTTTAGCTAACAAGATCCAAGTCAATAATATTAATGGAAGTTCTTTATGATGAACATTTATGAATGGGTAAAATTAAATCGTTGTAATCCTTCATTTGTTGTTGAATCATATAGTTCAAAAGCATGAGATTAACGAAAAATCAAAAAACAAACAGCAAGGGGAAAATGGTCACTTCTGTCATTTGGACGGTTTATTCAGCACAATAAATAAACAATAATTTAGCTTTAATCGCTTAATGGAAAAACAACCAAACAACTCCAAAGCATGGCAAGCATGAAGACTTAATGATGCTTTGTTGCTACTACTGTGGATAATACAACTAGTGTCTCCTTAGGGGCTTTGTCATCTTCTTTTATCTAGGAAGTTCTCTACGAGACATTGAACTTTCCTAGAGAATTACTAGAGGGTCATTATGAACATGGAACCTACATAGGGCACACTAGTTGCCACTACTGTAGATAAAAAGAACGTTTATAGAAGTGAAAAGGAATGGAGGGCATGCTGCTTTTTCATTCTTCTTTTGTTGTTTAGCATAACAAACTATTTCAACCTTCTGTGGTAAGTTATCTGCAAACCAACAACTATTCTCAAAGACCTGTTAGGGCTGTTTACTTACAGCTTAATGAGCTTAATGGTATGGGTGGCTTATTAGCTCAGCTATACATGAATGCTACTTTACAGCTTAATCGTTAAACCATTTAGCTAAAATGGAAATATGGAATAAGCCAGGACCCCTTACTTGTTCCATTAAGCCACCTGCCACCCCAAACAAATTAATACCAGAATTTCCCAGAATAATCCAACCCTCTCTCTTTGCCTCCCTCAAACCCATTGCCCATTGGTCCCCCGTCCCTCAGACAGATTTATCCAGACAGACAACTTAACCCATACAGGGCTTAATGTAAAACGAATAAACATATGGGTTAAGTGGAACAGAAGCCTATGACCATATCTATATTGCAGACAAGTTATAAAAGATCACACAACCTTGCATGGGGTATAATAACCTGGTGAAGCTTTCAAGTTTTCCATTAGAAAGTGAAAATGAAGAGAAAGGAAATGATAAGTGCATCGAGTATAGGATCTTCAAAAAGCACTTAAGGTACATCTTAGACACTGAGGATAGAGAGCATTCACATTTGACATTGGTTTTAATGATGTAATACTTACCTATGTACTGCAATAACATGAACTTATGCAAATTAAAGGAAAACAAAAACAAGTTTTACCTATCAAACATCCTCATGTATTATCACATTAAACAAATAACAACCAATTTTTTATATCTAAATTCAGAATCATGTTCACTTATCAATACAAGGTATGCGAAGATATCTTTCTATGAATAGTGCATATACCTTGGGGTTTCATTATTTTAGATAAAGCTACTTATAACCAATTGTAGATAACAAAAAAGAAAACACCTTCTTGGAGATACTTGGTCAAAGACTTTTAACTTAGTACATCGACACATTCCTTTGTTTAAACTTTTTGAAAAATATAATAAAAAAAAATTGGATTGCGAAAGTTTGAGAATGCAATGTCAAAAATACAAGGAAGGTTGTATACTTAAAGGTCCGTTTGGTTTGATGGATGTTTTTGACGGATTTGAATTTTGTGGAAGACTTTGGAATTGGGAGGATTTGGAATCTTTGGTGTGTTTGGTTTGTAGGATTTAGAATGGAATTCAATTTCCATTCTTTATAAATAATTTATAAAAAAACAAATTATAAAAATAATTAAATTACATTTTTATTAATTGATTATTACAAAACAAGTGTTTTTATAATATTTTAAAACCTTATTACAAATAATATCCTATGAAATCCCGAGCAATACCAACTACCCCTATGGGATTTCTAAATCCCATGTTTGTAGGATATTAATGAAGTCCTCGGATTTCAAATTTAAGCATTGTTGCAAACCAAACATAGGATTGAAATGGAATTCAATACCAAATCCTATTAGATCCCGCAAACCAGATGGGACCTAAATGTTTGCAAGAAAATATATGCATGCCAAAATTAGTTTTTTTAATATGCACAAATAGTCCAAGGTAATAGTAAGTCGGGAATGATCAGGGGACAGTTTTATATTTCTTAGTGTAAGCTTACACATTTCTTGTGTCAAGAAGGGAGGTAAATCTCCAACGTGATTCAACTTACCTAAAAGATTAATAACATATTCATAGTCTCCTCATAAATCACAAGTGGTTTGATGGTATACAACTATGATGTTCATGTTACTTCAAAGAAGTAAGAATGTAAGAGCATTATGAGCTAGAACTTTGTCTGTATTCATCCACTTTCGACCAAGAGTTGGAATCATTGCACGTCATATTTCAATTAGAGCAAAATCAGTCTAAGTTTGAACCAAATTTAGGTTCCAATTTTGTAGTCCTAAACACTAGTTCAGAAATTTGTGGTCAGAGTGTATGCCGAATTACTTTAGGGCTTACTCAACCATCCTCCTGCTTTAACCACACACTTAGGGATGCAGTTGGAAAGTAGAGAAAGAAGTGATGATACATTACCTTGGAAGATGAGGTGGTTAGATCTGCCATTTCAATCTCCTTGCTAGGTTTGGGAGAATTATTGGTGGAACCTGAGGTTACTACCTGTTATCAACAACAATATGGTTTTAATTATCATGTAATTCAAGCAACAAGTCAGAGATCAAACTTCAATTCGTGTACAAAAAGAAAGAAAAAAACCCCATGGAAGTTGAGTAGTTACTGTGGGGGAAGGGAGAACAGGAGGTGGGTCGAGATGGGTTTGGGCGAAAGAGAAGGAACCGCATGTATGAAGCAATTTACGAGCTGCACTCTTGAGTTTCTTCTTGGAATTGGATCCTCCTCCACCCACCATTTTTACCAACCAATTGTACCTGAAACGAACTCTTCTAGTCTATATATATCTAAATCAATTGCATTTCTTGCTTTTATGGTGTGTGTGTGTGTCTGTCTGTCTTTGTTTGTGCTTCTCATTGTCCTGTTCCACCTTCCATTTCTTGCTTTTATAAAACAACAACAACAAAGACACATTATATACTAGCATTAGGCCATAGGATGTGTGATCCTCTTTTTTTTCTTTATTCTTCTTTTTAAGCTGCTGGGGGGTTATTATTGGTTTCCACCCGACTTAAAATATATAATAAGTTGAGAGTTCCACTTCCTGAGGGGGAAACCTTTACAAGTTCCATGGTAAAACTGGTTTCTATGTATTCCTTTATTGGCAATTACTAACTAACCATCTAGGATTATAGGTCTAACCATCATAGAAAAGGGGGGGGGGGGGGGGGGGAAGGGGGGGGGGGGGTTGAGCAAAAAGGTGGGTACCCGCCTAAAATTTCTGGAACCCGAACCGGCGGTTCCTGGAATGAAGGAACCGGAACCGGTTATATCGGTTTTTTCCGGTTTCGGTATCGGGTACCCACCGTCTAATTTTTAATTTTTTTTTTATAATTCATATTATAAAAAGGTAAATATTAATTATATTACCAAGTCCAAACGTAAAGAAATAAATATCACAAATGTGAAAACTAATAAGATAAAACCTAAAAACTAATAAATTCCATAAACGATACTTACAAAACAAATAAATACTACAAAAGTTTTTTCCAAAACACTTCATGTTATTAAAATTAGTTGATGTTAATAAATACTACAAACGATGCTTCACTAAAAGATAGTTTATTAAATTTTTATAAATAAATAAAATATATTTTATTAAAAAAAATAGCGGATACCCGCCGGTTCCGGTTCTGAGTACCCGGTCCCGGAACCGGTCCTAACGGGTACCCAGCGAGGTAACGGTTCCAAAAAATGAGAACCGGAACCGGAACCCGGTCCCGATCGGTTCCATATTTTATGAACCGGAACCGGAACCAATCACATCGGTTCCGGAATCGGCAGTTCTGAAGCGGTTCCGGTTCCAAAGGCGGATACCCGCTTTCGATACTCACCCCTACCATCATCCATTCAATTCTCTTCTCAATTACCGTGATGAAAACCCTTTTTTTTTCTTTTAGTAGATTTATGTTTGGTTTGGTTTGTATTAAGTTATTTATTAATAAAATTCTTTGTATAGATTAATTTATCTGTCAAGAGGGTTTTTTCCTAAATAGAGGGGTCGTGTTTTTATTTTTTTAAATTAAAATGAGCATGTTTAAAAAATAAACTTATCTTTTTGCATATAGCTTACCCTTAAAAGCTTACTGAATAAACCATTTTCTATAATATTATCTCATAACCGAATAAGTTGTGAGTCTTATTAAGCTCATTAAAATTACTAACAAACAGACCCTGAGTCTTGTAACTTTGATGTCACAACTGGTTGTGAGTCTTACCCTTTTTTTCTTTTGCAGGATATGTTTCTAAAGAGTAGTAGATTCATTTAATGTCATAATTTGTTGTAACAAAAAAATAGTTACTTAACCACTTGGGTTGTGACGTATTGGTAAAGCCTTTGAGAGATGTAGTGGAAAATCTCATTTACTCAGGGTTCAAATTCAGACGTTGCCAAAGCCCTTGTGGCCATGGAAGTTCACCTGCGATGACTTCAGGCCATTCGTGGTCGCCCGGGGATTAGTCGGTGCGCGTAAACTGGCCCGGAAACCCACGGTTACAAAAAAATAGTTACGTAAGAATTAATTTGTTCAGAAAATGTTAAAGTTCAGAAAAAACCCAAAGAATTTTTCGATTTTGAATGATTAAGTTTTTAAACCTTTTTTTAAATAAATAAATCCCTGAACTTTTTAAAATGGATTAAATATATCATTTGACCAAAACAGTTATGTTTAACCAACTCTATTGGTAAATCAATTTTAAATTAAAAAGAGAAATGTCCAAAAATGACCCAGAAGATTAATTTCTAATTTTGAGCGATCAATTTTTTAAAAGAAATTAACAAATAAATCCCTAGACTTTCTTAAATTGATTAGATACGTCATTTTAACTAAAAAGGTTACTCATAAATTAAATCACTTAAACAGTCAGAGAATTCACAAAGATAATTTTTATCAGTTTTTAAAAAAATTAGAAATTTATTTGTTTAAAAATAATATTCATAGACTTTAATAGCTCAAAATAGAAATTTATATGTTGGGTTTTTTAAAACTTTTTTTTTCCCTGGCAATTAGGGCCTTTGATCCAGCTGCTAAAGTGTGCAACCCTGAGTTTATTCGCAGTGGTCACAAGTGCTGCGAAGCCTTTACCACAACACTTGTGGTTTTTTTTAAACTTTTTGGCTAATAAAATATGTAAAGACCATTCTCACATTTAAATGGTCCAGGTAACATTCAATGTTATGATATTGGTGTATTAATGATTCCAAGGACAAACAAAAACAAACAAACAAACAAAAGAGGAAGAAGTATGGGACCCCTACAAGAAAGAGTGTACTTCTCCATACCCTTTGAAAAGCATGATCATTGAACAAGGGTAATGCTATTTTATAGTATAATCATGTTATATTATGTATAAGTATGTAAAAAGTAAGCGATGATTTTGATACATATGAGGAAGAAGTTAGCATTTATATAGGGATGCATTTAGCCCATCCAGTCAGACAATCAAAAGAAAAAGGAGCAAAGAAGAAGTTGGCTTCTTTACTTTTACATGTTGGGGTAACAAAACCAAAAGCAAAGCCAAGACACATAGATATGAATCCAAGCTTTTTTGGTCTTGGAATCAATACCAAACACATACCTAACATAACATAATCTGTTTAATAATATCAAACTGCATATATACGATTCTGATTCTTAGTGTATGATTAAATTATATGCTTAAGTTTATTCGACAAACATTATTAACCATGAACTTATTCGTATTCAATAGGAGTTGTTAAATGATGACAAATTAGCTAGTAGTCATATATATATATATATATATATATATATATATATATTAGTGTTTTTATAATCATCATACCAACAGTGTGTAAAGAAATGTTACAAGTACAAAAAGAAATATATGGATTTGTGGGGGGGAAGCTTTGGTATTATATATGTGGGTGTAATTGAATGTGTCTGTGTAGACCCACCCACCCAATGCATCAATTTAGCATCCACTACATATAATATATATATATATATATATATATATTCCCACCAAAACAAATTCAAAATAAAAGCAAAACGCGTTTCATATTCGGTTGTTGGCATCGAGGGTACCATCAATTCATAACGAATGCATACTGTTCATTAGTGTTCATGAATGGTCGTATGTGATAAGGGTGAACAATTAAGAGTGAATTATAGTGATAAGGGTATTTTGGGGAAAAAAAAAATAAAACATTATGTCTTTATTCTCTCTTAATTAATGTTCCTTTCAAAAGAATTGTAACCCTCTGTTCATTAGTGTTCATGAATCTACATGTATTTGAACATTATTCTTCCAAAAGAATCGTAACCCCGGTTCATGCATGTTCATATGAAGAAATATAAACAATATTACTTTTAAATATCATATTCATATGAAGAAATATGAACATGAATGAACCACCACCTTACTGTTTATGTGACTCGTTAACAAGTTTTTGTTCATATGCCCAATGGTGAAGTAATGAACAAACATGAACAGGTTGGATGAAAAACTCATGGTCGTATGTATGATCTGATGCTACCCCCTTAAAATAGTAGTGTATTTGACTATACCCCCTTAAAATAGTAGTGTATTTGACTATCTGTTTCATTGATTTTAACTAGGGTATGTTCATGCATTGTATGAATTAATATTAATATCGGACAAATTTCTCGAAAAGAACGACTATACGATATACGGTTTTATCCAAGCATGAACCAAACTACTATAATAATATTGAAATGATTCAAAAATATTATGAAAAATGATAAAATTCTAAAATCTTAACCTACAAAGTAATTTTGGAATCTTCATTTTTGTAACTCCCATAAAATTAATGACAAAAGATTACTTATGAAATGACGTTACTACCCTTTTGTATTAAATAAATAAATCAATTAAACATCAACTAACCTTGCAATTCTATTGGTTGAACAAGGTTCACATAGTTAACAAGAAATAAATGGTTAACAAATTATCCTTGCTCTCTCTCTCTCTCTATATATATATATATATGTATATATATATATATATATATACTAGCAGTGTACCCGTGCAATGCATCGGGGTGAGCAATTGTAAATGGAAATAAAAAATTAATGTAATAGCTTATCAGGAAAAAAAAGATATATATGGAGTAAATCATATATTTATAATTTATGTAGCATTAGTAGTGATAAACGCACAACTTGAGTTTTTTCAATCATGAAACATTAAGAAATTATATTAAAGTAATCGTGAAATGTATATTTGAATTTTAAAAACATGTCTTAATCAACGATATCTAACGAATGATAATATTTTTTTAAAATACTGAAATATAGAATAGGTAAAAATAACAAATATAATGTTGGATAGTATTATTTTGTATCTAAACGTATATATAGGTTTATTATTAGTTAATTTTATAGAATTCAAAAGACTTTAAAAACTTGTATACATGAAGAAAATACATGTACCATCATAATTAAAGAAATATGTTAATTTGAGCAAGTAAATAACTTTTCTTCTATTAGAGAAACCCTAAATGGAAGAGAAAAAACTTGAATATGGAAGGTAGTGAAAAAGTAAAGTTTGAATTTTTTTCAAATGAGTTGTACCTTATGCATACTAAGTTGTGATTAAGAGATTTTTGAAATGTATGCATAAAATGGTAGTACCTTATGTTTTATAAGTAGTAATTAAGAGTTTTTTATTCCGTCTTTATAATATAGTATATATATATATATATAATATGTAACCTGGGGGACATGAACAATGACTGTAATTAATGAATAACAAATATATGAGCAGGTGATTAATTTGGAAGAATGGATGTTGTGGGTCAAAAAAGTGATATATATGATGTGTTGTAGCAAAAGATATATATACTATATGAGTAGTGGCTTTAATGGATGTAGATGCTGATGATGCTCATTGGCACCTCAAAAGAAGGGAAAGTTGACAACCACATCCCCCCCTTCATTCCCCAAGATTCTTGATATATAATTTATTTTATTTAAAACTAAAACAAGCAAAAAGAAGAGACTGTGCAGCTGTATCTTCCATCCTACAAAAGGGTACTCAAATACACATGTTGGATTCACCAAAGCTAGCTAGGCAAGGAACAAGTTAAAGCATATTTATACAACTGTGTAATATAAGTTGACCAGGTCAAACTTAATTCTTTTTCTTTTAACTCAGTCAGTCAGTTAGATTAGATTAGATGTGGCTTTTTCAACAAAGTGCTTGATAAGGAGCAGTAATCAGCATGCTAAATAATGTCTACTTCCTTGCTCACACAGACAAGAGTGTATGGTCTTCTTAATTATATATGTAATATACATGTAATGTAGTACTACAAGTCAAAAGGCATCAACCATGAACCATACTTGAGATGCTGATTAGTTTTAAAAATACTAGTAAAAATGGTTGCAAATAGAATATTCAATCTTTTTGTTTGTTTCGCTTGTTTCTCTCTTAATTGAAGGACCGGAGGGAGATGATCAACTATTAGGTGTCGTTTGTTTTTTAAAAGGTCTAAAGTCTGAACTCTTATTTTAGTTATGATTAATAAGAGGTGGTGTGTAAAAAATGTCTGAACGATTCAGACTTAAAAGTCATTAAGAGGTTTTAAAAAAAAAAAAACAATCCCTTAGTGTATATATATATAGGGTCAAGTTAAGGGAAAAATCACAAAAATATGAAAAACCGAAGAATATCCTAGTAATCGTTTATCTGACGATATGCACATATGCATATAAAAATTTGTAAGTAATTTTTTTCGGTATGCACATATGTGCATAGAAACTAGGCAACATCTTCAATTACTTGTTATTCACATGTGCATATCATACACGGTTATTAAGGTTTTTCTCAGTTTTTTTATTTTTTGAACGTTTTCCCCTTAACCTCACTATATATATATATATATATATATATATATATATATATATATATATATATATATATATATATATATATATATATATATATATATATAGTGAGGTTAAGGGGAAAACGTTCAAAAAAATAAAAAAACTGAGAAAAACCTTAATCTGGATGGTATGCACTTTGTTCATAAAGGTAAATTATGTTGTTTTTTTGGTTTCTATGCACAAGTGCATTATACACTTGTGTATATACATGTGTGCATATTACAAATTATTTGTATGCACAGGTGCATACCGTCCAGATGAAGGGCTATTAAAGTGTTCTTCAGTTTTTCGTTTTTTTTTTAGGTTTTGTGTGACACCCAAAAATGGGGCAAATAAATAAATATGCAAAGAAAAAAAATGTGTTTTATTTTATTGAACTAAAAATGTGAAGAAAAGTGTGAAAATGGTCCAATTATGCTATTTAATAAAAGTGAGAAATGAATAAATGAGTTATTATGCAATCGGACTAAAAATGAAAGAAAATGTCAGATTAGGGGTGAAAAATGTAAACTTGGCAAAAGTCTTGAAGTCAGGGGTCAAATGCCATATTTGAAAGTTAAGGGTGTGAGTCACATGTCATCAGATCAAACTTGAGGGACCTGTTTTGCCAAAGATACAAGTCTGATTGAGAATCAGATTTTGAAAACGATAAATGATCTTGGGAGGCTCCTATTGGTTCGTTAAATCAACAAATAAGCCAAAAACTCACAGAATTATGTAGCTAAACTCGTTCCCTACATTTTTGGTTCAAGAAATTTGAGGTTTGGTCGAGTTTTGAGAGAGAAATCGGAGGTTGAAGTTCGTAACCGAAAAGCTCCGTTTATTGACGATTGGAGGTAAAATACCCAACCAAATTTTGATTTCTTTATATGGTTAGCTTCTTTTTTAAGTCATTTATCGAACCTTAGTAGCCTTATGTCTCAGATTTTAGTTTTGAAGGTCCAATTTTACGTTTTTTTACTGATTTTCGAGTTGAGTTTTAACCAAAACTTTAAATGAGCATGTGGGACTCAATACTTGATGGTTTTCATTGATTTTTGTTCTTATGGTTGAAGAAAATCATTTTCTAGAGTTTTAGCAAAAGAAATCATCAAAACGGTCAAAAAAACGATGCCAGACAGCTCTGAAATCGGACAACTATTGAATTAGAGTTGCTATTGGTGTTGGCCGGAGAAAAGGCCGGACGCCGACCAACTGCTAGCTGGGCCAAGCCTTTTCCTCTTTTGGGCTATTTTTGGTTATTGGGCTTAACATTTGGATTTTTTTTATAGTTAAATAGACCAACAATTAATTTATTTGGGCTACTTAATCTATTTTAGTTTGGTAATTAATTTTTGGGCCTTATAAAATTAATTAAGTTCAGATTTTATTTTATATTGTTTAGGTATATTAATTGATTAACTAAATTTCTAAACTTATTAATATGTGTTGGTCCCAAAAGTGCTTAACAAGTTTGTAGAAGGGAGGGGGGGTTGAATACAAACACAAATTTTCAGTTTAATAAATTGTTTATTGAAGAATCAAATCACAATTTACAGTTTGTTGCGAAATAAAACTAAATAAACCTAATCTAAACAAACTTAAGAATCACACAGATGTTTGCACTAAGAACTAGAAAAGGAAGATTGAAAAGATATAGAAAGCAAGAGTTTCTATATTATGGTTCACTAAGAGAAGGATAGAAGGTGTAACACTCTCAATTTGGTAAGAGCAACTAATTTAAAATTTTCGATATAACATCAGAATAGGGACAAAACTTCCTCTTACAAATCAAAACTCAATATACCTAAATTAAAATTCTATAATTAACCTCAATAAATATCAACTCCAATAAGATACGAGGACTAAACCGTAGTCGGGTGCTACTTAACCCCAATACAAGTTGCTCTTCACAAAACCAATGTGGAAGACTTCACCAAGCTACTCACTTCCCGAGCACACAATTCACAATTCTTTCTTCATAGTGTCACTAGAAGTATTCCCAAACGAAGTCTGTTGCACATGTCGACAATTAAAAGGTTAGGCTAACGCCTAGTGAGTTCAAGAGTTTTACATGAACAAATATATCATTAAAAATGTATGAACTCCGATTAAAATCGTAATCTTTCAAATGATTTACTTTAAACTTTGAGACGACTTTTTTCCAATATCATGCATTTTCAAAGATGGACACCCCACTACAAAACATTCTTTATAAAACTATGCAACCTAAAACTCACTCGAAACGAGAACAGGGATTGACTCCCAAATTAAGAAACGTGGATAAAACGTTGTATCCCAAAACACCCAAGCATGGCTGGAGTGAAATACTCAACCCATAAATCATGGTTAATAACTCACATGTACCACCGAAAACATGGACATTATGTCCAATACTCACGCAACCATAAAATGGAAGGAAGCCAAATACCGAAACTTGGGAATGACGTATTTCATTCAAACTTTAATATACGCGGGGGAAACCCAATATTAAGGTCATCATTTACATTCGACCACACAAATCCAACGATAATAAAGTAAGGCGTTAACATTTAAAATACTGTTGGCCGACGACGGGGGAGGCCCGTATCCGTTGAGAGTGGAGGAACACAAAAGTATGTCACCCATACAACGTTAATCACATGACACCTTACGAAATAAAAGCCCAAGTGTCCCTACAACTTCTTAACAAGTTTCACCTCAAAAGACAGTTGACCTTGGTGAACATTACAAAGAACTCCACCCCGAAGGCCCGACACACTTAAAGACTACCTCCAAGGCACTACTTCAAGCGGCGGAGGTCCTAGTGCCTACCTCCTCGGTAGCACTTTCAAACTCAACCCTCCTAGTGCCTACTTGAAAAGTTCATGGTCGTAAACACATAGGTCCCGGAGTCCAACCCCAAAATACCTAATTGACCATCAAAACAGACTGACTTACGTGTCTATGGATCCAATGCAACACAGTCTAACATTACATGACTACACAGGAATGGCCAACGCACTCGAGCATGTAATCAACCTCAATATGCAACATGGTGCATTAGCATGTAATTCATAACCGGGCTCTACATTGAGCCATTACAACCGGACAATTGTCCCTGAGACTCTTTTAAGTCGACACCGAGCTAAAGTGCTTAAAATCCTTTTTGGCCAATGATTAACGATCCCTAAATAATAATAAACACACGACCCACGTCATGCAAACACATGCTCTAAAATACTTGAATAGACTCCAATACAGTTTAGATTGGGACAAATGGTTTTCCAAATGGATTTATACTCTTTAATCTTTCAAAACGTCCTATAACATGAAATAAAACCTTTTACCCAAACAAACACTAAAAGAGTATTTTTACCAAATAATTTCCGTTTATGCAATAAATCATCAAACACTTTAAAATGACTTATTTTTCAAGATATCCCAAAAATCCCAAATGTGAGAGGGCTTTTACAAGATTTTTAAAGCCAAACACCTCAAATGATCAAAACGCACCAAATAACCCAACAAGTAACAATTTAATTCTTTTTCTTTTAACTGAGTCAGTCAGTCAATCAGTTAGATGTGGATTTTTCAATAAAGTGTTTGATCTGACTCAAGTATTGTCAGTTAGTTATGTAGGTAAGGAGCAGTAATCAACATGCTAAATAATGTCTACTTCCTTGCTCACACAGACAAGAGTGTATGGTCTTCTTAATTATATATTTAATATACATGTAATGTAGTACTACAAGTCAAAAGGCATCAACCATGAATCATACTTGAGATGATGATTAGTTTTAAAAAGGGCAATGCTAATGACACCCTTACTAATGTCAAAATCAGGTCAATTCATGCATTGGGAATGTAAAAAGCAGGTTTTGATGTTGATTTATGTGAGGAGAAAATCATTTATAAGGGTGCCATTAGCAAAGAATAGGGTGTCATTAGCCTCCCCCTTTAAAAATACTAGTAAAATTGGTTACAAAATAGAATATTCATTCTTTATGTTTGCTTCGCTTGTTTCACTCTTAATTGGAGGACCGGAGGGAGATGATTAACTATACTATATATATATATGAAGGTTCAAGGGGAATTCTCAAAGAAATGGACAACTGAGAAACACTCTGGTAGCCCTTGATCTAGACGGTATGCACTTGTGCATACAAGTAAAATTAAGTTGTTTTTTGGTTTTTATGCATGTGTGCATTATGCACCTGTGCATATGCACGTGTACATGTTACAAATTACTTATATGCACAAGTGCATACCGTCCGGATGACGGGCTACCAGAGTGTTCCTCAGTTTCCCCTGAACCTGACCCTATATATATAGGGGTTAAATCATGTGAGAACCAAAAAAAATGTTGAAACCCGTGAGAATTGATCTAAGTCGTAATTTGCTTTTGATCTTATGGTTTTAATTAAAAGTTGTTTCAGCATATTAAAAGGGCATAATCGTCATTTTATAACATAGATTCACTAGATGAAACACATACTATTTCACCTCATTAAATAAAAACAGAATTTTCAAAAATATGATATTTCACCTGATGAAATCCAAACATAATGTTCATATCTATGTTATTTCACCACATGAAATTAAACACAATTTTCATCAATAATATATTTCACCTCATGAAATCAAATATAATTTCCATCAATATGTCATTTCACCTTATGAAATCAAACTTCGCAAACCCATTCACCTCCTGAATTGCTTCTGATTCAACCTTGCCTCCATTTCTTTGTCCCAAACCCTAGGTGTAGAATTACAAGCTCTTTGGTACCCACAGTGAAATTTATCAGACACTGAACCTGCTTCAGAATTCGCATAACCCCCATTCGTCGAGTTGTGATTCGACGATCCGAAACAAGGCTTACAGTTCTTATATGCTCCAGATGCCTTTATTGCCATATCCTTGATCTAAAGTCACTATTGATAGTACATGTATTGAGAAAAAAGTTCAATCAAACAATCCACCAACACGATTTGTTAATAAAATGTCGAAAAATGTCAAAAAATGTCGAAAAAATCACAGTTTTACCTGAGATGTGAGAGTTTTAATGGCTTGCTTGGTGCGAGGTGTAGCGACGGTATCATCTTCTTTCTGTTCGCGAAGCGACCCACCGTTGAGCTGCTTCGAACAGGCACTACACTCTATCGGTGCAAACGGTAGAACAAGTTGCATCCTCCACCAAAATCTCCTCTCATATCTTCTGCTTGTCAAGTTAACGTTGAAATACCTCTCTCATATCCACAAATCCTCTCAAAATCTCAACACCTCTGTAGCCTCCGCCAACACTTGTTCTGCTTCAGATCCGACGGATGCCTGTTGGAATCTTACAGTTCCAATTAGTGGAGATGCTTTTTCGTCGAAGTTGTTAGAGGTGGCGGAGGAGAGGGTTTTGGCAGATAAGATGCTTTTCCAGCGAAGTGGGTTTCAATGGAGGAGACGTTCTTCCGACGAAAAGGGTTTTGAGGGAGGAGAGGGTATCCAAATCCAACAGATCATATTTTAATACCCCAATATGTCCTTCCACTTTTAAATTTAATACATAATAAATCTTCAAGTTGTAATTTTTTCAAAATTGCCATTGTGTTTAATATCCGTAGATTAAAAACAACAAATGGCTTAGATCGGTTCTCACGGTTCACAACCTTCTTTGGTTCTCATTTGATTACCGTCATATATATATATATATATATATATATATATATATATATATATATATAGGGGGGGGTCTTTCATGGTAGACCCTAGTATTTCGTGGTAACCATGAGATCCAATCTCATCCATCCATTTAATTAATCAATGGTCTAAAATACATAATATAAATAATATTTAAAAAATGATTTTATGCCACTAAATAAGGAAAAAAGGGTAAAATAGTCAAAAAAACATTACAATTTATCTTTATGATTTAGGCGGCAAGCGATAAGTTAGGAAGGGATTCAGTATTTGCAAAATCATATTTGCAACACAACTACAGTATCCCATAAGTTTCACAATGTATCACAATGTGTGACTCTGTGATACATCTATTTTCTACACATATCATATTCGAATAGAAATTCAAAAAACATCATCCAATGGAATTGTTTTAGTTGTAACATATCCCCATGTATAACCCGGTGTACCACACACTATCACAAATCATATTTGCAACACAACTGCAGTATCCCATAAGTTTCACAATGTATCACAATGTGTGACTCTGTGATACATCTATTTTCTACACATATGTCAATGATGGAAGGGATGAATGCAGGTGATACAATGTTTAAAATTCAATTAGACCAAATCAAATTATCAAAATAAGAATATCTCATGATTTGTTGGTTGAGATAATGAAGGAAACAAAATATTTAATTTATTATTGATTGATTCTTTCCGTTACAGTTTTCTTTTTAATATTAATTAATTTATTAAATGACTAAAATAACCTTCATTATTAATTAAAAAAAACAAAAAAATATTAGATGGATGGCTGAGATTGGATCTCACAATTACCACAATCTAATAGGGTCTCATTTGATTATGCCCACACACACACATATATATATATATATATATATATATATATATATATATATATATATATATATATATATATATATATATATATATATAAGAGCTTCTTTTGTAAACCCGTTTAATATTGTGAACTATGTAAACCAGTCTAGGCCATCCATTAGTTAGATCGACGGTTGAGAAATTTTTAAATTTAAATTTATTTAAAAAAATTAGGGAAATGGTAGTTTGGGAATATGTTTTAAATATTTTAAATTTTAAATTTAATAACTAATTTGAATCTATCTAATTTTGGTTATATCATCTCCTTAATTTTCTCAATTATCTCCATATCTTCTTCCCTCTCTCTCATAAAATTCTGGCGACCTCCTACCCCCCCTGAATTCCGACGATTTCCTCCCACGATCCATCATCTCCATCCAATTCCGGCGTCCTCCTCCCACTCCGGCTACCTCCTCCCACTGGCGACGACCTCCTCCCACTGGCTATGACCTCCTCCCACTCCGACGACCTCCCCCAATTCCGACGAGTTTTATAAACCGTTTTTTTCGAAATTTTCAAGTTTTTTAAGTTTCATAAACCGTTTTTTTTCGAAATATTCAAGTTTTTTAGGTTTCATAAACCGTTTTTTTCGAAATTTTCAAGTTTTTAAGTTTTTAAACTGTTTTTTTCAAAATTTTCAAATTTCATAAAAGGTTTCATAATATGTTTGTTAGATTTTTAAGTTTCATATATTTTCTCTCATATGAATAATCAGAAAATTTTGAAATAATCATGTATTTTCGATATTTCAAAATTTTCATTTATTTTAAACATATGAATAATCAAATTTTTAAGTTTCATATATTTTTCTCATATGAATAATAAGAATATGAAACGTGAAAATTTCGAAAAAACAGTTTATGAAAGTTAAAAAACTTGAAAATTTCGAAAAAAGAGGTTATGAAAAAACAATTTATGAAACTCGAACACTTTACGAAATTCGCCGGAATTGGAGGGAGGTTACCGAAGTCGGAGGACGTCGCCGGTAACTAGATGGTGATGGTGGATCATGAGAGATGGAGATAACTGAGAAAATTAAGAAAGGTGGTTGTTCCTAAAAATATGAATTATTCCTAAAATTATGAATTTGAGAAAAAAGACCTAAATACCCTTGGTTTACAAGATCACAAGATAAAGTGGGTTTACAAAATAAGTAGACTCTCTCTCTCTCTCTCTCTATATATATATATATATATATATATATAGGGTCAAGTTTATGAGAAAATCACAAAGATATGAGAAGCAAAAGAACATCCTAGTAACCATTTATGTGACAATATGCACATATGCATATAAGAAATTTGTAAGTAAATTTTCCCGGTATGCACAAATGTGCATAGAAACTAGGAAACATCTTCATGAAGAGCTTATATACGTCTTCGATCATAAATAGATTAAAATACGTCTTCGATCATAAATAGCTTAAAATACGTCTTCGATCAGAAAGAGTTGAATATGAAACAACGACGATGGTTAGAGTTACTTAAGAATTTATATTGGTTTTAAGAATTGATATTGTAACATATGTTTTTTTTATGGAAAAGCAGTTTAGTCATAAGCTTAGGCAAACAAAGACAATGAACATCAATTACTTGTATTCACATGTTCATGCCATACATATGAACGATTATTAAGGTGTTCCTCAGTTTTTTTTTGGGCGTCCCCCCCCCCCCCAAAAAAAAAAAAAAAAAAAAACTTAAATACTAACTACACCCTTGAGATCTCAAATGTATTATATATTTGTTGCTTACAATTAGCACATTAATTATTATACATTTATTGTTATAAATCTATACATATATATACATGACAAGAGCATTGTTTCTTTCATGGATTTCTATTGTGCTTTTTTGTAAAAGTGGAGAGGAACAAATTATTATTTGAGTAAAGTATGATTTTCATCCCTGTGGTTTGTTAGTTATAACTATTTTCGTCCCTAATCTATAAAGTTTGCTTTTTTGATCATTGTGGTTTCAATTTCGTTTCATTTTTCGTCCCTTAAGATAATAATGTTAAATTTCAGCTGTTAACTAAAGGGTACTTTAGTCTTTAACCATTTTATTTAATTACTAAAAATTTAATAACATATTATTATATTTATATTTATATAGGGTCTCGTGTTCTCTCTCCTCACATCCCACAGATCCCTCTCTAATAAATGAACTTGGTCTCCGGCAATGGCCAACTCCTGTTGCACCTTCCCTTCCACCACCAGGCACCACCAGATCGCAACACCTTCCCCCAAGACAATATCTAATGAAGTGTTGTCATGATGCGAAGATGGAAAATTTACAGCCCCATCACCACCACCATCACCGACATGGCTATCCTTTCGTAATCTCTTCAAATTCTGATCATACCACTAACAACTCCTTCACTTCTCATCATCAAACTCAGCTGGTGGTTACCAAATTTATGTTGCTGTGATTGTTGTTGAGTTAATAAAGTGAGTTAATTGTGGTTAACGTTCTCGGCATTTAGCCGCCGGAAACCAAGTTCATTTGATATGGGTTTGACACTAAACTTCATATGCTGACAATATTTCCTCCTTTGGTTGTCGCAATCTTGACAATTCATTCTGCAACCACCATCGCTGCCACTCCCTTCACCGCCATGATATATTGTCGTCGATCCCATATCTGGCCTGCCTTGCCACTTTTGTACCCTCTCCACTTCCAAATAATTTACTGATGATATTATTCCAAGAAGACAAGTAAAGATGATTGTTGTTGTTGTTAAGGAAAAGATCATCGATAACAATCGGGTTTTTGAAATAGGTTTATGCCTTTCAGTTTCTGGAAACGGGGTTTGGTTTAAAATATGAAAAAGATAGACCTAAATAGGTTTTTATTTTTGGGTATGATTCAACTTCAAATGGGTTTTGATGATGAACGATGAACATGTATGTGATATTAATTCAACCTCAGCCCTCAGGACCGGTTGTATTCAACTCAAATGGGTGTTTGTGAATTTTATTATTTCCTTTAGTGATTTTGAATCAACCTCAGATAATAGCTGTTGCACCATAGATTGGGAGATAGGAGAAGAAATGTTGCAACACCGTTGATGGGTGGAAGGGGAACAAGATTGGTATGAGGGGTTAATTTTGATTTAAACTCAAGGAAGAAGATGTGCATGTGTTTGTGGGTGTTGAGGAAGAAGGTGGGTAGGTAGGAAGGGGATGGGGTATAGGGAGGTGTCAAGTATGTGTATTAAATATATAGAATATAGAACTATTTTTTAATTTTAATGAGAAGTTAAAAGAAAATTGTTAAAGTACCATAATACCCCGTACTTAACATGTTTTATTAATGTTATTAGCTTCAGGGATCAAAAACAAAACAAAATGGAACCCACAATGACTAAAAAAACAAATTTTAAAGACCAGGGACAAATAGTTATAACCAACAACCACAAGGACTGTGGTGTGGTGGTAAAGGCTTGAGGAGTTCATAGCGCTCAACCCGGGTTCGATCCCCACTAGCAGCACTTGTGGCCACTGAGGATAAACTCAGGGTTGCACGCTTTAGCAGCTGGGCCAAAGACCCTAATTGCCAAGGATTAGTCTGGGCCATAGGGCCAGGATACCCTTTCCAAAAAAAAAAACCCCCACAGGGACGAAAATGTTGTTGTCAACACAAAAGTGTAGATATGATTAATATAGGAATAGTTTAACTTGTTATATGTGAGACATTGGTGACATTCTATGCTGATATGCATATATATATATATATATATTTTCAACGGCAAAGAAAATTTTTATTACCCAACGAGACATAAAATAGTTACAAAGGAAAGTAAAAACACCACACGACCACAACCATCAACAACACAAGGAATAGAAAAGAGACCAACACAGTCAACCAAAAGCACGAGAAAAAAACACAGTCGGGGACTCGTTTGCGAGGGACAAACGCCACCCAGGGGGCTGCTGGAAACCCGACACTACAGCTCCCACACCATATCATCGTCTACGTCGAACCCAGATTGGACATCCAAGTACTCAAATATGTGCATGGCTCTTGGTCTCTACATTTGATCCACTCGAACACTTTTAATTGCGTCATGGAATCGATCCGTGATCTATCCTTGCTCCTTCTCAAACACCATTTTATTGCGATGTGTCCATATAAGGTAGATGATACACCATATCGTCGCGGTCCATCTTCTCGAATCCTTCACGTTCATGCTTACTTGTTCACTTATCCTTAACAAACCACTTACCGAGTTAACTAACGATAAGTTAATATTCCACCATCTTCCGGTTGCTTTCCATAGTGATTTTACATCCGAACAATTGATCAACGTGTGGTCTACCATTTCTACCGAGTTTCCATACCTTGGACATAATACGGTGTCCATCTCGATGCCTAATTTGTCCAAGACCTCTCTATTTGGAATCCTCCCAAGTCTTACCCTCCACAAGAACACACAAATTTTCTTTGGAATGTACTTAACCCATTTTGCTTCCTCCATGCTATTTTCACCACCCATCCTTTTTTCTTCTAGTAGATTCCTCACCTTTTTAACCGTAAAACCATTTTGCGTATCCAACGCTCACACGACCCTATCCTTTGTCACTCTTCTAGGAATTTTGAATTGTAGAAGGCTCATTAGACTTTGTACCTCATCTAGTTCCCTCCCCCTCGGCTCACACCTCCAACCCCATTTCCATACCCACTATTCTCCCACCCAGTCCCCTCTACCCATGACCGATACATCTTTGTTTGTCTCAAGTTGAAAACACCCCGGTTATTCCTCCTTTAATGACCAATTTGAAACCCACTTATCCTCCCAAAATCTCGTCTCCGCTCCATCCCCTATCTCCTTTATCAAAGACCCCACAAAGTTTACACCTTCTTTTTCTAACTCCCTCCCCATCCTCACAATGTCTCCCCAAATCCCTTTACCCTCCACTCCTTTATGTCTATCCTCCGTCAAACCCCCATCCCACCTATATAGACTTTGTATTACCCTTACCCATAAAGCCTCCCTTTCCACGTTGAACCGCCCCCACCATTAGCATAAAAGTGCCCAATTCATATCCTTTAGACTTCCGCCGTTTAGGATGAACAAAATGAATAGTACTTCATGACAATTATTCAAATGAAAGTAACTCTCATGAAAACTTATTTCCATAGCCGTATTATTCATATCCTTCGGTGGTGGACTCAGAGTTTTTACTGAGCGGGTGCACCTTTAAGGTGGATTAATGGCCTACAAAAGTTTTTACTTGAATTCCAAAGTTTTGAGTGATTTCTTAAGTTTTTTTTTGTTGATTCCGATGGACATTTTCGGTTTTTTGGTTGATTTCGAGATATTTTTTGGTATTTTGGATGATTTCGACAAAATTTTGGCAATTTTTTTTGTTAATGTTCCTTGTATTTTCTCATATCCAAAGCATCCTCAAAATTAGCGGGTGCACCTTTCATATCCCCTCAGTGGCATTGTCAATAGGGGGCAGGCCGGTGCCCAGCCCCCCTCAACTCTCAGCCGAACCTTTACTTAGTTTAAAAAGAATTGATATTAAATGACCTCCAAATTCCAAAATGCAAATAGCCACCGCCAAGCCAAGAAAAATATTTTAGTAGTAGTAAAAAACTTGCAACCACATAAAAGAAAAAGAAAGTGTGACAACTTGGTGCTCTTCTTTATCTTCTAATCAAGGTAAATTAGTAACATACTATAGTTATTAATTCGTATTAGTCTTTCTAAGCAAATAAGAAAAGTTCAAGAAAAAAACCTAGTTAACAAAAATATAGTTAATTATTTTAGCTATATATAAATAATCGTGGTAAATATAATAATAAAATTATAAATTAGGTAAAATGTTTATTGTTGGTTATGTTTAAGTTTTGTTGTAAAAAAACAAACAAAAGCTAGCTTCAAAACCAAACAAGCCTCTTCAATGAGTGTCCCTGTACATCTACTCTATATGGATTTGTTTGGACCTGTCAACAAACAATCTATCGCTGGAAAGAAGTATACACTTGTACTTGTAAGTATCTTTTGATTCCTTTACCTTAGTATAGATAGGTTGGGGATGTAGTAGTTCAAAAAACCCAACCCAGGGGGAGATCAAGCTTCTCTAAGCTTTGATATCTCTAGCATTTTTGTATAATGTTGCATTTTTTATTTTAAGTTCTTAATCTTTTAGTTACTGTTGCATGTTGTTACAACAACCTTCTTACTTCCCACAACAACTTACGATTTCTAGCACACTTTCACTTTGATTACATTACGATTTCCAACACATTTACATTTCTACAAGTTTACATTTATGCATCCTTTACATTTCATGCACATTACGTTTCTCGCACTTTACGTTTCTTGCAACTTTACATTTCATGCAACTTTACTTTTACATCATTTAAATACATGTCTTTACCATTTCAAGTGATGATGGGCTAATACCCTAGCTTGGGTGTAAGTGAAGGTTTTGGGAGAGAAAGGCCTATGTGGTAGTGGAATATTGCTTTCGCTATTGGCTATCAACCTCACTATTCACCCCTTGTTTCTAAGTTTCATCCAAGTAATTCTTGACAAGGTGGCGTATGTTGTTTCATTTGGATGAGTTGGACTTGAATGCAAGCCAATATAAACTTTTAGAACACTGGAGTGTTATAGATGGTTATAAAGAATTGTGTCAACCTTAACGGGTTGCAAACTATATGAAAAGAACGGTAAGATCTGTACGACATCGGTTGGGTTACCCAAATGCGTGGTACTGCCGATTAATAGTCTAATCTGAACCTCGAAAGGGGACTGTTCAATTCAGTAGTGCGATTGAGAACCAATGCTGCAACATCCCAACGGGTAATGTTGTAGCAATGTTCCTAAAGACATTGTTGCTAAACTCCAGCCTAAACTTTCACCCTTGCTTTTCTTTTACTGTTTTAGATCGTTTTTATTAGTTGTTAACTCACTCTCACAAATATTGCTTCCAAATCACCATCTGAAATCTTACTTTAAGTTTGACTTGTTGAAAATCCTTACTTTCCTGTCCCTGTGGATCGATATCTGGTATTCTTACCATTATTAATTGTTTTAAGACGATATTGGGAGAACATGTATACTTGTGGGGTTTCCCAATTACTGTAGCCTTTTAGGGATGCATAAATCTGACCAACAAGTTTTTGGCGTCGTTGCCAGGGATGGCCAAAGTTAAGGATTTTCTTTAGTCATTTTTAAAGTTTGGTTTTTCTACCACCTGTTACGTTTATGGAGAACATCGTAAGTATTGCTGATTCTCGGGATAGGGGAATCTTGGACTATGTTATTCCTGATTTTAGTCAATTAAATTCTGGAATACTAAGGCCACCCATTGAGGAAACTCATTTTGAGCTCAAGCCTGTTATGTTTCAGATGTTGCAAATTAATGGTCAGTTCAGTGGTTTGCCATCTGACAACCCTTATTTGCACTTAAAATCTATCTTGGAAATAACTGATTCTTTTAAAATCCCTGGAGTTTCTAATGATGCCTTACGGCTGAAGTTGTTTACATTTTCTTTAATGGATCAAGCAAAGAATTGGTTTAACTCTTTACAAGCAGGTTCTATCATATCATGGAATGATATTGTCGAGAATTTTTTGAAAAGTATTTTCCTCCAATTAGGAACGCTAAGTCCAGAAACGAGATAATCTTTTTTAAACAAATGGATGATGAAGCATTGCCTGATGCATGGGAAAGGTATAAAGAGTTGTTGAGAAAATTCCCTCACCATGGCATTCCTTATTGTATTCAGCTAGAAACATTTTACAATGGTTTAACCACCGTTGCTAAGCAAATACTTGATGTTGCAGCAAGAGGAGTTTTCACAACTTGTACCTATAATGATGGGTTTGACATACTTGAAAAGATCTCAAATAATCATCTTTATTGGGGTGATCCAAATACATTAATACAACAAGAAACAACTATGACAATGAAACATATGCATATAATGCACTTGCAGCACAACTCACATCTTTGGCTAACATACTTAAAAACATGAATGTTGGCCCAGGTGTGCAGTCTGTTGCTACAACAACATATCCTGATGTTAATGTTGTAACATGTATGTTATGTGGAGGAGGCCATTTATTTGAGCAATGTGCATCTAACCCAGAGTCAGTAAACTATTTTGGTAACCATGATAGGGGAGGTAACTATTCTCAAACTCATAATGAAGGGTGGATCCAACACCCAAATTTCTATTGGAATCCTCAAGCCTTGAACAAACATGTTAATGGACCACAAGGACCCCTAGGTTTCCAACAACATAATCCTGATGTTTTTGACAACCACAAGCCGATTTTTCAACAACACTCCACTCATCCTGTTTTTCAAAATACCCAAGCCCACCCACCACCTGATTCTTCCACATCATTGGAAACGATGATGAAAGATTTCATAAATCAGACGCAATCAACTATAAGAAATATAAGAAACCAAGTTGGGGAATTAGCTCGTGAGATGAGAAGTAGGTCTAGTGGAATCATTCCTAGTGAGACCGAAAAACTTGATGAGAGTGAGAGAGAACATGAGATATTGAGATGGTTGTGACTATGTTTGATGAAGAAGGTCTTGTAAAAGACACTGACTTAGAAGACCTACTGATTTTTTCCTGAAAAACAAATTGAAACAGATGTTGCAGCAACATTTACAGTTGCTGCAACAACATTCTTTGATACTACCGAAACATCCTCTGATCTTGTTAGTTTACCTACCCAACTAATAGGAAATAGAGAGACAAAGGTTATAACATCAATTTCTAATAGATCTGACTTCCCATTATTATTTCCAGATGAAGTCAAAAAGGAATCATTTGTGCAAAGTGATGCTATAACAAGTCTTTCATGCTTTGATCCTTTTGCTACAACACCAACAAAGGCAAAGACCACTGCCACTCACTCATCATTTAGTCAAAACCCATATCGCAAAGGTGTGAGTCATGTTCCAGATCTTCCATCCCATGTACTCCACCTTCCAAGGCTGGAAAATCAAAAAGATGAGTTACCATTCAAAGAGTCCATCGATGTACATAATGAAGAAGTCACCCTCAACGTGTTTCATGCAATGAGATGCCCTGGTGAGAGTGAAGAATGTTTCCACATTTGTTCTTTTGAATCCATCTGTCGTAATGATGAAGGGAAGGAAGTGTTGAGAAAAGTGTGGAAACATAAATGGAAAGAGAAACACCCGGTTAAGCAAGAAGTAGTGCTGCAGCAACAACACCTACTCCTTATAAGTAGGACAGGTCCAATTTTTCTTAACTTTATCTCCATAGTGTTTATTTTTATTTCTTCTTTTATTTTTTAGGATCCATGAGTCAGGGATATTTTTTTTACATTCTTTTGAGTCTGAGTGATAGTAACTAATAACTTTTTTTGCAAACCATAGCCCGAATAATTTTTTTTGTTTCTAATCCATCCTTATTTTTTCTACTAGAACCAAACAATGTCTTCCTGTGCAGCAACTTGGCACCCATTTTTGATAAACTTAGGAGATGATTTAGGCCATCTTTCTTAAACACAAGCCATACATTTTTTCCTTTGCACCTTTGAACCTAAGCTTATTGTGATCCTCAATGAGGACATTGAGAAATTCAAGTGTGGGGAGGGCATATATCACTACTAAGCAGAAAAGATCAATGAGCATAAAATAAGCTCAAAAGAATGAGTGGTGATAACAAAAGTCAAAAAGTTGAAAATATAAAACATGTTGTAGCAACTGTATTCTGTGTTACGACATACCAAACTAGTACTTGATGGTAGGCCTGTAAACGAACCGAACGAACACGAACAAAGGCTTGTTCATGTTCGTTTGTTTAACTTAACCGAACAAACAAACGAACACAAACACTAAACGATCAAAAAAATTTGTGGTCGTGTTCGTTCGTTTAGAAAATATCTATGTTCGTGTTTGTTTATGTTCGTTTGTTAAAATACTAAACGAACTTGACGAACAAACTTAAACTAACGAACTTAAACAACACCACTATAATGAGGTGCTCCAACAATAACACTATCAACAGATTCAAGCCAAAAGGCTCAAACCCACCAGTGCAAGCCAATGGCTAGGTATGGAGTCACTAAGACACCTTGGAGTTGCTATATATACAGAAAACTCAAGAGACAATTGCTTTTAGGTTCTGATGTGGGATGAAAACTCAACAAACATGAGTTGTTCTCACTTCATGAGTTGGCTTCACTCTTCACTCCTTGACTTGTCCCACATCAAAAATATTTTGTAAAAGAAAGAAGAGGAGCCATTATATAAAGAAAGTTGAGGGGATAAACTAAGTTCACCAATTTTATTTTCTTTATTTTTTTTGAAAATGCTAAATCTTTATTAATTCTAGTTAATTACAATTTTTATTCAAAAGTTAAATAATTTCTTAAGTATTTAATTATTTCCATATTATCAGTAAATAAATGAAACATTTAATGAACATAAATGAACGAACGTTCACAAACGTAAATGAACGAACGTTCACGAACGTAAACGAACAAACGAGACGTTTGTTCATGTTCGTTCGTTTATTAAATAAACGAACATAAACGGACTTGTTAGAGCAGAAATATGTTGGATACAAGATCATAGAAGACAGAAGGTGAAAGTCAAACATGTCAAAGCTGAAAGTCAACTCTCAAGCAAAGTCAAAGTCAAATTCAATAAAAGTCAAAGTCTTAGTTAGTTAGTCTTTTGTCTTGTAGGCGTGTAGTTTTTTTTTTCTTTAATAGACTTGTGACTAGTTTGTGAGTAGAAGTAGTAGTTGCATGTAACAAGTTCTGAGAGATACATTATTCGCAGAGAGAGAGAGTTAGGGAGAGAAAGTGTCCTGAGAGAATTGTAATCAAGATACTTTGATTTTTGAAATTGAAAACCAGGTAGGAATTCATCTTATTTGTTTTGATTTGTTTGATAAGAACTTGAATCAGGGACTATCAATTGGTATCAGAGCAATTTCAATCAAGAAATCAAGAAATTGAGTTTTTCGACACTGTTACATCGAGTTCGTAGATCAATTCTTAGTTTGTAATTGTTTTTCGAGTTGTAATTGCTAGAATTGTGTTTGAATAGAGTACTAGCATGAAATTGTATAGGTGATTTGAACTCTTGCACTGTAATCGATCATAAATCTTTGAATTTTAGAATTCGAGTTACACGAGTTTGTCAAGCACTGTAATGGATCAATTTGTACTTCTTGAAGTATTTTGTTGAAATTCATTGGTGCAGACCTTCTTGAAGAACTGGCAAGAATCACCAAGAACTCACAAAGTTCAAAGAATTCGTAGAAATCTTGAAAGATTTCGCAGTCATCAGAATTCGCATAGTTGTTTCTGAGTTTTCACAAGGACAGGATTCACAGAACAGTGTGTTGCAACAAACAGAGAATTCGCTTATGTGTTACTTGCGAATTTCATAGAATTCACAGAGAATTAATTCTGAAAAAGTTTTAAGTATAGAATTCGTAACTGATTCTCTTGCGAATTTTACAAATTTCGCATTTCTGAGTGTTGAGAATTCTAAGAATTCGCATTATTCTGTGTTACGAATTGCAAAGGATTCGTAGATTTTCGAGAAAATTTTACTAAGGACAGGATTCGCATCTGAGAATTCGCATAAGACTATTCTATGAATTCCTTGAAATTCACAGAAGAGTAGTCTACGAATTCTTATAGTTTTACGAAAAGTTTGAAAATTTTCCAAGTAAAGGATTCGTAAGTTTCTACCTTGCGAATTCTAACTTGTTCTTGCTTGCGAATTCTGTTTGTTTCTTTAGCTTGCGAATTCTAATTCTAAATCTTGCGAATTCCTTGTGTTTAAGAGTACTTTGCGAATTCTTTGTACTTCTATTGGATCCTGCGAATTCTAGACTTAGTGAATTTCAGAAATTCCTGTGTCTAGTTTCTTTTCGTGTTATTCTGTATTTCTGTGATTTTTATTGGACTAACGATCAGTTTCAAGTTTCTTATTGCATATTTTTAAAAACCAGGATGACTTCAAAGGATGCTCTCTCGATTGGCATTGATGTCAAACCCCCTGTTCTTTTCAAAGGAGAGTATGAGCAGTGGAAAGACAAATTTTTAGATTTCATTGACAGGCATGCAAACGGAGACAACATTTTATTGTCAATTACTGAAAGCCCAATGGTACCACCGACAGTGGAGATACCAGATGATGAATCCTCTGACAGTGAGGATGGAGACGAAGACAGAGTAAGAAAGATGAAAACAGTTCCGAAGGATTTTGCCCAATATTCAGATGAGCTGAAAAACAGATTCAAAGCCGATAAACAAGAAAGATCTCTTCTACTTCAGAGTATCCCAAATGAGATCTATGTAAAGATCGACAGCTACAAAGCTAATGCGAAGAAGATGTGGGATCAGTTACAGAAGATGATGATGGGCTCTAAGGTGGGAAATAAGATAAAGGTGGCCAACTGTATCAACAATTATGAAGAGTTCAAGGACAAAGAAGATGAGAGCTTGGAGGAAACTTATGAAAGATTCGTTCTTCTTCTGAATGAATTATCCAAGAACAAAGTAAAGAAGAAGCAGATTGAAAACAATGTGAAATTCCTCAGCATCTTACAACCAGAATGGAAGAAGCATACCCGCCGGATGAAGCAAATGAAGGACTTAAGTGATATACCTCTTCATGAAGTTTATGAGACACTACTTTAGAATGAGGAGGAGGTTGACGAGAAAAGAGTTGATAAGAAAAAGAAAGCTGAGAAAGTTGTTGACCCCATAGCCTTAGTAGTTGGAGAGAAGGAGAAAGAGAAGAAAGAGAAGAAAAAGAAGAAGAAAGTAGTGATTCCCAGTTCTGATTCTGAGTCTGATTCAGATAGTGACGATGGCAAAAACCTCAAGCAAGCTATGCTTCTTCTGACCCGTGCATTCCAGAAGAAATTCTACAAGAAACCGGGTTCAAACACACAGAGGTATTCTTCGTCAGGTTCAAAGAATCATGAACATCGGGAAAGAGTTGAAGGTAACAGATATGAGGAGAACCGGTATGTAGAAAGAAAGTTGGATGAGAAGAAAAAGTATCTGAATGATTATGTTGGTGCTGAAAAGAAGACCTGGTCAAATGCTACAACTGTGGTAAGGTCGGTCACTATGCTAAGGATTGTCGGAAGCCGAAGGTCAGAAATTCAGAGTATTACAAGAACAAAATGCTTCTGGCTAAACAGCAAGAGGCTGGCAAGGCATTGATGGCTGAAGATGAATATTGGCTAGATCATTCAGATGAAGAGGACAAAGAAGAATCAGCTCACATGTGTTTGATGGGAAACACTGTGAAGTATGATGATAGTGATAAAGAATCAACTGATGAGGTACTTAATCTTTCTAAATCTGATTTTATGGTTACAATGGAATCTATGATGGTCGAACTTCAAGATCTTCAAAACAAACTGAAAAAGGAAAAGAGCAGAGTTGAAAAGAAAAATCAAAGATCTTTGAAATTAACAAGCAAGTTGTTGGGAACAAAGATTTGATTGATTCTCTACGCAAATCTGTTTCTGATTTTAAAAATGAAAAAGATCGTTTTGAAAGTAAGATTTCTGATTTTGAATCTAAACTGTCTAAGTCTGTTTCTGAAAAGCAAGAATGTGATTTAAAAGCTCATAATTTGCAGGTTGAAAATAAGAGCTTAGTAAAGAAGGTAAATGGTTTGGAAGCTAAAATTTATACACGAGGTCAAACAGATCAAAATATTTTTCTTAACACCCCGAATGAGGAAGCTGATGTTAGAGAGAAGTGGGGTCTCGGTTACGAAAACCCACACTATCTAAAGAAAGCTATCAGAAAACAACCAGTTTTGTATAATTTTGATTTTCTTTTTGTAGCTGGAAAATATCCTCATTTGAAACCCAAATTCTTTACCAAATCATTTGATGGGGTAGAGGCTAAAGAGGATGAGAAAAGAAATAACTTACAGAAAATGCAACTACCATTCTGCTATAAAAAGATGAATGATAGTTATATCTCAGATCAGCCAAAATGTCTTTAAAATGATTATTTTGAAAGCTATTCGACAAAAGAATCGGAGGTAAAAACTTTAAAAGCTAAAATTTATGTTCCTCCACTTATTTTAGAAAGCAAAATAATCGAGCTTGAAAATGTTTTATCTGATGAAAGAATATTGGCTGACATTGAACAAAATGTATTTTCAACTGTTTTAAAGAACATATTTTTAAATGTTGAATCTCAAAAGTGTTTTACATCCTCTAAAGCACCTCACACCTCTGAAGTTGATCTTGATGACTTATTTGCGTCTACAAATGATTTTTTAAATTCTGATGAAGGGTGTATTGATGAGATTGATATGTTTGATTTCAATGCTAAACTTCCAGATCATTCTACTTTTGTTATTAATGGTCAAGCTTTACCAAGTGTGCATGAAGTTGGTGAATCATCAACTAAGGTTGGTGAAACAGTTTCTGTGAATGCTGATTATTAAGCTAAAGGTAAGAAGCAAAAGAAAAGGCGCTCATAGAAACAGACTAACACTGGTAAGCTTTCAAAAAGACAATCTCAGAAATCTCATTTTCCTAACAGATCTAAATCTTATGTTTCAGTGAAAAATAAAAGATCTGAAGAACGAAAGGAATGGCGACCAAAAAGGAAGATCGGTGAGAGTTCTTAATCATCTTATGATATGGATTGTAATAGATATACTGGTAGTTCTTCTGATATAATTGGTAGTGTTGCTTCAATTCCACAAAACCTTGTAATTCCTTACAAGCGATATTCAATAAAGCAATTACTCTGATTGTCTCAATCTACTACTAAGTCATCTAATTATAGATGGAATGATTTTAGTTCTCACCGATTTTCTAATGATTGGTTTGGAGATTATCATGTTTGTTCTTATAAGTCTTTTACTTCAAAAGTTTTTCATCAGTTCAGCAGATCCATTTATAAATGGATACCAAAATCATGTGCTAAACCGTTAGGACCCACTTTTAAATGGGTACCTAAAGTTATTCTTCCCTGATTTCTCTTATGCAGACCCGTCATATGTGGTACTTGGATAGCGGGTGTTCCAAGCATATGAATGCGCAAAAGGATTTATTGTCTAATTATACAGAGAAATTCAGCGGGAATGTACGTTTCGGCAATGACCAATTTTCACCAATTCTCGGATATGGTGACGTGATACAAGAGAATGTAACGATAACGAAGGTGAGTTATGTAGAAGGTTTAGGGCACAACCTGTTTAGTATTGGCCAGTTCTGCGACAAAGGATTAGAGGTGACTTTTAAAGCCAAAAGTTGCTCCGTACGAACTGAAGATGGCAAAGAACTTTTGGCCGACACTCGAAAGTCCAACCTCTATACGATAAATTTGTCAAAGGTCCAGACTAACAATCAGGTTTGCTTACTGACAAAAGCCTCGATGCAGCAAAGTTGGCTTTGGCACCGAAGGCTGTCGCACCTGAATTTTCGTTACATAAACAAATTGGTCAAAGGCAGATTGGTGAAAGGTCTTCCTGAGTTGAGATATAAAAAAGAACATCTATGTGCAGCATGTGAAAAGGGTAAAATGAAGAGGGCAACTCATAAGCCGAAACCCGAACCGAGTATAAGTTCTCCGCTTGAACTTTTGCATATGGATCTTTGTGGTCCTATGCATACTCAAAGCATAGGAGGAAAGAAATATGTGTTGGTAATTGTGGATGATTATTCACGTTACACATGGGTAAAGTTTTAAAGAACAAAAGATGAGACGCCCGAAGTACTTATCAACTTTTTGAAGACTACCCAAGTGAACTTGCAGAAGACAGTTAAGCTTCTAAGGACGGATAACGATACGGAGTTTAAAAACAAGACTGTTGAAGATTATCTCGAATCTGTCGGGATAACGCATCAATTCTCTGCTGCTAGGACGCCCGAACAGAATGGAGTAGTAGAAAGGCATAATCGAACGCTAGTCGAGGTCGCTCGCACTATGCTCAGCCAGTCGGATCTACCAATATTTCTATGGGCAGAAGGTGTTTCTACTGCATGTTATACGCAGAATCGATCAATTATTCACAGACGGTTTGGAAAAACTCTTTATGCCTTGATTAATAATCCTACACCTAATATCAAATATTTTCATGTCTTTGGATGTAGGTGTTTTGTGCTTAATGACAGAGAAAACTTAAATAAGTTCGGACCAAAGGTTGAAGAAGGAATCTTTATTGGATACTCCCAGACATCTGATGGATATAGGATATACATGAAGAGCTCAAAGACTGTTATCGAAAGCGTCAACGTCACATTCGATAAGGATTTGGCTTCTGAACAACGCAGTTCAGAACCCGTTCTAACCGGAGTCTTAGGTTCTAGACATATCAGTCCAGAACCTGTTTCTACTAAGAATAATTCGGATAATGCTTCAACATCTACATCGCATTTATCTGAATTAGATTTGTTGTTTGAATTTTTCTACGATGAGTTTCTAGGATCTAAACTTCCTAAATCTGTTGTGGTTGATAGGTCTGAAGATTCAATGATTAATCATCCAACCACTTCGGACATGTCTACTGAACTTGTTCCCCCAGTTCAGAAAGAAACTCAGATTCAAACACATACTCCTATAGTTGAAGTTGCACCGGAAAATGTTGAACCAGAAGTTACTACTTCAGTTGGTTGCACTGTGATGGATCATCAACAGACTGACAAAGTTGTTCCAACTGAAACTTCTGTACAAGAGACTTCAACTGCACCCCCAAACAATATTGAACACGAAGAAGCTGATAGTGGATATCTAGATGAGCTTTATGATCAATCTACATTGAATCCACTCCCTCACGAACATAAATAGACCAAAGAGCACCCGATAAGCCAAATAATTGGAGATCTAACTTTACCGGTGCAAAATAGATCTGCCACAGTGAATATGTGTATGCATGATTCCTTTCTGAGTAAGATAGAGCCAACTCGAGTATCAGAGGCTCTCGCAGACTCAGATTGGGTTACTGCTATGCAAGAGGAGCTAAATCAGTTCGAAGCTTTAAAGGTCTGGAGACTTGTGCCCAAACCGGAAGGAAAATCTATCATCGGAACCAAATAGGTATTCAAGAATAAAAAGGATGAAGATGGTATTGTAATTCGAAATAAATCAAGACTTGTTGCCAAAGGCTACCGGCAAGAGGAAGACATCGATTATGACGAGACTTACGCTCCAGTAGCACGCATAGAAGCAATTCGCATGTTTCTGGCGTACGCTGCTCATAAAAACGTCATTGTCTATCAAATGGACGTAAAGACTGCCTTTCTGAATGGCATACTTAAGAAGGAAGTCTACATTTCACAACCAGAAGGATTTATGAATCCAGATAAACCAGATCATGTATATATCTTGGATAAAACACTTTATGGATTAAAACAAGCGCCTCGAGCCTGGTATGATGTTTTATCAAAGTTTTTTGGTCAAGTTGGGCTTCACTAAAGGTAAAATCGATACTACTCTATTCATTAAGAAAGAAAAGGCCGATATCATTCTTATTCAAGTATATTTTGATAATATAATATTTGGCTCTACAAATCCTAAATACTGTAAGAACTTTTCTAATCTAATGGTGTCAAGATTTTAAATGAGTATGATGGGTGTAACACCCCGTATTTTGTTTGGTCTCTTTGCGAAAAAGAATAGAGGAGAAAGGGGGTTTACTGTGCTGGTCCCATGCGCCCTCCTTCAGAAAACTGCGCACGGGTCGTGCGCAAGGTCTAGGCCTCGACAGTGGGTTTACACACGGGTCGTGCGCCTTTCCTTCTTTGAAAGCGCACGGGTCGTGCGCCCTATCAGAGTGCCTTTTGAGGCCAGCCTTAAATATCTTTTGGTGAGATATTTTCTAAATATCTCAAATTTCTCTCTCTCTCTCTCAGTTTCTCTCTCTTTCTTTTCCTTATTCTTCTTTCGATCTTCGAGGTATCGTTTGGTTGCTAGTTTGCGGTGTTTCTAGCAAGGAGTCGGTGTTTTAAGCTTCACCTCTTCGTCGTGATCGATATCTGGTTTTTCTGGGTTTTATTCTAAAACCTACTGGTGAGTTCCTACTACCATTTTACAAACTTTATACATGTCAAAACTCTTATTTGCGAAATCCGAAGTATTTCTACGGTATGATTTCATGTTCTCTACATTTTGATATAAATGAAGTTTTTGGTGATTTTCGGGGTTCCCGATCAGTTTTGACTAAAATGAATGTTTCCTCCTTATTGAAGTAAAATGATGTTTTACTTGCACATTATGTGGATTTGTGAAAAGAATGTTTAAGAACTCGTTTTTAATGATTTTCATTCTTACCAGAAGTTGAACTGGAAATGACATTTTGTTTATAAAATGTGTTTATACCATATGTTTATTTATGGTTGATCACATATGTTGTTGTGACGAGTCTGTACCATTACTAGCGGATCCCTAGGTTTTGAGTCGACTGATATTATTTGGTGGTTACCAAGTAAAGAAAATATAGAGCTACATGTGCATTAAATTGTGAGGCTCTGGCCGTTAACAAAAAAGAACTACATGTGCATTAAATTGTGAGGTTCTGGCCGTTAACGACTTATTGTTGGGATGTCACATTCCCCATTATGTAGCTATGGACACATATGATCCTCGGGGGCAACTTGGTACGGTTATGTGAGGCCGGATACTAGCCATGGTTCATAGTGATCCTAGTGAAGGAGTATACATTGGTTTTGCTTGGGGCTAGATCTCACGTTGTAGCACGGACTTATGTGTTCGTATCCTCGAATTCCAATTGTTTAGCTCATAACTCGGATTTGTGGTCTACTTTGTGTTACACCACAATCCTTGGTAAAATGGTCCTTTTGTCATCGTATAATGAGTTTTGGACCGAAAAGGCCCGGTTGTGGCAAAATGTTATCTTTTATAAATTAAACCTTTATGAAAAGATTTCCTTATGATACTGATGTTTATATCTCTGATTTCGAATTAACTGTATATTCTCACTAGGCTTTAAGCCTAACACTTTTTCTCAAATGATGTGTATAACAGGTTTCCCTTAACGGTGGGTTGCACAGGGTCTTTGAGAGTCGAGCGTGGACTCGAGGCATATTTTAAGATGTCTAGTATTTTGGTGTTGGGCATTGTCTAAGTCCCATCTTTTAGTGAATTTTGGTTCGTCAAGTGTTGTAGTCTAGCCGGTGATGTTTAGATTAGTATTGTTGATAAATTCTATATCCGTATGAGTTTTGTATAGTCTTAAGGACTGATCCCCTTTATGGGAAGTTTATATCATTTCGGATGTCTTGTTGCCATATTTCCAGGTTTTAATTTACTCTGAATTTTTGAGTGTTACAATGGGAGAGATGAACTTCTTTCTCGGATTACAAGTAAAGCAATTTTCAAGGGGATTTTTATAAATCAAGCTAAATACATTTTTGATATTCTTCGGAAATTCAAAATGGAAACTTGTAAACCAATTGCAACCCCGATGGCACCGGGAACTAAGATTGGCATGGATCCTTCGGGAAAACCTGTTGATGTTAGAACCTATAGAGGCATGATTGGTTCTTTAATGTATCTTACTTCAAGTAGGCCAGATATTATGTTTTTTACATGCTTATGTGCAAGATATCAGGCTAACCCCAAAGAATCCCATTTGTCCGCGGTCAAACGGATTTTTAGATATCTGAAGGGGACTGCAGATCTTGGTCTGTGGTATCCTAAAGATACTGGTTTTGAACTGACGGCTTACTCAGATGCAGATCATGTTGGATGTATGTTAGACAAAAAGAGCACATCAGGTCATATTCAATTTCTAGGAGAGAAGCTCGTAAGTTGGGCGTCAAAGAAACAACTTTGTGTTTCCACCTCGACTGCTGAAGCAGAGTATGTAGCTGCTGCCAGTTGTTGCTCTCAAGTCTTTGTGGATGAGAACACAACTTTGAGACTATGGTTTCCAGCTCAACAAAATACCGATTTATTGTGACTCGAAGAGCGCCATAGCTATATCAGCTAATCCTGTGCAACATACAAAGACAAAACACATCGATGTAAGATGTCATTTTATAAAAGATAATGTTGAAAAAGGTACAATAGAACTTTATTTTATAAACACTGATTATCAACTTGCAGATTTATTCACCAAGCCTTTAGATGAAAAGAGATTTAATTTTCTTATCTCTAAACTTGGTATGTTAAATCTTAAGACATAATCAGTGATTACCTATTAAAGTTTTTCTTATTGTTATTTTTCTTCATTTCTTTATTTTTAATCTGAAAGATATCTGCACTTTAAGGTATGTTCATGATTTCAGGGGGAGTGAGAGATGATGAATAGATGTACATCAAATTGAGGGGGAGTTTATATTGTTGGTTTATGCTTATCACTGATAAAATTTTTTGATGCATAAATACAGGGGGAGTAAGAGTAAAATCAAGGAGTATTGAATATGATTTCTGATTACTTCAGATCAGAACTCGTACATTAAATGTTTTACTGCTTTATGTCATTTACTTTTCAATAAATTTTTTATGAATAAATTTTGTACTTTGACATACTTTTTGACTGATGCATATTGAGGGGATGATTACAAGATCATATTTCTTATGACTTTAAGCTTGACTTGATGAGATTTAAGACTAAACGGAAAGGTTTATTTCTATTCTTAATCTCATATATGGTTGAAAGAAGGACGACTTTCAATCATAGAAAACATGTTCTTAAACGTTCAAACCACTTCCCGATTCTTAAACAGATTTCATAATTTGGAAGTGTGATTTTAAATGTTTTCATTTTTAATTGTGCTGAAATGTTTATAAACCGTGTGTTTCCAAAGATATATACTTGTGTATTATCTTTTCTATATACTTTCAAGTATTTACACACACCGGTTTTATTTTTGTTGACTTTGTTCTTACCATGTCTCTAAATTGAAACATATTTTCGATGGTAAGACACCCCGTTTGAATTTCAATAAAATTTTGAGCGTGATTTCATTTTTGAAACATTCTTTCAAGAATGTCTATATTTTGTTTCGTATAGACAACATTCAATTTTTGTTGACCTAAGCCTTAATTGTAAATCATTTGATTTTGATCATTTCATACAATATCATATTTTCAAATAAGTTTCTTGTCTTCATTTCTTTCATTCAATATACTTGTTTGAAATATCTTCAATGGTTAAAATGCTCAAATCTTCATAATTATATTTACGAGCATACACACATATGACATTTGTATTTGTGCTTTAACTGAACAAGTTAAACCATCTGAACAACATGTTCTTTTATAGGAAAACATGGGTTCACTGTGTAGGAATTAAATGAAACTTCTATGGATTCACGTTAACCAGTGTTTCCTACCCAAGAAGTTAATCCTTAGTGATTGAGTGTGAGGATTCAAAAAGAAATGAGTGTCGGTTGTGTGAAGAGGTAAAATGAAAAAGAGAGTTTGGTTAGAAGTGAGCTCAATGATTAAAAGAAAGAGGGTGAGAGATCAGAGTAAAAGAATATCAAACTCTGCACCAACTTTTTCTGAGTCGGGCAGCCACATTACTAATGTTTCACAATTTTTTGTGAACATTATTGAAACAAGCAACTAACCCATGCCAACTCTTGTTAAAAACCCCACTAGCCACTCATTTTATTCTTAACAAGAAAATGTTTCATATTTCAAGGGGACGCAACATATAATCTATCTGATTTTCATTTGGAAAATCTAGATATTGAAAAGAAGGAAGTTTGCCCCACCTTCGCACTTCGATCATGCACATTGAGTCTGTGTTATACTACTGTTGTCTCAGTGGTTTACACGATTTTGAGCCTTTTATAAGCAATCATCATGTGCTTAATTCTTTCTAACAATTGCACGAACACACAAGGAATACGTTTTCTTGTCATAAAGTTCATAGAAATATCTTTGTGGTGTTTCGATGATTGAATGGAAGCCCTGGGGGAGTGAACATCACAAAAGCTCATTTCCAATGTGTATCCGTTACATACAGTAACTTTGTGTTACTGACAGGCATATTAACTGATTCATTTGTTGATTCAGGTGTTACATTCCTAATTTGTCTGGATTTGAAAAGATCTGGATGAATACCTTATTTTGGATCATTGGTGAATCAGAGGCTCGGTTCAAAAGATCAGTGGTCAGAATTGAAGATGACATTTCTTGGAGAAAGTTTTGATGATTTTCAATGCTTCCTTCATCAAAAAGGGGGAGATGGTAATCAAGAAATGTTACTCATGGGAGAGATATTAAATTAATAAAGTTTTTGATAGAGAAAGTTTGGAGATTAAAGAAGAATTTATGATAATTTCAGCAAAGTTGAACAAAGATTGAAAGGTCAAAAGAGAAAATTCAAAGTTTTCTGAAGATGTGCTGAAGTTTACTGAAATTTTCTTTGAAGATTATTTGCTAAAGCAGCCTGAGCAAATTCTGAAGATAATTTCTTTATGAAGACTGAAAGAGGTTTGAGATAACTTTGGAGAGATTATTGAAGAGCATATCTACCATCTTTGGGAAGATTATTATTTTGATTGAAGAAAGATTTTGGAAAGAATACTGAAGATTCTGAAGATTGCTAAAGTTGATCAAAAGAGGAGATTATTTTTACTGAGCTTAAAGAGAGAAGATTATTCTGCAAAATCTTTTTGAAATGATCTTGAATCCAAAGGGGGAGATTGTTAGAGTAGAAATATGTTGGATACAAGATCATAGAAGACAGAAGGTGAAAGTCAAACATATCAAAGCTGAAAGTCAACTCTCAAGCAAAGTCAAAGTCAAATTCAATAAAAGTCAAAGTCTTAGTTAGTTAGTCTTTTGTCTTGTAGGCGTGTAGTTTTTATGTTTTTTCTTTAATAGACTTGTGACTAGTTTGTGAGTAGAAGTAGTAGTTGCATGTAATAAGTTCTGAGAGATACATTGTTCGGAGAGAGAGAGAGAGAGCTAGAGAGAGAAAGTGTCCTGAGAGAATTGTAATCAAGATACTTTGATTTTTGAAATTGAAAACCAGGTTGGAATTCATATTATTTTTTTTGATTTGTTTTATAAGAACTTGAATCAGGGACTATCAGAACTTCCCACCGAACGGTTCACGAACGGTTCGCTGAACGTTCGGTTCGTTTACAACCCTACTTAAGGGCAGTTTGAGGAAGAGATCTGACGCCAAAAATTTGAAAAAAAAAAACCATAAAATTCTTAATGATTCTATGTTTAAAAGATGGTGTGTGCCTAACAAAAGGAAGCTTGAATATTGGCTTATGGTGCTAAAATTTTCGGTTTGGAGGAACTTCAATTTATGATAGGCTATGCTCTTGTTTTAACTATCTATTCAGATAGTGATTTTGAAGGATGCAAACTGGATAGAAAAATCACCACTGGAGATTGTCAACTTCTAGGTGGCAAGTTGGTGAACTGGACAAGTAAAAAGCAAAACTCAGGGTCCACATCAACCTCTGATAATGAATACGTCGCAACTGGTAACTTTTGTTCTCAAGTTTTATGGATGAGAAATCAACTCATTGATTATGAACTTCAGCTATCCAAG
The DNA here is from genome assembly GCA_023525745.1 of Arctium lappa. Taxonomy (NCBI): domain Eukaryota; kingdom Viridiplantae; phylum Streptophyta; class Magnoliopsida; order Asterales; family Asteraceae; genus Arctium; species Arctium lappa. The sequence goes on from CM042052.1 coordinate 40,168,940, forward strand.
ATTCCCATCTACTGTGACAGTACCAGTGCTATCATTATAGCAAATAATCAAGTGCTTCAATCTAAGACCAAACATATAGAGATTATATATCATTTTATCATAGATCATGTTATGAATGGTGATATTGAACTTCAAAATATTCCCACTAATTACCAACTCACTGACATTTTTACAAAACCTCTTGATGAAACAAGGTTTAATATATTAATCAGCGATATAGATGAACTTGGAATATTGAACCTTGATGAGTAAAATATTCAATGTTCATGCACTACTCAGTGATATAGATGAACGTTTCAGTTCTCCTACTCTAACGTTGAACTCTTCTGAAATGTATTTAACACTCAGTGATTCCTATTTCCTGAATTTCTGTACGAGATTAAAAGCTTTTACAAAGATAATGAAGAGTCATCTTTTATGACGTCATTATTTCAAATGGATAACCGTTAGCACATGTTCTGACACACAACGCCCTTCTCCATTCCCTGTCCAGTCAAACACCTCGAATGTGCCAAAGTCATCATGACTTTTCACTTTCTCCCTCCTGTTTTCTCTCTCCTACTCATATAAATTCCTCACAGTTTCCGAATTTCAAAATTTATGCACACAAACTATCTCTAAGCAAGAAAAATACTCTCAAGCACACCAAGAACATGCACTCTTATTCTTCATCTTCTCACTTTTCAAAAACATGCCTGTTCTTCGTATTTTGCTCTTTTCTAACTTAAAAAATGGTGTTTTATCTAATCTCTTCTTGAAAATAATATCAAACTACATTCTTTTATTCTAAAAATCATATTCTTCGGGATTTTTTTAAACCCTAAAAACATTCCTAAAAGTTTTTAGATGATCTTCATATAAACCCACACCTTCTTCTTTAAGGTTTATATTTTAAAATCTTAAATAATATTGGTACTTTCTAAATACCAACATTGTTTTCTACTCCTTTTGGTGTATTCCTACCAAAATTCTTTGTGACAAATTTGGTACTCTAAACCATTTTTTCTCTTCTTTTGTTTCATCTTTACAACACAGAAATAGATGCCACTCAACTAGCCATGGTAGTCTCACCATCCGTCCACTTCCAACTCACTGACGTAACCTTAAAAATAACAACTATCTGGCCTTCTCTCCATCCCTGAAAACAAGGAACACTTGAAGGAAGTTGTTGAATTCCTACAAAACTGCTCCATCACTCATGCTTTGACCCTTGCTCCTCCTGGAAACCAAAGCCTTCTACAACAATTTTGGTACACTGCCTCAGTGATCCAAACCATGTCTGATAAATGCTAGTAGATCACCAACATTGCTCTCTCCACTGAACATGGTCACGACAACTTTCACATTGCTACTCTCTGATCCACACTTGTCATTTCCAAGGCCAAGACTTATAACCCTACTCCCTCTAATGCTGAGCTGATCGAATTCCTGGACAAAATCAACTATGATTGGGAAGTAGTTGATGGAAACAAACAGAAGTCGCTGACAAAGGTCGAGAGGAAAAGAATGTCAGCGAACAAGAGCTACATATTCACACACTTTATTCAGTGCATGTGAGGGAAGATAGGTGGACACGATCAAGCTAGTCGAATAGCACTAGATATGGGCTACTCAGTGATCCACAATAGAGCAATTGACTTTGCTAAAGTTGTATTTGAAGACCTCGTCTGCAGGCTCAAAGCCAAGAAAAGGGAACAAAATGTCCTTTATGCTCGATTCATATCTTCAGCGCTTATTGGGTGTTAACTACCATACTATCAGTGATATTCAGCTCCTAAGCTGGGAGCTCACCTACTTGACCGAAATCCGACTCTAACCGATGTAATTCTATTTGCATACCTTGCTTCCTCCTCCACCATCGATTCTTTGACTTCTTCAGTGGCCAGATTGTGGTTCAATCTCCACAATCTACCCCGGCTACTACTACCTCATCCTCACTGAAGAGGACACCATCTGAAAAACCTCTTAGATCTTCAAGGAAGACTAAGAAGATTTGAATGAAGAAGACTCACCAAGCGAATAAGGACTCTCGACAGTCCTCTATCGTGTCATTCGCCATGAGCTCCATGGTATCTGCTACAACCATTCCAAATCGCTTCAACAAACTTTTCTAATGCTAAAGCTTCAATGACATCTACCTCATATACCTCAGTGACTCAAATCACTAAGAGTGTTGTTTCTAGCACAACCAACGCTCAACAGATGCACACGGTCATGACCCCCTCTCTCTACAACGTTTGCTTCTACCTCTCATTTGGTCTCGACTACACATGCAGATGACTCATCAGTGTTTGTCCACACTGAAACTGATGCCAACCTTCTTACCGCCCTTTAGGCTGGTAATGTGAGAACATGACCTAAGGAACTCCCTCACGGAACTTCTCAGCAATAATAGTTTGCGAGTTCTTTCGGCCGTGAATCTGACTTTCTCTTCAGTAATCAGTCGGATACTGCAAGGGACTCCTCAGTCGGATACTGCAAGGGACTCCTCAGGTATTCAATCAAACCTACCCACTTCCTTTTCTATTCCTAACTATGAGTTATCTTATGCTCAAACTTCTAACCCCTTTTTAGGTCCTAAATTGGATGCCATCATTGAAAGTATTAAGGAAATTCAGCAATCGGTGACCTCCATTGTAGATCATACATCCACTCTCTCTTCTGCAACTAATGGACTCCAATAATAGATCAATTCGTTGAAGGATGATGTTGCAACAAAAGTTGGTGCCAATGCTCTTTCCTTTCTTCAACACACAGTCACCAAACTCGAGTTGGATGTGGCTACCAACTCCACCTTCATCACCGAAGTTCAACACTCCCTATCTTAGTTGAACAACATTGTAAACACCAAGTTGGACCAAAAAGAAGAAATGTTGAAGGATATACCTAGCCGCCTTCACCTACCAGCTCCTCTACCATTGCCATCCTTCACAGAAGATGATCGTGAAAGCTTAAGGATGGTTGCTGACTTTGGCATCCTAATATCTTATTCCTATGCCTCACTGGAAGAGGATATACAGAAATTGAAGGCCTCAAAGCTTGCCTCCTCCGATGATGACAAAGAGGAAGAAGAGAATAAATAAAAGGCATCAACTACTGTTAGGGGGAGCATGCAATCCCTGAAACAAATGCTCCTCCTCTTCCTCCTCTTGTTCAAGATCAGCTAACAACGCTGATGAAGATGAAGAGGGAGACGATGCGACATTCATTCCAGTCGCCCCTTCCATATCCAATGTAAGTACTGAACCAACTCACATCAGCGATGATGTTGAGGATGAAGATGAAGAGGATGATGCCATCGACAACTCTGGCAAAGATCTGGATGGAAATGATGATGTTGATTATGGTTTCATCGTTCAGACCATCAAACTAACTCCATCTAAAGGGTTGGTCATCAGAGAAAAACAAGGGGAGAGGACCTCAGAACCTCAGTAGCCTACCTACACTGGAAAAAGCAAAAATGTAGGTGTTGAAGGAAATCTGAAGATTTATGCATATCTGAGGGGGGAGCATCTTAAACCATCTTGCCTTAACCATGTACACTCTTCCCTCCATCACTGACGCTGAATCCGTTTCTACCTCTCACCTACCCTTACACTCAAATCTTCCATATTATATGGACTTACCTCCTTCTCCAACCCCTGATTTCAGCTCATCCTCTCTCCTGCTTGAGTCTCCCAAGAAAGCCTCTCAACCTAACGCTGATGATCTCATACCAGCATATCAGCCAGAATCTGACGCTGAAGAAAATGAGGCCAACCTCATCCAAAGAAGATTTTCCAACTTCCAAATTTACCCGAAAGTTGAAGAAGCTAATAGAAAAGATGAACTCATTGCCCAACTCGATCGTTCCAGGGTAAAAATTTCAGATTGTAACCTTGAGGATGATGAGTTTGGGTTTTTTACTGAAGCCTAGAAGGAAGAATCTCTAAGAGCTGAGCAAGCACTAGAAGCTCACAAGAAAAGTGAAAAATTGGCTCTTACTCTAGCTCATGAAGCCCTTGTTGAAGGAAAGTTAGAGACAAAGAATCCCATCAGTCCTCAAGCTTAACTTTTCCATCAAGCTGAAAAAGAAAGCAAGAAAAAGCTAAACCGACAAGATATGGAGATGAGGTGGTGCCGAAATAAGATTGAGATCAGACTCAGTCCTCACAAGATCACCAATGTAACCATCAATGGCAAAATGAAATATGGTGGTTTTTTCATCTCCATGGCTATCTTCAGAGATGATAACAACTCCTTCATTGACTACCCATCCTTTCTATATAGATATGGATTTTATGAATGGCTAGAGATAAGAAATGCCATTCAAAAATCTAAGTCAAAATACAAAGTGGTCGTTTGAAGCAGAGCTGAAGAAACTCTTTTATAGAGTGTTAAAGATTATTGAAGTTCCTCCTCTTCCTCAAAAGCCTTCTCGTCTAAGAAAGAATTCTGAAGCTGAAGATGATCAACCTCTATTCAGCAAACCTGCAGTCAAGCTTCTCATAGACTCTCTCTTAACTGATCCTGATTGTGACCTCTCAATGTTGAATCTGTCTCTACCCAAGAAAGGTCCATACATTCCAGAATCAGTCATTCTGACACCTGAGCTCGGCACCAGGTTCATAGATTGCAAAGGACAATACAACTTCCAACACATATCAGAACTTCATCTCTGTCCTATTCAGCATTTGGAATACGTTCGATCATAGTTAAATGAAGATGATGAAGCTGGACAAATGATCAAAAAGAAGATCAGAAGAGAGATGCTTAAAAGAAAACAACAGGGAGAAGAAGTCCCCAATCATCTCAACTTCAGTGATCTTAGCTGATATAGGTTCCCTTTTTGTATCTTGTACTTATCAGTTATAATCTTTTTGTTATGTATTTTCATTGTACTTATAATTTCATTTTACCCATTGTAATCCTTTACATATTAATGCAATTTTAATTAAGTACTTTATTTCATCATAGTGCTGAAAAAGATTCGTTAAAACAGTAAGTGGGATAAGTATTTTATGAGTCTCATTTCCTTATTGTTTGCATAAGCAATTTTCTTTATGTTGCTTTGTCTTCATCAAATAGGGGAAATTGTTGATCCAAACTCTCTCAGTGATTAAATGATGATCCTTAATACTTAGTGAAAATTACTTAGAATCTGTTTTAGTTTAATTGCTTCAGTTTCAGCGATCAACACTGAATTTGTTTCAAATTATATGCCTCCTCACATCTAATTTGGAACATCACTTCCTCCCATGCTTCATCTTCTCCCGCTGCCATATCCCAACATCAAGAACATATCCAAACCATCTCCATCGCCAGAAACCACGATGAGGCAGGGGTTGTCGACGTCGATGAGCGCAGATGCATCATCATCTAGAGTTGATTTTGACGGAAACATTTCTGTAGACACGTCCAATCAATATTTTTCTTCTTATTTTTCAATCCAATCGAATTCGATGGTTTCTCGATCTTCTAATCTTAATTATGGTTTCTTAGAGAGGCATTCTCCGCCACCGACATCGCTTCTTTATATGCCATCATAGTCAACCTTCTTGATGTCGCCAAGGTAAGCGATTCGTTTGGGCTCTCTTTTTTTTATCAGAGTTTAAGCCACGTCGTTTTTTTTAGTAACCATCATTACCCCCAAGCCGAGATCTGGTTTCTTAGATTTGAAATTCAAGGACGATTTGGTTTAATGTTTCTGATAGAATGAAATAACAGGAAGTCGATAAGTCAGCCTCATAACAGATTTAACGTTTTTTGTTTCCCAAAGTTGTATTTTGATTTCATGTGGTGAAATAACATATAGAAGAAAATTATGTTTGATTTCATGAGGTCAAATAACATATAGACGAAAATTTTGTTTGATTTCATGGGATAAAATAGATTATAGATGAAAATCTTATTTGATTTCATGTGGTGAAATAACATTTATATGAAAATTATGTTGTATTTAATGAGGTGAAATAACATATAGATGAAAATTGTGTTTTATTTCATAAGGTGAAATAACATGGTGAGTATGTGTTTCATTTCGTGAATTTCTGTTACCAAAATGGCAATTATGACATTTTTTAACTAAAAACAAATTTAAATTAAAAATATAAGATCAAAACCAAATTAAGGTTTAGATCAGTCATCACAGTTCTTTAACTTTTTTGTAGTTCTAATAAGTTTACCGTCCCCTCTCTCTCTCTCTCTCTCTCTCTCTCTATATATATATATATATATATATATATATATAGAGAGAGAGAGAGAGAGAGAGAGTGTGAGTGAGTGTGTGTGTTTTTAGCATACAAGAGAGTTTACAATCAATCGTTTATGAAATGATTTCCGTTAAACATAATTTCCATTTGTATTAGACATTAGATTAGATGCTTATTCCTTTATTAACTATTCTTCAATGACAACAACAATAGGGACCGAAACGCAATTATACATGAAATGCTTTGTATGTAGTAACATTGACTTTGGCTCGTTGTGTGCATGAGGATGTTATTGTTATGTACACACACTCCACATCCACACACACACACCAAGTAACAGATTTCCTTTTCATCTCCTCCCCATATTTGCATACCCAGCGGCTTGTAATTCTCCATTCCAATCCCAACATTTTCTGAGTAATCAATGACCACCATGATGATGATGTTGATCCAATCGGGTATCGGAGGAGGAGGAGCCATCAAAAACAATGCCACTGCCACCCCACTTGCTTCTTCCACTGCTTCTCAGATCTTCGGCGGCTGCCACCAACGGAATTTTCTCTTAAACAAGACCAATCCCTCCGCCGCCGCCGCCGTCACTCACCGGAAAATATCCCTTTCCAACATTTCTGATGGAGGAACAAGAAGAAGAACAACAAGTCCAAATGTTGTCTGCCCGAAAGCTGTTTCTGACTCTAGTTATTCTCAGACCTGCCTCGACCCTGATGCCAGCAACGTAAGCATCACTCTCTATCTCTCTCTCTCTCTCTCTCACACACACACACAATCATATGGTAATATCTACCCGTAATCTTCAAGAAACATTCACAACCTAGTAATTAATGGCGTTTCGCATCAAAATCTTGAAACCCCATTTGGACATTTTAAACATTGGAACTAACAAGCGATCAGAATGATTAAGAGGCTCTCTTATGATATAGTACAAAATGAAATATGGTTGTTTGATGATTGTTCTTAATGAAATTAGGGTGTTAAATGGTTAAGGGAGGCTCAAGATACAAAATCATCGAGAAGGTTTTAGAACCAACCGCCATTAAGAGGCACACTTTTTATTTGCCAAACATGACTCACCTCTTAGTAATTCAGAGGTTGCCTATTATTAAGAGATAAACAAATGGCCAATCTTTATCAACAATCTTGTTTCCTTGCAAATTTACAGGAACCCAGTTGTTTGATTCTGTTTACTAGTTTGTAGCATTTCATGATTTTGATTACTTGCCATTTTGTGAATGTATATATAACACGATTGATCCAACATTTGAAAATGTGTGTAGAGTGTGCTTGGAATCATTCTTGGTGGTGGAGCAGGGACTCGGCTATATCCTCTTACTAAGAAAAGAGCCAAACCTGCTGTTCCTTTGGGGGCTAATTACAGGCTAATAGATATACCTGTAAGCAATTGCTTGAACAGCAACATATCAAAGATATACGTTCTCACCCAATTCAATTCCGCATCTCTTAATCGTCATCTCTCACGCGCGTACGCAAGCAACATGGGTGGCTATAAGAATGAAGGCTTTGTTGAAGTTCTTGCAGCACAACAAAGTCCTGAGAACCCTGATTGGTTCCAGGTAATAATTGTTTTTCCATTAAGTTCTGTATGGATTAAGCTAATTTTTGTTCAGTTTCGAATGAGTAGGGTACTGCGGATGCTGTAAGGCAGTATCTTTGGTTGCTCGAAGAACAGAATGTCTTAGAGTTTTTGGTTCTTGCTGGTGACCATTTGTATCGAATGGACTACGAAAAATTCATTCAAGCACACAGGGAAAGTGATGCTGATATAACTGTGGCCGCTTTGCCCATGGATGAAAAGCGTGCCACCGCATTTGGTCTAATGAAGATAGATGAGGAAGGAAGGATAATTGAATTCTCGGAAAAGCCAAAGGGAGAGCAATTGCAGGCAATGAAGGTACGTATGCACCATGATTATCATTTCCTGATTTGAAATTGTCGAGTGTATACCTTGTTCCCGATAATGTTACTGAGTTAAAAATATTCGTCTTAGGTTGATACTACCATTTTAGGTCTCGATGATAAGAGAGCGAAAGAAATGCCTTTCATTGCGAGTATGGGCATATATGTTTTCAGTAAGAATGTTATGTTGGATTTGCTCAAAGAGAAGTTTCCAAAGGCCAACGACTTTGGAAGTGAAGTAATTCCAGGTGCAACTTCAATTGGCCTGCGGGTAAGTTCGGTTATATATGTTTCAATAAAACGATCTGAAAAACTTTTTTAGGGGTTTGGTTGGTTTTTCATTGAGTCATGTATTGATAAAGTAATGTGTCAATTAATCTGTCTGTATAGAACGAGAGCGTTTTTGTTTGGGAGGGCTTTTTAGATGGAATGAGCGTGTTTTATTATTGGGAGGGCAGACATGGATTTTTTTTGGCTTTCTGCATAAAACTCCCTCCTACAAGCTTACTGAATAAATCATTTTCTATATCATTAAGCCACCACCAAATGTTCATGTATAGATGACTAAATAAGTTGTGAATCTCTTTAAGCTTATTAAGTTGCTAACAAACAGACCCTTGGTATCAATGTTTTCAAATACTTGCATCTAGTTATCAATTTAAAGCCCAAGATTGTTAAGATTATGAAATTTCTTCCATTCATTTTAGGTACAAGCATACCTGTATGATGGTTATTGGGAAGACATTGGTACCATTGAGGCTTTCTATCATGCAAATCTAGGAATCACCAAGAAGCCAAAACCAGATTTCAGGTTAGCTGCATACCCTTTTTGGCATATAACTCGAACACAAAACTTGTTCAACTAGTTATCTGCATACATACCCTTTTTGTTCATATAAATTCTTATTCACGATGATGCAGTTTCTATGATCGTTCTGCTCCAATCTATACACAACCGCGATATTTACCACCTTCAAAAATGTTGAATGCTGATGTTACAAACAGTGTGATTGGTGAGGGTTGTGTGATCAAGGTACTTATGAGGTTATGCAAATGAATCACCTCTGCTTTCATTCTGTAGACCCTCTTATGAGTAAAATTGGTTTCATTACAGAACTGTAAAATTCATCATTCGGTGATTGGTCTTCGGTCATGCATCTCCGATGGTGTTATTATTGAAGACACTTTGCTCATGGGAGCTGACTACTATGAGGTTACCTAACTTGTTAAGAAAACCAGTTCTTTTTCTCGTTTCCTTTTTCTTATGAGTTATGTTTATTATATGGAGCAGACTGATTCAGACAGAAGGTTGTTAGAAGCAAAGGGTGGGGTTTCAATTGGTATTGGAAAGAATACCCATATCAGGAGAGCAATAATTGACAAAAATGCTCGAATTGGAGATAATGTGAAGGTATAAATGATCGACAAATCAAACCATATATTGTAATTATAGTAGCAGTTGTATCGTATATTTATGGTTTTTGTTGCAGATTATAAACTGCGACAATGTTGAAGAAACAGCAAGGGAAACAGATGGTTACTTCATTAAGAGCGGAATTGTGACCGTGATCAAAGATGCGTTGATTCCAAGCGGCACCATAATCTAAGAAATTTCGACCCACAACCCAGTCCACACCGATCTTTGCCATCGACATGTGGGATATGAGCATTTTATGAAGCTAAAGTAGGCACAAGTGTGTTTTGGCCTTACTTCTTATATAGCAATAACTTCGATCCCTTTTGTTTGTTTTTCAAATAGTTGATCAAAAGCATTTAATAAATGGTATACAAGAAATTCAACAAACACATATCCTTTTATAGGTTCGGCCACACATCACAATCAAACACCTGCTAGTTGTTGGTTAATAAACTAGGAGAATACGACACGTGTCTCCGATTGTCCACATTCATCATGAACGTGAACATTCTTAATGAATGTTTACATTATTAACGATGAATGATACACCATTCCCAATTCTTACATACAAGGCATAATTAAAACATAACTAAAAAAAATCCTTTTAAACTTGTCGAAAAGCTATCTGAAATAGCTTTTCAAAAAGCCTGTTTATGGCTTTTTCATAAACTCAAAAAATAAACTAGCAAACATGGCCCAACTTTCTTTAACACATAAATCTCTTGCTCCTTTACACACATATACAAAGAAACTAAACATCAATCAGACACCAACTTGTTTAACATAAATGTCTTGCTTCTTTACACATCTGTCAGCCCATACAGAACAACAAACTTGAACATAATGCGTGGCTGGCGTCATTTTTACTCAGGGCCAGGAAAATATATGAAGAAACTAATCATCAACACTAATATCAATCAAAGAATATATACCGTTTTGCTTCTTCCTTATGGGCTCATATTGCAATCCCGCATGTATGCCTGCTCGTAGTCAACAAACCTGTTCCAGTATCCTCGGAACTTGGGAATCCCTATCTCCAGCCATGGTTTCAGATTTCCGTTGTAGTGAATCACCGCTGCTCTTTCAATCTCCCTCTGGCTCACGCTTGGATTATACCCGAGCCCAAGTACATGCCATGACTTATCTAGTGGGTATACACGTTTCCAAAATGTTATCAAACCGGGCGGTAGTGTTCCCAACTTCCACAATTGTCTCCCTTGATTCTGCACCAAATGCATAACAAAAAGATCATGACTCGACATTTTCAGCTGGAATCAAATTGAAAGCTCAAAATGCTTTTTAGATATTTTCGTGGGAGATTCTGGCATGGGTTAAGACTATGTTTGGCAAACTAGTTGACCGATAGGCTAAAAACCAGCAATTGCTTGTTGGTTAATAAATTAGTTGTTAGCAGAAAAAGTGGCTTAAAAAATAATCATGTTTGTTTAAAACTAGCAAATGACCTCAAAAATGTTGAAAGTTAACTGGGAAAACCTAGGAGACATAATTGGAAAAATCCCCTAGAGCTTATTGAAAGGCTACTTGAAGTAGTTTTTCAAAAAGCTAGCTTATAAACCAACCAAATGGGGCTTTTTCAATAAGCTAAAAAACAAAGCCTAGGTTGCATCTTAGTGATAAGTGTCCCTGCTACTATTATTGTGTTATTCCTTGCTACAAGAGGAAAGAATGACATGTTTGTTTCGTAGTTGAGGACTTTAATGAACCACTTACCAAATTTTGCCATGAATGATAAACTTCTGTGATGTTTTGTTTCTTCCATTCCTCCAAATCAAATATATTCATTCCATATGCCCAACCACAAGCACGGGGATCAAAATTTTTAGCTATGATAGGATTTGAGAAGTTGAGGTAACGGTCAAACCGATGGAAGCTTTCCCCACAGGTCTCAACAGCACCATTCACTTTGCCCTTCAGATCAAGAGACCAAAGACTGGTTAAATCCTTCTGAACCACTATATCATCATCCAAGAACAGCACTTTACTAAGCTTTGGAAAGATCTCCGGAAGGTAAAATCGAAGATGATTCATAATTGACAAATACTTTGGGTTGCGGAACTTCAGGTTTGAATCAGGCTCAGCCTTACGCGTTTTGAAATAATAATCAATCATGTTCTGTGAAGCCAACTGCTTCAGAACTGGGCTATAACTCGCATTTAGCCATGTAAATTCCTCAACGTTCTGCACTTGTATTGTAGCCTTGCTGGGTGGGTTAGCAAGAAACCACATCCTCATTGCGGCATAATTGAGCCTATCAGTGACAATGTGGAACACATGTTTTGAAGAATCCTGCCCCAGAGAACATGCTTTGATGTTAATCATTAGAACTCTGAAATACTATTAAACGTTATTGAGAAAGTAAAAGGAAGGATGTAATCACCTTGGCACTGGAAACAGTTGAATTGACAACTACTGCTGTAGCTAACACGTTATCCGAAAACAATGCATAGTGGAACAGCTTAGGGTCTTCTAGTTTTTCTTGATTTAAGAATTGCTGTGCAGAAGAATTTAAAGAATAGTATTCGGTTGAAAGGCGTAACGGAAGACAATGGAGACCCTTAGGAACAGTTTTGGCAGTTAAGTGAGTCAAAAACAAGGCCTGTTTCTTGTGGACCCGCAGTTGTTCCTCGGTTGAGTGAATAATAGCACGAAGTTTTTTTACAACAGCAGTGCAGTCATCCTGTATTTGCTTGCCTTTTGCCAACGTTTGTTCCATCGCCTTCACCTTGTCGTAGGCACTAGATTTATAGCAAGATAACTTATTATCATAACCTAAAAAGAATCACCATGGCCAACTAGCCATTTCTTGCAAATTTTAAATACTTCGAACATCCTATATTTATAGCAAGATAACTTATTATCATAACCTAAAAAGAATCACCATAGCCAACTAGCCATTTCTTGCAAATTTTAAATACTTCGAACACCCTATATTTGAGTTCACTTTCCAAATTTTTAAAGATTAATATAATTGAGGATGACAGGTTCGAATGTGTAATCTTCAACGAAGAGACTCATATACAGGTACTGAGCCAGTACTACTTTGATTAGGTAAAACATAAATTAAATCGAAACTTACTTTTTTGGTAGATCTGCATCCTTGGTTGCATCACCAAGTACTCTTTGGACTTCCTTCATACGTAACCTAAGTTCCCTAATAAAATGAGCATTGGTTCTTGTTGCTGAAAGGGAAAGGTAAAGTCTTCCCCTGATCAATTGATCCTTAAGATACCGAACACGACTATCTGCCAAAACACGTTCATTGGGTTTCTCGCTTTTGGTTTTTGCAGGTTCCCTTTCACCAACTTTCTGAGGAAGTTCAATGAATTTTCCCTCTTGTTTGGTTTCCTATAAGATCAGAAATCAACATGAATCAAGTCCCCACACGTGAAGCCGAATTTGCACTTAATCTGTGTAGCGCAACGTGGGTTCATCACGTAATCAGAATATTAGAGGTTTAGAGTTTTTTATCATACACAAAACCTTGTGAGTTCATTGATCAAATGGATCATAGTGCTTTATTAAAAAGATTATTGAAGCCAACTCTGTGTAGTTAAGATGCAGACATGCTGTTGCTTTCTAGATCAACACCAATAGTTGCTCGATAAAACATAAGATTACCAGAAAGGAAAGTAAACACCAGGCATAGATATGCAATCATTGTGGTAATTTCTTAAAGACCACGGTATGTTATCAATATTGTAAAATCTTCCACTTAAGGGCCATGTCATGTTTGGTATGATCAACTAAAAACAGTCTGTGATCATGAGTATGCTAGCAAAAACGCTCAAAACAGTTTTACAAGAATCAATTTTGGTTGTACCAACATCATCAAAAACTTGAGGGCAAAAATATATTTGGGTGCTTATAAGCCACCAGACTCAAAACAGAAAACATGTGATATGTAAATCTTTTTTACTTTGCATAGTCATAAATCAGATCCAAATCTACATGCAAATTATTGAACACATCATGCTACACTATGGCTTATTCAATTATTACCAACTTAAATTAAATATACAGCTAGACATGAATACTATTCAAAGATTGGCAGGTCACAATAAGCATGAAAGTGACAGCAGAGCAACAATCCCAGATAAATTTTAAATAACTTACAGCTTGAGTGGCTAACAATGTATGCTCAGACACCTTTAACTTCACAGTTTCCTTGTTTTCAGCCGATTCAAGTCCGTTCTCACCGCCATTGACTCCATGCAATCCTTGAGTAAATTGCCTGATGGGGTTGTCTTCTTGAGACGAAACAATGGTGTCAAGTCCCTTTGATTCTGATAAAATTTCAGATTTAAAATTGTCAAGTTGATCATATGATATAGGTTAGGGTTAGGGTTAGGGTGAAACAAACCTTCAGTAAGTTGTCTAGTCTTCCTGGACCTTTCACCATCAGGCTGTTGAATAGATCTAGTCAAATTTTCCAAATAAACATCACCTGATGGTTCTTTTTTTGTTGCAGATAACTCCTGAAAACAGAATGAATTGAAAGGTGGAGAAATGAAGATTATTCCAAGTATCCAAATTCGGAAAGTAAATTAATGATATGTTACCTACCTGAGGAAGCAAATTTAGGGGAATGACATCTCGATTCAACGACTGAAGGTAAAATAATACATAAATATAAGAACTCACAAACAATGAATTCGAGATCAATGATATTGCAAAATGAGGAATGAAGAACTTACAAGTGTTGAAGGCTCCTGAATGAATTCATCTGTAGCTGCTAGAAGATAAAAAAGCAAACCAATCAGATAATACAGATTTGATAGCTTGAAAGAAGAATCGAAAAAGAGGAATAGATAGAAAGTTAAAGAAGAAGATCTGAGAGTAAAAGAGGGGAGTTACAAAAGGAAGTAAATGTAGCGAGTCTGTCGGTGTAAAGAACAATGGGAGCAAGAACTGTGAGGAAAAGCAACACTAGCACTGGCTTCATCAGTCTCATCTTCATCTCTCTTCCAAAAGCAAAGCAACCCTCCTCCAGTGAAGAAATCAGAAAACCCCAACTTCTATGGCGAAGCCGATGAAATCCGAAGATTCATTCTTCTAAAAGTGGGAAATTGGGTTAAAAGTGAAATCGCAAAACAGCAATTGCAGGTCAGATGATTTCAAGAGCTCAGAAACAGAAACAGAAGCAGAAAGCAAGTAAGCAAAGGGAAGAGGAATTGAGACGTTAAAGAGAGAAAGCTCAAATTGAAAGTGAGAAGGAGGATTTGTCGGCTATGAATAAGGGATGGTGGATACAACTCGATTACAAGAGCACAGATTTTGGTCCAATTATTATTTTTTTCTTTGTTATTTTATGAGTAAGTTACAGATTTGGTCCCTGTGGTTATATAAAAATTATGGATTGAGTCCTCAAACGAATTAATTACAAATATTATCACTGTGGTTTCAATTTTGTTACGAATTAGGTCCCTCAACCTAATTATGTTAACCTTTATTATGCTATATCAAGGGTATTGTGGTCATTCTTTTCTCATTTTCTGAAGAACAATTAAAAAAGTTACATATTGTATATACTATATAAAACAAAAGTCTTCCTCCCTTACAAGTTACAGCATCGACGAGGACTCCCTTCCCTAGACCTGGCAAAAACTGACACGACACGCTAACCCGACACGAAATAAACGGGTTTGGGTAATACATTTCAACCCGTTTAAGTAAACGGGTTGACACGACACGACACGAAAATTAAACGGGTAAGGTCAGGGTCAAAAATTTCAACTCGAAAATGACCCGAATAACTATATATATATATATGTATATGTATATATATAAGTTTTCCTTTTAATGTTTTGGATTTTTAGTGTTTTAGATTTGATTATAATTTTGAACTATAAATTTTGGATTTCTAATGCTTTCATTTGAATTTTGTATTTGTATTTTTTTGTGAATTTTTGATTTTTAATTTTAATTTTATAATTGTTAAACGGGTTAGGCGGGTCATGGCGGGTTAGGCGGGTCGGGTTAGGGTTGGGATCTTCTGACCCGTTTATTAAACGGGTCGGGTTAGGGTTAGACACTTTCAACCCGTTTAACTTTGAACCCGACACGAACCCGACAAGACACGACAAGTTTGCCAGGTCTACCCTTCCCCCACCGGCCTCCGCCATCTCTCGCCCACTCCCTCCTCCAATGAAGCCCTAGGTACCCCCCCCCCTCAACAGCTCTGATTTCTTCTCCCTCGCTTCTCCGGCCCATCCCTCTTCTTTTCTTTTCTCCAATGAATCCCAAACAACCATCACCACCACCTACCGCCGCATATCCTCCACCATCGTTCCCCCTTTGCCACCACCTAGCACCAGCAGCAGGAGGTGAAACCACCTAAACCCATCGAACGCCTTTCCTCCAACCCCTCCCACTGAACCTGTTCCTCACATATGCAACTCGATTTATGTTCTTCGTGAATCTTCATACTACAAATACGACATCTTCCAAACTAATTTTCCTTGAATTAAACCCGTGGAGTTCATCATCCCATAAACCCCACTTTATATCCTCTTCAATTTCAAGTTAGTACCTATAAAAAAACCTACGCTTAGAAGCAACAAAAATAACCTTGGAAGCAAGTTTGTGTAGTAATCTTACTAAGGTTATGGGTAGTATTCTAATGGTCGAGTTTGATTTTTTATTTTGATTGCCTGAGTTTGATTTTGATGAGTTCATCAAAGTCCAATTTCTCTAGAAATACATGAGCAATCATTGTGTCTTATGTCAAAATTTGGGAATAGGAGGCAGAATAGAAGGATTTTTGGTTCCATAGCATGCTTCTCTTCGATGGCTCTGGTTCAGTATATCAATCATTGCGTCTGCCATGAAACATTTGAGATGATTCCCATTGTGAATCAAAAAATCAAAAAACCCTCACTGTCTTTACAGTGAATTAAAAAATCGAAGAAACCCTAATAATGTGAATCGAAGAAATCAAAGAAACCTCACTGTTGATCAACAAAATTGAAGAAACCTCATTGGACCTTATCTTTGTGTGAATTGAAAAATCTAAGAAACCTCATTATGAATCAAAAATCGAAGAAACCCACATAGTGTTTAGAAGGTGGTCGTGTATATGTGTATAAAATCTGGTGCAAAGTGTAAAAATAGTTGGTCGGAGATGGTGATAACCCACCTTCACCCTCACGTCGGAGCACCTTCTCTCGGAGAAAAGAGAAGAAGGGGGAGTATCCAAGGAAGGGAGGGATAATCGAGAAAAAAATAAAGTTGTTTGGGGGTGGTAATTTTGGGCTTCATAGGAGAACGACCAGAGATTGTAGAGGGAAAGGGGGAGGGGGCTGGGGAGGTGAGAGATCGTCACAGGTGAGGACAGTCCATTTTTCGGATGGAGGGGGAGATTTGGCTAGAGAAGGAAACATCTTCGATGGTTTCGGAGTATAGCTAGAGAGTAGGAAAGCCGACACCGGTGTGGGGGAGGGTCTACTAGTCAGGGATGATTATATTTAAATATAATAAGTGCAATTATTAAAAAATAAAATGAGATGAAACTTAAAATGACGATATTACCCTCGACTTAACGGAGCATCAGTTAATGGAGTTAGGGAAAGGGAGTCAATCCAAAACAAAAGTAAAACCATGTGATTATATATGTAATTATTTTGTTTGGGGGACCCAATCCAACATTTTCATTAACCACTAGGACTAAATTTGTAATTCACTCTTATTTTATTTTCAACTTATTTTAATTTGATTGGTTGTGATGTATAAAAAGATTTTAAAACAGAAAAAGACTTATTGGCCGTTTACTAAACATTTATCTGATAAGTGCTTACCGGATCACTTACATTATCGATAAACATGGCAAGGACCTAAAATCTTTACCCGGTAAGAGTGTAGCAAAGACCGAGAGTCTTACCTGAAAATTGAATGTGATTACTCTTACCCTATAAGGTAAGTGAGAGTGTCGAGCATTACCGGTAAGCATTTAGCAGGTAAGTATTTGAATAAATGACCTCTTAATCACAATATAATAAACCAAATCAAAGTAAACTAATAATTTCGAGATTATAATTTAAATATCAAACTAACATGAATCAAAGTTATTTGTTATTTGTTATTTTTGGATAATTTGGATTTTTTTAAATCTAATTTTTTGACACAGTAGGAAACGCGGAAGTAGTCGACAGACGTCTAATCCCAATGCATTTAGAACTTACAAGCGTAAGGACTAAGAAATATTGAGAAAAATCAAAACACTCTCAAGAGGAGAACTTTATTAAATTAAAATAACTAGATAATCTCTTGAAAAAAAATAAACCTTATTTATAATTAAACTAGAAGGAAAAAATAACTATGGAAACTTAAATAATAATCCTAAACTGAATATAAAGCTAAAAGAAAAGATAAACCTTATCTAAAAGAGATTGACTAAGATCATGGGGCTGGGCGACTAGTCGCGCGACTTTAGGTCGCGTGGTTAGCCACAGGAGTAATTCTAGTAGGGTACGCGTCTTGTCCCGCGGGTATAGTCGCATGGGAGGCCACATGAGGCTCTGTGTTTGAATCCAGTAAGTTGCGTGGCTTTCCCTGCGGTTTAGGTCGCGTGGGAAGCTGCGAGGTCTTCTGTCACTTTTTGTTTGTCGTGATCTTGTCCCGATCTAGTTGTTCTTCAAGTTGGTACGCTATGCGCTCTACTTTTTCTCCTCTACCTCCGAAGAACTCGACCCCGATTCCTCGTCAGGAAATAAATCCTCATCATGATGGTAATCGTAAATGTCCACTACGTTGGAGGTGTTGGAGATGTGTAGAGAATTGGGAAGTGTAACTACGTAAGCTTTATCATTAATCTTCTTACTTATCTTGAAAGTCCCGTATTTCCGGGGTTGTAATTTGTTGTAGGTACCAATCATAAGTCATTCTTTGCGTAGGAAAACCATGAGATCATCTTCGACTTTGAAGATTTTCGACGTCAATGCATATCGGCATTGACTTTATTCTTTGTTCCCGTGAGCTCAAGTCTAGCCTTGACTTGTTCCTTGACGGTTTGCACATACTTAGCCATATTTTCCATTGCAATGGTTGTTCCCAAAAAGGCGTGGTAGCTTAACCAAATCAACAACGTGCTTAGGAACGAAAGTGTGGACTAAGGAAAAAGGTAGACGAGCCGTTACCATATGGACAACGCTATTATAGGCAAACTCGATGTGCGATAGAGAGAGATCCCATTGTTTGGGATTATCCCCACATACACTCTTAAGCATGCTTCCCAATGTTCAATTGGTCACCTCGGTTTGGCTGTCAGATTGGGGGTGAGTTATACTACTTTTGTTCAATGCAGTTTCGACCAATCGCCAAAGAGTGATCCAAAAATGGCTCAAGAACTTTGTGTTGTGATCTGAAGTGATGGTCTTTGGAACACCGTGTAAGGTAACTATCTCTTTAAAGAACAACTTGGAAATGGTGCTTGCATCGACGGTTTTCTTGCAAGTTATGAAGTGAGTAATTTTGGAGAATTGGTCGACCACTACAAAGATAAAGTCGACCCCTCTTTATGTACATGGCAGTCCTAGGACAAAATCCATGGACAAGTCTTGCCAAATATCATCAGGAATCGACAATGGTAAATAGAGACTGATGTTTTGAGATTGGCCTTTAGCAACTTGACAAATATAGCGCTTTTGGACAATTGCTCCTACATCCCGCTTCAAGTGTGGCCAATGGTACCGTTCAATGATATTAGCAATGATTTTGTCTTGGACCAAGTGTCCTCCTAATCCTTCTTCATGTAGGTCTCAGATATTTTTCACGAAGAGAAGAGTTAGGTATGCATAATTGGTTACCTTTGAGGATATCCGTCTTTGACATAATAGTCATTCATCGGTGTGCTAATCTCTTTGAAGTCGCCATCTTCTTCATATTGCTCTACCTCGAAACCAACAAATTCTTGGGTGAGGGTGATCATCACAGTGGCTTGTCGAATCATTGTATCAGCTACTTGGTTGAGAATTCCCGATTTGTGCTTGATGAAAAATGGAAACTTTTGTAGGTAGCTTACCCACCTTGCATGTGTCTTGCTTGCTGTCTTTTGGCTATTGATGAACTTTAAAGCTTGATGGTCGGTAAAGAGTACGAATTCGTTTTGAACTAAGATATGTTCCCATTGCTTCAATGCTCGGAAGAGGACATAAAACTCTTGATCATAAGTGCTCCACTTTTGTCGGGCCAAGTTTAGCTTTTCACTAAAGAAAGCAACCGAATTTTTCTCTTGTTAGAGGACAGTTCCTACTCCCACTACACTTGCATCACATTCAACTTCGAAGACTTTATCAAAGTCAGGAAGAGCGAGAACTAGTGCGGTGCTTAGTTTGTCTTTGTTTAAAGCAAAACTTCGGTCTTGATCGGACCCCCATTGGAACTTACCATTTTTCAGGCATTCAATGATCGGGAGGTGATGGTGCTGAAATCTCTTACAAATCTCCAGTAGAAGGTTGCTAGGATGTGAAAACTCCAAACATCGAATATTGTTTTGGGAGTGGTCCATTCTTTTATGTCACGACCCTTCTCCTTGTTTACTTCTATGTCGGTCTCTCCAACAATAAATCCTAGAAATAGGAGCTTGTTGGTACAAAAAGTGCACTTCTTTAGGTTGACATAGATTTTGTTCTCTTGGAGTATGTTTAGGAATTGTTAGAGGTGTATCGAGTGATATGTTTTTCTTCTGCTATAGATTAGTATGTCATCAAAATACACCACTACAAAAGAGTCGATGAAGGGGAAAAGGACTTGGTTCATTGTCCTTTTAAAGGTGCTTGGGGCGCTGGAGGTTCCAAAGGACATGACTAGCCACTTGTATAGACCGAACGGTGTCTTGAAAGCCGTTTTCCATTCGTCACCCGGTCGGATCCGAATTTGGTGGTAGCCACTTTGGAGGTCGATCTTTAAAAATAGCTTTGCGCCGACTAGTTCATTAATTATGTCTTCAAAACGAGGAATAGGGAACCAATACTTGATAGTGATTTTGTTTATGGTGCGGCTATTGATGCACATCCTCTATTGGTTGCCTTTATTTGGTACGAGAAGGACAAGAACGACACATGGACTTAGAATTTCCCGGATGAACCCTTTTTAAGAGATCTTCAACTTGCTCCCTTAAGATTTCATTCTCCTTGGGGCTCATGCTATTGTGAGGAAGGTTTGGTAGACTAGCACCTGGGATTAGGGCTATTTAATGTTGGATGTCCCTCATGGGACGCAACTCGAGCGGTAAATCATCGGAGATTAATTCCTTAAATTCCTTATGTATTTCATCAACTTCTTTTGGAACTTCATCGTTGACCTTTTCAGCACTCATCAAGACTTTAACGACTATCGAGCAAAAGACTTGGGTCTCTTTGAAACAATTTTCGAGGAGTTTCTCATTAGAAGTAATAATTAAGAAGTTCTCACCTTTCTTTTATGGGCCTTGTTGAAGTAAGCTACGGGTGCCATGTTGATTTTATGGTCGCCCCATTGGAATAACATGACTTTGTCTCTCCCTTTGTAGGTTATGTCATTGTTGTATTGCCACGGTCGGACAAGCAAGATGTGACAGGCATCCACGTCGAGAACATCACAAAGGATTTCTTCTTTTTAATGTTTGCCTGTGGATAAAGGAACTATGCAAACTTGAGTCACACGTACTTGCGGTCCTTTCTTGACCCATCCAAGGGAGTATGGTACGTCGTGCGGTTGGGTTGGTAGACCAATGTAGTCTACTAACTTTTGAAAGACCATATTTTCACAACTCCTATTGTTGAAGATCAAGTTGCAAAATTTTTTGTTGGCGGAGCAATAGGTTCGAAAAGGTTTTTCATATGGCCCTTCTGCTTTGGAGATAGAATGACCCTTTGAAGTATAACGTTGACCCTTTCTTCAAATTCTTCATCCGCAAATTCAGCTCCCTCGTATTTGTCCTCTCCTTCACTTTCATTGTCATCTATGAACCCGATAGTTTTCCGGTTACTACCTTCGTTGGATCGATGTCCCGGTTGACCACAACGATATCATTTGGGCCCCGTTGGCTTGGAGTAGAGGTTAGCTGGTTTCGAAGTAACTGGTTTGCTCTGAGATCCGGTAGTACTCCGGGGAGGATTAGGGTCTCAGGGAGTTTGGTTTGGCACTATAATTTTTTCCATTTTCAAGTGTAGAGTTAGAAGCCTCAGTAGGAGTTTGTGTGTAATACCTGCATAAGATAAGGTTCAGGTGGATTTCTCCATGAGTTCGACCTTCAGGGCTAAACTTGAGGCTTCTGTTATGCTCCATACAGTTGGGAGTCTGATCTTCTCTTGTATTAAATTGTAACACCCTAAAAGTCTTTGTAAGTAAAACTCGTTCCCCGTGTTGTTTCTTAACCCTTTGTTGGGGCTGATATATGCTAAGGATGGATACTACTGCTAAGTCTTGTAGGATTATTACTGCTAGAGGTATTAATACTACTTGAAAGTTAATACTGCTAGTAGTTAGTACTGCTTGAAGAATTACTACTGCAAACATGGTTAGTACTGCTTATGTTGATAATGATGACTTGGAACGAAAGACTAGGAGCTGAAGATAATGATGAAGATAATTATGGAATGGATGCTGAAGATCAATATTTCTTTAGTAATTATCTTGTCATATGTTCTGTATATATAGTCTAGAAGTTTTATACAGTTAAACAAAGTCTTATTCATACGAATATAAGTTTAGAGAGAATTAACCTCAAGATTCTTAGAAATCCTTTCTTTAGAGAAGTATAGAACGTCTGTTGAGTCTGTTCAACAGATTGAGGTTTTGTTTGTAATCATTAAGTTAATTCAATATAACTTGTGATTTGAGTTCATACACTGTTTGATTGATTTATTGTTAAAGTGTTTTTCCGCGACTTCTTTAACATAGTTTCTGAGTGTTTAGTTTAAATTATTGTCTAGAATTTCGATCCTGACAAGTGGCATCAGAGCTTAAGGAACTCAGAAATCAATAATCATCATGGACGGATCACATGACAGTGTTCTTGTTTCAAAAGTCCCCATGCTCAAACCCAATGAGTTTGACATGTGGAAAATCAGAATCAGGCAGTACATTCTTCTTACAGACTACTCAATGTGGGACATCATTGAGAACGGTCCCTCTGATGGAGGAAAGATGGACGCATATGGCAAGAGACCACCAAAGACTGATGGAGAAAGAAAGATGGGGAAGACTGAGATGAAAGACTTGAGCACTCTGCTCTTGGCAATTCCTAATGAATACCAACATCAGTTTTGCAACTATTCTGATGCTCAAATCCTGTGGAATGCATTGGAGAAGAGATTTTCAGGTACTAAAAGCACTAAGAGAAATCAGAAAGCAATTCTCAAACAACAATATGAGAATTTTATGTCTACAAAGAATGAGTCCATGACTCAAACCTTTGATAGATTCAACAAGTTGATTGGAGAGTTGGCCACTGTTGGTGTCAAGATGGACCAGGATTATGTCAACAGAAAATTTCTAAGATCTCTTGGTGAAGAATGGGTGATGTACATTGTATCCTTCAGACAGAATGATAATCTGGAGGATAAGGAGCTTGATGATCTCTACAATGATCTAAGGGTGTTTGAAGCAGAAGTTGAATCTAAGAAAAGGCCATCTGGATACTCTCATAATGCTGCCCTCCTATCATCTACTACTGATTCTACTGCTAATACAGAATCAATTAGTGCTACATATGGCTCAAAATAGGATGAACCTAATGATTTTGTTTTGTAAGCATTCCTTGCTAGTCATGCTAAATCTGCTCTTATCAATGATGATCTGGAGCAGATCAATGTTGATGACCTTGAAGAGATGGATATCAAGTGGTAAATGGCAATGCTCACCATGAGAGTCAAAAGATTCATCAAAAGAACAGGTAGAAACAATTTTGCCATCAGAAGAGAAGATGGTGCTGGATTTGATAAATCCAAAGTGGAATGCTACAAATGCCATAATCTGGGACACTTTGCAAGAGAGTGTAGAGGAGGAATTGCTCAACAGCATGGAAGCAATAATCAACAACCAAAGTCTACTAACTATAACAAGAATTCATCTCAAGCTCTTGTCTCACAAGAAGGGATGGGCTTTGATTGGAGTGATCAAGCAGATGAGGCAATTCAGAACCAAGTATTGATGGCTGAGGTTTCAGAGTCATCAAGCACTGCAATCCCTACTGAGGTAAAATCTAACCTTTGCTCTAAAGCATGTCTTGAAACTGTTAAAAAGTACAGGGATCACAATCAGAGCATATGTGATGACCTTAAAAGGTGGGAAAAAGATAGAAGAGAGTATAGTTTGATCGTTGAGAATTTTGAAGAACAAATTAAGGCATACCAGGCCAATGAACTTCAACATTCATATGATACAAACTACTGGAAGTGGGAGAAGAGTCAGTTAGAGATTAAGCTAGAAAAGTCTAAAGAGGAATGTGAGAAAATTAGGAGTGAATTTGAGAAGGCCAAACTAGACATTGAGAAATATTCCAATGCTTCTAAAGCAATGGACTCTTTACTCAAAACTCAAGTTCATGACAAACTGAGAAGAGGTATAGGCTACAACACCACCCCTCCACCTTACAACAACAAATATATTCCACCCACCTCAGACCTCTTAGAAAGACAAGATAAGAAGGAATTACCTGTAGAAGCCACAAAAGTAGATCCATTAGACAAAGTAGTGGTTGAGGCAGATTCTGAAGAAGAGAACTCTGAGGGTAAGAATAAGGAAGACCATAAAGATATTCCCTTAGAAAACCACATTCTTACAAATGGGAGAGGGGGTAAACCATTTATCAAGAGTGATAAAATGGAGATGTCCAAGACAGAGAAAGAGATTGTTAAGAGTGAGAAAGCTGAGACCTCCAGGAAAGGAAAAGAAAAGGTACAAAGAGTTCACTACATGCAAACCTCTGTTGTAAATCCATGTACTTGTCAACAAAACAAGCCCCATAAACATGATAAAATAAGGGGAAATTAGAGAAACAGAAATAATCAGTGGGCTCAAAAACAGGGAATTGATCTAATCAAAGTCAATAGACCAAAGCCTTGTTTTATTTGTGGCAAGTTAAATCATCTAGCCAAACACTGTTATTTCAATCCTATTAACCAAAGATTTTCTTTTCGAAGACAAACACAAAATTCAGTTGGTTATAGGAAGCAATCAAGAAATCACATGGCTGCTAATATGAGAACAGTACCAATGAAAACTGGGACTGCAAAATCTCATATTCAGAATAAGTTTGCTAAATCAAAAGAAAATACTCCAAGCAAGTCAAGGAGTAACTCACAGAACAAGAAAGCAAACAACTTTGTCAAGATTTGGGTTCCAAAAGTCAAGAAACCTGTTAGTACTGCTACCTCAAATAGTACTGCTAACAGAAATAGTGCTGCTGATAGCAATACTACTGCTGACCAAGTTAGTACTGCTAACAAGGATAGTGCTGCTACCAGTATTAATGCTCCCAAGCCTATAATTTTGACAAAGTATTCCAGCCATGAGATTCCTAAATCTGATCATCTCATCCAGACTAAGATTACTGATTATAAATATGTTGATGAGATAGGGCAACCCAAGACCACTTTGGCTTGGGTTCCCTTAAAAAACTAACTGTTTTATCTTATGTGCAGGGCAACCAACAGCTCAAGAAGAAGAGCATTTGGCATGTAGATAGTGGTTGCTCTAGGCACATGACAGGCAATAACAGTTTAATGTTTATTCAACTTGGGGCAAAGTAATCACTGTTCCAGAGCTGACTTGGAAGAAATGTACAAAGTTGGGATAAAATTGTATGAGAATGTGTTGAAAGGGACATAAATGAGTCTAACCAAGATAACCATGGAATATCTGTGCATGATGTTTGATACAGATAGAGTGAAGCATATTATCAAAGATCTGCATCATGAATATGGATTTAAAAAGATTGATCATTGGATGCTCATTGAAAGATGTGGAGTATATGTCCTAACCATAGACAAAAGCTATCATGAGTACTTCTTGGTGGATAAGGTGTATGACCACAGCAAGGAAAAGCTGCAAGGGATACTGAAAGCAAAGTTGGTTTGCCCTACAGGTTCTGAAATGGCAAGGATTGTGGTCAGAAGAACCATTAATCAAAGTCTGGGACTGGATCCAAATCTGGGCAATTAAGCTGAAGTTTTGAAAGCATCATGAAGACCATGTTTGAAGAACTTAATTTCTCAATTTGAAAAGTTAAGTTAGGGGGAGATTGTTAGGGCTGATATATGCTAAGGATGGATACTACTGCTAAGTCTTGTAGGATTACTACTGCTAGAGGTATTAATACTCTTGAAAGTTAATACTGCTAGTAGTTAGTACTGCTTGAAGAATTACTACTCCAAGCATGGTTAGTACTGCTGAGGATGAAGTTAATACTGCTTATGTTGATAATGATGACTTGGAACGAAAGACTAGGAACTGAAGATAATGATGAAGATAATTATAGAATGGATGCTGAAGATCAATATTTCTTTAGTAATTATCTTGTCATATGTTCTGTATATATAGTCTAGAAGTTTTATACAGTTAAACAAAGTCTTATTCATACGAATATAAGTTTAAAGAGAATTAACCTCAAGATTCTTAGAAATCCTTTCTTTAGAGAAGTATAGAACGTCTGTTGAGTCTGTTCAATAGATTGAGGTTTTGTTTGTAATCATTAAGTTAATTCAATATAACTTGTGATTTGAGTTCATACACTGTTTGATTGATTTGTTGTTAAAGTGTTTTTCCGCGACTTATTTAACATAGTTTCTGAGTGTTTAGTTTAAATTCTTGTTTAGAATTTCGATCCTGACACCCTTAGTTTTGTTTTGATGAGCGGGAAATGTTTTACCTTAATTGTTTATCGAGTCCCGAGAAGTTAGGGGGCAAAATGGAAAATTTGCAGGTTCGGTACCATCAGGGCGACAATGCCCAACGACAATACCCAAGGGCAAAGTCGCAGGGCATGGTCGCGGGCCTTGTGGAGCATTCGGTACACCCCACGCGATTGTTCTCCGTGAGAGTGACATGGGCTCTGTCGCCTGTCACTTTCGCCGAAAGGGGGAGGGTCACGATACATTATGTGCAATAATGCCCCGCGAGAATGACAATGGCATAGTCGCCGAGAGATTCTCGCGGACGGGCTTCAGTGGATTAAAATCCCATTTTCTCATTTATTCTCCTCACCTACCCCAAACTCTCTCCCTCAAAAAAATGATTTCTGCATTTATTGAGCTTCCAAGAGCATCCAACAACTTTAATCATCGAGAGACTGGATCGTCTAGATTGAATCTGTTGGTTGCCAGAGGCGGTGCTGGGATGAACCTGAATCTTGAGACATTATTGCAACCGTTGTAAAGGAAACCATTACGATGCGACGATTCAACGCTTCACCGTTGACTGGTACGTGCATCGATGGGATGGGCATCATAGGAAACACCGTTGATGGCATTGGCAATGTCAGGATTAGGGGTGTTCACGGTCCGGTTTGGGCGGTTTAACCCCTCAAACCACAAACCAAACCGCTAGTGGCGGTTTATTGTATTGTCAAACCGAGCGGTTTGACATCAAGTGCCCAGATCAGTCAAGTCGGACCGCGGTTTAGGCGGTTTGGTCGATCGGTTTAGGCGGTTTGGGCCTTTTAGTGGGCTTTAAATTTTAAACATAAAAAACATATAAAAATTTAAACTTTAAAGGTTCATTAGCTTGAGTTCATTTGAAATAAATAAAAGTCTACAACAATGTTAACAAAGTCCACAAAATTTAACAAAATATCCCAAGACAAAACACTAAAAAAAGTAATACGCAAAGTGCAAATAAAATCCACGGCGATTTAAAATTATCTTTGGGCCTTTTTGTATATATATAAGTCTAAAGATAAATTGGATATTTGGGCTAAACAATAGATGATATAAAGATGTATATAAAATAATTAAAATATATATATATATATATATATATAGATATATATTTGGCGGTCGGTTTGGTCCAAACCGCCCAAAAAAACCTTCAAACCGCAGACCGGACCAGACCGCTCGGTTTGGCGATTTTTCAGACCAGACCAAACCGCCAGACCACCTAAACCGCCAAAAACGGTCCGGTTTGACTTGGTTCGACCGGTTTGAGCGGTCCAGCGGTTTTTTTGAACACCCCTAGTCGGGATAGTATAGGTTGCGGCACCGACACCCTGTGTCGGCCTTGGATACAGAGACAGTGGAGGTTAAAAACCTGCAAAAGACATGTTAAAAGGTGGTTTTGGACCATTTTGAGATCCAAGTAGATTTCCAACGTTATGATTTCTTAAAAGTGCAATTTCTTCAGCTGCCTTGCGGTTTTGTTCATCTAGTGCGTTGATGCGATTATGGGCAACGTCAAGTTCTATGCGCATTTGAGCAATAGCATTAAGGTGAGCTCCTTGTCCTGACATGATCATGTCAATCAAAGAAACTTCAAGGAAATCATTAGTAGGATGAACTATTTGTCGAAGATTTTCTCTAGTTGGGGCCCAACGGTGGGTGCCAAATTGTTAATGCCAAAAATCACCCAAAGGATAACTTAAGGTCGGTGTGAAGCTTTTAACAACTAAAGCAAAGGATCTTTCAACAAATCGTGCGACAGGAAATAAATTAAAGGAAAGACACATAGATTGGTGACGAGGAAAACCCTTGTCAAGGGTAAAAACCACGGACGATAACAGAGATCATCAATTTACTATGGACGTCAAACAGGGACGCCGTCCTTTAGAAGGAGCAGTTGAGAGTACAATATGCAATAATACAACTAGAAAGTACACACATCGTAAGATTGTTGAATGCGTCGTAAAATAAGATGTAGTTTCGTCGAGAGTTTCTCTAAGAGAGAATATCTTGAGTGCTTTGTGAATGCTTGAATATTGTGTCTCCCTTCTGGGGTCTTTGTAGCTTGTATATATAGATTTTGTCGTCATAAATGAGTCTTTAATGTCCAACGGTATTCTTATTGAATGATCTTGATGATGGTCTTCCGTTATGACCGTTGTCCATAAATGTGTGATAACCTGAAATAAATAGACATAGAGAAAACGTTCGTTGATAGTTAATGGGTTATTACGTTAGATATCTTACGACAGTCGTAAGATACTTGTCGTCGAGAGATTTTGGTTATAGGTCGTAATAAACTTACGACCATCGCCATAAGTGGCAACCATAGTCCTCGGTGTGTAAGGTCGACAGGATCTTATCTTAATACAAGATATGTCTTAAGATTGGAAACGTTTGGTCTTCTTTCATCGGTCAAGACTTGTGAAATTTTACCCAAACAATTATGATGAGAAAACTTACCTATTGGTATGGATTGATACTAATCTTGTTTATTATATTGGGATAATGATTTGTACATCTTGAGCTTGTTGATTTACTTGGTGTTAGTGTAATGGATCCATAGGCACTTAAGTCTTTATGTTCAATGACGATGATAGTTTTCCTCATTGTAGCACAGATTAGGCATCGGGTCTCATGGTAAGTAAGATGTGGACCCGTATGATTAGGCATTGTCCCATGAGCAGTAAGGTGTAATTCCAATGTGCTTGTTTATTTTCTTGGATTTTGGTATCTCAATGTATAGACCTAGAAGGGATTGAAATTGGGAATCCACAAGAAATAGAGTTAGAGAAGTTGAGCTTGATGTCCATTTGTTTATGATGTATGTGTTTGATTTACTAACATATAATGTGACCTAATTTCGTGTTACGTCGTTGATTATGGTAAATGGGTCTCCCGTCAACGCTTGAGGTATTATGTAAATGTTGGTCCCCCCCCCCCCCCCCCAAAGTTAATATAATGGTTTTTCCGCATTACATTCTAACGAGTTTATTTATACCATTATAAGATATAATTGTTTGTTCTTACTAGGCTTTAACCTAACACTTCTTCTTCAAATGACATGTATATCAGGTCATTCTACCGGTAGGACTTCTTGGGTTTGAGCGAAGAGTCGAGAAGAGGAAATAACATTTTTGGTGAAGTATAGTAAAGGCGTGCACTTTTAGTTTAAGCCGACATTCTTTTGGAAGTCAGATAACAACACCCGTCTTTAATCTAAGCCATTGTAGTTTAGATTAGTAGGTTGTTGAGTTGTATCTCCTTGTTAAATTGTTGTGTAAACGCTATACTATTTCCCCTCTTTGGGTGAGTTGTTTATGATAGTTTAGTTATTTTTTGCATATATTTAGGTTTAAATATACCCCCCCTTTTTAGGGTGTTACATCCGTGTCTGTTTTTTCCGAGTTAATGCAAAATCAGATATGATTTTGTACATGATTATATATATATATATATATATATATAGAGAGAGAGAGAGAGAGAGATGGATTCATACGAGAACAACATCTATTTAAGAAAAACACGAGAACAACCGAGTACATACAAAATCATATATAATTCACGCGTCCGATTTTTTTGGGTTAGTGTAAAATCACATATGATTTTCTACAAGCCCTTCTGTTTTTTGTTATTTTCTTGTTTTGTTAAATAGTTAGCGTTCTCGTTTGAACCTTCCTCTCTTTCTCTCTCTCTCTCTCTATCTATATCTATATCTATATATATATATATATATAGGGTGCGTTTCTTTTGCAAACCAAGCAATTTGTATAAACTATGCAAACCAATCTTAGCCGTTCATCAAGTCTAATGAATATATGATTTTATTATGTTTCCTAATTTAAAATCATGATTATAATGAATAAACTTAACATTTTCCATATATATCACAATCATTATTAATGAATCATAATCATTATCCATAAATATATCTATTGTTTCATAATATAGTGGTTTGCATAGTTTGTACAAATTGGTTGGTTTGCAAAAAAAACGCACCCTATATATATATATATATATATATATATATATATATATATATATATATATATATATATATATATATATATATATATATATATATATATATATATATATATATATATATATATATATATATATATATATATATATATATATATATATATATATATATATATATATATATATATATATATATATATATGCGGGAATGTTCAAATGAGAAACCCAAAAATGTTGAGAAGGTGACAAGGGATATCAACCATTAGATAATTAAGATTATAAGTTGTAAATTGATTCACGTACAAGTTGTAATTAAAATTCGCATGTGAATAATAGTTTGTTGGGATCTTTTGTGTTCGATTATATTTCTAATGACCAATGAAAACATCGATGTTCATGTTCACTTATGAGATTCAAACAAATAAGATTTAACATCTATAAATTGTAAAAATTCCAAGGATTTTATGATGGAAAACTGGATAAAAAACCCGATGATTATCAATACCAAAATAAGGTTATAGAAAAAAATAGAAGATAAATTAGGATATTTGAATTTTTTTCCCCAAAGTATCTTAAATAGTGAGAAACGTCTTGGAAATCAACATTCTAATATAATGGTTGAGATTGTTTCTCTTATTTTTCAACATTTTTGTGTTTCTTATTTGAACCTAACACTATATATGTATGTATGTGTGTGTGTGTGTGTCTCTCTCTCTCTCTATATATATATGATTTAAAATCAAATAAGAACCATGAAAGGGTTAAGAATAGTAAGAACCAATTTAACCCATTCCCATTAATTGAATATGATATATGGTTCTCAAAATTAATTATATTCATGTAATGTTTTTTTTGAAGGGTGTCCATGTTATGCCTAGACTAATCCCTTGGCAAATTATGACTGTAAGACATCAGTCCTAATTAAATCTCAGTGGCCACAATTGTTGTGTACGTCTGGACTCGAACCCTGGGTGGATGGGATATTCCACCACTCCCCCAGGGCCTTAACCAGTACGCCACAACCCTTGTGGTTATATTCATGTAATGTTATGAGTTAAATGATAGTTCAAAGAGCATCTATGGTGATTTGACTAATAATTTTAAATGTGGAAGGTTGTTACATTAATTAATCACTAAATTTCTCTCATTAATATTTACAAATAAGTTTAGTTTTTACAAATTAAATAAATCAAAAATATTTCAATCACAATAAAAAATTATATAATAAAATGAGCATTAATTATCTTTAATTTAACATCAATGTTAGTATATATTTTTCGATATTTTTTAATTGTTGTAATTTTCACATGAAACATTAAATCAATGTATTATTTTACAATATGAAACTAATACTATATTGTTTTACAGTGTGAATTTGTTTCACATTAGCATCATCGTGTAGATTCAGACTGTAAACTTCACTTTACATTTCATGTCTGTCAGGATCTTAATTCTTAACAAGAACACACACTCAGAAAACAATATTAAAGAAGCTGCGGAATAGCACTTTAATATTCTGAAAACAATGCAACAGTAAATAAATAATCACAACTTGTAAACTTGTATTGAATGATTGAAGTTACAAGATTAAACACACAACCTCAATATTGATGAACAGACTCACCAATACGAATTCCACTTCTCTAGAATCAGGGTTCTAACCTTGAGGTTGATTCTCTCTATGAAAAGCTAAAACTCAGAATTAATAAATTATTCTAAACTATTCTATATATGTACTGAAGGTAAAGATAATTACAAAAAAAAATAAAAGATCTTCAATATAAACTTCCATCTTTATCTCCAAGCTTTCCATAATCTTCAGTCCATCCAACTGTCATCCTTTCTATACGGATCTTCATCTCATAAGCAGTACTAATCATTAGCAGCATTAATACTCTGAGCAGTACTAAGTTCAGCAGTACTAACCATGCTCAGAAGTATTAATCTCTTCAAGCAGTACTAACTTTGAACTAGCAGTACTAAATTTGTTGAGCAACATTAATATACAACTAGCAATATTAATATCAGAAGTACTAACTAGAAGTAGTAACCATGTTCTTCTAGCAGCATTAACTTTACTTAGCATATCATCAGTTCCCAACAATCTCCCCCTAACTTGACTTTTAGGAAGAGAAGTCAAATTCTTCATCTGATCTTCTTCAATATGCTCCCAAAACTTTATCATGACTTATAATCCAGTATTTGCATCCAACCCCAAACTCTGATTGATTGTTCTTTGGATCAAATATTTAGCCATTTCTGAATCTGGAACACATCCTAGCTTCTTCTTCAGCATGGCATGAAGCTTCAGTCTGCTATGACTGTATACTCTATCCACTAGGAAGTACTCTGTGTGATTTAAATCCAAAGTCACTGCATATACTCCACTAGTTTCATATAGAGTCCAATTATTGACTGTTTGAAAAACATTCCTTATAATCTCCTCCACTTCATCAGGTTTGAACATCATACACAGATACTCCATTACCAACTTTGTAATTGAAATCCCTGGAGCTTTCAGTTGATCTGCATATAATCTCATTCCTATTTCAAACATTTCTTCTATATCTGACCTTGAGCAGGTTCTAATAATCTTGGACCAAGTACTGTAAACTTCATACTTTTCATCTTTCCTCTTCAGCCTAATGTACTCCTTTCCATCTACCTCCAGTACATCCCAGTGAATGACTTCAGGAGGTTTAACTCCTACAGGTTCTGCTGAAATCGGTTCAGGCATGCTGAAATCGGTTCAGGCATGCTGAAATCGGTTCAGGCACTTTGTCCATCACAACCATGTACATCTTTACATCCTCAGTGCTTAAAGGCTCTTTCTTTTCTGATGGCTCATGTGCTTCTTCTTCTCAAGCAACCTTTTCTGTCTCTTCTTCAGCTCTTCTAGGCTTCTTGGTTATCTTTCTCCTTGCCATCATCTTTGTCCTTTTTAAAGTCCTTAGACTTTCACCAATAGTAGCTTCCTTCTTTGGAGTTTCTTGTTCACCAGGGAATGGTTTTTGTAACAAGTCGTTACTCTTTTTCATTCTTTTCTCCATTTCAACCCTTGCAATTTCATCCCCTTGAAGCTTGATCATTTCTGCATCATATAACCCTTTGAGTTGCTCAAAAGACATTTTTGAGAACATTTCAACTTTGACATCTACAGCACCCTTGAGAAAAGTAATCATTTTCTTTCTCTCTTGAGCACCAAGGTATGTCTTTGAAGGTTGTCTTTTCTTTGCAGCCATTTTGATCTTTCCAGACTTCCTCAAAGATGTGGCTTTCTGCTTGGCTTGTTCTGTTGCTAGGCTTTGTTGATAGGCTTTATTCAGTTCTGCAGCCATTGCTTTTGCTATCTCTCTATCTTTTGCCACTTGCACAGTTTCTGCTTTTTCAAGTTCAACCTGTATCTTCCTAGCCAGAGCTTCATCTGAGTCAATCAACTTCTGCTTTTTCATTGGTTGGTCTGATTCAACTAGCTTTGCTTTACCTTTTTCTTTACTCATCACCTTCTCAGTGCTAGATTTCTTTGCAGCATCACCTCTTTCTTTTATGACAACTCCTTTGGCCTTTGAGGTGACCTTGGGAGTATCATGTTTGGCTTTGATTAGTGTTTCTGCAATCTCAAGCTCTGTAAGGACCTCTTTTACTGTTTCTGCTGCTTCTCTTATTTCAGCAGTATTAACCATTTCTGCTGCTTTGCTTGTACCAGCAGTATTAATGGTTTCTGCTGCTTGCTCTTTTACTGCTGCTGCTTGTGTTTCTGCTTCTTGTGCAACATTTTCTGCAGTTGCTTGCTCGCCCTCAAACTCAACTTTCTCTTGCTCCCCCTTAGCTTTGGCATCTTCCATATTGACTTCAGCTTCTGACTACCCCTTTTTGGGAGCATCAGTCACTGGTTTCCTCCTTCTTAGTACAAATTGTTTCTTCTTATTTTGCAGAATCAATTTCCTTACCATTTGCTTCAAGTTGATGATCTGTTCTTGTTGTGACAAAACTATGAGTTTAAGCTCTTCTATATCTTTGCCCTGTTTGAGTACGCCCATGTTGATGTTTCCCATGGTTTCCATCAATTCATAATAGTTATATCTGTCCTCACCTTCTCCAGAAGTGTTACCCTCTTTTGAAGGATCATTGGATCTTTTTGTAGTGGAAATCTTCTGCCTAGCAGAAGCACTATCCACCCCCTTGGTTTCTTGGCACCTGGGACCTTTGGATGATTGCTGACCCAAAGTTGCCATGGGGAAGGTCTTATGTATGTTAACACTGACCTTCTCTGTGCTAGCAGGAGTAGTGGAAGCCTTAACACCCATATGCTCAACCTCTACCTCAGTGAGCACCTCCTTGGGGTTGGGAGACACCCCTGTGGTTTCCCTGTGGATATTCTCTAAAGGAGAATTCTCCCTTAGAGGGCTTGAAGGCTCAGTGGTTGAAGGTACAAGAAGGGAAGGATCCTTCTTTACCTGTTTCCTTTTATAAGTTTGGGTAATTGGAGAAGTGGGCTTATGAAGTAGGGACTGTGGGATAGATATAGAGTGGGAAGGTTGGACTTGGCTAGCAGTGGGATGGTCTAATGAGGGCCTTGACCCTGCTGCCATACCTTCTTCAGTGTGGGACACCACCATCATTGTAGAGAACAATGGGGTGTCAACTCCTTCCGAGTCCAGAGGGGATCTTTTCAAGTTTGAAAAGACCTTACCTTTGGGGATTTTTGGTACATATACCTCATAAAAATGAGGCATGTCCGTCAATTCATGGGTGATAACTTCTTGGACAAACCTGGGGTACATATAAAAACTCTTTTTACTTCCCAGGTTTGAGACAAGATCATTAAAAATCATGTGAGAAAAATTATACTTTCTGGCAGTGGCCAAGCACACCAAAGCATAAGCAATGGTGCTACTGAACTCACTCCATCCAGTAGTCTTTTTAGAAATACAATGCATTAAGGTATGAACAAGAAAATGCCATTGGGTATAAAATTTAGCCTTTGAGAATTTAAAACCACCCAACTGGCCTCCATACCCCATTCTTGTCAAAGTTGAGAATAATTCCTCATTAGGGATAGAGGTTATACCTGCAGCATCGTCTAGACGTAGACAGATGCGTATCACCTCTTCAGTAACTGTTAAGGGTTTTTCACACACCCTTGTCTTGATCATTTGCACACCATTCTCAGTAACAATGGTTGCATTAGCCCAAAATTGCCTTTGATGCTCTATGTAAATAGTTGGCGATACAGTGAGAGCATGGGCAATGTGGCTTGTCTTGAGAAAATTCACAATCTGGTGGAATCCAGTGACCTGTTTGGGCTTCTGTAGCATTGCAATCTCGTTATGCTCATCTATGAATGACATGGATGCCATTGATTCTTGAATGTTCTTGCTTGAAAAACTTGGTACTTGAGAGAAAAGGGTTAGAGTGCAAGTGAACAGTATGCAAAGAGTCGTTATGAACTTTTTAGGCGGGCAAAGGGTATTTATAGTATACGGGTCATAAGCAGTATTAACCTAGAGCAGTATTAACTGACTAGCAGTATTAACTGACTAGCAGTATTAACTAAGAGCAGTATTAACCACTAGCAGTATTAACTAACTAGCAGTATTAACTGAGAGTAGTATTAACTATTAGCAGTATTAACTGTGCACTGGCAGTATTAACAATGCACTGGCAGTATTAACAATGCACTGGCAGTATTAACAATGCACTGGCAGTATTAACCATACTTACTCTTTTTGAAGCTTATGAAGGTCTGATCAAGGCAATAACTTCCTGTTAAATATGATTAGCAGCACACAGATAACCAAAATAGTAGGTATAGGATCACTTTTTAAAACATGGGCTCATTCAGAGTTGATCATGCCCACACTTGAGACCAAGAAAGTGAATCTTCCTACATCAAAAGCATTTTTGAATAGATCTGCAAACTGGTTGTCAGTGTGAACTTTAGCAACTTGAATGAGCTTCTTTTCATTGCAATCTCTGATAAAGTGATACCTGATCTCAATGTGCTTTGTTTTGGAGTGCTTGACTGGATTGTTAACAATGCTTATAGCACTGCTATTGTCAATAAAGATCGGAGTGTGAAGAAATGTTACCCCATAGTCCAGCATCTGATTTTGAATCCATAGAACCTGAGAGCAGCAACTTGCAGCAACAATATACTCAACTTCTGTTGTTGATAAGAACACTGTGGTTTGTTTCTTACACTGCCAAGACACTAATCTTGCACCCAACAATTGACATCCCCCTGAAGTAGACTTTCTGTCCATGTTGGCACCACCCAAGTCACTATCTGAATAAGCAATCAAGTCAAATGAAGATTCATATGGATACCAAAGACCTAATCTAGGTTGCCCTCTTAAGTATCTGAAAATCCTTTTCACAGCTTGAAGATGTGATTGTTTAGGCTTGACTTGGAATCTGGCACATACACACATTGGAAACATGATGTCTGGTCTTGAGGCTGTGAGATACATGAGAGATCCAATCATTGATCTGTATAGATGGACATCAACATCCTCCCCCTCATGATCAGCAGTGATCTGTTTGTGAGTTTCCATTGGTGTGATTGCTGGCTTTGAGTCTTTTAAACCATATTTCTCCAGGATGTCTTGCACATATTTTGATTGGCTAATGAATATCCCATCTGTCTGCTGTTTCACTTGAAGTCCAAGAAAGAAGTTAAGTTCACACATTGAACTCATTTTAAAGCTCTTGTGCATCAACTCTTCAAAGTCTCTACACATCTGATCTTTTGTGGATCCAAAAATGATATCATCCACATAGATCTGAACTAGTAGGATGTCCTTCTTACTTCTTTTAATAAACAGGGTCTTATCAATTATGCCCCTTTCAAATCCATTCTCCAAGAGATAGGTAGACAGAGTGTCATACCATGCTCTTGGGGCTTGATGTAGACCATAGAGTGCTTTCTTCAGCTTGTATACTCTATCAGGATATGTAGGATTTTCAAAACCAGGTGGCTGACAGACATATACTTCTTCATCAATTGTTCCATACAGAAAGGCACTCTTTACATCCATTTGATATACCTTGAACTTCATGTAGGAGGCATAGGCTAGGAACAGCCTAATAGCCTCTACTCTAGCCACTGGATCAAACATTTCATCATAATCTATGCCTTCTTCTTGAGTATACCCTTGTGCCACAAGCCTTGCTTTGTTTCTGATCACAATACCTCTCTCATCCTTTTTGTTCCTGAAAATCCACTTGGTGCCTATAGCTCTATGACCTTTTGGAAGGTCCACCAAGTCCCAAACATCCTGTAGCTTGAATTGAAGTAACTCTTCTTGCATTGCTTCTATCCAACTTGAATCTTTCATTGCATCATAGGCCTTCTTAGGCTCAATCTGGGATAGAGAGCAAGAGAGTACTGTGTGTTGTTGATCCTGCAGCTCTTGAAGTCTGCTTTGATTTCTTGTAATGATAGGAGAAGATATGTCTCCTATTACCAGCTCTGGAGGATGATTCTTTTGTGTTCTAGTCTGAAAACTAGGTTCTTCATGGATTCCTTCCTCTAGATTGGAATCATTTAAGTCAGCAGAGGGGATCACCTCAGCTACTTCTAGCTCTTTATGCACTGAAGATTCTTCTTCACTTCTTTCTTCTTCACTCTGAAATGGCTCAGAAGTAGTTTCCTTTTCACATACTTCAACAGGTTCTTTTGTAGGCATAGGAAAGATCACAGACTGAGGTATATTGTCTTGTACTTGTGTAGCCCCTGATCCTCCACTTCCTGAACCTGCATAATCATCACTACTGAAACCAAAAGAGTTAGTTAATGAATCAATGTCAAACAGCCACTGAGGACCAGACCCAATAGGATTTTGTGTGTTCGCATTTCATTTGACATTGTCACTTTCCTCAATTATTCTAGAAGAAGTATTAAAAACTCTGTAAGCCTTACTCTGAGATGAGTAACCAACAAGAAATCCATCATCTGCCTTGCTATCAAACTTTCCTAAGTGAGATTTGGTATTGAGAATTGTACAAGGACATCCAAAAGGTTTGAAAAAACCAATAAAGGGTTTTCTTTTATTTAAAAGCTCATAAGGTGTCTTGTTTTTAGGCTTGACTACTAGTACTCTGTTTTGGACATAGCAAGCAGTGTTAACTGCTTCTGCCCAGAAAGTTATTGGAAGTTTAGAAACTGCCAACAGAGATCTAGCAGCCTCAATCAGTGTCCTATTCCTTCTCTCAGCAACACCATTTTGTTGTGGAGTCCTAGGAGCACTGTATTGTCTCTCAATTCCTTTTTCTTCACAAAAGGTGTTTAGGTCAATATTTTTAAATTCAGAACCATTGTCCGACCTAATAATTTTTACTTTTTGATTAGTTTGGTTTTCAATTCTTAGAATAAAGGATTTGATCAGTCCACTTGTCTCATCCTTAGTCCTTAGAAAACATACCCAAGTAAATCTAGAGTAATCATCAACAATAACTAGGCAGTATGATTTCTTCCCTATGCTCATAACATTTGTAGGGCCAAATAGATCCACATGCAATAAATGAAGAGAAGAAGATATAGTGTTCACCTCTTTGGACTTATGAGAAGTTTTGTGTTGTTTGCCTTTAAGACAAGCAACACAATGATCATCACATGAATAGACTTTAGAAGGCAAACCTCTTACAAGGTTGTTTTTAACAAGTTTATTTATTGTTTTAAAATTCATGTGACACATCCTTTTGTGCCAAAGTGATGATTCATCCAGAGAGGCTTTTGAAACAAGACAATTTAGGGATGAATCAGATGAAACACTTTCCATATCTAAACAATATATATTGTCCTTTCTGGGGGTTCTTAGTAGTATCATCTTTTCATCAACTACCTTGAATCCAGGAGCAAGGATAATACATTCAGAATCTGTAAACAATATGCTATGTTGTTTGTCACAAACCTGTGATACATCTTCAAAGGTCATTTTACCTTTGGTCACATCACCTTTACCACTGATTTTACCTCCATCTGGAGTATTCCCAAAAGCAACATGCCCACCATCAATCTTCTTGAAGTTCTTGAGGCAAGACATGTTCCCTGTCATGTGCCTAGAGCAACCACTATCAACATGCCAGATGCTCTTCCCCTTGAGCTGTTGGTTGCCCTGCACATTAGATTAGACAATTAGTATTGATTGGGGACCCAAGCCAAAGTGGTCTTGGGTCTCACTTTCTCATCAAAATACTTACATTCCTTTTTAATAAGGTTTTTAAAAACAGAACACTTGGTATTTGAGTACTTTGTCAAGATTATTGGTCTAGCAGCACTAATACTAGAAGCAGTACTATCTTTAGAAGCACTAACAGAGTTAGCAGTACTAACAGGTTTGGCAGAATTAACCTTGTTGGCAGCACTAACTGAGTTAGCAGTATTAACATTTTCAGAAGTACTAACAATGTTAGCAGCACTAACATTGTTAGCAGTAGTATTGCTTCTAGCAGCATTATCACTGTCAGCAGCACTATTTGAGGTAGCAGTACTAACAACTTTAGTGCTTTTAGGTATCCAGATCTTGACAATGTCTTCCA
This sequence comes from Arctium lappa, assembly GCA_023525745.1. Classification (NCBI taxonomy): domain Eukaryota; kingdom Viridiplantae; phylum Streptophyta; class Magnoliopsida; order Asterales; family Asteraceae; genus Arctium; species Arctium lappa. Next base: position 40,208,881 of record CM042052.1, read on the forward strand.
CTTTATTTTTCTTCATGTGGCTTTTAGATTTAACAACCTTCTTAGCCACATGGTTCTTTTCTTTCTTCCTATAACCAAAGGGTTTTTGAGTAGGTCTCTAAAAATTCATCCTTTGGTTCATAGGATTGAAATAGCAATATTTGGCAATGTGATTAAGCTTTCCACAAATAAAACAGGGTTTTGGTCTATTGATTTTACTCAGATCAACCCCTTGTTTTTGTGCCCATTGATTATTCCAGTTCCTTTGATTACCCCTCTTTTTATCATGTTTTTGGGGCTCAGATTTACTGCAAGCACACTGTTTGCAAGGGACAGGGTTTTACAACAGTGGTCTGCTTATAGTGAATCTCTTTATTCTTTCCCTCAGTCTTCTCTACCTTATTTGACTTGACCCAATGCTTTCCACATCCTTCATTGGTAATTATGTGGTTTTCTATAGGAATCTCACCACTCACAGTGTTGTCCTTACTTTTGACAGTTTCTTTCTCAGTTTTATCATTAACAACTACTTCATCTAAGGGATCAATCTCAGTGGCTCCCTCAGGCATGTCCTTCCTATCCTTTGAATCTAACAAGTCTGAACTAGGAGGGATGTAGTTGTTGTTGTAGGGTGGTGGTGTGGTATTGTACCCTATTCCTCTTCTCAGTTTATCATGAATCTGAGTTTGTAGTAAAGAATCCATTGCTTTAGAAGCATTGGAAAACTTTTCTACATCTAGCTTGACTTTAGCTAGCTCTCCTCTTAACTTTTCACTCTCCTCTTTGGATTTGGTCAGTTGAAGTTCTAGGTTATTCTTCTCCCACTTCCAGTAGTTTGTGTCATAGGAATGTTGAAGCTCATTGGCTTGAAAACTCTTAATCTGCTCTTCAAACCTGTCAACAACCCTAACATAGTCTTTTATGTCCTTTTCTAATCTCTTCAGGTCATCACTCATTTTCTGGTTGTGATCTCTGTACCTTTTAACAGTGTTAATGCAGTTTTGAGTACAAAGATTAGAATTTACCTCTGTTGGGAGATCAGACACCTCTGCCATTAAAGCTTGGTTTTGGGCAGCCTCTTCTGCTTGATCACTCCAATCAAACCCCATACCTTGTTGAGAGACTAGGGCTTGAGCAGAGTTTCTGTTATTATTGAAGCTTCCAGACTGTGCTTGTTGGTGGTTGTTGTTGTGAGACACTCCACTTCTGCATTCTCTAGCAAAGTGTCCCTTCTGATGACATTTATAGCATTCCACCTTTGACTTGTCAAATCCAGCCCCATCTTCTCTTCTTTGGGAGAAATTGTTCCTCCCAGTTCTCTTGACGAACTTCTTAACTCTCACAGAGAGCATGGCCATCTGCCATTTAATGTCCATCTCTTCAAGATTATCTGGATGGAGTTGTTCCAAGTCATCATTAATTAGAGAAGAGTTTCCATGACTGGATATAAAGGCTTCAAACACAGAATCAGTGCCTTTCTCTTGATTTGCTCCATTAGCAGGACTAACTGATTCAGGATTAGAAGTAGAATCAATTGATGCTGATAGGAGTGCAACATTGTGAACATACCCAGAAGGCTTCTTCTTAGCCTCTACCTCAGATTCAAAAACTCTTAGATCATTGTATAGATCATCAAGCTCCTTTTCTTCCAGTTGATCATTCTGTCTGAAAGAGACAGTATACATGGTCCATTCATCACCCAGGGACCTTAAGAACTTCCTATTTAGATCATCTTGATCAATTTGTACTCCAACTGTAGCTAGTTCACCAATAAGCTTGTTGAACCTGTCAAAAGTTTGAGTCATGGACTCATTCTTTGTTGACATAAAGTTCTCATACTGTTGCTTCAGTATGGCCTTCTGATTTCTCTTGGTACTTTTGGTACCAGAGAATCTTTTCTCTAGAGCATTCCAGAGCATCTGTGCATCAGTGCAATTACAGAACTGATGTTGATATTCATTGGGAATAGCCAAGAGCAAAGTGCTCAAGGCTTTCATCACTGTCTGTCTAGTCTTTCTCTCTGCATCAGTTTTTGGTGGTGTCCTCTTTCCATCTGCACCAATCTTTCCTGCTTCAGAAGGGCCATTCTCAATGATGTCCCACATAGAATAGTCAGTGAGGAGTATGTACTGCTTGATTCTGATCTTCCACATGTCGAATTCATTGGGTCTGAGCATTGGAACCTTTGAGACCAAGGTACTGTTTGATTCAACAATGTTTTCCATGATGAATAAGATTTCTGAGAATACAGGCTCTGATACCACTTGTCAGGATCTTAATTCTTAACAAGAACACACACTCAGAAAACAATATTAAAGAAGCTGCGGAATATCACTTTAATATTCTGAAAAACAATGCAACAGTAAATAAATAATCACAACTTGTAAACTTGTATTGAATGATTGAAGTTACAAGATTAAACACACAACCTCAATATTGATGAACAGACTCACTAATACGAATTCTACTTCTCTAGAATCAGGGTTTCAACCTTGAGGTTGATTCTCTCTATGAAAAGCTAAAACTCAGAATTAATAAATTATTCTAAACTATTCTATACATATACTGAAGATAAAGATAATTACAAAAAAATAAAAGATCTTCAATATAAACTTCCATCTTTATCTCCAAGCTTTCCATAATCTTCAGTCCATCCAGCTGTCATCCTTTCTATACGGATCTTCAACTCATAAGCAGTACTAATCATTAGCAGCATTAATACTCTAAGCAGTACTAAGTTCAGCAGTACTAACCATGCTTAGCAGTATTAATCTCTTCAAGCAGTACTAACTTTGAACTAGCAGTACTAAATTTGTTGAGCAACATTAATCTATAACTAGCAGTATTAATATCAGAAGTACTAACCAGAAGTAGTAACCATGTTCTTCTAGCAGCATTAACTTTACTTAGCATATCATCAGTTCCCAACAATGTCAACAATGCTTTATTGTTTCATGTTGTGAAACATTGTTGTTTCTCAACGGAAACAACACTATTTTTCTTCATAATTCGCAACAACAAACTTTAATAATACATTTATGTGTTGTTTTACAATATGAAATAACAATACATTGTTCACATCAGTTGCACTGTGTTGCTTTACATTGTAACACCCAGAATTTTCGGTAAGTAAAAGTCATGTACTTCGTTGCATCTTATAAATAGAGGGTTTTATGTTAAGTAATCATTTTAGGTGGTCCCCATAAGTATCGGGAGCCTTGGTGTCGAAAAAGTTGAGTTTCGAGGCTTGGTACGAGCCCGACTACAATGTCCGACGACTATGACATGTCATAGTCGCATCTGGCATAGTAGCATGAAGTGGACAGTAGCTGGGGTAGAATCAACGACTATGTCAAGCGACAATGCCATAGTCGCATGGCATTGTCGCACAAATGGTGCTGGTTGTTGTCAAATACGGGATTTTGCTCATTTCTTCATTTCTCACTTCCCATTTCACTCACAACTCTCTCTAAACTCTCCCAAGAATACCTAACTTCATTTATGATGGTTTTGGATCATTGAATGCTCAAATACTCTAGCATTAAAGGGTCATTACTCCATCAAGTTCACGGATAGAAGCTAGACAACAAAATCCTCCATCTTCATCTTCAACCTCGAGCTCCATCTAGAGTTTTCTAGGTTTTTCTAACAAAACCTAATTTATGAGTTTAACCCACCTTTTCTAAACTTTATACATGTCAAAACTTATATTTTGAACTCTTGATCTCCCCTTTGCTACATTTTCTTGATTTGAAGCATTTTGACCTAACCTGGGTATTTTTGGAGATTTTAGGGTTTTTACCATTTTGAGATATGTTAAAGAGCTTCATAAATTGTGATATAAAATGTGTTAAAATTTATGTATTGATGGTTAAAATACTTGAAATGAAGTCATCTTGGTTATATGTGGATTTTACATTATTTTGGAGATTACTTGTTAAAAGTGGATTTGGAAGATAATATACGTGAGCTTTATGTTTGTATCAATAATGAGCAATGTAGAGCTCCTATAACTTCGGAAAATTATACATTTGGGAAATGATTCATATTTGGAAATGGTAATGGTCTAAGTTGACCCTCTTATAGACTAAGTTCCATATGGTAACATTTATTACAAAGGTTTGCCTTTCATGGAAACGTGTTATGAGAACTATATGTGTGAGAATATAATTGTGACAAGCCTTAGACTATTACTTCTAGATCCATAGGTATTGAATCGGCTTATTTGGGGATGTTTTCCCCCCTTTGTAATTAGTTGAGACATTGGGTCCTTGGAGGCAATTTGGTACGGTTATGTGGGACCGGTTACTAGCCATCACTGTAAATGTAATCCTAGTGAATGAGTATTATTGGGATCCTCGGGTGCCCTCCCCGACATCTATGTATGAACTGACGTTGTTCGTGGCCATGGGTCCCAATATTGAACTCGCAACTCAGATAGTGGCTTACTTAGGGTCTCTCCCGTCATCGCAAGATGCTACTTGGACTCACAAGTCCTTATGGAACTATTTGGCATACTTTGTTTTTATAAATCATTGAAAGACTTTTATTTCACATTTCACCTACGCTTTATTTATATAAAGTGTTTGTTCTCACTAGGCGTAAGCCTAACACTTTTTCTTAAATGACATGTATAACAGTTTCCCTTAGCGGCGGGTCGCCTTTAGTTTAAGGGAAGAGCGTTGAGCCTTTATGATATTTTTGGGATTGGTTCTTTTGGAGACATGGCTTGCAGATAGAATGTCTATTTTGGGAATTTGGATTGACAACCGATATAATCTAGATACGTATTGTTTAGATTAGTTTGTTGTTAATTTTCATATCCATTTACAGGAATTGTAAACGCTTTTACTCTTTCCCCTTGTTGGGTGGTTTCCATCTATTATAGACGTTATATTGCAAAAACTTTAAGTTTTAAGGGTGTTACAAGTTGGTATCAGAGTCAGGTTTAAGCGAACTAGGCATGAATGTAAGATGTCTAGACTTAAGCTGAGATTATTAAGTTATGATTTGTGAGATTGGGTAGAATTTCTAAGATAGGACGGTCTTAGAGTCAACGAAATTACACTAATTGAGAATTGTAATGATGGTAACGAAAATTATTGTGTATAATATGTTCATAATTTCACCTAGCTAATGTTATTATGAGTATATTGTTACGTGAGCATACTTGACCTACAATTATTATGATGATTGATGAATGTAGTAGTACGTATCCTTCATGTTTAACTGTAACACCTCAAAACTGGAAATAGCAATTAATTTAAAATTTTCTAAATACATCAATAAATGATTCATCTACAATCACAATTTAAGAATTAACCTCCATACACACATACATTCTATACATACAGTCTATAATAAGGACGGGTGCTACTAAAACCCAATAACAGTCACTGCCTCCAAACTGCGGAAGACTTCTCCAAACCCTTACACTTGCGAACACTAAGGCACATCTCTTCAATACTGCTAGAACCATACCCCCAACTGGAACCTGATGCACATGCCGACAAATAAAAAGGTTAGGCTTAACGCCTAGTGAGATCAAGAGTTTTAACATGAGTAAATACTTTTAAAAGATAGACTTCTCTTAAAACATGATCTTTCAATTGATGCACTTTAAAACATAGAAACAACTCTTTTCAATGTCATGCGCTTTCAAAGATAGACACCTTATTTCAAACATGCTTTAGAAATTTATTGCAACTTAAATTAACTCGAAACATGCATGTGAACCGACTCCCATTTAAGAAACGTGGATAAAACGTTATATTCCAAAACACCCAAAAATCAACTTCAAAACCATATATATACCGTACGTCCGAAAACACCGGCACTAGGCCCAAAACTCACGTGACCACATCAAAAGGAATCTAAATACCAAAATACGGGGTCAACATATTTCATTCAAACCTTAATATACGAGGAGGAAGGTCCAATATTAAGGTCCTCATTCAGTGTCGACCATAGAACAAATGACACTACAGTAAAACATCTTTATTTAAATTACTGATAGCCGACAACGGGGGATACCCGTATCCGTTGAGAGTGGTGAAAACACAAAAGTATACCACCCATAAAACGTTAATCGCATGACACCTCACGACATCACAGCCAGGTGTCCCTACGACTTCTTTACAAGCGTCACCCCAAGTTAGTTGACGCTTGATGGGTCTTCCGAAGAATCCCACCCCAAAGGCTCGGCACACTTAAAGGTTACCTGTCACAGGCATTTCAAGTGGCGTAGGTCCTAGTGCCTACCGTCCCAGCAGCACTAACAGACTCAACCCTCCGAGCGATCACTTGTAAAGTTTCCGGTCATAAAACATGGAATACTGAAGGTCATCACCCAACAATATCCAATCGACCATCCAAAACAGGCTGACTACGTGCCTATGGATCCAATGCAACACAGTCTAACATTACCGGACTAAACATGAATGACCAAAGCACTCGAGCCCGAAATCAACCTCAATACGCAACACGACGCATTTGTACGTACGTCATAACTGTACTCCACATTGAACCATATAAAACCCGGACAAGTGTCCTCAAGACTCCTTTAAAACGACATCAAGTCAAAATACTCAAAACCTCTTTTTGACCAATGATTGATGCTTTTCGAATCATAAACATACTCGACTCATACTATGAAATCACATACTCCAAAACACTTGAATGGAATCCAACACAGTTTAAGTCAGAACAAAAGGTTTTCCAAATAGGTTTATACTCTTTATCCTTTCAAAACACCTCATAACACAAAATTAAACCTTTTACTCAAACACCCACCAAAACGCCTTTTAACCAAATAATATCATGTATGAAATAAATTACCAAACACACCCATTTATGACTCATTTATCAAAATGCTTAAAAATCCCCAATATGGGTGTTTTACAAGGTTTATAAAACTAAACTTCTCATTTAACCAAAACTCATCAAGTTACTTCTCAAATGATAATTTAATGTTAAACACATAAATACTTTAAAATAAACATTTTGGCATGTATACCGTTTTCACAAATCAACTTGAACTCACCTTGCTAGATTTAGGCTAAATCTAGATTTCACCCCGCTTTGAGCTCCTTTGAAAAAACTTGAATCTCCAAGCAAAAACTTCCAAAACCTAGATCCATAAGTTTCCAACCATCAAAACATATAACCAACCACATAGAAACATTCCCCAAACACTTAATCATCTAAATCTCTATTTTGAGCAAAACTCTAATTTTGACCTAAGACTCCCAAAATCTTTCAAAATGAAATTAGAGGAATCAAACACTAGGTTGACATCCATCGAGCATTTATAACCCATAAAGAAGTTTGGAAGTGGAAGGGATGAACTTACCATTTAGGTTTTGATAAAAACCTAGAAAACCCCAAAGTTCTTGAAGATGGAGGTGATAATGATGAGCTCTTGGTCTTAGCTTCCAATACACCATTATAATTTCCCAAAACTAACCATCTAACCTTGACAAGCTCTCAAAAACGAAACCATAGCAACTTGAATCACTGAAAACGGAGTTGGGATGAAGAAGATATGAAGAAATGAAGTTTGGTGGCTGAAATTCGGTTTTTAGCTCGACCAGGGGGTTTCACGACTTATCTCGCGACCCTAAGTCGCGGCATAAGTCGCCCGCTTCTCCTGGTTTTCTTCTCGTTCACTGTTTTGGCCGTAAGTTCTTCGTTATAGCTTCGTTTTTGCTCCGGAAAGAACCGTTGGACTCGTAATTGAATCATTTATCCATTAAGACTATAAAATCTAGGATTCAAGTCCAAAATCAAAAATATTATTTTTCACCTTTAAGGCTACTGATTTCTGTGTTAACTTGAAATGGTGCTTTTCGAAATTCGGGGTGTTACATTAACTTCCTATAATCTAATTATTACTTCCATTCTCGTGTGTATGACAGATTAAAAATGGTGAGTACGCGAGGTAGACCACGTACACGTATGGATGGGGTCAAGGCAACCGCTTCAATGGCTGATCAACCGGAGAGGGTTGTGGCCGCTATACGCCCACCTATCCCACCATTGCTAGACGGAAGGACTGAGATTATACCAAGGGTTGACCTTGCTTTGTCCAATCCGATCATTCGCAAAGTGACCGCTCAATCCAAAATGATGGCCAATATGATGTTGATGATGAAGGAAGCTATGTCTAAGCAACAAGAATTCCTCTTGAAGGTGATCGAGGATCGGGATGTGAGAAACCGTAGGAATGAGACGGTTGCCGATAATGTAATGGTTGGTGGTTCTGGTGGCACTGGTAATGTGATCCCGACCGAGGAGCCAATGACGAACGAAGGAAGACAAGGTAGGAGGGCTTGCTCCTACAAATCGTTTCTATGCACTAAACCCCCGGAGTTCACTGAGTCTGACAATCCAGTTGCTTTCATAAACTGGATTCGCGAGATCGAGCAAGCCTTTGACGCTTGCGAGTGTGAGGAGAATCAAAAGATAAGGTTCGACTCCTCGTTGCTCAGAGGCCGGACTCTCATATGGTGGAACGTCACTAAGTCCACCCCTCTCCACTACCGTCTTGACTTGGTTATCTTGGGTTGAGTTCAAAAATAAAGTAATGGAGAAATATTGTAACGAGAGGGCTATGGACAAGATCGAAAAAGAGTTTTGAGCTCTCAAGAAGGGAAACATGCTGGTGAGGGAGTTCCCCCGGCTATTCATGGAGAAACTTGGATTGGTGGGGCATGTGGCCCCGATTGAAAAAGAGAAAGTCAAGGCCTATCTGGAGGGCCTACCAGCGGACATGATGGCGATGGTCTAGAACTCAAAAGCCATCACTCTTCGTGAGACCGTCGAGGAGGCTCAGATTATGGAGGATATTTATGCGAGGGGCAAGGAGGAGAGAGTCGAGGTAGGAGAGAAGAGGATAAGAGAAAGCAATTCCGGACCTCCCGAGATGTCTCGGCCATTTGTCGGGGGCCGAAACTTCGATAACCGACGAGAGGCAAGATGGTGCCAGAAATGCCGAAGCAAGCACCATGGCAATTGCAACTGAATATTTAACCATGTGTTATTTCACATTGTGAAACAAGACTTCAATATTTAACCATGTGTTATTTCATAGGGTGAAATTACAAAATTCACTTTTTCTACAATTTCTTTGAACCAAAAAGTTCTCAAGAAAAATAATGTATAAATAACATCTATAAGAGTTCAAATTAACTACACAAACTCATCTTATATCTTTTTCATCATAAGCAATAACCAAAACAAAGAAATTTTATGGATTTTTACTATATAAGTTGTCTCAAGTCAAATTATCGAATATCAACCACTCTGATAATTTTTCAAACCGAATAATGCACCATACAATCATCATAACATACCGCCACATCCTTTTGACTATGACAATTACGTCATAGCAACTTAATCATTGTTTCTCTCACAATCCTTGCAAGCTTTCGATCTAATATTGGGGTAACAAAGGAACATGATCATAGCATTAGTAGTTAGACAGAATGTTTTAAGAATATCCAGCGTTTTGCTGATCAAAATTACTACCATATTATTGAAGATTAAAATTTATCATTTAAGTAAAATAAAACAATAAAATTAATGTTATCCAACTACAAAGTTTAAAAAACAAGGATTTCCTCTTAGAGCTCAGATTAATTCGTATTGAAAATCCATATCTATACTCCTTTATGAAAATTTTATTTCGGTTATTATTGAAATTTTAAGATGTACAAAATTTTATTGTGGATGTACAAATGTTAAAGATTTAACAACCTCCACTTCCCTAAAACCAAAGTACTTTTAATTTTTAAATTACATTTTATACCCTTATAAAGTTATTTAGTTTATTTTATATCCCTTAATTTTTCATTTTACACCCTTATCTATTAACATAGATAATCATATATGAACTAAAATACATTTAAAAAATACTTTCATCTTTTACAAATTATACCATTGTAATCGTCTTATCAATACCTTCAAAATGAGCCCAATATCGAATATTTTTTTTAATTTAACCCTATTATTAAATATCATAAATATGTAATGAATTATTTTTGAAACTTATGTTTTATCTATACTACTTTATAATGAATATATGGTCACCTCTCTCTTAAAAACAACTTTTAAAGCTTATGGTACAACTAATTAATGCAAAATTACTTAATTTTCAACTTTACTACCTCATAAAGCACTAAGTACTATTGTTCAATGCATGAAAATTTAACATCTCTCAATTACAACATATAGAGCATGATGTACAAGTGGTCCACCTTTTGTATTACTTTGTTTTTCGAGATTTATCTTCTCAAACAGGTTATCGTCTCCTCAATTCCCCTCCTTGAATTAAATTTCTTTCCTTCTCTAAACATCACTCACAGTCCCGCTCCACATAGATTCATCTCCAAAATCTCCTTCTCTCTAAGAACAAATTCAAAATTTCTCCCTTCGTCTTCTACAATGACCATTGACCATCGTCTTCTACACAATTGCCCCCCCCTTCATCTTCAACAATCACGATTGATCCCCCCCCCTTCGTCTTCTACAATCACAATTGCCTAACGACTTTGCCTCATCCCATGGATAAACATTACCGATAAACAAGTGAGTGATACTCGATTCTCTCCATTTTCATGTGTTCTTTTGATTGGATTTTTTTTATGATCTAGGTTTAAGTCTTCTGATGATTTTAGGTTCTTTCAGGTTTATATTCACGATTGATTAGGGTTTTATGAGATTGGATTAATGTTTATGATTTGGGTTTGGTTATGTTGATATTTGTTGTTCAATAGTTGGAAAGGTATGCTGTGAAATTTTTTCGGTTTACTTTTCCAATTCCTTATTTACTTCTATTTCAGATTAAGCTGTGATTTTCTAGGCATGTCCTCAAGCAAAGAGAAAAACTTCGATTTCAAATAGGTATGCAAGTCAATTTTTTTTAATAGTTTTGTTATCTTTATCAAACACCATCTCGTTATCTCATCATAGATAATAATCTTGTGCTTTTTGTTTGTAGTTTGAAAAATGGCATTAGCGCATACCTTTTTCTGTTTGAAATAAGCCATAAATGTTACTTTCCATTGATCTGCATTTGCCACATGTTACAAGGGTAGTATCGGTCAACTTTGATATGTCCTCATTACAAGAAGCATTCTGTTGATCCATTCATATATCTGTCTTCGCCCTTGCCTTCGACAACAATGAGGAGTATGACATTGACGGTATTGAGCACTGATGGAACTACTTTACCGATCTTTTTATAGCTTTTGAGTGTTCATCTCTATTTAGCAATGCACTGATGATCACATTTTACCTATCCATTATAATCTTTTTTAAATTTGCTTATTATCTCAAGTGGGTATTTAAATTATGAGTTTTTGATGTGTAAGGTGTAAGGTACAGTTACCTTACGAGAGGTTATAAGACACAATACAAGAACCAATATGAAAATTCTGTCGAATGCTCTTATAATACTTTGAAATAAAAAATTACAAGAGACTCAATCATCAGATTTAGGGACTCTAGAAGCTGAATACAACATCCTTGTTGAATGTAAAATTGCAAAATATAAAAGACAGAGAAACGATACAGAGAGAAAGAAGAAGATTGAGAGGATTGAGAGTGTAAATCATTGCCTGCCACCACACTCAACGGTGCCTCCCTTTTATAGATCACCAGATGAATATTTTCTGTTAGGGATTCTGTAGATACCAGTACAGTGCAATCACGAACAAAAGTAATCAACAATAAAGAACAATCGTGCCACAACCTCTAGTCATATGATTAATATTCAATGAAAGGGTTTAGGTTTACAGAGAGAATTTCTGACCAGTAAATGTAAACCTATTGACTAGAGAATTATGAATAATGAGACTAAACTGATAATGAAACAAATAAAGCCTTTATATACTCAGGCTTACAAGACTTAATGGGCTTATGGGCTTTAGGTCCAACTAACTAAAACAACTTTAGAATAATTACATTTTTGCACCCTAAACTTCTATTTAACATATAAAACACCCTAACAATCTCCCCCTTTAAATAGAAGTTCGAAGTCACGCCAGTTTGGAACATATGTCTTTCGAAACCCGAAACTAATCTCGAAGTAGCGCATTTGAGTTCTGTACTCCAGCCGATCTTCAATAACACCTAGTGCTTGAAGAACAAGTTCCTTGTATTTCGGATCCAATGGCTGAACCCCTTTTTCATCTTGATCAACAACACACTTCAACTTGTCTTTAAGGAATATCAAAGTACCATCGCAGAATCTGGCTATCTGACTGAAACGAATAAAACGCATTTCACCTTTGTTGTTCACGTAAGTCATGCCGAATTCTAGAAACTTTAGAACTGTGAAGGATGGTACATTTTGGGCATCAGAAGGAATCCTCAAATCAGGTTTAAGCAGATTGATCTTCGGTTGGTTGCTTTCTAACCCAATATGAAAGTCTTCTACCGAGGCAAGCTTCATTGCACATTTCATGTATCTCTTGACAGTTTCGAGTGCATCTGTAACTTCCCCTGGTCTGATAGTTCTGGTCTTAAAGTCTCTAAGCAAAAATAGCAGATCTTGTGGTTCAAGACGTGGAAAATCAGCTTCAGAAAAATTCCACTTCTCACCATCTTCTCGAGTTACCACAAAATATGAATACTTTACGCCCATGAAGAAGCAAGCATGAACCTGATCGACATATGTAATTCGGAGCTTTGACTTTCTGTACCTGTCTTTGAAGTAGTTATACACAAATATGATCTCACGCTGCTTTTCCTTGCTTTTCATCGACTGTAGACCATGAAGCGCGACTTCATCATATTCACGAATCCAATGGGCAAAGATCTTCTTTTGGCTTTCTTCCAGAAATGGAACTTTTATTCTGACTCTTTCCCACTTGGACGACTTAGCTGGCGGAGTACTTTCTGTTCCTAGAATTGGTGATGCAGGAGAAGATCTAACAAGAATATCTGGCTGAGGAAGATCAGGGTGATCAACAGCTGTGTAAGTCAAAAGCGGAACCTCAACAGAGGTTTGTATGATTGGCTGATAATCTTCAGAATTGATAAGCTCATCAATCTCAGCTTGAAAGACTACCAGTGCTCTTTCGGTGTTGGCCTGTTCTTCTGTCGGGTCTGAAACTGCATATGGATCGACTATCAAAGCCCAGTTTTCAGGATCTATCGGAGAACCTCCATCTTGTTCCTCAGGCTTTTCAACCATTGGAATATCATATAACACTAACTCCATCGACTGCTCCTGTGCCTGTCCTTGTCCTTCCGGTTGAGTACCAGAACCCGAAGCCCTCTCCGTTTCCACCTGAACTGTACCCACTGACTGTGTCTCCGACTCAGATAATCTTTGGCGCTTCTCCCCCTCATGGTGATCAGGATCATCCTGATCATCATGTCGGCGCTTAAGCCTATCTGCCTGGCTTCGACAGGTGTCTTCCACGGATGATAGTCGTTCAATCAAGACAACTATGGTTTGCTGCAAAGACTGAAGTAAGGCTTGTTGTTGCTGGAAGGCTTATGAAGATATATTAGGTTGGGGGTGGTGTAGGTGTAGATGCTTGAGTACGGAGTAAGGAAAGTAGATCGGCATCTTGGGTAGGTTCGGTTTGAGATTGGGCAAGTAATTTGGCAAGAAGGATGGACTTGAGGTCTTCGATAGACATATCGGCAGTAGCAGTAGAGGGTTTTGGTGTAGGAGGTAATGGTTCAGGCTCAGTCGCAGGACCTTTGCCTTTGATCAGATGTTTCAGCGCATCTACCTCCTCCCTCATTTCAGCTAGCATGATGGTGCGGACAACCTTTAGGGCGCCGTCCATAAATTCCCTTGAGATGAACTCTGGGTGAGTAACTTCTGGGTCACTTAGACTTCCAGTTGTGGTTACGACTGTAGAAGTCGAACCGCCTACGTTCACAGCTGGTGAGATGATAGCTGTGGTAGGACTTCCACCCAATCCTCGTAAACCAACCGAAGTTGGAATTACTATAGGTGTTCCGGCCGGGCCACTAAGGCCTCCAGCAGTAGCCGAGAATGGTACATGTGTCCTAGGAATAGGAGATATAACGTCAAATGGCTCTAGACTCTGTGTACCCAAAGAAGTCGAGAATGGGGGTTGCTGTTCTCTTGTTTCAATACCGGAACTCTCCAAGTGAGAGACCGGTAGCGTTTGTGCTAATTCCCTGTGAGAAATTTAAACCACCATCTATTGAGAGATGGTGGAGTGGCTCGGGGGGTGTGCATTTGCGTCGCTAGGTCCACGACGGCTCCTTCAATATCCTGTCTCAACACATGAGACTGAGTAGCAGATGTGGCTACCTGGCTAGATGTAGGCTGGTGGAGGTCAACCATTGAAGGTTGCGCCATCACTCGTGTACGCTCAGTATCGAATTTACTTTTTCTTTCCCTCTCTCTGCTCACAATATCTTTTTCGACTATAACTCCCTCCGTTCTCCTTGTCTTTCCAGGTGAGGGCTCATCATCGTCACCATCAGAGTCAGAAGACTCATCACTTGATGCTGATGCTTTGATGGCGGTTTTCGACTGAGTGCCGTATGTATATGTTTCCTCCTCAGATTCGGTGGCAGAAGAGGACTGAACGATAGCGGTTTCAGTAGCGGTGTCCTCTTGCACCGTCGGAGAGGTTGTCCGTGGAGGTGTAGGTGATCGTCGAGAAGTACTGGCCTGGCTTTGTCGAACGGCGCTGCCCACTCCAGTTCCCCTCACAATAGTTACTCTCGGCACACCCTGTCCGGGAGCCCCAGCTGTCTGGACTCTACCGCCTCTCGTACGTGGACCCTCACGCCGCTCAGGTCTCGCTCCCTGGGGAGGTCCTTCCGGATCTGGATGGACCATAGGAGCTTGTAGGTTGTGTGTGCGCCTATAATCTATCACACTCAGTGCCGTAGGACTAGCGTAGGCCAGTAACCCGTCTGGAATAAGTCTTGCGACTAGGCCTTCTGGATCAGGACGGGTTGGGATTTTATGAGTCTGGTTTTGTGGACAAGTCGGGTGCGAAGATCGGCGCACAATGGTAGGATAAAGAACCATGAAGCTGCGGATGATAAACTGGAGAAATCGCAAGAACGGAATGAAGTTCCGTCTTTTTGTCGCGTTTTCTCGTACTTTCTGAACGAGCTCGTACCAAAGGAAGTTGACGTAGTCAGCATGGCGGTGGAACGCCACAGCGTGGAATAGGCATAGAATATTGATACTCGATTGGTCGATGCCTTTCGTGATAGTCGAAAGGCACCGATTTAGGTACGTGAAGAGCATGTACCAAATCGTGGTTAGGTTCTTCTTGTTGAATCCAGATGGAAGGCATAGAATCGATCCGTGACCAAGGGACTGGATGTCGGAGCAGAGAATGGCGTCTGACACGATTGGGGCATAACTATTTCTCCCCGGAAATGACGCGGCGGTCGGCAAATGGAGAAAATGTCGAAAGAGATCGCGAGTGAGCAGTACGAGCGTGTGGTCAATCCGACCCTCTAACTAGAAGCCATCGTCGGCCTCCAGAGGAGTTAGTGAATGCCAGAACTGTTGCAGGTATATCAGTGGGACTTCAGCTGTCTTCGTGAGTGCGTATGAGAGAGGATGCCCACGGAGGATCTCGATCATCACCTGATATTGGATTGCAGGTTGGGTGATGTCGAGGTGGAAATTGTTGGGCGTGAGTGGAAGGAACTGATCCTCAGGAATCAGTTTGGCATCCGCTATAGGGTCAATCGTCGGGTTTGGATTGTGAGCCATTGTAACTGTTAAGAATAAACATGTTAGTCCGTAGGTACATTTATAACAAGATTTCTTTGGAGTTAGATGGTCAATGGTTTAAACACAACCAAGTCAAACTACAAGTCATTGAGCACCATGAACCCTAATTCGTGAATCAGGGTCAATAGCCAATATTCTCATCACAGCACACAACAGAATAAGGTCCACCATTTAAGATTACTACACCCCAACTATTATCACATAAACAACAAGTATAACTATGAAGTACATATGCAAATCAAAGACCATCAACAATCAGTTTGTAAACAAAAGGACCCAAACCGACCGGTATCTACCATGGACCGGTATCAAGCATTGACCGGGGTCAAGCCATCGACCGGTATGGACACCAACCGATATGAATCTAGGTCGACCGAATTCAAACCAATCGACCGATATTAATAGTTGACCGGTATCGACCGAGGTCAATCGACCGATGTCAAACGATCGGGGTCGACAAACGGCATTAACAAACAGACCATAAACACCAAACCACAGAGATAACCATTTAATCGAAAGCACAAACTCAGACTAATACAATCATTTAATCGATTTTAGGCTACTGTTAATTAGCAAACGAGTTTGAACCAATATAAACCAACCCAAAACGGATGAGATCCATACCAAAGACAAACGTAAACCCCGGGGACCAAATCGACCGGGGTCACCCAATCGACCGGTGTCACCCCGGGGACCGATATTAGCCTAAAGTGACCGATGTTACCCGGTCAACCGGTGTTGATATCCAGAATAACTAACATCCCCAAATCAGATTCACAAAAAAAAACGATACAAAGCCCAAACCCAAACAATTTAGCAGATCGACCAAAGTCGATGTAACCGAAATCAATAGGAAAACAAATCACGACCAATCCGATCGGCGACTGAGGTCGACCGGAGATACTTTCGACCAGGGTCGGTGAATATCGATCGGGTCGATATAAAGCTAGATCGACAGAGAGATCTAGATCGCGAGAGAGATAAAGCGATAGAGATAAGAGAGAGGTTTTACCTGTCGAAGATCGATCGTGAGAGAGAGAGTTCGGTCGAGGGTTTGGAGAGAACGAGAAGACAAGAGAGATAAAGCGATAGAGATAAGAGAGAGGTTTTACCTGTCGAAGATCGATCGTGAGAGAGAGAGTTCGGTCGAGGGTTTGGAGAGAACGAGAAGACGAGAGAGAGATCGAGAGAAAGAGAGCGTTTGGGAGAGAGAGATTGAGAGATAGTGAGAGTGAAAGAGGGAAAGACGAAGAGCCTGGGGTTTTAAAACCCTCGGGCGCGGTTTAGGGCGGTCGCACGATGGGCCGAGTCATGGGTCGGGACGGGGCCGGTTCAAATTTAACCCAATTTTTTTTAAATAAAAAGAAAATTAGAAAAAGGAGTGTAAATTAAATTTAAATTAAATTATCTAAGTAAAAAAATAGATAACGAAAGACCGGGAAGAAAAAAAATAAACTTAATCTGGCTCCCCCTCAAATTAGGAATCTCTTACGAGAGAAGGATTGTCGCTCCCCCTTGACAAAAACAGGCAGAAAATGAGATTCACGAAAAACTTACCTGCTCCCCCTCGAACGGAGGACTATATAAACTTACAGAACATCATGCGAAAGTCCTCCCCCTTAACACATGAACATCTTCGAAAAAATCACCACAAACGACATACAGTGATCGAACTACTGGACTGCACAAGAAAATTAAACACAACGAAGAACAAGGAAACACACGAGAAGATAAAACGAACGAAATCTAATTTATTAATATAGAATTGTGAAACGTGTACAGAACTTAACGAGTAAAATGAAAAACCAATGAGTGTGGCTATGAGCATCCATAGACAATTCACTAGGGCATGAAGTCACAATCATTCGTTATTGAATGAAACTCGGCGAGGTCTGTGGAAGGGTCAAACTTTCAGATTCAGCATACCTAGCTTGGACACAAGATAATTAAAACGTTTTTCGTCCAAAGCTTTGGTAAAAAGGTCTGCTAACTGATGCTCTGTATTAACAAAGTAGATTTCGATGGTACCTCTTTCCACGTGGTCTTTTATGAAATGATATCGCACATCAATGTGCTTTGTCTTCGTGTGTTGGACGGGATTGCTTGATATCGCGATGACGCTCTTCGAGTCACAGTAGATGGGGATCTTCGAATAGTGAAAGCCATAGTCTTTCAGCTGGGTGCGCATCCAAATGACTTGCGAGCAGCAAATGGCGGCTGCTACATATTCTGCCTCAGCGGTAGAGGTTGATACGCAGTTTTGCTTCTTTGAAGCCCAACTGACAAGACGATCACCCAGGAACTGGACATGTCCCGATGTGCTTTTCCGGTCCAGCATATTTCTGGCGTGGTCAGCGTCTGAATAAGATGTCAATTCAAAACCTGTCTCTTTTGGGTACCATAAACCAAGATCAGCAGTACCTTTTAAATAATGAAAGATACGCTAAACTGCAGCTAAGTGAGACTCTTTAGGTTTTGACTGAAATCTTGCACACAAGAATGTCGAGAACATAATGTCTGGCCGGCTCGCCGTCAAGTACATCAGAGAACCTATCATTCCTCTATAAGTTGTAGCATTCACATCCTTTCCGTCAGGATCGGAGTGTAGCTTGATACTAGTAGACATGGGGGTTTTCATAGGTGAAGAATTTTCCATCTGGTATTTCCGAAGAACATCCGAAATGTACTTAGATTGATTAATGAAAATTTCCGTTGCTAATTGTTTAACTTGAAGACCTAGGAAAAAATTCATTTGTCCCATCATGCTCATTAGAAAATGTTTACTCATGAGGGCTGAGAAGTTCTGACAGTACTTGGGGTTTGTGGAGCCAAAGATTATGTCATCGACATAGATTTGTACAAGAATAATATCGTGCTTTTCTCTTTTAATAAAAAGGGTAGTGTCTATCTTACCTTTAGAGAAACCAGATTTAACTAAGAAGGATGAGAGTGCATCATACCAGGCTCGTGGCGCTTGCTTAAGACCGTATAAGGCCTTGTCAAGAAAGTAGACGTGATTAGGGTTTTCAGAACTCACGAAGCCTTCGGGTTGCGAAACATAAACCTCCTCCTTGAGAACACCATTCAGAAACGCGGATTTCACATCCATTTGAAAAACGATGAAGTTCATGTGAGCGGCGTAGGCAAGGAACATGCGAATCGCTTCAATGCGGGCAACCGGTGCAAACATCTCATCGTAATCTATACCTTCTTGTTGGCGATATCCTTTAGCTACCATACGCGTTTTATTCCGGACTATTATTCCATTTTCGTCCTTCTTGTTCTTGAAGATCCATTTCGTCCCAATCACCGTCTTATTCTTTGGCCGGGGAACAAGACGCCACACTTTGAGGCTCTCAAATTGGTTGAGTTCCTCTTGCATAGCTATCACCCAGTCCGGATCATTCAATGCTTCGAAGACGGTTGATGGTTCGATACGGCTGAGGAACGAAGAAAATAAGCAGTCATTCGCGGTGGTGGATCGAGTATGAACAGGTGAATTGGGATCACCGATGATCTGATGAAGGGGATGAGCTCGAGTCCACTTGGTGGCGTGTGGACGAGGTTGATATGTCTGTTGAGAAGTATCGGAATCCATATAGCTACCGGGGGGTAGATCCTGAACTGCTTCGAGGGATGACGGCCTGTGAGGTAGAAGCTCCGGGGCTGGAGTCGGGGGTGAAGCCGAGGATGACTCAGCGGGTGATGAAGCGATGACAATATCCGGGATTGCCGGAGAGGGAACTTCGGTAGCATCTTCAGTAGGGATCGGTTTAGGAGTTCCAACTGTTGCCGGTGCGACAGTAGGAGGGGGATCACTCGAGCTTGGGGATCCTGATTCAATGACAGTGGAGGGGGAAACATCAGGCGAGGTTGGCCCACCTGAGTCGGATGGGCCAGTGACCTGAGTCACTTCTTGTGCTTGAGCATCATTCCTGTTACATGATATAGCATTATCCGTAGAAGGAAAATAATCATCATAAAAATGCTCAAAAAGTGAATCCAAATCAGAAAGATGTGCTCTTGACGTAGACGCTTGATTTGGATCTACTGGAGATTGTGTAGATCCTGAACGTAATTGTCCAGAAGCTAACACACCAGTTAAAGCGGGCTCTGAACTGAGGTGTTCAGAAGCCATATTAGCGGCCTCGTCAAAAGTCACGTTTACACTCTCAATGACGGTCTTTGTTCGTTTGTTGTAGACTCTGTAGGCTTTGGCTTGCTGTGAATAGCCGATGAACACTCCTTCGTCCGCTTTGGGGATGAATTTGCCGAGATCATCCTTGTAATTCAGTACGAAGCACGTGCATCCGAAAGCATGAAAATAGTTGATATTCGGGATGCGTTTGTTGATGATCTCGTATGGGGTCTTGTTGAACCGCTTGTTGATGATAGTACGGTTTTGAGTGTAGCATGCGGTAGCAACTGCTTCTGCCCATAAATATAGTGGGAGCTTGGACTGAGATAACATCGTCCGTGCGGCTTCGACAAGAGTTCGATTACGACGCTCTACTACCCCGTTTTGCTGAGGAGTACGAGCAGCTGAGAAAGTGTGGGTGATGCCTACTAAAGTAAGGTAACCGGTGAGCACTTGATTTTTGAACTCTGTGTCGTTATCCGCCCGAATGGTCTGAACTGATTGGTTGAGACTGACTTGAATGCTCTTCAGAGGAGAGATGATCAAATCGGGGGTTTCATCCTTTGAACGAAGGAATCTAACCCACGTGTAGCGAGAAAAGTCATCAACCATCACTAGGACATACTTCTTATGATTGATACTCTGAATGCGCATCGGTCCACAAAAATCCATATGGATGAGTTCGAGGGACCGAGAAGTACTAGGAGTGGCTTTAGGCTTGTGAGAAGCCTTCTTCATCTTGCCCATTTCACAGGAGGCACACAGATGATCTTTTTCAAACATAAGATCTGGCATTCCTCTCACGTGCCCACCGAGCACCAACTTATTGATAGTCTTGAAGTTCAGGTGCGAGAGTTTACGATGCCATAACCAGTTTCATTCGGCTGAGGCTTTAGACATTAAACAAACTTCCTTATCTGCTTTCAGAGACGAGAGGTCAATCGTGTAGAGATTTGTGCGACGCGTTCCTGCAAGAATTTCTTTTCCATCTTCAGTCCGAACGCTGCACCTTTTGGCTTTGAAGGTGACCTCTAGATTCTTATCGCAGAACTGACCGATGCTGAACAAGTTGTGACCAAGACCTTCGACATAGGACACTTTCTTAATTGTGAGATTATCCTTAACGATATCGCCATAACCCATGATGGGTGAATAGTGGTCATTCCCAAAACGTACATTCCCACAAAACTTCTCGGTGAAGTTTGTGAGAAGCTCCTTTCTTCCGGTCATGTGCTTGGAGCAGCCTGAATCTAAATACCACACATGACCGTCCTGCAAAACAAGTTAATGCCTTTTAGGTACCCATTCGTAAATGGGTCCTTTGGGGTTAGACTTAACACCCGACTGGGATGCCCGTTTAGACTTGGGTATGTTTCTATGGCGAGGATCATAAAACTTAGAATGAGAATTAGACACATGATAAGAACCAAACCAATCAGATGCAAAACGACGATCAACAAAATCATTCAATCCACAGTAGGAGCAACAAAGACAATCATGAGACAGTTGAAGTAATTACGAAATTGAATAAACTTTTACGGGTAAAAATCCATTACATTCAACCAAAGGTTTAGAATAAAAAACATCATGACTGTTATTGTTTTTCCTAGAATTTAAAGCTGGATTAACTAATTATGTCGTCGCCGAGCTTTCCTTAGACTTCTTAGCTACCCACGCATATTTGACTTGTTTGTGCCGACCAAAAGTATCTGAAATACCGTTAAACCCATAGTCAGAAGATTTGAATTTTGATAATTGCTGCTTTTTAGAGTGACCGGTCTTTTTCTTCTTTTGTGAACGCCTTTTGGATTTAGAATTTGAAGAATTATTCACAGAAGAGTTTTGTGGGGCAGATGTGGAACATTCACCCTTGTAAAAATTTACCGGAGGCTCACAAGAAGAAGTTAGAAAATCAACGTGACTTGGTATAGAAGGATTAAAATCAAATTGGTCCAATTGACTATCTAGGCACACCTCAGAATTCAAGAATGCTGAAAATTCCAGTTCCTCATCAGAAAGAGCCTTATCACTTGATGAATTCAGGACATCGGAAGAGTTCGTTTCTTTAAGCGGATCATAGGCGGAAGCATTTTTAAAATAAGAACAATGATCCGTTTCTAAAACTTGAGGCTCTTTTCCTTTGCGGGAAAGATTTGGTCATGAGTCACCTAAAAAGGCTTTACAGGAAGATGTGTCCGAGGAAGGATAGGAATTTTCAGACAGATGAATTTTCTCAACTTGGAGAATTGTAGGCTTAGCTTGAGGCTCAGCCTTGTGAAGTCGCTCTTTCATCCAATCTGTTGCCAAAGCAGCCAGTTGTGAATTTAACTTCTTTATCTCTGTCTGAAAGTATTCTTTTTCCTCATCTGACATAGTTTCCTTTTTATTTGAATTAAGACACTCAATTTAGGATAAAAGCTCTTGTTTTTCCTTTTGAAAACTGTCCCTCTCCTGTTGAAATGACTCTTCTAGCTGAACAATTTTCTTTTCTAAAATCAGAGGTGGAACATAAACTTTATGGTCTAGTGGTTCCTCCTCAGTTTTAACGGTTTTAGCATCTAGTTCAGCTTGAGTGTAACTTCGAAAATAGTCGTTTGACAGGAAACAAGGTTTTTCATCGTTATAAGACGCATTCAAAGAATCATAAACAAAAGGAAGTTTCATTTTAGTAGAGTTCTCCCTTTGCAAATTATCATCTTCCATTTCCTCATCATCAAGTGGTTTGGTCTAATTGATTTTGTACTCTGGACAGGTCTTGTCTATTCCAAGAAATTCGAACGCATATAACGTAGGAAATTTGGATAAGGCCTTTTTAAGATAATAGGGGTTATCGTAACCGATACCCGGATCCGCATACTTGGGTTCTTTTAGTGCAATTAGATTAAGCGTTTGATGAGATTGACCAATTTTATAAAGTTTCCGTTCAAGCTCCTTTAATTGATTAGATAACCTTTGATTTTCATTTTTGTAAGCCACGCTTTGAGTCACAATATCAGTTTTCTCATTTTCTGACAAACGAAGCTCATATGTAAGATCATCTACTTTGGTCTTTAGCTCTTTTGACTCTTTTGAACAACTCTCACACTCTTCTTTTAAATTTGAAATTATGTACAGGTTGCTAGCAATATCTATATTTTGTTTTTCAATATATTCGGACTGTGCAGACACACGTTTTTCTAGAGATGAGATGAGTTGTTCATTTTATTTTATGGTTAGCTTGCAAGAGTCTAATTTGTGCATAGTGATTTGCATCTGATCAATTAAAGCTTCTTGGTAAGGAGCACATACCTGACATGGAGAATTACGATCATCATCATCAGTGTCAGACGGTGTTAAATGCTTGCCCATGAAACACAGGTGTGCTTCAGCATCATCATTTTCTTCATCAGATACTTGCAGCCAGTAGTCATCTTCAGCCATGAGAGCCTTACCTGCTTCCTTTTCTTTGGCCAATAGCATCTTGGCTTTGTAGTAATCGAAGTTGCACACGACAGGCTTGCGACAGTCTTTGGCAAAGTGACCCAACCGACCACAGTTATAGCATTTGATCGGCTCCTTTTTTGGCTTCTCTTCATGTCTCTTCTCAGACTTCTTATCTTCTTCAACATGTCTCTTCCCTTCATACTTCTCTTTATTATCACAGCAATTGAGAGGAGTAGTGGAGTATCTTTGCTTGTTTGAAGATTTGTTGAAGAACTTCCTCTTCTGGAACGTTTGAGTCAAGAACAACACTGCTTCTTTAATCTGAGTGTATTCTAGATCCGAGTCACTGTCAGGTTCTTCGGGTTCAGAATCACTTTTCACTGGCTCCTTCTCAGACGAGCGGCTGACAGATTTACCTCTTTTATCGGAGACAAGCACTAACGGATCAACCATCGGCTTTTCATCTGCTTTTTGATTTCCCTTCAACTCAAGAACTTCCTCTTCATCTTGGAGAAGCATTTCATATAGTTCAGGTAGTGTAATCTTCTCCATGGCTTGAGTATGACGGATATGAGAGACAAAGTCTTCCACTATGGCTGAAGATTGTTCATGAACTTGATGTTGTTCTTGGTGTTCGTCTTCATGATTTTGTTTTTATGCAGATCATTCAGAAGCAGGTTGAACCGTTCATAGGTTTCCGTGAGTGTCTCGCCTTTTCTATCTTTGAAGCCATCATATCTAGTGATGCAATTTGTCACCTTCAACTGAGCGTTTATTCTGCCACCCATCATCATCTTCTCAATCTGGTCTCACATACCTTTTGCTGCCTCCTTGTAACTATTGATGCATGCATAGATGTCGTTGGGTAGGCTTTGTAGAAGATACGACTTTGCATGCTTTTCAGCCTCATACATGCTCTTTTCTTAAGGGAGAAACTCACCAAGAGTTTTCTGAACACGACGTTCAGGTCGACCTTCATCTGGATTTCCAGGCACAACTTTCATTGGCCAGGGTTGCGGCCCCTCTTGCAGACACTTGAGTATATCCTCGTAGTTTGATTTCGCTTCGATAAAGTTTATGAAGCGATCATGCCACTGAGGGTATTCTCCCCAATAGAGCACCGGGGGTTTTTGATCTGAACCGATAGCTAAGGCGTCTCTTGAATTCATCTTAACTCTTTTAACTTAAATAGCACTGTAACAATCGTGAGACAAACAGGATGATCCAAAAACAATGTATAAAAAATAGGACAAGGACCCGGTCGAACAAGAACCCGGTCGAGCAGGGTCCCGATCGAACAGAGGTCCGGTCGAAGTAGTGGTCCGGTCAACAAAAGGTACCGGTCACAGAAGGATACCGGTCAAGACAGTGTACCGGTCAACAAATCACCGGTTGAGAAAAGGTATTGGTCGAAACGGGGTACCGGTCGAGTCACAAGACCGGTTAACAAACCACCGGTCGCCAAAGCGATCCGATCGTATTAAGGCACCGGTCAAGAGAGGGCACCGATCAAGCAAAGTACCGGTCAAGGCGAGTATAGGTCGAACAAGTATCGGTCAATGAGGCTAGTCGAGAGGATATCGAACAGATAAACACAGAAACGATAGCAGATAAGATTAATGCACGATAAACTCGATGAATCTTAAGAACAATAAAGAACAATCGACCCAAAAATTCAATCAATTAAGCATATACCAGTTTAATCCAGAAAAAATTTCCAGAACCTCAAGAAATTATGCAGAATGATAAACAAACACAGAAAATCTCAGACCGATAAAAACTTTGATTTTTCAAAACAAAACACAGTTGACCATGCTTCAAACAGTCGACCGAATGAACTGTTTTTCCAGAAAAAAAATCGACCGCACTTTAAACTATAAACAACCAGATCGATAAACAAATTTTTTCAGAAAAAAAAATCAATTCGACCGAACTAAAACCCATAAACAGTAATCGATTTCAAACAAAAAAATTCAATCAACACAGATTTTATAAAATCAAAATGAAAGAAGCACAGATCAATCGATAAACAGTTAAGCAAGTATTAGAATCAAATAAGCAATTAAAGGGTTTTAGACAAACCTTTTTGGATCAAACCTTCAGTCTCCTTGCTCTGATATCAATTGTAGATCCCAGTACAGTGCAATCACGAATAAAAGTAATCAACAATAAAGAACAATCGTGCCACAACCTCTAGTCATATGATTAATATTCAATGAAAGGGTTTAGGTTTACAGAGAGAATTTCTGATCAGTAAATGTAAACCTATTGACTAGAGAATTATGAATAATGAGACTAAACTGATAATGAAACAAATAAAGCCTTTATATACTCAGGCTTACAAGACTTAATGGGCTTATGGGCTTTAGGCCCAACTAACTAAAACAACTTTAGAATAATTACATTTTTGCACCCTGAACTTCTATTTAACATATAAAACACCCTATAGATTCGTACCCTGCTGCTCCTCCTTATTCCTTGATGGTGCAGATCTGGTGACACATGTCCCACTACCTCTCCCAATTATGTTATAATAGAAGCTTCCTTGGAATTCTCTGTATTTGGCATAACATAAGGTCTATGAAATACTTCTTTCCTGCACAAAGGAAGTAGTTGTTGCTCAAATTATAAAGTTGGAAAATGGCTACCTCAAATTGTAAAGATGGAAAATGGCTACCTCAATTCACCCTTCATTCTAGGATCGATTTTTGTTCTTCATGGTAGAATCGATTTAATGTTCTATGGAAGATTCAATATACATTCATTTATATATGGTATTGATTTTTTGTTCTTCAAATTTGTAAGAGCTTCAAAAATAATTTTCCACTGGTTTTTTCTCCCAATGTTTACCACCATCTTTCGTAAACCCAAATTTCGATGATTATTCCTACTTTTTCCAGACCCAAATTTTGACTTGATTCCGCAGAGGCATACCCAAGAGGATTCAAATTTCAAACGACTTTTAAAGTTTCTCCCGCTCTTGGTTTCACTCTGCATCTCTTTCTTGGGGTTTTAATTTTTACTTCTAGCTTCTTGCTAATGTTCTGTGGAAGAAAGGGTTCATTTGCTTTGTAAGTTAGCACACTCGCATATCTAACCTCTTCATTTTGTAAGGTTTTGGGGGATTTCTTGAAAGAACCTTTGTAAGCTAACACACTCACACAAACTCTATGCAAGGATGAGATATCAGATATGGTCCTGATTCTAAGTTTTCTTTCAAAGTTCAGACTTTTTTCACCCTCTTCCAGCTCCAATTTGAGGTGCTCACGGGTTGGGTTGGTCGGGTTGAAGGAACTTGAACAACCCAACCCAATGTTTGTGGTTTGAAAAATCTCAACCCAACCTAACCCAATCAAAAGTGCAACCCAACCCAACCCAAACCGTACGGGTTGGGTTGGTCGGGTTGATCGGATTGAAACTTTAATACATCATTTTACAATGTAACTAAGTGATTCCGTTTAAAAACCTTAAATCAAAATGGAAATATAAAATAAGACTAATAAGAGAAGAGAAGAGTAGAAGAAGATTATCTCTTACCTCTTGATTTTATTGATATTTAAGATTTTTGAAGACTTGAAGGTTAGATTCGTACGATTTTAATCGGCGTGGTCTCGTAGATAGATCTAAACTATGTTAAGATAGGAACACTTGATACTTGATGGAAAGAAGAGCCGCTAAAAGTCTAAAACCATTAAAAACAAGTAAAAACAAACAAGTTTTGGTCGGGTTGCTTTGGGCCCAACCCGTTTCCAACCCAGTAGATGCGGTTTGGACTAAACTTATATCGATTATGTATCGGGTTACCTCGGTTTGAGATTTTTTTGCGTTTTTTCGAGTTGGGTTGGTCCGGTTGGTTGGAAATTTGAGCACCCCTAGCTCCAATCTGCAAAAGAGTATGATTCTTCCTATTTTGATTTCATATTTGTCTTGGTTTATGACTTTATTATTCCTGTTCTCAGAGGTGTCATGCCTCTCACCATCTATTTTTCAGAGGTCTGATTTCGATTTTTCTCTGCTCGGTAAGGTATGAAACCATAACTCCTGCTTCATTTTGATTTTGATTTTGCTCCTGCACCAAATACGACGTTAGTAAAGTAATTGGTTCTTTCCACCATATCATCATACAATCTACAAAGAATAAGAAGGTAGACATTACATATATGATGAAATTCAGATTAGTTCAATTTCTATTACTACAATTTTCACTATCAAAATAGAGGCACTGGGACACTGTTCATAGAACATTAGCATTTAGTTTCGTCTTTCAGATGAATAGAGGAAAGCCATTATGAACGAAGAAGAAGATAAATGCATAGTGCATACCTCCCTTTTTTATAAAATTTAACTTTAAGGAGAAAGCAAAAGTTGGTATAGTGAGTGTAAGCTTAGTTGTCTATGTAGAGCGATAGAAGAAATTAAGATCCCAAGTCAACTACAAAAAGGACCACTTGTCATCTCTATAATTTGTTGGTCAGGTTCTTTAAGGGAATATGCATAGCTTATGCACATTACCAAATATACCATATGTTCTACACATATGTCTAAATTTTAGTTTTTGTGTGCTTTTCTGTAAGATCACAAGATTTGATTCGTTACAGACTTACGGTGTTAAAATCATTTAAATATTTATCAAATAAGTATCAAAGACAAAATATTATATTTTTAGGAGTAAATTACAATTTTTGTTCTTGTAGTTTATTGAAAATTGATATATTAGTCCATGTGTTTTTGTAATCATGATTTCCGTCTTTGTTATTGTGGTATACAATTCAATGTTGTTTGTCCTATCGATTATTGACTACACAAGAAATGGCAAAGATCACATGTTTCAAGAATCACGTCTACTCTTCAAAAGGGAAGATTGTTAGATTGAAGACATGCTGAATTTAGAGAAAGAGATTGCATCTTCTGAGCTGAACAAGAAGACTGAATTGGATAAATCTTTTTATTAAATGATCTTGATCCAAAGGGGGAGATTGTTAGACCACAGTCTCATTGGATTTAAGATCATCCAAACTGAAGATCGCAATCTGAAGCTAATGCCGGAACGTCGACTCTCAATGTTAAAGTCTATGTCTATTTGTAATAAATGTCAATGTAATCAATGTATTTGTTTATTATTGTAAAAGTTAACTTAATATCTAGTATGTTAGATATTAGTTAACTTTGGTAACTTAGTTAGTTATATATTAACTTAGTTAGACATAATATCTATTTGTTAGATATTATGTAGTTATATTAGTTTAATACTACAACTTGCTCTTGCAAGTTGTTAGGTAGATTAGATTTAGATAATATCTATTCTAGATATTATCTAAGTGTATCTCTCAATCTCAAAAAGATCAGATCATAGATCACACACAAAAACACACACATCAAGGTGTATTTGAGAGAAAACATAGATAACACATCAAAAGCTTAATCGATCAACCTTGTAATCGTTTGATATATTCAATACAGGATGACATCCAAAGAAGCTCTCGCAATAGGAACCGACACCAAGCCACCAGTTCTCTTTCGAGGGGAATACGAACAGTGGAAGGATAGGTTTCTAAACTTCATTGAAAGACAGGATTTGGGTAATTTCATTATACAATCCCTAGAAGAAGGCCTAATGGAAACACAGTATAGGGAGCCAGCAACAGGAACTCAAGAAGAAAGAGTTGCACTTTCTTATACAGATCTAACAGGTGATGCTAAGCTAAGAGCAAAAGGCGACAGGTTAGCCAATTCATACATTCTACAAGGGATTACAAATGAAATCTATGTAAAGATTGACAGCTACAAAGCCTCAGCCAAACAAATGTGGGATCAACTAGAGAAAATGATGCTGGGTTCAAAGATTGGGAACCAACTGAAAATCTCTAACTGCCTGCACAGTTTTGAAGAATTCAAAGGCAGAACTGGAGAAACTCTAGAAGGAACATATGATAGGTTTGTGACATTGCTAAACGAATTGAGCAAGAACAAGGTCAACAAATCTCAAATCGAGCTGAATATCAAATTCTTGAGTATTCTACAATCAGAATGGAAAAGTTTTACCAGGCAGATGAGGCAGATAAAAGACCTAAATGAGATTCCACTTCACGAGGTGTATAAAACCCTCCGACAAAATGAAGATGAGGTGGATGAAATTCTAGAAGAAAAGAGAAAAGGAAAGACAGTTGAAGACACAGTCGCTCTTGTTGTGAAGAAGAAGAAGAACAAGACGATTGTGTATGAATCAGAAGAAGCTGAAGCTGATGTTGTCTCTGACTCGGATGAAAATGAACAAATGCAGCAAGCAATGCAGTTTCTAACAAATGCATTTCAGAAAAAGTTCTACAGAAATCCAACGTCAAATAGTCAGAGGTACACTTCTGGACCCAACAACTATGCTCACAAGGAAAGAGTTGAAGGAAGCAGATATGAAGGAAATAGGTTTGAAGGGAAGAGATTTGAAGGGAAGAGACAAGAGGAGAAGAAATCTGATGAGAGAAGATATCAGATAGAAGGAAACATATTGGAAGAGAAGAAACCGGAAGACAGGAAGTACAAAGCTGAAGGATCAAGTCATCCAGGACCACCCATGTGCTACAACTGTGGCAAAACCGGTCACTTTGCCAAGAATTGCCGAATATCAAAGGTTAGAAACTCCGACTTCTACAAGAACAAGATGCTTCTTGCAAAGCAACAGGAGGCAGGCAAGGCGCTGATGGCTGAAGATGAATACTGGCTGGATCACTCAGATGAAGAAGAAGATGAAGAAGAAAAGGATGAAGCCGTCAATATGTGCTTGATGGGCAAAATCGAACCAGATACTGAAGCTGATTCAGAAAATGAAGAAGAGGAGGTATGTGATTTATCGTATAAAGATTTAATGAATAAAATGCATGCTATGGTTTTAAAACAAGAAGAGTTAGAATCTAATCTTAAGCGAGAAAATGGTGTTATTATTAATAAAAACCAATTGATACAAAAACTTAGCGATGAACTTGCTGAGAAGAAAGTATTAGTTGAGATTTTACATACAAACGCTGACACCAACGCAAAAGAACAGACTATAATTCTAAAAGAGAATAGTGATCTCAAGTCTAAATTGACAAAAAGTGAGATTGATTTTTATAAGCTTACTGAAGTGCATTCTTTATATACTAAAGAAAACAAGACCTTAATTGCTAAATTAGATGTTTTGGAAAAGAAGCTATACTCATTAGGTCAAAGTGAGCAAACCATTCATCTTAACAAACCGAAAAAGAACAAAGAAAATTGGGGAATCGGTTATGTGAAACCTCAACGTCTTCAAAAGGGTATAAGAGAAGTGCCTGCACTTTATGACTATACCTCTATGCTTGTTTCTCACCGAATCGCCTCATTTAAAGTTTTTAATACTAAACTATCAGAAGAGGATGAAGCTAATGAATTTGAAAAACGGATGAAGTCAACTAAAGTTCACGCTTCATTTTATTATGCAAAGTTGAATAATAGTTATGACTATCCAAATGATGAAAAGAAATCTCTTTCAACTGACTACTTTCAAAGTTATTCTGAAAAAGAGATGGAGGCGAAGCCTGTTATAGGTAAAATTTATGTCCCTTGTCTCGTGTTAGAAAGTAAAATTTCTGAACTCGAGACCTCTTTATCAGATGAAAGACTTATGATTGAGATTCAACAAAAGGTTTTTTCAACTGTTATGAAAAATGTTGTTTTTACAAAGGCTTTTACTTCTAATGACATGTTTGGTTCATCAAACGAAGAGTTTAATTTTCTTAATTTTGACGGTGGTTTAGAGGGCTGTTTTGAACAAATTGATTTTAATACGAAACTTCCTAACCATGCATCTTTTGTTAAGAAAACTTCAAGAAAAACAGTTTGCCTGTGATCAGTGCAAAATCAACGAAAGCTTTCGTTGATAAATCAGTCTCTGTGAACGCAAAGAGTGCAAAAAGTAAGAAAATATCTCAGCATTCACATAAACCAACAACTACTGGTAATTCTAAAAAGAAGCATTCAGTTGTTGCTCAAAGGTCCAACTCACCAGTTTTACATGTTTCAGATATGAGCAAGTCAAGACCTGAAGCCCATTCTCAATGGCAACCAAAACGGAAGCTTGACAAGGCCGTTTTATCGTCTAGTAGTGTTAATTGTAATAAGACTTCACTTACTAAAGATGTTGTGATTGCTGAAATTGCTGTTTTGAATCCAAAACTTGTTGTTTCTCGTAAACAATATACAACGAAGCAATTATTTCAGTTATCTTTATCTGCTGGAAAGTCCTCTATCTATAATAAACATGTTTCTATTACTTGTTAAGATTCTAGAGATTGGTTTGGAAATTACCATGTGCATTCATCTCATACCAACTCTCATGCTTTTCAAAAGAACAAAGGATCCAATTTGAAATGGATACCAAAATCTTGTGCTAACACAGCAGGACCCAAATTCCAGTGGGTACCTAAAACTAAACCTGTGTTGCAGGCACCTACTGTCAAGGGGGGGTAGGAAGAATAATAGCTTCTAAGTACATCAGCTTAGAACCCGTACTTCAACGAAGTTTGACTTCTAAACACAACAGTTTAGGACTCACACTTCAATGATCAAAAGACCTTACTCCGAGCTGATAAGAGATTGTACTCCGATACTCGAATGAGGAAATCAACCTTCAAGGGGGAGTACATATTTGTCTGAAATTTTATGCATATCTTTTACAACTGATAATGTTTCAAATGCATAATATCAGGGGGAGTATAAAAAGGTGATGACTTCTGATTATTTCTGATCAGAACTCGTACTTTAAAAAGTTTTACTGCTTTTTGTCTTTTCAATATAAGTGAATAATTATTACTTTGACTTGACATTAGACTTTTGCAGAATTTTTGAGAGAAGCTTACAAGTTCATATTTCTATGACTTAAAGCTTAGCTTCATGAGATGGAAGATCGTACGTAAAGGTATAATTCTATATCTTCATCTCATATATGGTTGAAAGAAGGACAACTTTCAATCATAAGAAAACATTGTTTTTAATGTTCAAAACACTTCCCGATTTTTCATCACATTTTATATTTTGGGAGTGCATTTTTAAATGTTTTCATGATCAATATTGTGCTTTAACTGAAATAGTTAAACCAATCTGAGCATCACGTGCATCTAGGAAAACAAGGAATCATTGTGCTAGGAAATAACACAACTTCTATGGAATCACCTTAACCAGTGATTTCTACCCAAGAAGTTAATCCTTAGTGTTTGAGTGTGAAAATAGAAAAGGAATGAGTGTGATTAGAGAAAGCAAAAAAAAAAAAGTTTAAAAGAAAGAGCGTGTGAGAACAGAGTTAAAAGAATATCACAACTCTGCACCAACTTTTTCTGAGCCGGGTAGCCACAATTCTAGTGATTCACAATTCTTTGGTGATCATTATTGAAACAGGCAACTAACCCATGCCAACTCTTGATCAAACCTCACCATCTACTCATTTTCTTCTCAAATAGAAAATGTTTCATTTTCAAAGGGGATGCAACACATATGCTATCTGATTTTCATTCAGAAAATTTGGATATTGAAAAGAAGGAAGTTTGCCCTACCTTCGCACTTCAATCATGCACATTGAGTCTGTGTTTAACTTACTGTTGTCTCAGTGGTTTACACAATTTCGAGCCAATAAGCAATCATCTGTGCTTAATTCTTTAAACATAAGCACGAACACACAAGGAATTAATTTCTTTGTCATAACGTTTATAGAAATTACCTTTGTGGTGTTTCGATGATTAAATGGAAGCCCTGGGGGAGTCAACATCAAACAGCTCCTTTCCCATGTGTATTCGTTACACACAGTGACTTAGTGTTACTGACAGGCATGATAACTGATTCATTAGTTGATTCAGGTGTTACATAACACATTTGTCTGGATTTGCAAAGATCTAGATGAATCTCTTATGAATTGACGAATCAGGGGCTCTAACCGCAAGATTGACATTTTTTACCACAAATTTTGATGAAGTCGTTGCACTTAACATCCAAAAGGGGGAGAATGACTACACAAGAAATGGCAAAGATCACATGTTTCAAGAATCACGTCTACTCTTCAAAAGGGAAGATTGTTAGATTGAAGACATGCTGAATTTAGAGAAAGAGATTGCATCTTCTGAGCTGAACAAGAAGACTGAATTGGATAAATCTTTTTATTAAATGATCTTGATCCAAAGGGGGAGATTGTTAGACCACAGTCTCATTGGATTCAAGATCATCCAAACTTAAGATCGCAATCTGAAGCTAATGCCGGAACGTCGACTCTCAATGTTAAAGTCTATGTCTATTTGTAATAAATGTCAATGTAATTTAATGTAATATGTTTTAGTTTACTTAGATCTATATATCTAAGTTAAAGTATTGTAATAGTTAGTTAAAGGTAACTTAGTTAGTTATTTAGTTTCTAGTTTATATTAGATATAATATCTAGATTTAATATCTAGATATTAATCTTGATAGTGTGTTCAACACACTTGCTAGATTTTAGGTGTCTCTCTAGTATCTCTCTAAACACAAGAATCAGATCATAGATCACACACAAAAACACACACATCAAGGTGTATTTGAGAGAAAACATAGAGAACACAAAGCAAAGCTTAATCGATCAACCTTGTAATCGTTATTTTATATATCAAACAGGTTGGTAATCTTATTGTGTTGTTATTCTATAAACTTGTTATAAAGTATTGTTGGACCGACAATTATGATTCATTGTTTTTTGTCCATGTGGTTTACAATCCATTGTTGTTTTTGTTCCTCGTATTTAATGGTAAACCACTAACGAAGTTAGTCTTAGATATGAATACAACAATGAATTACAAACTATGTAGACGAAAGTTATAATTTTGAAAAATCACAATTTTTAGTAAACCATAAGGACATGAAACTCATTATGTTGAAATTGGGTTTACATGTGTTATTTTTTGCACCCCTGTTTCCCATCAAAAATCCAACCAAGAAACATCAAAATTTACTTCAATTTGAATCCAACAATTCTGTAAGACCCGGAAACTTATAGTAATTTCCCTTCTGGGTTTGAGGGTGTCTTGATTTTTGGAACCTTAATCCCATTTAGATTTAATGTCTTGATCTTATTTTGTTCGAGTATCATTCGTGAAATCAGAATCTGGTGGAAAAGTGTACTTGGTACACCACCAACGACTATGACTGCGACTATGACACAAGGTCATTGTCGCTAGACATAGTTGCACGGTCGGTACCATGGGTGTGTCAAGAGGGGGCGACAATGCCCACGACTGTGACATCAGGTCATTGTCGCGGGGCATTGTCGCAAAAGACGTATCGTAAGGGTGGGGACGCGGGCGACTATGACCATCGACTATGCCCTGGGCATAGTCGCAGGGCAATGTCACGGTCGGGCTCAGAGGGTTATTTAAGTGTACAACTCGACCTTCTTGCTCACAATACTGATTTGGGTCATTTGGAATACGTTTTCTCTCTAAGAAATTTGGTAAGTTGTGTCTCCAAATCTGCAAAAAATCACAAAGTCGTCAAAGTGCAAAGCTTTATTCACAACACTTTATTGAAAAATAAATGACATAAAGCAGTAAAACATTGAATGTACGAGTTCTGATCAGTAGTAATCAGAAGTCATAATTCTTACTCCCCTTGAAATTATGCATCATCAAATTGATCAGTGAAAGTACATGATAGAGATCTACAACTCCCCCTGAAATGTAGATCATCATATCTTTCAAATGCATATTTCAGTAAAAATATGTACTCCCCCTTGAAGGTTGATCTTCTCATTTAGATCTCGGAGTATAATCTCATATAAGCCCGGGAGTATCATTTCTTTCATCGTTGAAGTATGAGTCCTAAACTGTTGTGTTTAGAAGTCAAACTTCGTTGAAGTACGGGTCCTGAACTGATTTATTCAGAAGCCTTAGTTCCTTACTCCCCCTTGACTTGAGGTCCCTACAACACATAATCATCTTTCGACTTTGGTACCCACTGGTATTTGGGTCCTGATTTTTTAGTTGCAGTTCTATTAGGAGAAATAAAGTAAGAGCCATACTAGTAATGATCACTCATTTTATGAACAAAATCATAAGTTCGAAAGTAAGAACAATACTTCTTTTTAGACAACCTGATTAATTGATCTCTCGAGTAAACATGATCAAGTTTACTTTTCCGCACATTGTTCTTCTTGGCTTTTGATATATGTACATATGAATTGTTTCCTTTCTTCTCATCTTTCTTCTTATCATTGTTGTCATCATCAACTGGTTTCACTGTCCAATCCAGCTTTTCTTCTTTATATCTCCTTCTTCTTCTTTTTCTTCTTCGTGTACCTAAACTATCTACATTTCTATCAAAGAAAATGTTAGTAGTACAAATCTGATAAAATGAATAAACTGACCTTTAGGAAGAAACAATTGTCTGATGTGAGCTTGCAGCTGTCTTGAATGAACATTCAGAATCAGCTGAATCATTTCTAGGTGTATAGATTTGTGACTCTGGAGTCGTTTGCTCAGTCACCGCCACCTTGGAAATAATATCTTCAAGCTCTTTTATCTATGAAGAATAATTGTCTCTTTCCTTGATAAGCAGGTCAATCCTTTCTTGGAATTTAGACTTCGCTTTCTGCTCTTTCAGTCCACATGCTGACAGTTCAGATAACTTATCAGTAAGCTTCCTTATCTCTGCCTCAAAAATGTTTCGTTTTTCTTCAATGTCGGTCCTCAACAATACTAATATCAAGTTCTTAGATTAACAACACAATAAGATTACCAACCTGTATTGATTATAAGAAATTGTTACAAGGTTGATCTGATTCAAGCTTGGATTTGTGTTCTCTGTTTTTCTCTCTAATACACCTTTAAGTATGTGTTTGTATGTGTTCTAATAATATCTGATTTCTAGAGAGTTAGAGTAAACACCTAAATCTAACATAGTGTGTTTTACACACTTCCTAAGATAATATCTAGATATTAAATCTAGATATTATTTCTAATATAACTAACTAAATACTAGAAACTAACTTTATCTAACTAAGTTAACTAAATCTAATATCTATTAGAAATAGATATTTAAACTAAGTTAACTATTACAATAACAAACAATTACATTGAATTACATTGACATTTATTACAAATAGACATAGACTTTAATATTGAGAGTCGACGTTTCGGCTTTAGCTTCAGATTGCGATCTTCAGATTGGATGATCTTGAATCCAATGAGACTGTGTCTTTCGTCAGTAGACAAACTTGCTTGTCAGTCTGGACATCTGATTCTCGAGTACCGACCAAGAGTTTTTCGCCTTCTTCATTGCGAACTAAACATCTCTTGGCTTTGAAGTTGACCTCTAAGTCTTTGTCACATAACTGGCCTATACTAAACAAGTTTTGTCGTAAGCCTTCAACATAGCTCACCTTCTTGATAGTGACATTGTTCTGTTGTACATCACTGTATCCCATGATTGGAGAAAACTGGTCGTTGCCGAATCTTACTGTTCCGCAATATTTCTCTTTAAAATTTAACAGTATCTCTTTTTGCCCTGTCATGTGCTTGGAACATCCGCTGTCCAAGAACCATGCATGACTAGTCTGCATAAGAGAAATTACAAATTTAGAGATTTATATGACAACATTGGAATAAGCACTTTTGATTATCGAAGTGCGGGTCTTGAACTGATTTGTTCAAAAGCCTATTTTGACTTTGAAGAACGAGTCCTGATCTGTACATAATCAAAAGTCGATATCTCTCTAAGCTTTGTGTGCCTGCAACACAGATTTAGCCTTAGGTACCCACTGGAATTTGGGTCCTGCTGTGTTAACACAAGATTTTGGTACCCATTTCAAATTGGGTCATCTTTTCTTTTGAAATGTATGAGAAGGAAACCAATCTCAAATGCACATGGTAATTTTCAAACCAATCTCCAGAATTTTGACAAGAGATAGAAACATGTTTATCATAAATAGAAGACTTTCTAGCAGATAAAGATAACTGAAATAATTGCTTCATTGTATATTGTTTACGAGAAACAACAAGTTTTGAGTTCAAAAGAGCAACATCAGCAATTAAGACATCTTTACTAAGCGAAGTCTTACTACAATTAACACTACTAAACGATAAAACGGTCTTGTCAAGCTTCCGTTTCGGTTGCCATTGAGAATTTACTTCTGGCCTTTGCTTGCTCAGATCTGAAACATGTGAAACTGGTGAGTTAGACCTTGGAGCAACAAGCGATTGTTTTTTCTTAGAATTACCAGTAATGTTTGGTTTCTGTGAATGCTGAGATATATTCTTACCTTTAGCACTCTTAGCTTTCACAGAGACTGATTTATCAACGAAAACTTTCGTTGATTTTGCACTATTAACAGGCATACTGGTTTTTCTCAAAGTTTTCTTAACAAAAGATGAATGGTTAGGAAGTTTTGCATTAAAGTCAAATTGTTCAGAACAATTATCTAAACCACCGTTAGAGTTCAGAAAATCAAATCCTTTATTTGATGAACCAAACATATCTTTAGAGTTTGAAGCCTTAGAAATAACAGAATTTGAAAGCACAGTTGAAAAAACTTTTTGCTCAATATTCATCAAAAGTCTTTCATCTGACAAAGAATTCTCGAGTTCAGAAATTTTACTTTCTAAAACGAGAGGAGGGACATATAGTTTACCTTGAATAGGCTTCGCCTCCATTTCTTTTTCAGAATAACTTGGAAAGAAATCACTCGAAAGAGTTTCCTTCTTTTGATATATTGGACTTTCATTATAACTATTATTCGTCTTCGCATAATTAAATGGAAGATGAACTTTAGCTGATTTCAACCGTTTTTCCGTTTCATTGGCTTCATCCTCTTTTGACTGTTGAGTCCAGAAAGTTTTAAATTCAGGGATTCTGCGAGCTAATTGCATTGAAAGATGATCATAAAGTCCTGGCACTTCAGACATCCCCTTTTGTAGATAGTGAGGATTCTTATAACCGATTCCCCATCTCTCTATTTCCTCTTTGGGTTTGTTCAGAAAAATAGTCTGTTCAGTTTGACCCATTTTATATAACTTCTCTTCCAAACTTTTTAATTTTCCAAGTAAAGAAAAATTTTCTTTGGTACAAGAAGCATGCAAATTTGTAAGCTCATATAAATCTATTTCACCTTTTAGCAGTTTAGACTTAAGATCAGAATTCTCTTTAAGAATTATTGTCTTTTCCTTTGCGTTGGTGTCATTATCTTTATGTAAAACCTCAATTAATACTTTCTTCTCAGCAATTTCATTGCTAAGTTTCTGTATCAATTGGTTTTTGTCAGTTATGACACCATTTTCTTGCTTAATATTAGATTCTAACTCTTTTTGTTTCAAACTCAGGGCATGCATTTATTCATGAAATCTAAATCTGATAGATTACATACCTCTTCTTCTTCATTGTCTAAATCAGCTTCAGC
This sequence comes from Arctium lappa, assembly GCA_023525745.1. Classification (NCBI taxonomy): domain Eukaryota; kingdom Viridiplantae; phylum Streptophyta; class Magnoliopsida; order Asterales; family Asteraceae; genus Arctium; species Arctium lappa. The sequence goes on from CM042052.1 coordinate 40,247,593, forward strand.
ATCTGATTCTATTTGGCCCATTAAGCACATGTTAACGGCTTCATCTTTCTCTTCATCATCTGAGTTATCAAGCCAGTATTCATCCTCAGCCATCAGTGCCTTGCCTGCCTCCTATTGCTTTGCAAGAAGCATCTTGTTCTTATAGTAGTCTGAATTTCTGACCTTTGATTTGCGGCAGTCCTTGGCAAAGTGACCGGTTTTGCCACAGTTGTAGCACGTAGGTGGTTCTGGCTGACTGGATCCTTCAGCATTGAACTTTCTTTCTTCCGGATTCCTTTCCTCCAATCTCTTTCCTTCAGGCTGATACCTTCTCTCTTCAGGATTCCTTTCCTCTGTTCTCTTCCCTTCAAATCTCTTTCCTTCATATCTGCTTCCTTCAACCCTTTCCTTGTGGATATAGTTGTTCGGACCAGATGAGTACCTCTGACTGTTTGATGTTGGCTTTTTGTAGAACCTTTTCTGAAAAGCATTTGTCAGCATCATCATTGCTTGCTTTAGCTGATCATTTTCATATGTGTCAGAGTTTGCATAAGCTTCATCTTCTTCTGATTCGTACACAATCGTCTTGTTCTTTTTCTTCCTAACTACAAGAGCGACTGTGTCATCAACTCTCTTTCCTCTCTGTCTATTCTCAGCTAGAATTTCATCCACCTCTTCTTCATTCTGACGGAGGGTTACATACAATGTTCTAAAAAACTCGCCGCACAGCCGCCATGGCGCGCCATGGCACCAAGGCTTGTGTGTCACGCCACGTTAAGCCCATGGCACGCGATGGCCTAATGCGCAATTATCATATTGAGATATTTGATTTTTCTTTACGTTTTTAATGTATTATTTGCAAGTTTTTAATATATATAACCTAATTTAACTTGCTTATTACAATTAACTTATTGAGTAATACTACAAAACATACGTTTTTATATCTAATATTATATATGAAATAAATTATTGATGCCATAAGTCACGCCTTGAAAACGCCATGGCTTCGTCGTGGCTCCTAAGGCTTGAGGCTTGGCCTCGCCGCCACGCCATGCCTCACGCCATTTAGAACCTTGGTTACATATACCTCGTGAAGTGGAATCTCATTCAAGTCTTTGATCTGCTTCATTTGTCTTGCAAATCTTTTCCATTCGGGTTGAAGAATGCTCAGGAACTTGACGTTCAGCTCAATTTGAGATTTGTGGACTTTGTTCTTGCTAAGTTCGTTCAGCAAAGTCACAAACCTGTCATAGGTTTCTTCTAAAGTTTCTCCCACCCTGCCTCTAAATTCTTCATAATTATTTAGGCAGTTGGAGATTTTCAGCTGATTCCCAACCTTCGAACTCAGCATCATCTTTTCAAGCTGATCCCACATTTCTTTGCCGGAGGCCTTGTAGCTGTCAATCTTTACGTATATCTCATTTGAGATTCCTTGTAAGATGTATGACTTAGCTAATATGTCGCCTTTGGCTCTTCTAAGGTTATCATCTTGTAGCTCATGAAACTTAAGTTCAACTTCAGTCGTCACATTTCCAACTACACGAGTTGTTATGACTGGTTTCATAACCCCTTCTTCAATAGATGTCTTGATGAACTCACCCAACTCATGTCTGTCAATGAAGTTCAGAAACCGTTCCTTCCATTGTTCGTATTCTCCTTTGAAGAGAACTGGTGGCTTAGTGTCAGTTCCTATTGCGATGGCTTCTCTAGATGTCATTCTGTATTGATTATAAGAAATTGTTACAAGGTTGATCTGATTCAAGCTTGGATTTGTGTTCTCTGTTTTTCTCTCTAATACACCTTTAAGTGTGTGTTTGTATGTGTTCTAATAATATCTGATTTCTAGAGAGTTAGAGTAAACACCTAAATCTAACATAGTGTGTTTTACACACTTCCTAAGATAATATCTAGATATTAAATCTAGATATTATTTCTAATATAACTAACTAAATACTAGAAACTAACTTTATCTAACTAAGTTAACTAAATCTAATATCTATTAGAAATAGATATTTAAACTAAGTTAACTATTACAATAACAAACAATTACATTGAATTACATTGACATTTATTACAAATAGACATAGACTTTAATATCGAGAGTCGACGTTTCGGCTTTAGCTTCAGATTGCGATCTTCAGATTGGATGATCTTGAATCCAATGAGACTGTGTCTTAACATTCAAAATCATTCTCCACATTCTTTCTTCTAGCAGATATCTCTTTGAATATTCCAACATTTTTCTGTTCTATAACCTTCTTCTCTTTTTTAAACTTGTCTCTTTCCAGGATGATCATTTTCTCAAAGTCAAATACTTGTTGAGAAAGCTTAGAAATTTTAAGCTCAACCATCTTCTTCTCTTCAAAATTCTTCCTGGAAAACTCTGAGAGCTTCGTAGCAAACTCTGTCTTTTCTTTCCTAAAAATTGATCTTTCTTCAACAATTTGTAGTTCTAACTCAAAGATTTTCTTTTCATTAACACACTCTATTTGCTTAATCTTGACAATTAGATCTTCTAAGTTTGAGATCTTGCTCTTTAACTCAGTGTTTTCAGTTATCAGACTCTGTTCCTTTTCTTCAATACTTTCACCATCTTTCAAATGTTGAGAGTTAGAGATTTGTTTCAGAAGATCCTCATTGATCTTTTTCAATGCATTGATTTCTTCTTTCAGTACCTTCTTTTCATCATGATATTTCTTTGACCGCTTTGAATAATATTCAATAGATGAAGCAAGATTTTTGTTCTCTAAACTGAGTTTGGCAATCTTTTGTTCATCATCATCAGAAAAATATCCCATCTTGAATATCCTGTTTCAAAAAGAACTTGAATTTGATCGTTAGTTCAAATGAAATCAAACAATTTAGAAAAACTTAGAAAGAAAATCAGAAATGAAATTTCCAAAATTCTCTAAGTAAAGAATTCGCATGTAAGAGTAAAGAACAGGGAATTCGCATACAAGTACAAATTACACATAATTCGCAAACACACACAAATTAGAATTCGCATGCAAGATATCTTCAGAATTTGCATACAAAAAGAATCAGAATTCGCATAAACTTTTCGTATACACAATTCGCATAACAAAAATATACAAAATCTGTACTTGGAATATTTTCACTCTTTGAACAATTCGCATGCACCTTTATACGAATTCAGGAAATTCGTATAACTCAGAGATACGAAATCCTATCTTTTCGCATGATACTCAGATGCGAAATCTGATCAATTCGCACAACAACTTATGCGAATTCTTGTCTTGTAAAGATTTTCACAGAAAAACTTTTTGCAAAACACAATTATACGAACTCTGATAATTTCTCAATACTCACACCTGCGAATTCTATGCAATTCGCAAGAGACTCCTCTTCGAATTCCATACTTAAAAAAACTTTCAAAATCAAAAACATGTGAAAACAATAATTCTGCGAATTCTAGATTCGAAATTTTAGAATTCTATGCGAAATCCTTGAGATATGCGAGTTCGTGAAACGAGTTCTTGAATATCCTGCGAATTCTTTAGATCTCGATGAAAATATGCTCTGAATGACTCAAAAATCCATCAATTCTTTGAATTCCAATCCAAAACTTTGACACTTTACTCACTAACACATCTAGAAACCCTTTCGATCACTGAATTTCAACAAGAATCATTCAAGATTACAAATTGAATCAAATACAATGCGACAAAACTCGTGTTTCTAAAAACTCGTAAATCTTACAAATTGTTCAAAATTACAGTGCAAGATATCAATTAACCTATACAAGATTATTCTAGATCATAATTCGAACCAACTCTAATCAATTTAAACTCACAAATTTGCACAAAAATTAAAAATTGATCTACGACTCAAGAACACAGTGCGAACTTTCCATTTTTCTTGATTTCGATTTGGATTTACTCTGATACCAATTGTTAAACCCATAATATCAAGTTCTAATCACTAAAACAAACAAGATGAGAATCTCATAGTCATATGTCATTGATTAATCATCACATATTACATTCACTCTCTCTATATATTCTCTCACTAGAATATACAACAATGACCTCACCTCTAATAAGCTCCGTTCACTACTTACTTCGAATACAAGGACAAAGGCTAGAACTATTTATACCTACAAACATACACAACACAACTACTTTGACTTTGAATTTTATTACAAAGACTTTAACTTTCATACTTGAGAGTTGACTTTGAGCTTTGACTTGCTTTACCTTGATCTTCAAACCTCATGATCTTGCATCCAACAAATCTGTGCACTAACACTTTCCATCCACCACCAATCCTTAATCATTTATGATATCCTAGGTTTCTTTAGGAATTTATTGAGCAAGTCCAAACCTTCTCAAGATCCCAACTCATCTCATTAGTTACATGGATTTTAGGGTTTTAAGCTACAACCCTAAAAGGTGAGTTCATCCTTTTTTACAAACTTTATACATGTTAAACTATGGATTTTAACCTACTAAACATCTTCACTTGGATTTCTTTGATTTGGGTGAGCTTTCACCAAAACCCTAATTTTGGAGATTTTTAGGGTTCATTTGGATAAGTATGGTTTTCAAGAGAAGGAACTTATATCTTAGATTATTTGTGGTTTGGTACATTAGAATCATGTTCTCCTTTAACCTCAAGTTTATATGCTTTGAAGTCAAAAATAGAGTTTTGGGATATTGATGATTTTACTCGATGAGGAGTTGTATGAAATTATTTAATGTGTGGGAATACTACCCAATAAATTATATTGGAACCTCTTTGGAACTACATGAGAAATTATAAGAACTCTTGGATTTACACCTTGATGGCAAATTAATTGTTTAGATAACATTGGTTGATTTTGTTATAAGGGATTTGGCATATTTGGTTGCATTTGGGCGTCATGACCCCACAATTATTTGTATCATTATGTATGATGATGGAACGTGAGTTTTCCACATCGAGGCACGGTTAGGCATCGGATAGGGTATAAGTCCTACGTGCTAGTACACGATATTGGATGAGGATCTCAACGTAAGGACCCTATGTGGTTGAAGTTGACTTTCTGTGGGTGTACGTTTAAAGCCACCGAGCCTAACATCCCTTGCGTGTATTTTATTATGTGTTTGGTTTTACTAACTTGTCAAGTGGCTTACTTTTGTGTTCTGTCACTTGTGTTAGTAAGCGGATCTCCCCCGTCAACCAAGAGGTATTTGCATTAAAGTAAAGATTTATATATCATTATTTCTCCGTCTTTTCTTTAATTATCCCATTTGAAATTTACTGTTTTCCCAATATAAATGTTTTATCTTACTAGGATTTATCCTAACACTTTTTCTTAAAATGACATGTATAACAGGTCATTCTAGCGGTGGGACTCCTCAAGTTTGAGTAGAGAGTCAAAAAGAGAAGTAGCATTTTTGGTGGCATATTGAGGCGTACATTTGGTATAGTGTTGGATCCCAGATCTAATCTCGTAACAATGATATAAACAATAAGAGTAATGACAGCGGAAGTAATACAGTTTAATATCAAAGGAGATTCAAATATCACAGTTCATAAAGCAGATAAAGATAAACAAGATATTCTTAGAATAAAATATTCAACTTATATTATCAGATATATAACTTCTTAAGCACACTTTGAACAATAAGGTGATGGTCCTATTTATAGGACCATAAAGTAAGCAGTGTACTTGCATGACAACAAAGAGCATGCTGAACAGTGACCTACTCTAGAAAGTAAATCTTATCACTAAGTGACGTGTCATCTGTTCTTCTGTTTATTCGTAGAAAACTTCAGTGTGAACATCTTCAGAGAGAATGTCTTCAGAGCTCTGACGTTGTCTTCAGAGCCTCTGATGAAGCCATCTCTGATGTCTTCTCTGAAAGTTGCAATCTCTGATAAGTACTTCAGAGGCAGGTTTGTCCTCTGAAGTCTTCATCCTCTGACGTCTTCGTCTTCTGAAGTCTTCGTCCTCTGACGTCTTCGTCCTCTGAAGTCTTCGTCCTCTGAAGTAGGATGGGTATTTTCAACACTTTAACAGATGATATGGAGCTAACAATCTCCCCCTAAGTGTCGAAAATAAAAGATACAAAAATAACAGAGAATTGAATTTTAAACTAGAAAGCATAGAGGAGAAAATCATCCTCTTAAGTATTACTTCTTAAACATTTGGAAGTTTAATACAAAGAAAGTAATATAAAAAAAAAATAAAGAAACAGACTACAATTTGTCACTTGAACAAATTCCATGGAATTTCATGTTCAGAGCTCTGAAGTTGATCATCGAGTCAATCTCTAAGTCAAGCTTTGCCAGTAAATCTGCTTTGTGCCTTTCTTCCTTTGCATGGATCAATTTCTTTATACCTCTCAAGGTTTCATCAGAGTACTTCGACACTTCCGAAGCTAGAAAGATCTTCTTTTCTTGATTTACTTTGAAGACGAAACCCAGAGGTTCTGCAACGATTGATCCAGTCTTCTGTTCTTTAAGTTTGTCGAATGACTCCACAGGTTCAGTTACCTCCAGCTTCTCTTCCCCTAGGTTCAGAGCTATTTGAATGTCACGTTTTGCTCGGTGTTTGACATAGGCCTCCATTGCCCGTTGGACTTCAACCATGCCCATCCTGATTTCCCTTCTTCCATGATCATACCTGGCAGAGCAATAGGCATATAAATGTGGTAAATCATATGGATTTAAATTTACGAGATCATTGTCATTGAACTCGTAAATCTTCTGATCAGATCGAGTTACCACATAATTCCTATAGATAATCTTGTTGTAAGCAAAGGTCTTTTCTGAGATTTTGTTGATTTTGATGATTGGATCATCAGAGAGGACCTGTGCTCTTGGTTTGGTTTTATCTCTGATAAATCTTCGCTCATAGTCTGGCATGTCCTCTCTAATTCTTGGATTCAGAGGAATGACTAGTGTGTCTGCCATGTTGAACTCACAGTAAATGTATCTGAAGTGGTCTTCTATGGAAGCTTCGGGATTTGATTCGAGGAATGTGGGAGGTTTATTGTACACTTTTGCTGGAAGACCGATGCTTGCTTTCTGAACAGGATTCTCTGAAGGAGCCTGTTCATCAACAACCATGGTTTCTGGTTCCATCGTTTGTGGAGGATCTTCTTTTGAGGGTTTAGAGATGTAGCCATCTATCTCTGGTGATTCCCTCAGCTCTGACGTTGTTGAAGTATGATGTGGTTGAGCATTCTTGAAGACATATTCTTCGACATCAACTACTTCAACTTCTTCTTCAACCTCTTTTCCAGAATCTGATTTTTCTTCTTTTTCAGATTCTGATTCGTAAGCATCTCTCATCACATAAGTTGGTCTTTCTGGTGATGAGGATGCATCTTCTGATGTTGAGAAGTCTACGAGCTGTTCATCTTCTTCTTTGTCCAGATCTCCAATAGTTTCTTGAGATGCAGCTGTGATTTGTTCAACTGTGATTGGAACTATTGGAGCACCTGAAGTGGATGGTCCTAAAAAGATGATCAGTACTGGCGACTTTAGAGTGGCCTGAATATCTTCAGCAGAGGTGGAGGTTGAATGTCTCTCTGTTCCTTTCTCCTTGTGTTGATTTGATTCAGAGGGAGTGGACTCCTTTTGTGTTTCAACAGGTTTAGGAGTAGGAGTCTTCTCCCCCTTATGAAGATCGGATGACCCCTGAGGTTGGTCATCGTTGTCATCAGAATCTTCATACCTAGCCCTCTTTCTCGCTTCTTCAGAGCATGCGACCTCTGGTTCTTTTCTCTTCAATACCCCCTCTGAAGATTTGATATTCTTCAGAAGGTCTTCAATCTTCTTGTTCTGCTGAGTGGTCTTGGAGACGAACTTGCTGGAGATGTTCATTACATTGCTGGTGATCTTCTTGGAGAAGTTGATCAGGTCAGCCTTTGTAATGAATTCTGTTGTAGCAGGAGCAGCAGCAGAGGAGGTAGGGATCTTTGCAATTACCTTTGTCAAAGAACGCAAGACTTCCTCTTTGAATTGAGAGAAGTCTGCATGTGTTGGAGTGGGGGCAGAGGTAGGTGGAATTTCCTGGAGGATCTCTGTTTTCGAGTTCTGAATTTCTCTGGACAATACGGAGTCATTCTTTATGACCAAGCTTTCTAGAGCATCCAGTTTTTCATTCTGATTGAGAACCGTCGTGCGCAGCTCAGAGACCTCTGAAGTGAGCTTTTCAACTTCAGAGTTAGAGGCAGAGGCCTCTGAGGTCTTCTCCATTTGAAGTTTTATCTCCTTCAGAGATTCTCTGATTTCATCACCAAAGATTTTGAACTCCTCTTTGGTAACATAATCAGAGGGGGTAACCTTAGGATCAACACATGATTCTAAGTTTCCTCGAGTTCAGAGGGGCCTTCTTTCGGAGGTGGTTTGATGTTTTCTCCAGAAGGACTTCCCATTAATCCTTGGGGACCCTTTTTCAAGGATTTCCCTATAATGGTTCCGATTGGTCTCTGATCATCAGAGTCAGAATCTGATGATGAGAACCGAATGTGTTTGGAAACCTTGCTGTCCAGGCTAAGGATTCCTTGTGCAAGAAGGTCGTGCCATTCTTTTTCTGACAGGCAATCCTTACGTTCTAAGGGACGGTCTAACTTAGTTTGAGCCACAAAGGCATCATGTGTGGCTGGAGGTGACATACTCTGGGGTGATTGAGTATTTTTATCTTGGTCTAAGTCCTTTTGGGAGGACTTAGCCGTATCAGAGGTTTCCCCTCTGGTGCATGCGTCAGAGGCAGAAACAGATGCCTCTGAGCGGTTAGGATGGGAAGGGTTCGAGGTGTGCACCTCTGTTTCAATGTCCATTGATGCTGGACCATCTTGGACAGTAAATTTTTTTGCATTGGGATTTGGGCTTTGGGTTCTCTCATTTGTGTCATCAAAGACATCTTTTTCTACCTCACCGCCCTCAGATTCTAAGTTTAGGAACTCACCCTCTGGAAATCTCTCTTCCTCACCTTCCTCCGCTCTGACAGAGTTATTCTCTTCGTCAGATGGAGGGTTCTCATGTTCTCTCTTCCTCACTCTCTCAAAGCCACCCTCTGGTTGCGCTCTGTTAATGTTTTGAGCAGTATCAGAGATATCACTCTCTGATTCAGGCTCAGGCTCAGAACCTAAGTGTGTTGGGGATCCCATCATCGGTTCTGATGATTGGGCAACACGACTAAGTAAGAGATGGGTAGGAGAGTCAGTAGGAATTATCTCAATCATGGTGTGTGGGAAACGTCGGTCATGTGGATAAGGAGGAACCTCTGTGGATTTGAATGAGTTCATCATAAACAGAGGTGTCATTGGGACCTCCTCAGTGATGGAGAATTTCTCCATTGCTCGTTGAATGACCACAGAGATGAATCGGGGAAACAGTACCGATATTGGTTGTTTTCCTTTGGCCAAGTCCTTGTTCTTCTTGTCCACCGCTGTCAGCATCTCACAGAAGAGAATGTGAGCCATATTGATGCTTCTATTGAAAAAGAGAGCATACATTATGGCTATTATCGCTGGATGAGTCTGATCCTGACTTCCAATCTTGCAGGTTATTGTTCGGTTGAGAACACTGAACATAAAGTTCCATTTGGGAGGCAGGTACTGACGTCTGAATTGACTGAGGCGTGTTATTTCTTTGTTGTAGCCTAAGTGTTGGAGGAACTGAAGAAGGACTTCTTGAGTTGGGGGTTTCTCAAAGGTTTCTATTTGAAGATCAGTTTTGGTGAGGAGGTTGAATCGGCGAGTTAGGGTTTGTGGGGTGATTCTTATGTTTATGCTTTGTTCACCTAGGTCAATGTGCCCAACCAGTCCTTCCTTTTCATCGTCGTATTCACTTGAATACCACCATTGTTGGACAAAGCGAAGGGGAATATCTGAGGCATGTTTGGTTAGAACATCATTGAGTTCGCAGTTGGTGAAGAAGTCGAGGATTGGGCGAAACTGTTCATCATATTTTGATGGGGTGACGTCCAGAAAGTAGTTGTTTCCTTTGACTGGAACATCGAACTGTACCATATTCAAGCTTGGAAAAAGTTTGCTTGAGTTATCTGAAGTTTGGGAATGAGCCGCCATTGTTGCAGGTTGAGAAAGATGAAAGCTTAGAAAGAGAGATTCGGCTTTTGGATTTTGAGAGCGTAAAGAATAATGAGAAGTGAACAAGGGTATTTTATAGCTACAAAAGGAAGGTAGAGGGAGAGGTTATTGAAGCGGAGAATGAGAGTCCCAATGTTAGAAAGGACGTTCCATCATCCCCGAATTGATGGGTGACACGTTTAGGCGTGTAGGGGAGAACCGCTTTGTGTCAGAAAACCGCGAGTTGGGTTTTTGAAAAGAAACGAGTGGTTATCCAAAAAGATTTATTATTTAAAAGAATTTCCTGGAATATTTGTTTAATGAGACAAGATCAGAGGCTCTGATAAAAACATCAGAGACAAGATCAGAGGCTCTGATAAAAACATCAGAGACAAGATCAGAGGCTCTGATAAAAACATCAGAGACAAGATCAGAGACTCTGATAAAAACATCAGAGACAAGATCAGAGGCTCTGATAAAAACATCAGAGACAAGATCTTTTCTCCCCCTTGAAAGATGAAAGGGTCGTTGTCTCCCCCTTGACACATGCTTGGAGATTCAAAAGAGTGATTTTTACCATATTTAAAAAAGTCTAGAGGCTCTGATGAAAGGATCAGAGACTCTGATGTTTTCATTTAAGTATGATATTCTACTCGATTCAGAGACTCTGATATACTATCAGATACTCTGAGTTTCTCTTTTGTTAGGTAGACATATTCAACATTCCCAACTTGCTAATTAAAAAATTGAACCTTCGTTCATCTAAAGCTTTTGTGAAAATATCAGCAAGTTGAAGTTCATTTGGTACAAAATACATCTCTATTGTTCCTTTTTCAACATGATCTTTCAGAAAGTGGTACCTTACATCGATGTGCTTGGTTTTGGAGTGCTGTACTAGATTGGCAGAGATGGCTATGGCACTTTTTGAATCACAGAGAATTGGAATTCTGTCAAATTGTTGGCCATAATCTCTGAGCTGAGTTTTCATCCATAATACTTGTGAGCAACAACTAGCAGCAGCAACATATTCTGCCTCTGCAGTTGAAGTGGAAACACAGTTTTGTTTCTTGGATGACCAACTTACCAGCTTATTGCCCAATAACTGACAACACCCAGAGGTACTTTTTCTGTCAAGCTTACATCCAGCATGATCTGCATCAGTGTAAGCTGTTAGATCAAAACTTGAAAGTTTTGGATACCAGAGGCCTAATGATTGTGTCCCTCTGAGATATCTGAAAATTCTTTTGACATCAGTTAAATGAGATACCTTTGGATTTGCTTGATATCTAGCACAAAGGCATGTTGCAAACATTATGTCAGGCCTACTTGCAGTTAAGTATAATAGTGAACCTATCATGCCTCTGTAGGTTTTTATATCCACAGATTCTCCTGATGGATCAGAGTCAAGTTTGACTCGGGTGGATAGAGGTGTTCTCATCGAAGTTGAATCATTGAGTTTGTATTTTTGCAAAATTTCAGAGACATACTTAGATTGACTTATGAATGTACCTTCTGAAGTTTGTTTTACTTGTAAGCCTAGAAAGAAAGTTAATTCTCCCATGAGCCTCATCTCAAATTCACTCTTCATCAACTCTGAGAACTTGTCACAATACTTTTGATTGGTAGAGCCAAATATAATGTCATCAACATAAATTTATACTAAAAGCATCTCATTCTTGTACCTTTTGATGAATAAGGCAGTATCAATTGTCCCCTTTTTGAATCCATTGTTAATCAGAAAAGTGGACAGAGTTTCATACCAAGCTCTTGGGGCTTGTTTGAGTCCATACAGAGCTTTATCCAAATAATAAACATGATTAGGATACTCTGTACTTTCAAATCCAGGTGGTTGCTGGACATATACTTCTTCATTTAATTTACCATGAAGAAAGGCAGATTTAACATCCATTTGATAAACTTTGAATCCTTTGTGTGCAGCATAGGCTAAGAAGATTCTGATTGCTTCTAGCCTAGCTACAGGTGCAAAGGTTTCATCATAATCAATGCCTTCTTCCTGGCAATATCCTTTTGCAACCAACCTGGCTTTGTTTCTGATTATTATTCCATCCTCATCCTTTTTGTTTCTGAAAACCCATTTCGTTCCAATTGCGAATTTTCCTTTGGGAAGGGGAACTAGGGTCCAGACTTTGTTTCTTACAAACTCTTGAAGTTCATCCTGCATTGCAAAAATCCAATGAGGATCTTCAAGAGCTTCTTTTACCTTCTTTGGTTCAATAATGCTCAAAAAGTTTACATAGAAGCATTCATTGATGGTGGCAGATCTTGTTTTAACTCCTTCGGATGAGGATCCAATGATTTGATCAATTGGATGATCTTTTGTCCATCTGGTGGTTGGAGCAATAATTTGTGCAGTTTGAGTTTCAGAGGCTCTGACGTTTGGTGACACCTCTGTTGTATTGTTCAGAGGCTCTGAAGGTGATGCCTCTGTTGTACTGTTCAGAGGCTCTGAGTTTTGTTCCAGAGATGCATATTCTTGTTCTTCATCATTTGGTTCTGGAGTTGCTTCAGATACTTCTTGATCATTTTCTGATTCACTTTGCTGATCTGCATTTGGTGAAACAGAAGGTGTTAGTTCAGAGGGCCCTGAAAGGGTTGTTCCCGTTTCTTGAGGTTCTTCTGAATTCTCTCTCTTTCTATCTCTGAAGATAACTTCAGAGATATCTTCATCATTAAAGAAATCTTCAAATATTTTGTTTAATTCAGATTCCCTTGATGATTCAGAGATTGGTGATGAACTTTCTTGATGTTCAGAGCTTTTATTGTCGTCAAAAGTGATATTGATGCTTTCTTGGATAGTCCTTGTTCTAATATTGAACACTCTGAAAGCTTTTGAGGCTAATGAATATCCAATGAATTTGCCTTCATCAGCTTTCTTGTCAAACTTTCCAAGATATTCTCTATCTTTCAGAATGTAACACCTGCATCCAAAAACATGAAAATATTTAATATTAGGTTTCCTATTGTTAATGAGTTCATAGGATGTTTTCTGAAATCTCTTGACAATTGTAGCTCTATTCTGAGTGAAGCAGGCTGTTGCTACTGCTTTTGCCCAAAAATTTGTGGAAAGATCAGATTCAGCAAGCATTGTTCTGGCAGCTTCAACAAGTGTTCTTTTTTCCTTTCAACTACTCCATTTTGTTGAGGAGTTCTTGCTGCAGAGAAGTTAGGGGTAATGCCTTCTTCTGATAGATAAGAATTGATTTTGGCATTTCTGAACTCTGTTCCATTATCACTTCTTAGTTTCTGAACTTTGCTGCTGAATAGAACTTGTAATCTTATCAACAACCTTATTAATATGTCAGGTACATCAGATTTAGCTCTAATGAATTATATCCATGTGTATCTGGAAAATTCATCAATTAGAACCAGAATGTATTTCTTACCTGCTAGACTCTGTACAGAGATAGGACCACAGAGGTCCACATGAAGCATGTGCAGAGGTCTAGGACAGTTGTTTTCACTTTTGGTTTTATGGGAAGATCTTTTCATTTTTCCCATCTCACAAGCAGAACAAAGATGATCTTTGTTAAACTTTAGAGATGGTAATCCCTTAACCAAATTAAGTTTAACTAACTTATCAAGTGAGGAAAAGTTTAGATGTGAAAACTTTTTATGCCAGAGCCAGATTTCCTCACTATTCAGAGATACAAGACAAAGTTTCTCTGAATCAGTGTCTGTGATTTTGGTAAAGTTCATTCTGTAGAGGTTACCTTTTCTGTCTGCTCTTAGCATTTCTTGACCAGATTCTGAGTGAAGAAGTGAACAATATTTTCTTTGAAATTTCACATCAAAACCATGATCACAAAGTTGACTTATGCTTATCAGATTGTGTTTTAATCCATCCACATAAGCAACCTTTGATACTGAAACATTTCCTCTTGATAACTTACCATATCCTTTAATCTGTCCTTGCTTGTTGTCTCCAAAAGTAACTACTCCTCCAGATTTTGCTTTGAATGAGGATAGCAGTTCTTTGTTTCCAGTCATATGCCTTGAACATCCAGAATCTAGGTACTAGATTGGCATTGACTGTTTCTGCAAGACAGATTATTGTTTCTTAGGTACCCACCTCATTATGGGTCCTTTTGTGTTAGACTTTGGTGGAATTGTATGACTTTTTGGCATCTCATCTTTTGATGTCTTGCCTTTACTTGTCTTCTTTTGAGATTTTGTCTCTGAGATATTTTTCAGAGATTTATTCAAAAGGCAGTGAGATCCTTTAAAATGATTTTTCAGTTTCATCAAGAGATAAATGCAGTTACAATTAATGGAACAAGAAGAAGTAGGAGCAAAGTTTTTCTTTTTATTAAAAGCATTTGTTACATTTTGACTTCTTTTGTAACTAGCACTAGGAATATTACATTTATCCCTAACTACTTCTTTTCTTTTTGCTTGATAGACAGTCTTCTTTTCAAGTTGCTTTTTCTTGTTCAAAAACATCTTCTTTTCTTTGCTGGTTACTGCACAAACAGGATCAATATGGTTAACTTTTGTCCATTTGCCTTTTTGTTCATGAGATAATTGTATTGTTTTATAGGTGTAAGAACCAGAAGTGTTTGTTTTATTCTTTGCCTTTTCTTGCAACTCTTTTTCAAGTTCCAGAGATGTTTTTGCTTGTAAACACATATTTGCAAAATCAGGACTTATTGGTATTCTGGTTTTGGTTTTCAATACTGAAATTGGAACATTCAAAATACCAGAGCCAACAGTTTCTATCTTTTTGTGAATTACATTCCCTGGTTTACAAAAAATTTGTTCATCAATCTCTAAATCAGATTCTGAATCAGAGTCAAGAAAGTCTCTCTTAGATTTAATAGAGATATCTACCTCTATTGGTTTTTTAATTTCTTTTGATCTAGAGACTTTGATGATCCGTTTCATGCTTTCTTTTCTTTTTAAGTCCTCCATGACATTTTCTTCCCAAATCTTTTGAACATCATCTTTAAACGTAGTTCTGATGTTTTCATCTGACTTTGGTGAATACAGAGGAGCATTCGGATTAAGTGAACTCTGAGATTCATTTTCAGAAGTACTTGTATCAGAGGTACTTGGTTCAAATGTCTATGATTCTCTTGAGATGAAAGCATCAAATCTGAAAATTTCTTTGGAATCATAGCGCTGAGGTTTTGTAAAGTGTACCTCTGAAGTTTCTTCTTTTATCTGTAACATAGATTCTTTAATGTCTTTTACTTCAGAGTACTTTGTATTTTTGAAATTTAAAGCTCTTGCTTTTGATCCCTCTAATGTTTTCATTCTTTTGAAATTATTCAGAGATGGATCTTCAGAGCTTTGGACCTTTCCTATACCGAAAGTGGAAGAAAGTGAAGTTTTCTCCAATCCATTAAATGAATTCAACTCATTAAATCCTAGCCCTTGAGAGTCCATCTGAGTTTTTATTTTGTCGAAAACACTTTGTGCATTGACATAGCTTTTGATTCGAAGATTTTGTCTATCTAGAGATTGATGTAGGATTTCTCTTTCCTTTTGAAAAAAATTGGTTAAGGCAATAGAATTGAGCCTTTCATACTCAGATTTCTTTACATCTTCTTCTTTTCCTTTTAAAACTTTTTCAATCTCTTTTATTTCTTCCGAAAATGATTTTTCTTTTTGCTTGTTGGTTTCTTCATGTTTGGTTTTTTCAAGAAAAATTTCTTTCTTTTCTGATTCCAGAAGATTCTTTTCTCTTTTGTAAAAAAATGAGCTCTTTTGTTACTTGCTCTCTTTTCTCTTTTTCTTCAACAAACTTTTGCTTTAGATCCTGAAGTTCATTAATTAGTTTAAAAGCATCTATTTCAGGATCACTGTCAGAGGTGTAAAGAGAGTTTACCTTTTCAGAGTTGTCTTCGGATGCTTCATCAGTTTGATTTCCATCTGAAAAAGCCATACCACAGAGATTGGTAGGCTCTTCCTCACCATCACTTGTTGAGTCAGATAGCCAGTCTTCCATTTCTGCTACAAGAACTCTTTCTTTTACATTGTATTTGTATTCGTTCTTGTAGTAATCTTGATCTTTGACAAGTTTTCCTCTGCAGTTTGCAGAGAAGTGGCCTGATTTTCCACATCTGAAGCATCTTCCATCATTTTGATTTGGTGGAAGAGTGATAGTACTTGTCTCTGGCTTCTGTTCTTGAGGTTTGAAGTATCTTTGTGGTTGTGGATACCTTGGTTGGAATAGTTGTTGTGGTCTTGTTTGTGGTGTTGCATTTTCATGGTTGAAGTTTGCACCCTTTTGATCACTATATGGAGTGAATCTGGGTTCTTGTTGAAATCTTCTCTCCGGATTTCTTCTTTCTTCATTCTCTCTCCTTCCTTCAAATACCTTCTTACCAAATTTCTTGTTAAACTGATGAGTGATTAATGCAAGAGATTTGGCAAAGGCACTTATATCTTCATCTGAGTCTGAATCAGTATGAGTTTCTTCTGCTATCAAAACCTTTTTGGATCTTCTTTTTGTTTCCAAACATTTTTGTGACTCTTCACAGTTTTTTTCTTTCGATGTTTGTTTTGAAACTAGTGCAAGGGGTCCACCCAAAGAGGTTTTTGATTTTTGCTTCATAACTTCTTTTTCATGTGCAACAAGAGTACCATAAATGTCAGTTAATGACCATGACTCAAGATCTTGATTAGCCTGTATAGACATGGACAGTTGTGACCATTCTTCATTCAAGTTTTTCAAAAAAAGAACGTTGTTTTCCTCTTTTGTTCTTATCACTCCAAACTTTCTACATTTGTTTATTAGAATGTTGAATCTTGAGTAAGTTTGGTGTAACTTTTCTTCTGGTAGAGCATGAAAATCATGATATTCATTGATGCATAGATTTCTTCTATTTTTCTGAGTTTGTAGGCCACCTTCAAGTTGATTTAACAACTGATCCCATATCTCTTTTGCAGTTTTACAAGAATCAAGTTCTTGAAAGATATCATTGGGAATGACCATTATGAGTAATCTAATAGCTTTTGAGTCATTATCCATCATATTATTTTCTTCATCAGTGAAGTTTGTGGTTTTCTTTTCATAATATGCAGGTATTTCGGCAGTATCTGTTGTTGTAGGAACTCTTGGTACCAACACCATTGGAATGTGAGGTCCAACGTTCACAGATCTAAAAAGATCCCTGTCCATACCTTCTAGAAAATTTACCATCCTTATTTTCCATTGGGGATATTCATCCCTTAAAAGTGTAGGAGGTTTTGTTAATGACCCAACTGTATACATGGCACTTATGCTTGAGTTTGCCAATTAAAAAATAAGATTTGAAGAACTGATGCTTTTTGTAATGAACTGTGATTTACTATCAAATCTAGAGCATATGATGTTCTTGAATAAACTGGGTTTATATGAACATGCACAGATATTGAAAGTTTAGAATCAATGAGATGTAAATCTATCCGAGTATGCAAATATGATCTTTCTTTGTTTTAGAAACAAAGGAGGCTCTGATACCAATTGTTGGATCCCAGATCTTATCTCGTAACAATGATATAAACAATAAGAGTAATGACAGCGGAAGTAATACAGTTTAATATAAAAGGAGATTCAAATATCACAGTTCATAAAGCAGATAAAGATAAACAAGATATTCTTAGAATAAAATATTCAACTTATATTATCAGATATATAACTTCTTAAGCACACTTTGAACAATAAGGTGATGGTCCTATTTATAGGACCATAAAGTAAGCAGTGTACTTGCATGACAACAAAGAGCATGCTGAACAGTGGCCTACTCTAGAAAGTAAATCTTATCACTAAGTGACGTGTTATCTGTTCTTCTGTTTATTCGTAGAAAACTTCAGTGTGAACATCTTCAGAGAGAATGTCTTCAGAGCTCTGACGTTGTCTTCAGAGCCTCTGATGAAGCCATCTCTGATGTCTTCTCTGAAAGTTGCAATCTCTGATAAGTACTTCAGAGGCAGGTTTGTCCTCTGAAGTCTTCATCCTCTGACGTCTTCGTCTTCTGAAGTATTCGTCCTCTGACGTCTTCGTCCTCTGAAGTCTTCGTCCTCTGAAGTAGGATGGGTATTTTCAACACTTTAACAGATGATATGGAGCTAACATATAGTGATAGTATACTTTTGGAAGTGAAATGGCAACACCCGTTCTTAATCTAGATATAGCTGGTCTAGATTAGTAGGTTGTTGGGTCCCTTTTCTCTTATCCTTGTATTGTAAATGCCATACAATTATTTTCCCTTTAGGGTGATTTGTTATGTCAGCCTTGATTATTCCGCATTATTTTAGGTTTAAATTAACCCCTATTTTTAAGGTGTTACAAGGTGGTATCAGAGCATTATTTTAAGTGAACTAGGTATGAATGTAGGATGCCTAGACTTAAGTTGTGATTGTTAAGACATGACTTGTGAGAATGGGTAGAACTCTTAAGATAGGATGGTTTTAGAGTCGACGGAAATTACACTAATTGAGAGTTGTGGTAATGGTAACAAGAATTCTTACGTATCATATGTTCATAATTTCACTTAGCTAACATTATTATGAAAGTGTTTTACGTGAGTATGCTTGATCTACTGTTGTTATGACAATTAGTGAATGTAGTAGTACGTTTCCTTATGTTTAATTCTAATAGCCTATTTCTCACCCCTATTCTCACATATGTGCGGCAGACTAAAATAGTTACCACTAGAAATAGGTCGGATGGCCATGAAGCGACGGCATCCACGACCGACCAACCAAGGGTGACAGGGGCAGAACTACCCCCACCCTAAAAGAATGTTTTGTGCGGAGGGGTTGATCATATACCTCAACGCAACATAGCCACATCTAAGCCGATAATTGAAAAGGTAACTCCAGATTCGAGAATGATGGACCGAATGATGCTAGCCATGAACGCGGCTATGGCCCAACAACAAGAGATGTTCTTGAAGTTACTCAAAGACAGAGACACTAACAACCGTAGGCATGAGACAGTTACGGAGAATGTGATTGCGGTGGGATCTAGGAGAACCGGAAACGAAATTCCCAGGGACGGAGTGGCAACATTGGAAGCAAGGAAACCGACAAAAACTTGCCCATTCAAAACTTTCTTGAGCTGTAGACCACCCGAGTTCAGGGGCAACGACGATCCGATAGTTTGTATGAATTGGATCCGAGAGATGGAACAAGCTTTTCGGACGAGTGAATGTGGGGAGAGCCAGAAGGCGAAGTTTGGTTCTCAAATGTTGTGAGGGGAGGCCCTCACATGGTGGAACATCTACTCTATGTCCTTAGATGCTTCTGTATTAGCCAAGTTGGATTGGGAAACTTTTAAAAGGAAGGTGCTCGAAGAGTATTGCAATGAAAGGGCGATGGATTGGATCATCGATGAGTTCCGAGGGTTGAAGAAAGGGAATCTGACAGTGAAAGAGTACAACAAGTTATTCATGGACAAGTTGGGTTTGGTGGGACAATCCAGACTGAGAAAGATAAGATCAAAGCCTACATCAAGGGCTTACCGACTAAGATGATAAACATGGTATGAGTATCCAAGGCCTCTACCCTTCGGGAGGTGATCGAAGAATCTCAATTGGTGGAAGATTCCTATGGTTTAAACAAAGTGGAGAGAGGTGGAGTAGTCGAGAAAAGAAGATGGGAGGGAAGTTCCGTACCCTCCAAGAGACCAAGGCAATTCAACAACAATCTGCGAGGAACCGGTCCTAGTGTTGTTTGCTTGCTGCTTTGTCCCTCGTCACCCTAATGGAGAACGTGAGATACCATGGCGCTCCAAGTGTCAAAGTAAACACTTTGGTCCTTGTAACTCGGGGCCCAAAACCTGTTTCAAGTGTGGCAAGCCTGGCCACAATTATAGAGACTGCCCAGATATGGGGCAAATTTGTTTTGGATGCAAGGAGTCGGGCCATGTCAGAAGTGAATGCCCGAAATTTAAGACTGGGGGTAGCGGGGGAAGGAAGATGGATCCTCTGAGAGTGATGGGAAGAGCCTTTCAGATGACCACCGAGGAGGCGAAGACTTTGACAGATGTAGTGTCGGGTACGTTTCTCCTAAACTTCGTACCTACACGTATATTGTTTGATTCTGGCGCAAGTTTTTCGTTTGTGTCAAGTTCTTTCTGTCGAAAGCTATCCGTACCCACTAGTAGCTTAGAGGATGCCTTAGTGGAAGAGCTAGCAGATGGGGATCAAGTAGTAGTTCGTGATGTCCTTAGAGGTTGAGAATTGGAAATCGAAGGAAGGAAATTTCCGATTGACTTGATGTCGATGGTTATTGGAGGGTTTGATGTTGTCATAGGAATGGATTGGTTAGCGAATAACCATGCCGAGATTCTTTGTGCGAAGAAACTGATTCAAATTCCAATTTCGGATGATGAGACGGTGACCGTGTACGACGAAAGACAAAAAGACGAGGTAGCAATTATCAGCATGGTGAAGGCACGAAAGTGTTTGTCGAAAGGATGCTCATCCTTTCTGGCATACGTTATAGATGCCAAGCTCAAGAAGAAAAGGCTTGAAGATGTGAAGGTGGTAAAGGAATTCCCCGATGTGTTCCCGGACGACTTGCCTGGATTACCACTCGATCGCCAAGTGGAGTTTAAGATAGACTTAGCACCGGGAGCATCTCCGATAACTAGAACTCCTTATCGGTTGGCTCCTCGTAAATGAAGAAGATGATGGGACAACTACAAGACCTTCTTGAGAAGGGATTCGTGAGACTGAGCTCATCGCCTTGGGGAGCACCGATCTTATTCGTGAAGAAGAAGAATGGCATAATGCGAATGTGTATAGATTATAGGGAGTTAAATAAGGTTACCATGAAGAATAAGTACCCACTCCCTAGGATCAACGACTTGTTTGACCAACTTCAAGAAGTGGGATGCTTCTCGAAGATCGATCTACGTTTGGGTTACCACCAAGTGAAAGTTAAGGAAGACGACATCCCAAAGACAACTTTTAGGACGCACTACGAACACTACGAGTTCTTGGTTATGCCTTTCGGCTTGACGAATGCCCCGGTGGTGTTCATGGACTTAATGAACCGTGTATGCCAACCATTCCTTGATAAGTCGGTTATTGTGTTCATTGACGATATTCTAATTTATTCCAAGGATGAATCTGACCACGTGCATCACCTTCGTGAAGTTTTGGAAGTTTTGAGGAAGGAGAAGTTATATGCTAAATTCTCTAAATGCGAATTTTGGTTGAATGAAGTGAAATTCTTGGGACACGTAGTCACAAGAGATGATGTGAAGGTGGATCCCGCCCAAATTGAAGCCATGATGAATTGGGAACCTCCTAAAAGTCCATCCGAAATCTGAAGCCTTTTGGGTTTGGAGGGTTATTACCAAAGGTTCATTCAAGATTTCTCCAAGATTGATTCTTCATTGATAGCTTTTATGAATCACGGTTTGCTCAAGTAACAATGAATATAACGATTAAACTTTGTATTGAATGATTAAGAGAGTTACAAAAATTGAATTTAAAACCAAAACTCTCCCTCTATTCTATGAGGCGCACAATAATATTTCTCTACGTACTAATACTTTAACCCTAAACAACTCTAAACAAGACTTAAATACCATGGACCTAAACATGCTAGGCCCAAGCCCATTACAAAGAATTAAGCCCAAATGACATTTAAAGGCTTTTACAAATAAATAAATTAAACCTAAATAATTAACAAATAAACTCTAATAAATACTTTATAGAAATTTCCACACACTAGGACTTTCAGTCCTAACAATCTCCTCCTAAAGTTGTATAAAGGATTTATCTTCTTGAAATCTTTAGATATTGATCTTCTCTCCTTCTTGAATCTCTGAAAAACTTTGGTGTTGCTTGTCTTCATGTCTTTCTGAGCTCCCCCTTGAATAAAGCTCTTGGTCTTCATAGATTCAACTGTGTAACCAGATTCAATGTACAATGGTCTCGACTGAATGCACTATTGAGCAGCTCTCAACTGTAGAAACTCAACACATCGGATCAGCACACAAGAAAGATAATATGTGAGTTATGTGACATTCCATAGTGCATCTTCAGTTTAAAAACAAAGAATTTGTCTCTGAACTGCGAGTTGAATTGGCTTTCAGCTTAAGAACTTGTAGAACCAATATGCTCGTAGGAGGAATCAACTTGTAACAAACACCACTTGATGAGGGATAGAAAAACCAATGCAATCTTGAAATCCATGGCTTTTCAACCTCAGATTTAAAGATTTTGTTACTCCCCCTCAGCTTTTGCTAACTCCCCATCAACAAGATAATATGTGTCTTTGAATCTTTTGTCTTTGTCATGTCTCCCCCTCATGATGATTAGGAGAATCCTGAGAATCATGTAACCTCAAAGACTAGATGGACGAGCAACAAAATGTCAGATAAAACGTTTAGTAACCAAGATGGGGGTAATACACTAACACAGAAACACGATAGTAGTTGTTATCACAACAATTAAAATAATTGTGTGGCCTATTTTCAGAGTTGGCATCGATTTATCTCTAATAGGACTTCCAGTTATCACCGAAGTAAAATACTAAAAATTACTTCTCAAACTGTTTCGACGATATCACGAAAATATGCAAGGGGAATCACAAAGATTCGTGCATGTGTGAAAGAAATATAAATCATCAGATAAAGCTCAAAGATTGATTTAACTTGGGATGCAGGTTAGAAACCAATAGACACAGTGAAATGAATATGGAGTTTAGAGACCGGAGCTGATGTCTTCCTTTTTCAATATCTAAGACCTCCGAGTGAGGAATAGATAGATTATGTGCTAAATCTCTGTGAATGTATGAAACAAGTATATTTTGTGAGATACTTGAGTGTCTAGGTGGGGTGACACGAGTTATCGACACTGGGTCCATGTCTGTTTCAATATCCATCTCCAAAGAACGAGAATGAATAGATTATGTGATAACCCGGATAACTGACTCGGTTTGGTAAGGACCAATAATTCTTTTAAGCCCTGTCACATCCTCACCATATTCTTTTTGCTCTGAACTCATCTATCAATCTATACTCCTCACTGATATCTATGAAATGGATGTGTTTCTTGGGTAGGTCCTTCCGGTTCTGGATTGACCATAGAAACATTAAAAGCCCTAACACTCATTTAGCTCACCAAAATAAAGCATTGAAGTATCCATTGAAGTACGAGTTCTGATTTGATGTAATCATGAGTCAAAAACATTTAAGAACGAGTTCTGAACTGAAGTGTTCAGAATTCGATATGAAAGTTAGGAAAAAACCTAGTACTCCCTCTCAAAAGATGGCATAACCCTTTATTGTAGTCATGTGACATGAATAATCTGAATTAAATCCCATATGACATTTCTGCAAAGCAGATTAGATAGATTTTGGTATACATGCTGTGATGGATCCTAGTTGGTTAGATGTCTTAGCTTTGAAGCTATGAAACTGGGGGTTGGGGATACTATAAGTACCATACCAGCTATTGACATACCTAGAATCCACAAAGTCACTATTTCCACAATAAGTGGAACATATATTTACTCGGTTTAGACTAATCAACTTAGTTGTGGAATAGACATGAGTCGGTGACTTTGGATCAACTACAGGAGATTTGTATGACGTGTTTCCATCACTGTCTTCTGTAGTCGATTTCTTTCTCCAAACCATTTTGACTTTTCGAAACACTTGATTATCTGTATTATCAACAAGATAATTATAGAAAATATTTGAAGGGCGAATCCGATCTTTTGAAATTTCATTTGATTTGACACAACTCTTCGAAGAAATAGTTGTGGAAGTTGAACTTGAAGAACAAGGAGACTGAACAACAGTATCGGGACTGGCTTGTTCAGATAAATCGACTTTGGAATTGAGTTCTTCAAGTTTCTTGACTTTTACGGATAAATCATTTATTTCTTTGAGAATTGAATCAAATTGTTTTTGAAAAATCGGATTTTACCTTCTGTTCTTTCAAAATCTCTGTCGTTAATTCAGACAATTTCTGTGAAAGCTTACAAATTTCAGTTTCGAAAAAATTCTTCTCGCTTTCAAAGTTTTTTTCAATACTGTTGCGTTTATCAGATATTTCTTTGAAAACAACAACATTTTTCTTTTCAAGCTCATTCTTTTTATTCTCAAAAGATTTTCTTTCTATCTAAAAATTATTTCACTCAATTATCAAGATCTTTTCAAAATCAAAAATCTGTTTTGAAAGTTTAGCATTTTGAAACTCAAACGTCTTTCTTTCCTCGAAAATCTTCTTTGAAAGATCAAGAATTTTTCGTTCAAACCCCTTTCTTTCATTAGTGAAACCACTTCTTTCATTTTCAAAATCTTTTCTGTCCTTTTCAATCTCCTTCTCAAGATCAGAAATCTTTTGTTTGAGTTCGAGATTATTAATTTTCAAAGTATTGATTTCATTTTTCAATGAATCATTTGAATCTTTGCTTTTCTTTTCAATATTTTTTAGAACTTCTTCAGGTTCATCACATGATTGTATGAATTTACCATTTATATATATAACGAATTTTCCCATTGTTACTTGAACAAAATGATAGTAAGACGATCGCGATTTGATTCAAGAAATGTGAGATTAAAAGAGAAACACACTCAGACCAAGAAAAAAGATGATCGGAAAAAAAACTGGATATGAGTAAAAAATTTCGATCAAAATTTTAACTCTAATAAAAACCCAAATCAATTCTAAATCGAAAACCAATGATCAAATGAATCCAATCGATTACAGAACTAATACGAACCAAAACACAAACTAAATTTAACTGCCCTATTCAAATACCACAAACCAATCTATTCACAACTATAATATCAATTAAAGCAAATCGAAAAATAGAACTTGAATATGAAAGATCTCTCTTCTTTCTCTGTCGATCGATTGTTTTTGAATTTTTTCGGTTAATTGATCTTTGTTAAATCTTTGAGTTTGTTAGATCCCAACCTCTTTCGTTGTATTAGATTAAGTATTTGGCAAATTTTCTTGGTCTAATTCGTAAGATTGAAGTTGAACTTTGGGGTTTTCACAAATCTGAAATCAAAGTCTGTGTTCTTGGTGTTCATCAAACTTTTGCTTAAAAATCCTTGGTTTTAGTTAAAATTCGATTGAAAAAGGTGTTAGTGTTCTAAATTCAAAATTTGGGTTTAATCGATTGAGTCGATAAAGATTCTCTGATCGACACTGTAGTGTGCGACGACGGTGTCAATCAAAGGTTAAACCCGGGTCAATACATTACCCGGGTGTCGCCTTTTTTATTTGAAAAATAAAACCCTACCTGGGCCTCACACTCGCATCAGCCCAAACCCGCTTCCTCTCACGTCCCAAACCCACATCCTAGTTGAAACCCGCTTCAACCCACTCCGCAACCCCTAGTATCCCACACCCAATACTACCCAACCCCGAACTCCCAAGCCGCCTCCCGCATAACTCCAACCCCGATCCCTCACTCTCCCGCTTCCCCAAGCCCGCTTATCCTCACCCGGTTCCCACCAAACCCCATACCCCACACCCGATCCTCTCTTACCCGCATCACCATCTTACCCCCGGCTCCTTATCACACCCACACCCGTATAATCCCTACACCCTCACCCGAATCACCAAACTGAAACCCGCATACCCCAAACCTGCATGCTTAAATCCCAAACCCTCACCCGCATTAGCTCACACCCGCACCCCAGTTCTCACCTAAACCCGGTTCTACAACACATTTCTCTATTTTCTCCATTTTTTTAAAAATTATTTTTACATTTTTCAGTTACATTAATTTTCTGAGTCTGTGTCTATTCTAATCCTCATCCTAAAGCTTCTTTTTCTCATCAATTAGTGTTTTCCGTCTCATATTTCCTTTCTTGAATCAAATCGCGATCGTATCACGATCAATTGCAAGTGTCAGTGTTAGAACGATGTCTACCGGCAAAGCTTTAATTATGGGTATGGACACTAGACCTCTCGTCCTTTTTAGAGGTGAATATCCTCAGTGGCGGGACAAATTTTTGGATTTTATCGCAAGGCATGATCTTGGAGAAGAATTTCTTGCTTCTCTCAACAATGGACCAGCCATATTTTACTCCGACACGCCCGCTCTACCAAATGCGAATCCACCTATACCAGCTGGCATGAAAATAAAGGAAAAAGAGAAATACTCGGAAGAAGAAAAGAAAAGGGCTAAAGGCGATCAACTCGCAAAATCTTACCTGCTTCAAAGTCTTCCGAATGATATCTACACTACCATTGACAGCTACAAAGAGAATGCCAAAGGAATGTGGGTACAAATTGAAAAAATGATGATGGGAACCAAGGTTGGCAATCAACTAAAAGTTTCCATCTGCATCAATCACTATGAATATTTTAAAGCCAGGGAAGGAGAATGTCTTGAAGAAACTTATGATTTGTTCTATCTCCTACTCAATGAACTCAGCAAGAACCAAATCCACAAAACCGTCATTGAGAATAATGTCAAGTTTCTCAATAACCTGCGGCCATAATGGAAGCATTTCACCTCTCAGATACGAAAAAACAAGGATATGTCTGAGATCGGATTGCATGAAGTCTACGAGATTCTTAAGCAAAATGAAGA
Source organism: Arctium lappa (assembly GCA_023525745.1). Lineage (NCBI taxonomy): Eukaryota > Viridiplantae > Streptophyta > Magnoliopsida > Asterales > Asteraceae > Arctium > Arctium lappa. Next base: position 40,274,145 of record CM042052.1, read on the forward strand.
AGAGATTTTGGAAATTGTTGAGGCGAATCGAAAAGTGGAGAAACTAACTGATACTCTTGCTCTCGTGTCTGATAAACGGGAAAAAGGATCGTCTCGCATGTCAAGGAAAGAATGGGATCCGAGTGAATCAGAGGGAGAAGATGAAGACACTGATGTTGATCCAGAGCTATAAGACATCAAAGAAGCAATGTTGTTTCTAACCAAGGTCGTACATAAAAAGTTCTTCAAGCGCTCCATTCCCAACAATCAGCGGTACGCCACAGGGGGTAAACATCACGAGTACAAGGAGAAGTATGAAGGAAAGAAGCTCTTTGATGTAAAAAGGCCAACTGAGGCCAAACTGGAGATTAAGGGAACTGACGAGCCACCCAAGTGCTACAACTGCGGTAAGACAGGGCATTTTGCTCGTGAATGCCGAAAACCAGTTGTCAAGAATGTTGTGTACTACAAGAACAAATTACTCCTAGCCAAGAAAAAGGAGGCCGGGAAAGCACTGCTAGCAGAAGATGCTCACTGGTTGAATCTCACCGATGATGAAGAAGAAGATGCAGATGCCCACCTATGTTTCATGGCTAAGAATTCTGCGGCATACAACTCCGACAATGATGATCGCGCCTCAAAATCTTCAAATGATGGCTCTGAGGTAAGTTCTTCTACTTATACTGCCTTACTAGATCAGATGCAAATAATGATGCTCAAGCTACAAGATCTAACTGATCGATTAAAAAGTGAACAAGATATTGTTGCCAAACTAGAAGCACGTTTACTAAATAATGATAAAGTTCTTACTCAAGTCAACGGTGAATGTGCTGATAATCTTAGTTGGGCAAAGATCTTGCAAAAGGAAAAGACCAAACTTGCTGAAACTAACAAAGATTTAAATGAACAAATATCTGATCTATCAGCTAAGCTTAAAAAGTTTGAAAGTGAGACTGAAGATTACATGAACAAATATGAGTTTGCATTAGTTCAAAAGAATGATTTACTTGATAAACTGAAAGATCTTGAACTTAAACTGTACAAACTTGGACAAACTGATCACACCATTCACTTGAACAAAACCAAAGTATTCAAGTTTTTTTACGATAAGGAAGGCTTGGGATATGAAAATCCTGGCTACCTTACCAAGGCTTTGTAAGAAACCCTTGCTCTGATACCAATTGTGAATCCTAGTTTGCTCAGGTAACAATGAATATAACGATTAAACTTTGTATTGAATGATTAAGAGAGTTACAAACATAGGATTGAAAACCAAAACTCTCTCTTTATTCTAGGAGGCGCACAATAATATTTCTCTAAGTCTAATGCTTTAACCCTAAAGAACTCTAAGCAAGACTTAAATACCATGGACCTAAACATGCTAGGCCCAAGCCCATTACAAAGAATTAAGCCCAAATGTCATTTAAAGGCTTTTACATAAATAAATTAAACCTAAATAATTAACAAATAAACTCTAATAAATACTTTATAGAACTTTCCACGCAATAGGACTTTCAGTCTTAACAGCTTTGACCAAGAAGAACGTGGAATTTGTGTAGACCGAATCTCAAGAGAAGGCTTTCCGGACGTTGCAAAAGAAGTTATGTGAAGCTCCAATCTTATCCTTGCCGGAAGGATCGGAGGATTTTGTGGTTTATAGTGATGCATCCAAGATGGGTCTAGTGTGCGTGCTCATGAAAAGAGGAAATGTGATCGCCTACGCGTTGAGGCAACTAAAGGTGCACGAGAAGAATTACCCCACTCATGATTTGGAGCTAGCGGTGGTAGTATTTGCGTTGAAGTTGTGGTGACACTATCTCTATGGCACGAAGTGTACCTTGTATATGGACCACAAGAGCTTGAAGTATGTCTTCGATCAAAAGGAGCTTAATATGAGGCAAACAAGATGGTTGGAACTAATCAAGGACTACGATTGTGAGTTCCTCTACCATCCGGGTAAAGCAAACGTTGTGCTCGATGCCTTGAGCCGGAAAGAATATAGTGGGAGGATCCGAGCTAAACTCTTACGAATTGAATTGGTGTCAAGCCTTATGGACCGAATTAAAGAGGCTCAAGCCAAAGCCTTATTAGAAGAAAACCTTAAGGAAGAAGTGATGACCAAGAAAATACTACTCTTGACGGAGGATAGTCGTGGGATTAAATGTCTCAATTAACGTGTGTGGGTGCCAAAGATTGGAGGAAGCCAAGAGCTACTTTAGTAAGACGCTCACAAATCCAAGTACTTCATCCACCCAGGAAGCACTAAGATGTATAGAGACTTGAAGTTGCATTATTGGTGGCCGGTTATGAAGTTAGACGTGGCCTACTATGTAGAGCGGTGTGTAACATGTTCGCAAATGAAGGTCGAGCATCAATGACCTTACGGGAGCATACAATCTTTGGAGATACCCGAGTGAAAATGGGATAATATCACCATGGACTTCGTGACCAAGCTACCAAAGACGTTGAGAGGTAATGACACCATTTGGGTGATTCTTGATCGTTTGACAAAGAGTGCTCACTTTCTAGCGATGCGGGAAACCTTGCCGATAGATAAGTTGGCAAAACTCTATATTGATGAAGTGGTCTCTAGGCATGGTATACCCTTGTCTATAGTCTTCGACCGTGATAGTCGTTTTACTTCAAGATTTTGGGGAGCACTACATCAAGAGTTGGGTATGCGGGTGAATTTGAGTATGGCGTACCATCCACAGACGGACGGATAGAGTGACTGAACGATTCAGACTTTGGAAGACATGCTAAGGTCTTGCGTGATCGATTTCGGTGGAAATTGGGATACTAACTTACCTTTGGTGGAATTTGCATACAACAACAATTACCACTCTAGCCTTGGAGCGGCACCATTTGAAGCCTTGTACGGGAGGAAATGTAGAACCCTCGTATGTTGGTTAGAGGCGGGCGAGAAGCAATTTTCTGGGCCAAAAATTGTGCAAGAGATGGCCGACAAAGTCAAGGTTATTCGGGAACGTTTGAAAACAGCGCAAGATCGACAAAAGAGCTATGCCGACAAGAAAAGGCAATCCATGAAGTTTCAAGTGGGAGATCGTGTGATGTTGAAAGTGTCCCCTTGGAAGGGCTTAATTCGGTTTGGAAAGTGGGGGAAGTTAAGTCCCCGTTTCCTTGGACCGTTTACCGTAATTGAGCGTATTGGGATGCAAGCCTACAAATTAGATTTGCCACTGAAGATGGATGGAATCCACCGTACATTCCATGTGTGCTATTTACGGAAGTGTTTGGTGAAAGAAGAAAGCGTTATACCATTGTCGGAGATTCAAGTGGACGACAATCGTTGCATTGAAGAACTCGAAGCCATTCTAGAAAGGGAAACCAAGAGACTCCGGCATAAATACATCACAATGGTGAAAATGCAATGGAAACACCATCGTGGTGCCAATGTGACTTGGGAAGCGAAAGAGGACATGAAGCGGCGATATCCTCATTTGTTTGCGTAATCGGGATTACGTGAACGAAATCCATTCCAAGGTGGGGAGGATTGTAAGACCTGAAAACTTATAATAATTTCTCTTTTGGGTTTGAGGGTGTCTTGATTTTTGGAACCTTAATCCCTTTTAGATTTAATGCCTTAATGTTATTTTGTTCGAGTATCGTTCATGAAATCGGAATCTGGTGGAAAAGTGGACTCGATACACCACCAGCGACTATGACTGCGACTATGACACATGGTCATTGTCGCTAGGCATAGTCGCACGGTTGGTACCGTGGGGTGTAAAGAGGGGGAGACAATGACCGCAACTGTGACATCATGTCATTGTCGCAAAAGATGTACCGTAAGGGTGGGGACGCGGGCGACTATGACCAGCGACTATGCCTTGGGATTAGTCATAGGGCAATGTCACGGTCGAGCTCAGAGGGTTATTTAAGTGTGCAGCTCGACCTTCTTACTCACAATACTGATTTGGACCATTTGGAATACGTTTTCTCTCCAAGAAATCTGGTAAGTTGTATCTCCAACCTTCCCTCACCATTAATATTTTCCATCCACCACCAATCCTTAATTATTTATGATATCTTAGGTTTCTTTGGGCATTTAATGAGCAAGTCCAAACCTTCTCAAGATCCCATCTCATCTCATTAGTTATATAGATTTTAGGGTTTTAAGTTACAACCCTACAAGGTGAGTTCATCCTCTTTTACAAACTTTATACATGTTAAACTATGGATTTTAACTTACCAAACATCTTCACTTGGATTTCTTTGATTTGGGTGAGCTTTCACCAAAATCCTGATTTTGGAGATTTTTAGGGTTCATTTGGATAAGTATGGTTTTCAAGAGAAGGAACTTATATCTTGGATTATTTGTGGTTTGGTACATTAGAATCATGTTCTCCTTTAACCTCAAGTTTATATGCTCTGAAGTCAAAAATAGGGTTTTGGGATATTGATGAATTTACTTGATGAGGAGTTGTATGAAAGGATTTAATGTGTGGGAATACTACCCAAGAAATTATATTGGAACCTCATTTGGAACTACATGATAAATTATATGAACTCTTGGTTTTACACCTTGATGGCAAATTAATTGTTTAGATAACATTGGTTGATTTTGTTATAAGGGATTTGGCATATTTGGTTGCATTTGGGCGTCATGACCCCACAATTATTTGTATCATTACGTCCGATGATGGAACGCGAGTTTTCCATATCGAGGCACGGTTAGGCATCAGATAGGGTATAAGTCCTACGTGCTATTACACGATATTGGATGAGGATCTCAACGTAAGGACCCTATGTGGTTGAAGTTGACTTTATGTGGGTGTACGTTTAAAGCTACCGAGCCTAACATCCCTTGCGTGTATTTTATTATGTGTATTGGTCCCAAATAGCAGTAAGTAAATAAGAAAAGTATTGTATAAGGGGGGGTTGAATACAATACACATAGTTTTTCACTTAATTTAATTCTTGTTGATTTGAAATCAAGAATTACACATAGAAAACTTTGATTGTTGCGGAAGAGAACATATGAGATATGTTCAAACAATCTTACACATAGAGAATGAAGAACAATTATAAAACACTTAGAAAACAATAAGATCTTCGTAAAGAGAAAGTTGCCAAACACTTAGAGAACTTGAAGGTAGTAGAGCTGGTTTTTCTTGCATGTTGAAACATCCATCATATTTATAGTGCCTCATGCATTTAATGCATGAGACACCTGTTGAGCAAGGGATGGACACAGGTCTTCTGCATGGTACATGATGTACCTTTTGTCTTGGAGTGACTTTGTCTTGAAGTGTTGACCTGCAGGGATGGTGTGGACCTTTCCTTAAAATAGTGTAGGAGACAAAGCTTACTTTATCTGATCTTCAGATGAGGTCCACGTCAATGCAAGATATCACAAATATACTTTGTCAGAAAAGTACAATGTGTTTGAAACAAATCATCAGACATCTTTAGCTCCTGAAGATGTAAGAGCATCTTCAGCTTCAAAGGAGAGATCATCGGTTGCCGATGTCTTGAAGAGATCATCGGTTGCCGATGTCTTGAAGAGATCTTCGGCTCCTGAAGATGTGAGAACACCTTCATAATCCTGAAGATATGATATTGACACCATTCTGGTCGATGGTGTTAATCACTTAGGCATACTTGGCTTTAGGCTGAGGAGACTATCTTCAATCCGCTTTAAGAGATGTACTCCTTCTTTGTCTTCTTCGGCTAATCTTCGACTTCACCGAACATTTGTATAGAAGCCATGTTGCTAAAAGAACCTCAAACATATTCTAAGTAGGATGATATAAGATGGAAGATCAGGAGGTCATCTTCAAATCTTCAGATGACCCAACAATCTCCCCCTATTTGAGGATGACATCCATACTAAAGAATAGAACAAAGAATGTACTGAATAAATTCATTTTGACCCATCTTTACTCTTTTTGGGTTCTTTTCACATAGATCATTCCTTTTTTTTTTGGTATATCTGACATTTACAAATGAATGAAAAGTATAGCTATACAAACAAATAAAGATTGACAAAGAAAATAAATATATACAAAGATATAGAAGACAGTAGCCGGAATTGTTTGAACTTGAGTGGTTGGATGCTCCCCCTCAATTCATACTCCCCCTCAACTAATGTCAGGTGGTTTTGATCACACAGTCCATCGCAAAATTAGTTTCAACAGAGTTTAAGCTAGAGTGGTAAGTTGCTCCCCCTCAACTCATACTCCCCCTCAACTAATTCACGGTGTCAGAAAGTAAGAAGTCATAAAGTTTTCAAGATCCTCCGAACCTGCTCCTGAAAGGCAGATTCATCCTTAGATCGTGCAGAAGCATCAGGACTAAGAATCCCGGGTGATAGGCTGTGAGGTGGAGAAGAGGCACCTTGGATAGGGGAGGAGTCCAAGTCATCCTTATCAACAAGGAAAAGGTTGATGAGGGAATAATAAGGGTCCCCAATTTTACAATTGTATCCTTTTGTGAGGATACAAAGGAGGTGGCTTTGGGTTTAGCAGAGTCCCCGGGCTCAGATGGGAAAATTTCAACACCTGCCGATTATGGAGAATCGGTGGGTGGAGTAGGTGGCTTGGCCCTTGAAACCTTCCTTAGCCTCTAGAGAGGAGGGGGAAGAGGTAGAGTGTCGCTGCTTTGAGATATGGGGTGTGACCTGGGTAACCGCCGAAGGTTCTTTCGGTGGTATGGCCATTTGGGTAAGTGCAGCGGTGCCAGTAGCGGTTGAGGATTTAGTGCTAACCGGCGTCACTAAAGAAGGGGGAGAAGGGTCCACTACAGTTGAGGGACCTTTGGACACCAGAGTGTCCTTAGTATCACCCCATTGTAGATCGGGAGAGTTTATGAAGGAGAACATACCTGGCAGTAGAGGGCGATCGGTGTAGAGAGAGACATTGTTCAAAGGGTCTTCATGACTTTCTAAGTGTTGGTCGAAGAGTCATCACCAAATCAATTAGAGACCAAACTATTTTTCTCCCCCTATTTGATGATGACACCAACACATAAAGAAAAAAATTGTACTGACACTCAGAAAAATTGCAAGACACGAAGAAACTCATAAATTCAGTGGCCCTTTGTTTGTTTGTTTTTTTGTGTTTTTTTTTTTGGGGCTCTTTTTTTTGTAGCAGGAAATTAAAAGAAAAGAAAGAGAGAAGGGGGTAGAAAATGGGAGGTAATCATGGTGAGAGATGTTAGGGATGGGAAAAAGTAAGAGGTGGTGATGGGATTTAGTTGGGTAAAGGGTGTCTAGGAAGGAGTGATAAAAAAAGGTTGAGAAAGAGTGTTGGAAGGGAGAAAGAGTGAATGGGTAAAAAGGATTGTGTGTTTATGTGCCGGGGGGATCTTCGGCCGAAAATAGGATGGGGAAGGTGGGTTCAGTTGGGTGGTTTTGGTGGTGTGTCGGTTACCGAGAGGGAGATGGAGCGAGAGAGAGAGAGAGAGAGATTGGCGGGGAGGTGATTGGGTTGGGAGTGTCGGCTTGCCGAATAGAGGAGGAGAGGGGAGGGGTCGGCAACCGATGGAGGGAAAAGGGGGTGGGGATCGGTAGCCGAAGGTGGGAGGGAGGGGAGGGGGGAAGGTTCGCCTAGAGAGAGGGATAGCCGAAAGAGAGAGGGAGGCCGAAGGGAGAGAGAGCCGAAGGAGAGGGAGGCCGAGGGAGAGAGTTCGGCTAGGGGGTTCGGCTAGAGGGGGGGTTCGGCTAGGGGTGGGTAGAGAGAGAGAGCCGAAGGTAGAGAGAGCCGAAGGTAGAGAGAGCCGAAGGAGAGGGAGGCCGAGGGAGAGAGTTCGTCTAGGGGGTTCGGCTAGAGGGGGGTTCGGTTAAGGGGTAGGTAAGGAATGGGAAGGATAGGGAGGGGGAGGGAAGTTAGAGAGAGGGGTTGTGAAGAGAGGAAGGTTTGGGGAAAAATTCTTTTTTCTTTTAAGACTTCGGAGGAGAAGGGGAGGGGCCGAATGTATGAGGGGAGGGAAGGAGAATGATGGGGAATTTGCTCAAGGCAAAAAAAAAAAAAGGGGTTGGGGTGGGGATCGGCCGAAGGAAAAGGGAGAAGAGGGAAGAGGGGCTAAAAAATGAGGGAGGGGAAAGGGGAGAGGAAGGAAGGAAGGGGGGGAGAGGGGATCTTCGGTGGGTGAGAGGGGAGAGAGAGAATCGAAGGGTAGAGAGAGAGAGAGAGGATCTTCGGTGGATGGTTGAGAGAGAGAGCAAAAAAAAATTGTTTTGTTTTTAACATGAACAGTAATCGTTGGTGGACGATAATTTTTTTTAAATGAACAGTACTTCGGCCGATGAACAGTACCGCCGAATTTTTTTTTTAAATGTTCGGCCGATGAACAGTGACCGAATTTTTTTTTTAAAGTTCGGTAGCCGATGAACAGTACCGCCGAAGTTTTTTTTTTTTAAAGTTCGACCGATGAACAGTGACCGAATTTTTTTTTTAAAGTTCGGTAGCCGATGAACAGTACCGCCGAAGTTTTTTTTTTCCAGGTGGTAGATGAGGAAGAAAGGAATGTTGTAGGTGAGAGTTGGATGGAACATCTTTGAGAAAGATAGATGGAAGATCAACATGAATAGGTAAAGAAGGAATGTATGGTTGAGAAAGTGGGATGATTTGTGGTGAAGTTTGAGGTTGAGAGGAGGATGAGATATCAAATATGGATGATGGAGGAAGGAGAGGTGATATGATGAGAAATGAGATCGGTAGGTATGAAATGTAATGATGGGAGAAAGGAGAGATCTTGATCTTCCGAGAAGACTATCTGAAGATTAGGGATTGGAGATGAGAAGATAGGTAGTTCAGCATTATGATGAGATGTGCCTTGAGAAGAAAGGAACATATGGATTTAAGTTAGATGAAGGATTATGAGAATCTTCACCAACACATGATGATATCCACCAATCATCATCTCATGAAGAGATGATGACTTAAGATCATCAAACTTCACATGAGTAGATGCAGTTTCTCCGAAGATGGTGGACTCGGTAGGCTTTTGAAGAGTGAGAGAGAGGGGTCGAAGATAGTGAGGGAGGTTGAGGGCCGAAGGTGAGGGAAGGGCCGAAGAAAGGGAAGGGAGGTATAAGGGAGGTTTGTTCTTTGGTGGGTTTAAGAGGCCGAAAGAGAGAGATGAGAAGAGAGAGAGAGAGAGAGAGAGAGAGATACCTGGGTAGATGAGGTAGAGCACTCAGCAGACACAAGGGCCATAAAGAAGAATTGAGTTTCACTGTTCATCAACATCATCTATTTTAGCCATGAAACAAAGGTTGGCCATTTCTTTGTCACTTTCAGAAGTGGGTTCATCTGCCCAATCATGGGTTTCAGTCATTTGACTTTTTCCCTTTTTGAGCAAGATTCATTTATTTCCTTCTCTCTCTTATATTTTGCCTTGTATTTCTCAGCACGGTCAGAGTTTGAGGAGACAGACATATTTGGCTTTTGGAAAGAAGGTTGGTAAGAATCAGACTTGGTTCTGACAGACCTAGAGGATGTACGGTTAGAGGAGGGCAGTCTAGATTTATCAGAGGACTTGCTTCTGCATTCAGAAGCAAAGTGTCCTTTCCTCCCACACCTATAACATTCCTCATTTGATTTGCCAGATGGAGTTGTTTTAGAAAAAGTAGAAGAAGATTTTCTTGAAAACTTGGATTTTCTCGAAGAGAAACGAGGGTTACTGGAAATTTCCTCACCTTCATCATCAGCCTCACTAAGATAGGCTTCTGGAGGATCATTGGGATCCCCTTGACTATTATTATCAGAATCTGAGGGATAGGTGATTCTAGGAACACACAGTATTTTTGGAAGAATCACTAACAAGAGCTAGAGAAGAGCCTTTGATGTCTTTTGTGATGGACTTCCTAAGCAGTTTAGTCTGCTCATAGTTAAAAAGAGTGCCATACAAAGCAATGAGAGGCATAGAGTCAAGATCCTTGGTAGACTTGATACAAGTACATATATTTTCCCAAAACTCAGGAAGACAATCAATGAACTTGCACAAGACTTCCTCATTGTCATAAATGCGACCCACAAGTTTAAGATCATTGAGAAGACCGTTAAAACGATTGTAGTAGTCTGAGAGAGATTCACCATTTTCATGAGAAAAGAGTTCATACTTTCTTACAAGAGCAATCTTTTTGCTCTTTTTCACCTCAGACGTACCTTCATAGAGAACACACATAGTGGACCACATTTCTTTAGCAGTAGAAAAGTTGACAAGGGAGTGGTAGACCTCATCAGGGAGAGAGAGGGCAATGATGGCTCTAACTTTAGTATCAAGAGCAATAAGACGTTTGTCTTCATCATTATATTTACTGGGGTCCTTTACAATGTATCTCCCAGTAGCTGGAGTTCTTTCTTCCTCAGAAGAGTCCTCATCAGCTTTTGCCTTATCTGCATTTTTAGCATTGTAACGGTCCCAAACTCTAGGAATAAAAGGACCTTCATGTAAGATAGTAGGATATCTGCTGTCAACTCCTTCTAAGAAGAGTATCATACAACTTTTCCACAAGAAGAAGTTATTGGGGTTAAACTTTGGTGGTTTGGCTATAGAGCCATTGTCGTATGAAACAGCAGTGGTGTTTTGAGAAGAAGCATTGTTTAAAGAAGAAGAAGAAGAAGAGGCTGCCATTGCGGATCTAGTTTATTGAGTTAAACTAAACCGCTCTGATACCACTTATTGGTCCCAAATAGCAGTAAGTAAATAAGAAAAGTATTGTAGAAGGGGGGGTTGAATAAAATACACACAGTTTTTCACTTAATTTAATTCTTGTTGATTTGAAATCAAGAATTACACATAGAAAACTTTGATTGTTGCGGAAGAGAACATATGAGATATGTTCAAACAATCTTACACATAGAGAATGAAGAACAATTGTAAAACACTTAGAAAACAATAAGATCTTCGTAGAGAGAAAGTTGCCAGACACATAGAGAACTTGAAGGTAGTAGAATTGGTTTCTCTTGCATGTTGAAACATCCATCATATTCAAGGTTCTAAATGGCGTGAGGCGCGGCGTGGCGGCGAGGCCAAGCCGCAAGCCTTAGGAGCCACGACGAAGCCATGGCGTTTTCAAGGCGTGACTTATGGCGTCATTTTTCTAATTCATATATAATATTATATATATAAAAACATTTGTTTTGTAGTGTTACTCAATTAGCCAATAGTAATAATCAAGTTAAATTATGATATATATTAAAAAACTTGCATATATGACATGGAAAACGTAAAGAAAAATCAAATATTGCATTACGAAATTGTGCATTAGGCCATGGCGTGCCACGGGCTTAACGTGGCGTGAGACACAAGCCTTGGTGCCATGGCGCGCCATGGCGGCTGTGCGGCGAGTTTTTTAGAACAGTGATCATATTTATAGTGCCTCATGCATTTAATGCATGAGACACCTGTTGAGCAAGGGATTGACACAGGTCTTCTGCATGGTACATGATGTACCTTTTGTTGTGGAGTGACTTTGTCTTGAAGTGTTGACCTGCAGGGATGGTGTGGACCTTTCCTTAAAAGGGTGTAGGAGACAAAGCTTACTTTATCTGATCTTAAGATGAGGTCCACGTCAATGCAAGATATCACAAATATACTTTGCCAGAAAAGTACAATGTGTTTGAAACAAATCTTCAGACATCTTTGGCTCCTGAAGATGTGAGAGCATCTTCAGCTTTAAAGGAGAGATCATCGGCTGCCGATGTCTTGAAGAGATCTTCGGCTCCTGAATATGTGAGAACACCTTCATAATCCTGAAGATATGAGATTGACACCATCCTGGCCGATGGTGTTAATCACTTAGGCATACTTGGCTTTAGGCTGAGGATACTATCTTCAATCCGCTTTGAGAGATGTACTCCTTCTTTGTCTTCTTCGGCTAATCTTCGACTTCACCGAACATTTGTATAGAAGCCAAGTTGCTAAAAGAACCTCAAACATATTCTAAGTAGGATGATATAAGATGGAAGATCAGGAGGTCATCTTCAAATCTTCAGATGACCCAACAATGTGTTTGGTTTTACTAACTTGTCAAATGGCTTACTTTTGTGTTCTGTCACTTGTGTTAGTAAGCGGATCTCCCCCGTCAACCAAGAGGTGTTTGCATTAAAGTAAAGATTTATATATCATTATTTCTCCGTCTTTTCTTTAATTATCCCGTTTGAAATTTACTGTTTTCCCAATATAAATGTTTGATCTTACTAGGCTTTAGCCTAACACTTTTTCTTAAAATGACATGTATAACAGGTCATTCTAGCGGTGGGACTCCTCAAGTTTGAGTGGAGAGTCAAGAAGAGAAGTAGCATTTTTGGTGGCATATTGAGGCGTACATTTGGTATAGTGATAGTATACTTTTGGAAGTGAAATGGCAACACCCGTTCTTAATCTAGATATAGTTGGTCTAGATTAGTAGGTTGTTGGGTCCCTTTTCTCTTGTCCTTGTATTGTAAACGCCATACAATTATTTCCCCTTTTGGGTGATTTGTTATGTCAGTCTTGATTATTCCACATTATTTCAGGTTTAAATTAACCCTTATTTTTAGGGTGTTATAAATTCTCTTCACCATCATTGTCACAAGATCTTATCTTTGCCTTATAGCTTTTGGTTATGGTTTCACAAGATGTTATCTTTGCATCTGTCTATTAGATTTTAATACCCATATATGCATGCTTTAGGGATCAATAACATACATACTGTACATATAAAATCTCCTTCTGGTTAGTATTTAATATGATCAATCTTTCATGGTTTCTTAACTCACTACTTCTTGATGTTTGCTCATAATATGGAACTTTCTCTGCAGTTTTTGGACCACTGGTCATCCTTGATAAATTGAAGGTTAGTTTTTGTTCTTTTCGTGTTCTTCTTCTCCCGTTCTATGGAATTCTATGAACATTTATACAATTTTCTCGTATGATGGTTATATACGTATGCATTCTCTGTAGATACATTTAGGTGATATGTATGTTCCTATTTAAATAATGATAGCTACCAAAGTATCAAGAGATGGAACAACCAGTCCAGATGTGGCCGTGGTCAGTTCTTGGGAGTTGACGAAGATAAAGTTGTTGTCTAGGTGATTACTTTTTGGACTTCCCCATCTATATTCTATCTATAGATTTTTGCTTGTCGTTATTGATCTACGTTATGTTTATTTCCTCTCGATCATTAGTCCAATGGAACATGTTTTCTGCCTTTGACCCAATAGTATAACATTGTGATTTATAGTACACCTGGCAATAAAATATGCTTGTAATAATTTTCTTATGCATAATACTTTCCTTGGTATCCATTGGTTGCTCAATATATTCACCTATACTTACTATATTATAAAGCATTTGGATGAAAGTCTTAAAATTTTATCATGCATAAGGCACAACTCATTATTGCACGTTACTTAAGACTACAAGTTAATTATGCCTAGGTACCTATTTTAAACCACACCACTTACCTAAAATCTTTACTCACCTCTAAAATCTATCTAATCCAGCCCATGCCCCTATCTCTAATCCAACTAACGTCGCTAAGATAGATCTCTCATATTCAAGGACATATCATTGATTTTTTTTTTTTTTTGGTAAAGGAGTATTAGTTTCTTTTCTAATGGGGGTTTTGATCAATTATTTCGAATAGGTGTGAGATGATTTGTGAAGGTTGAGCATCAAAGCTAATAAGCTATACTGCCAAACCCAATTGACGGGAATGATTTCATTTTACCCTGAGGATAACAAGGGGTGGTTTTAGCAGTTGTTGCAAAGCACAAAAATTACCCAATGCTACTTTACTATTGAGCATGAAATACAAGAATGCGTTGGAACCAGTTTTTTGATGCATATTACTTGAAATTCAAAAATACAAATTAATCATGTGTTGATACAAGTTTCTATAGAATTATAAAAATCTCCGTCAACCATGGCTTATTCATCCATATCACTTATCTCCCAAACCAACTAAATCCAATATAATGATCGATTCTAATCCAAATTTATCTTCATTTTTCTAGAGACCCATACTCCCTTAAATCTCTCGCTATAATATGTCAGTCATATTGTTTGCTCATTTAAAACAAAAGTTCTCGTTTCTATTTTAAGGTGTAAAATATGTGATTTTTTGGGGTTTTCTTTTTCTTTTAACTCATGTTATTACCTCATTTGTCCTAAAATAATTATCTACATTTTCTATTTTAGTTTGTCTGAAAATAAGTGTCTTACTTTCAAAAGTAATTGTCTAATTTTCTATTCTCCTATTCTCCTATTAATTAGATGGAGAAATTTTCTCATTCTATTATTAAGTGTAAGTGTCATTTAGTTAATTAAAAAATGTAATAATTATGTTACTTTTCTACTATGGATATTTGTTTTGGGACGAACGGAGTAACATTTTACTACCCTTGCATTTGTTTGTCTTTCCCTCAAATTTAGGTTTAAACAACTTGTGCACGCTTAACCAGCTATACAGGAAACAAAGCTAGCTAATGAGCCCATGCTTATCAAACTTATAAGACCCTCCAAGATTGAGCAACCACTAGATCATTAAGGAGTTTAGAAAAAGGGTTGATGACAATGTTCTCTAAAACGCCTTGATCTTATCGGCCCCATGATCATCATAGATACACTACAAGAAAATTATGTATCCCGCTACTTTGTGCGGGTACATTAGCAGTACCCTATAAAATTGTAAAATGGTTATTTTCAAGATTAATGGTTACATTTCATATCCTTAGAGTTAGTTATTTAGTTTACTTTAAATCCCTTATTTTTTCACTTTTCATTTTAAACCCTTATTATTTTAACATAAATAATTGTATATGAACTAAAATGCATTAGAAAGTACAATTAATCTTTTTACAAATTATATCATTGTAATCGGTCGTTAATACCTTCGAAATGAGTCGAATATTGAATATTTTGGATTTAATCATATTATTAAATATCATGATTAAATATAAATTAATTTGTTTTATATGTCTTACGTTTTAATTTTATATTTTACATTTTACACTCTTATCATATTAAAAATAATAATAATATATTAACTACAATACATTATAAAATGCGTTTTTTTTCTTCATATGATGTCAATTTTATGGTTTTATGTTTTTTTAAATCACATACCGGACATATAAAATTCAAGATTAATATGGTCAATTGGTAAAAAATAATTTGAAAAAGATTCACTCGATAGTAGAGTCTTCAAACCCATATCATTTGAAGTTATGTTGAAGATATTGCCACCAGAAACTCATCTAAAACCACCCCTGGGCCTAGGCCAGTGGGACGACGACCCAAAGCATCAAAAAGGGTATGGGCATCAAATTTTTTAGTCAATTTCTATATACTAGGTTCATTTTGGGCTAAAAAAATATTCGTTAAGACCAAAGGGCAGGGCCTGCTTCAACAAAAGGGAACGATGGAGCAATTCTTCTCTCACTCGCTAAATCTATCGCTCTCAATCAATCTCAGACTCTTGACTCTCGCTCCACTAATCACGCCAATACGCCATCTTGAATCTTCGACTCTGGATTGTGGATTTCAATTTCATCGCATCTTCACTCTTCACTTAATCATTCTCGATTCTTCACTTCTCCTCTCTCGACTCAGGTTTAGGGCAGCAGCGATTTAGCCATTTAGGGACTAGGGTTATTGAATAATGAGGTATTTGTTTTATTGTTTAGTTTAGATTAGTTGGATGTTAATTGTTTAAATTGTTGTTTTCTGCTTTTTGTGTTATTTAATTTATCCATCTACTGATTTGGAGGTTTTAGATACATCACCATTGAAGTATTAAGTTTTCGTAGGTTGATACAGTTTAGCTAGATTTATTTCTTACTCTGTTTCATTAAGTTGCTTGCATAACTTTGTTCCTGGGTTGGTGCCAACGATTGGATTTGGACCCTAAACATTCTTAAATGAATGCATTTTATCTATTTATCCCTCCTTTTTGGTGGTTGGTTGACTGGTTTTGTTTCTTGGTTTTTGTTTTGTGAATTCTTTTCAATTTTACGGTGTTTTTTTATGATATAAAATGAATTCTAGCATAAAAAATCAATTTTTAACAATCATTGATTTGTTGCATCTCACTCATGGAATGTTTAATTGTTTAAATTGTTGTTTTGTTGTTATTTTGTGATGGTTATTAACTTGTGATTTCACTGATTTGTTAATGGTTGCAAATTACAGAAACTAGATTAATTCAAGTATTCATTATTCAACTTCTAAGCTTCTAACAAGTTGGCAATTTCACAAACCACGACTAAATCAGGTGTTATCATTCTAATCTCAATTACTCTATATCTATATTGTATCACTTGTTTAGTTGTTTAATATATGTATCCTCGATCACAACCCTCGAATGCTCAAAATAGAAAACGAAAAAAAAAAAAAGACAAGTAGAAATTGCTAAGTCTATGTAGGGTTCTTTAAATAAGTTTATTGTTAAACAACCAAACCCCTTTAAATTGTTTTTCGTTTGCATAATAAAGGGGGAAAAAATTCCCTTTCGCCATAGACATCCAAAATCTCATGACCGGCCCTGCTCACCATGACCATCACCTACAACCTACTACTTTCATGATCCAATTACTGACCAACGTTAACAGAGTTGAATTGTTTGGGATATTGACTAATTACTTAAACAGAATAAAATTGGGATGCAGAAAAGGCTGTATCTAGAATCTTTCAGTGTATCATAAAGAGAGACAAGAGACATGGACGATGGAAATGCTTGAGATGAAGAAGAAGAAGATTGAATCTTTGTATGAGATATTTGAGGTGGAGAGAACCGCTTGTGAATTTGATTAGTGACCATTTTTTATGAGTAGTTCTTGTGAAATATCGACGGAAAGGAAGATGAGAATGCCAGAGATGAACATAACAAAGAAAGAACGGTACTCCATGGCATTTTTTAATATATATATATATATATTTTGCAACCCTTAAAAAGGTTGCAACCCTTGCAACCCACATCTTAACCGTTGGATTCATGATTGACGGTTATTTTATTTTTATTTTTCTCTTTTTTTTTAATTAAAAATATTGGGCCCCATATCTTTTATAACCGCCGATCATGAATCCGACGGTTAAGATGTGTATGTATATATATATATATATATGTATGATGGTTAGTATATATGCACCATATGAAACTGCCTCAAGAATACAATGAAAAGCATCACGAGGGTTAAGTTGATCATGCTCTCTGGAAATCAGGCTGCGTCGTGACGGATCTCACCCACGCCCAGTTATGATCTTTGGTGTCCACTTGATTTTTGGTGGCAGCAATTTCATCCAAGGGAATGTAGGCATAGTTTCCGTTAATCGGTCCAGCCACAAACCCCGTATACCCAGCCATGATCCCATGAATAGCCGAGTGCGCCAACAGTGTACAATACAAGCTATCCGTAGCATTCGCCGTAACAGCACGGATCATGTATGTAGGATCTATATACTTGACCGTAAATAACTCACCTTTATGATCCCGTTCCCACCACCGCTTCAACTCCGATTTCAACCACACCCCGACGTCTAAAAACACCGGATTCCCAGATTCATCCACCTCCTGTTTCTGGGCATCGGTTCTTGGTATCATATCTTGTCCAGCACCTTCTGCCACCACCACAACGGCATGACCGTTCTGTTTCAAACGATTATCAAGAAACTCAAAGAGACCACCTTTGCCTTCCAGGTAAAAGTTGTTTTCGGGTATCAAGCAGCAATCGACATCGCGGCTGCTTAGGGTAGAATTAAGAGCAATGTGGCCGGTGCTTCGACCCATGAGTTTAACGAGGCCGATGCCATTTGGTGCACTCTCTGCCTCCACGTGAGCTGCACTGATTGCTTGCTGGGCTTTCTCCACCGCTGTCTGAAACCCGAAGGACCTATCAATGATTCCGACATCGTTATCTACTGTTTTAGGAATTGCAGCAACACCAACATTCAATTTTCGACGATGGATTTCATTGAATATTTGCACGGCTCCCCGTAGAGTACCGTCTCCTCCAATGATGTACACCTGCAGATAAACAAAAAATAATTAATGAAGCTTTTTTATACCAGAGCAAGAGAAAGCAGGGACAACAGAAAACAATTAAAATCCAGAAAAAGAACATAGAGAGCTAATTCAAATCATCATTCAACAATTTCCATTTTGGGATGCCTCAAAAAAACCTCCCGACGTCAGCTTTTATTTACAAGCCTGAATTAAACACACATTGAATGCATTTTGTCTTGTATTTTTTATTTCTTTTCGGGGAATCCGACTTTCGAAAGAGAGACACTTGTTATTCAATCCATTTCTAGGCAAATACTTTCAAGCATACATAACACAAAGTAAAGATACAGAATCAAATTAAAGATTTTTACTTAAAAGCATATATATATATATATAGTTGATTTAAACCAAGCCAACCTGATTATATCCACGATCTTGGATAGCATTGACGATCTTGTAAAGATCAAAACCACCTCTGGAGGTCTCAAGTACAGTACCCCCTCTCTTGTGCCAACTGTGAACCAGGTTGACGTCAAGCCTAACCGGATCCGACGAATAAAACCCACGATAACCAGCCTTAATTCCAAAAATCTCCGGGACTCCATATTGCTCCGACAACCCCACAACCAGCTCGCGGATAACGGTGTTGAGGCCCGGGCAGAGGCCTCCGCAAGTAACAATGGCGGCTCTTACGTTTTGGGGTTGGTAGAATATCTGTTTGCGTGGTCCAGCACGGTGGTAGGCGGAGTGCTGATGGTCATGGGATTGGGAGGAGATGTCGTAGATGGTCCGGCGAAGGATGACGTCAGAGTGGGAGAGATAGAATCCGTCGGAAGGATGGTAGAAGTTGTTGTGTTCTAAAGGGGTGGTGTGGGTTTGTAGGTGTGGAAGGTAATCGGTAAGATGAGGAAGGCGTACGAGGGTTAGGTTGAGGGCGAGGGTTTGTGGCTCTTGTTTTGGTGGGACGTTGATGCTCATGTTTAATTTGCCGGAATCAGGAAATTAAAATTTAAAACAACAGCATGGATGCAGGCCAGGGTAGAAGGAGAATGAATAAAGGGTGGTTAATGTTTACACGTGGACACATACGTGGCGGGTCGATACTGTAACACGCGGTGCGTCACCATTCATGTCGACTGCATTATTTTATTTATTAGTATGATATATCTATATCTATATCTATCTATATATATATATATATATATATATATATACTCAAAATGGTTGGTGTCGACCAGCAGGAGGAAGAAGAAGATGATCCATGAGCAATTATTTATAAATAAGAAAAAGACAAAAAAAGAAAGTGATAATAAAACCAAGATTTGTTTTAAGTTAGACTATGTTTCGCAAACTAGCTGATAAGCTAACTTACGACTGATAAGTTAGCTGGTGACTGATAAGTTAGCTGGTGAAAAAGTCACGTTTGACAAAACTAACTTATAATCATTTAAATTACCAAAAATGACATTAATTATTTATTTATAATTAAAAGTTAATATATAATAATGAATATTAATGAGGGGTATAATTATAATATTTACAAAAAACTCTTTATAAGCTACTCCAAGTAGCTTATCAAAAAGCTAGCTTATAAGCTATCTTATGGTCATCCAAACATGTACCCAGAAAATAAGCTAGCTTATTTTTGTCAAGCAATGTCTTAGATGACTTGTTAACGCGAATTGGTTAGAGAATTCAAATGCGAAACAAAATGGTAATTACAACGATTAAAGTATGTCTAAACGTATAATAATCATATGATTGAGTTTTGAACATACACTAACAATAAACTCACAATATATTTATATAGGTTGTGTTTCATTTGCAAACCATGTAATTCTTATAAACTTTATATTGATTTTGTTTATTTTCAAATATTGAGTTGGTTATAAAGGGAAAAATTCAAAAAAAAACAATAAACTATTTCATTTTAAATGATTAAGTCATTGAACTATTTTTTTTTTTTTGAATGAAAAAACCATTAAACTTTTTCATTTTGAATTATTAAGTCACTTAACTATTTTTTCGAACGAAAAAACCATTAAACTTTCTAATTTTGAATGATTAAGTCCCTAAACATTTTTTTTGAATAAATAAACCATCGAACTTCTGAAAATTGGTTACCTTTTTTTAAAGGTACCTGGAACTAAGTATGAAGATTTTAATGTAAAATTAATCTAAATCAGTTTTACAATTCTCAAACTCTGCGTCATTAAAACCACTCACAAACAGTCGTATCGCTCCGCCTCGCCACTCTCCGTTGCCCGAACGTTGCCCGTTTTCCATATTGCCTAGTTGTTGCCCCTGTTATCGATCTCCCTCTTTTTGATCTATTTTTTATCTATAAAAAGAGGAAGAATCAAAAGATAACCGGTTACAGGTAGTTTTTTTGGGTTAAAATGATGTAAGTAACCAATTTTTAGAAGTTCGATGATTTAATTTATTGAAAAAAAATGTTCAGCGACTTAATAATTCAAAATGAGAAAATTTAATGGGTTTTTCAATCAAAATGAGAAAGGTTAATGGTTTTTTCATTCAAAAAAATAGTTCAGGGGCTTAATCATTCAAAATGAGAAAATTAAATAAGTTTTTCATTCAAAAAATGAGAAAGTTTAATGTTTTTTTCATTGAAAAAATAGTTCAGAGACTTAATCATTCAAAATGAAAAAATTTAATGTTTTTTTCATTCAAAAAATTAGTTTAGGGACTTAATCATTCAAAATGGAATAGTTTGTTGGGTTTTATTGAACTTTTCCCGGTTATAAAATGCCGTTGAGAGTAAATTTAGGAAGTGATTTAATCCACACCCTTGATTATCTAAATGTATGGTTGAGATCGGTTTATAGAGTTTGTAAAAACTACATATATATGTATATATATATATATATAGGGTCGGGTTCATTTGTTAACCCGATTTTTTGTACTAACTTTGTGAACCAAATCTTGACCATTGATATTAAGATGAAGGCTAAGATTAAAACCCATTTACATTAACTCTTATTTATTAACCTTATAATAATTAATTATATAGAACATATATGATAGGGGCTTTTGAGGAAATTCATAATCCTTTTTCACATTTAGTATTGTAACCCCCACATTAAATAAATGTTACAATTAACAAAAAAAAAAATCAATAATGACATCATATTTTTATTGTACATATATATTAAACCAAGGCTAACAATGACTTACTAATGGTTGAATTATGTTAACAAAATTAGTATGAATGGGATGGGAAAAAAGTAAAAGAATTTGTAAGGGAACATATATGAACATGTATATGTTAACAACCACTCCATTAGTGTTCATTTGAAAAAGTGAACGTATATGAAAATAAATTGACATATATATCACGACCGAACATCTATGATCAATCATTAGAGTTCATTTGACATATTTGTTGAACGCATATGAACATATATGGGCATGTATATAACGAATGAACATCTATGATCATTCGTTACAGTTCATTGCATGTCCTTGTTTGGTTCATGACAGGTATGTTCATCTCGTATATTGGACAAATTTCTCGAAAAGACCAACTATATGATATACGGATTTAACGAAAAATGAACAAATCTACTATAAAAATATTCAAAATATTCAAAAAAAAATATGAAAAATGATACAATTCTGAAATCGTAACATACACCTAAATTTGGAATCTTGATATTTGTAACTCCTATACAATTAATGACATAAGATTACATATCAAAATGACAAAACTACCCTTTTCTATTAAATAAATAAAAAAAAAATAAAACATAAACAAACCTTGCAATCTTATTGGTTGATGACGGTTCACATAGTTAGCAAGAAACACACGGTTAACAAATGATCCTCCCTCTATATATATATACTAGGCACATACCCGCGCGATGCAGCGGAATGCAAGTAAAGAACGAACAATTAATTTTATTTCCTTATAGACATGTCATCAACAATCAACCATGACCTAAGAATCACAATTTATGAAATCATAAACCCATAAAAATATTCAATAATTAATTTATATTACAATTATTGACGAAAAAAATTATAATGATTTATTTTATAATAAGAATGAAACGTATTTTACGATTATGTATTTTTAATGTGCTAACGGTGGAAAAAAGTAAAACGTATGGATAGAAAACAAATTAGTTCGTAGATATTCATGATATTTAATAGTAAGGTTAAATTAAAAAAATATTCAATATTGTGCTCGTTTTAAAGATATTGATGAGACGATTATAATGATATATTTCGTAAAAAGAGGAAACGTATTGTTTATTCCATTATTGTTCGTATATAATTATTTATGTTAACATGATAGGTATGTAAAATAGAAAATAAGAAAACAAGAGTGTTGATCCAAACTCTCTCAGTGATTTGATAACGACCCTCTTTTATACTTAGTGAAAGTTACGTTTTAATATGTATTAGTGTTTCACCATCAGCGATCAGACTGAGTCTGTTCAGTTATCGCTGATAGTCTTTCTTATAAACATTTCTATGTATTAGTGTTTCACTATCAGTGATCAGACTGAGTCTGTTCTGTTATCACTTATAGTTTCTAAAGTAAACAGCCAACGTAATCCCTGAAGACAAGTCTCGCGTCAACATATGTTCATAGCTGAATCGAAGACGAAGCTGTTGAACAAAGAGAAGTCTACTAGTGACCTGATGCGGATATCAGTGAAGCAAAGACAACTCTACTTATACGCGAAGGAACATGAGAAAAAGCTTCAGCGATAGCTGAACCTCTTTATCTCTGAACTTAGAGATACTCAGCGATCAATCGATCACAAAGCTTATGCCTCAAGTTTCCTTTTGTCTATCCTTGCACAACCTAGTACGATGTGTCAGAACGGACAAGTCTCTGCAACCATTCGTACAACAACTCTGTCAACTACACTGCTCATGACCCGGCCGAAAGCATGTCTCCCAAAAGTCAGACTCCCAAAGCCAATCTATGAACGTCACGTGTAAAGTACCCTGCCATGCATTTAATGCATAGGGTGTAAATAGGAAGTTCACCCCTTCATCTAAAAGAGTGCTTAATCCTTGAACTCCATATAGAAACCCTTGTTTTCTATATCTCTTAATCTCCCACTCTCTGAATCTCTTGTGCAATTGTCTTAGTGTTTCTTAAGTTTGTTTATATTGAGTCTGTCTTAATCTTATTCCGCAACAAACTTGTAAATTGTATTTTGATTTATCAATAAACAATTTATTAAAATTTAATTTCTGTGTTTGTATTCAACCCCCCCCCCCCCCTTCTACAAACTTGTTTAGCACCTCCGGGACCAACAAGTGGTATCAGAGCAGTTTGTTTAATCTAATAAACAAGATCTTGATGTATACTCTTCCTTGCTATTCTAAAATGGCACTAAACACAAACATAAACTACTATGATAATGGTTCACTTTCTAAACCTCCTCGATTTCGCAGAGATAACTTTTCTCTATGGAAAAATCGAATGATGCTATTTCTTGAAGGTGCGGATCCTACTATACCTGAATATATAGAAAACGGACCTTATGAACCTGTTAGAATTATAGCTGATGTTCCCGCTACTGCCACCACTGAACCTGTCCCTGAACGATATGTCGTTAAGGAAATAAGACAGTGGAGTGATGAAGATAAAAAGAAGGTAGGCATAGATGCAAGAGCAAAGACCATTATCTCAATGGCTCTGCCTGATGAAGTTTTCCATTCCATCATGCATCTGAAAACTTCTAAAGAAATGTGGGAAACCATATGTGTTCAATATGAGGGCACCACCGAAATCCAAGAGACTCGAAAGATTAACTTGGTAAGACAGTATGAAAGTTTTATCGCTAGTAAGAATGAATCTCTTTCTGACATTCATCAGCGATTTAACTGCTTAATCATTGACCTAAGAACTGTTGGAAGAACCTATTCTAATTCTGAGGTCCTAACAAAATTCTTAGAAAGTCTTCCTGAAAGCTGGGACAGTTATTCAATATGTCTTAAGCTGACAAAAGACTTACATACTCTCTCTTTAAGCACTCTTTATGGAATATTGCTCAACTATGAGCAATCAAATCTTCTAAAGAAGAATCTTGTAAAAGATTCTAAAGACTCCAAAAGTACTCCTGTTGCTTTAGTCTCTTCAGAGATAATTCCATCTCAGCGATCTACTCTCACCATCACTGAGTTAGATTCTGAATCTGAGGATCTATCAGACCCTGATCTTTCAGAGTTTGATGAGTCCTTAGCACTCTTGACAAACTCTTTTAAGAGATTTGCAAGAAAGAGTAACTTCCGAAGAAGTAAACCTCTCTCTCTTAATGAAAAGCCAAAATCAACTCCGGTTGATAAGGCTACTGCCACTTGCTATAACTGCGAAAAAATTGGACATTTTGCTAGTGAGTGTAGGTCGAAAAAGGTCTTCAAACCTTCTACCTCAAGAAGATCCAGTGATAACAAATACCATAAGCTGAAGAACAAATATCAAAAGCTGAAAAGCTATCAGCAAAAAGGTAAAGGTCTCATCGCTGAAGAAAATGACTGGGCTGAATCAGAAGAATCATCTTCTGATGATGAAGAAGTCGCTAATCTTTGCCTCATGGCTGAGATTAAAGAAGAAGTGGAAGAACCATTTGAACCTTCTATGAGCTACATATCATCTCAGGTATCTATCTCTACAAATCCCTCTCTGCCTGAAGCTGAGAGAAGTCGTGCTGTTGATATACTGACGATTGACCTTTATAATGCCCTAAACGACAAAACTCAAGCTGAGAATAAAAATGTTCATTTAACTCAAGAGCTAGAGAAATGTCATGAAAAGATCAGTGAACTAAATCTTTTAGAAGAAAAGTTGAAAGATCAAGTCATTATAAATGAAATCATCAGCATTGAACGCGAACAAGCCATCGCTGCTCTAAAAACAGAAAAGGCTCATGTTGAAAAATGGTGCAAATCATCAACAAAGATATCTGAGATAATAAATGCTCAAACTCCTGATAGTGATAAAACTGGTCTTGGTTTTTGGACACCTCAGGACGATCCTAAGGAAGAGAGTTCCTCGCTTAAGTTTGGAACTTTTGTCACCTCTTTCTTTGACACTTCTTATAATCAATTCTATCCCTGTTCTTCTTCAAATCCAATCCCTGAGGAAAAACCCAAAGACACTAAGTCTACGGATAAAGGAAAGTCCATTCTCCTTCCTTAGAAGGCAACCAAGAAAGCAAAGCTGAAAGTTCCTTCAAAACCTTCAGCTAAGCAATCCTGTAACTCTGTGATAGAAATCTTTGATCTCTGTCCTCCAAAGCTGAAGATTGACCTTAAACCATCGAGATCTGAAGAAATGAAAATTCCTCCCAGATCTCAAGAGAAAAGTCTTCTTGGACCCGGCCCTGCTCATCTTAAACTTGCAAAACCTTCTACTTCTGGTCCTAAAACCATTTTCAGATATAGAAAATGTTATCACTGTGGTTTTACTGATCATATTGCAAGTAAATGTCCAACTACCACTGAAGCTGATAAGATAGCTAAAGTGAAGAAAAATGCCTCTAAAGCTAAGGTCACCAAGGCTGAAAAATCAACCAAGGTGAAAAATACCACTAAGGTTAAGAAATTAACCAAAGTAAAGATTACCACTAAAGCTGAATCTTCATCTGCTAAGAAGACGGCTGACCCTTTCTTATCCACTAACTCTGAAGGACCCATTGAAAAGTGGGTACCAAACAACGTTTAATCTTCCTTATGTATGCAGGGATCAAAGGGCATCTGGTATCTTGATAGTGGATGTTCTCGTCATATGACTGGACAAAGAAACCTGCTCACTAAATACAAGGAAGAGAAAGGTCCCTCTGTGACTTTTGGTGGAAATGGAAAAGGATATACCCAAGGGTTTGGTGTTCTCAGCAATGGGACAACTACCTTTAGAAGAGTCGCTTATGTAGATGGACTGAAGCACAATCTTCTAAGCATCAGTCAGCTATGTGATAAAGACTATGAAGTACGCTTTACTAAGAAAGCATGTTCAGTGGTAAATGAGAAAGGAAAACTTGCTCTCAGTGGTTATAGAAGAGAAAATGTCTATGTAATAGATATGGACTCTACTATCACTGATAACTTATGTTTTCTCTCTAAGGCCTCTTCTGATGTCAACTGGCTATGGCATAAAAGGCTCTCTCATCTAAACTTCAAAACCCTGAATTCTCTCTCATCTAAGGAACTGGTTTCTGGTCTTCCTCAGCACTCATATGCCAAACAATCTCTCTGCTCAGCATGTGAAAAAGGAAAACAAACAAAAGCAAGTTTCAAGTCGAAACAAGTTTCCTTGGTGACAAGTCCTCTTCAGCTCTTACATATGGATCTGTTTGGCCCTGTCAACATCCAATCAATAGCTGGAAAGAAATATACACTTGTCATTGTAGATGAATATTCTCGCTACACCTGGATTATCTTTCTTCGCTGTAAGAGTGATACTCCAGAAGAACTAATATCTTTTGTGAAAAAGATGGAAGTGCTGAACAATCTTACTGTTCGTTCAATAAGAAGTGATCATGGAACTGAATTCAAGAATAGTTCCCTAAACAATTTCTTTGAAAATAAGGGAATTTCTCACAACTTCTCTTCAGTAAGAACACCTCAGCAAAACGGAGTCGTTGAAAGAAGAAACAGAACGATCATAGAAGCTGCTAGATCAATGCTCAGCGATTCTCATCTCCCTACTCAATTTTGGGCTGAAGCTGTAAACACTGCATGTTTTACTCAAAACAGATCGCTGATAATTAAGCGATTTGGGAAGACAACTTATGAACTTTTTGTTGGAAGGAAGCCTTCTATCAGCTTTCTTCATATCTTTGGTTGTAGTGCTTTATCTTAAACAACAGAGATCAACTTGGAAAGTTCGACCCAAAAGCTGATGATGGAATATTTCTAGGATATTCCTCCATCTCCAAAGCCTACAGAGTCTTCAACAAGAGAAGACAAACCGTAGAAGAAACAATTCACGTCACTTTTGATTAAACTCGCTCAGCAAACTCCAAACCAATCGCTGACAATGAAGAGTTAAATGCTTGGATGCTTTCTCACTACAGAGAAACTGAACCTTTCTTCCCAAACCATCAGCATTCAGATCCTCCAGCCGCTGATGATGATCCAAACATTATACATCCTACCGCTGAATCCACCTCATGGGTTTCAGCTGAACCTCTAAACACACTCCTACCATCAAATCTGCCTTCGTCTGAAAACCTCTCTAGTGAATCTACTCAACAGTTAATCGCTGATGAACCTCAATCATCCTCATCAGTAAACATTCAAATTGTTGATCCAACCTCTGAGTTAAGCAATAATGCTTCTGCTCAGCGATGGACCAAAGATCACCCAATAGATCAAATTCTTGGTGATCCAGATGCAGGTATTCAGACACGACGAAGCTCAGGTAATATCTGTCTCTTTGTAAACTTTCTTTCTTTAATAGAACCAAAGAAGACTGATGATGCCCTCGGAGATCCAAACTGGGTCAGCGCTATGCAAGAAGAGCTGACTGAATTTTCTCGAAACAAAGTTTGGAATCTCGTTTCTAGACCATCTGATAAAACTGTAATAGGCACCAAATGGGTGTTTAGAAACAAGTTAGATGAACATGGAACTGTAACCCGCAACAAGGCTCGACTTGTTGCTCAGGGATACAGACAAGAGGAAGGCATAGACTATGATGAAACCTTTGCCCCTGTGGTCAGACTCGAAGCAATTCGACTATTCCTAGCTTATGCAGTCTATAAAGACTTCATCGTTTATCAAATGGACGTAAAATCAGCGTTCCTAAATGGAAAGCTGAATGAAGAAGTCTATGTAGAACAACCACCAGGGTTCTATGACCCTAAGCATCCAAATTATGTGTATAAATTGGATAAGGCTCTATATGGTCTAAAACAAGCCCCTCGTGCTTGGTATGACACTCTCTCATCTTTTCTTATCTCTGAAAATTTTGAACGTGGCAAGATTGACAATACGTTATTTTTCAGAAAGATAAAAGGTCATATAATTCTTGTACAAATATATGTCGACGACATAATATTTGGTTCTACTAACCCATCACTGTGTACTCGTTTCGCTGAAAGAATGAAGAAAGAATAAAAAATGAGTATGATGGATGAGCTGACATATTTTCTTGGTCTTCAGATTAAACAATCTGACAAAGGTACTTTTATCATCCAAGGTAAGTATGTTAAAGATATGCTGAAGAAGTTTGATCTTACTCAAACTTTAGCGATGAAAACTCCTATGGCACCACCCCTGACACTTAACAAAGATCCTTCTGGAAAACCTGTTAATGTCACTGCCTATAGAGGAATGATAGGCTCCCTGTTGTATCTCTCAGCAAGCCGACCTGACATCATGTACTCTACTTGTTTATGTGCACGCTATCAATCTGAACCCAAGGAATCCCATCTGATTGCTGTAAAGCGAATTTTCAGATATCTGAAAGGAACTCCTAACCTCGGTCTTTGGTATCCCAAAGACTCAGGGTTCGATCTAACTGGTTATTCTGATAGTGATTTTGCAGGATGTAAACTTGACAGAAAGAGTACCACTGGTGGATGTCAACTCTTGGGAGGAAAGCTGGTAAGTTGGACAAGCAAGAATCAAATTTATGTGTCCACTTCCACAGCTGAAGCTGAATACGTAGCCGCTGGAAGCTGTTGTTCTCAAATCTTATGGATGAGAAATCAACTATTAGATTATGACCTTCAATTGTCAAAGATTCCTATCTATTGCGACAGCACTAGTGCTATCGCTATAGCAAATAATCCAGTGCTACATTCAAAGACAAAACACATAGAGATCAGATATCACTTTATCAGAGATCATGTGATGAATGGTGATATTGAACTTCACTTTATCCCTACTGACTTTCAGCTTGCTGATATATTCACCAAATCTCTTGATGAGACAAGGTTCAACTTTCTCATCAGTGAGCTTGGAATGCTGAACCTTGAAGAATAATTCTTCAGCGTTCATGTAGTGTGTCAGTAATCAAAAGTTCCCCTTTCATCATTCTCTCTGATAAATATTCTGACTCTCAGGTATGTTTTCTCAATCCCTACAACTGAATCTTCATTCAGTTGAAATATTTTAAAAAAAATAAATAAAAAAATATACAAATCTTAATCACTGAATCTTTCTTCAAATGATTAAAAGCTTTTTGAAATTAACTTTATCACTGATATTTATATTCAGTGATCCATTTAAAAGAAAATCCATCTCTATCTTTTCATCAGGGATACTTTCAAAAAGAAAAATTCTATTGCTGATTTTTCTTCAGTGATAAATTCAAAACGGACAAATGAACAGTCTCTTTCTTCAACTATGACGTCATTTGAACCGACAATCCACGACATGCCTTTTTCTGACACGTTCGTCCATTGCTCTTCTATCCAATCAACTTCGTGGGACGTGTCCGTGTCATGATGTGCATTTGTTTTCCCGCTTCTCTCACACTCTCTCTCCTCTCTCTCACGTATAAAAGGAATACTTTTCCATTCTATCAATTTACGCTTTCTGGAAATACTTTCTAAGCAAGAATTCTCTCTCAAACATTCTAGCATTCTCAAGCCTTTGCATCATCCTCTTCAAAGATCCACAGGTTATTCTTGATTTCTTATCTTAAATCTTTTTACATAAAACTCCATTTATGGTCTACCATTATGGGTTTATAAGATTCTTATCACATAAAATCACTTTCATTTTTGATTTTATTCTTTAAAAACCGTTTTATTTTGATTGTTCTTCATTCAAAATCTTTGGTTTTTCTTCTTGTTCTTGTATCCTATCTTAAGAACACCTTTTTTAATCTTTAAAATTGTATCCTATCTTGTTCTTGTTCTTCTATTCATCTTTCTGTTTACTCTCAGAATGTCTCAATCTGTACTTGTCGCCTCTAAGAATGTCAAGTTCGCCATCACTGATTCTGAACTTCCAAAGAACAACCATCTTGCTCGTCTTGACTTTGATGGTGTCAAGTACCCACATCTGGTGGAAGCTGCACAATTTCTCAGGCAATCCTGCATTGCCTATGCTATCACTGTGGATCCCACACCTTCGAAAGCTCTACTCCAGCAATTCTGGTTTACCGCTGAAGAAACCTCTCTCACTAACAAAAAGGGTGAACAGGTTCCTGCTATCTCCTTCAACACTCAACTAGGCTCAGGGATGATGGCTGCCCTAGGCCTGAGGAAAGCTCTTCGATTCCCTGACAAGCCCAGGAATGGATATGACTCTTTACCAACTGAAACTGAACTCATCCAATTCTTGGATGCCATGGAATACGCTTGGGAACCCAAACCAAGGACTACTATTCCAAACAAGAAGCTGACTCTCGTGAAGAAGGCACTGATGCCTTCCCAGCTCAACTACGTCTTCTCACACATCATTCAGTGTATGAGTGGGAAGAGTGGGTCACTGGACCAAGCCAGCAAGGTTCAGGTCCAGATGGCTTACTCAGTAATCGCTGGACGTAACTTCGACTACGCAACAGCTATCTTTGATGACCTGAATTCAAAGATAGAGAAGACCGAGAGGGATCCCAAAGTTCCCTACGTACGCTTCATCTGCGCGTACCTAAAGTTTCTCTACCCTACCACTTACCCCACCAACTCGGATGCATCTTTTCCGAAAGTGGGTCAGCGATCACTGGAGGTCAAGACGCTCCCCAACAAGGTAAGTATATCTGAACTTCGCTCTCGTCTCTCTCTCCTACATTCTTCGTCTTCAGCGGCCACGCAGAAGGTTCCTTCTTCTGCTATCCCTGCCGCTACCCCTTCAAAACGACCATCAACTGGCTTCCTTGGTTCTTCGAAGAAGGCCAAGATGACCAAGGAGAAAGATACTTCTAGCTCTATACCTAAGGATGTTTCTCTACAAACTTCCTTAGATGCTTTCGTGGGTCTCTCCTCCACATCCTCAGCTCCAACCACTTCAACCGTGCCAGCGATCTCGGTCGCTGTCACAACAACAGTAACACAACCTGAGGTAACTACCCCTATTCCTACATCTTCTATCCCCATCACTAGTCCTCCTATTTATTTGGTCTCTAACCCTCCTTCTATCCCTACTCCTCAGTTTGGACCAATAGGACCTGAACATCATTCATTTGAGGAATCTTTGCAATTCTACAAAATGTTTGATAATTCAGGTAATCCTATAACCCCATACACTACTCTCACCTCTCAATATAAGCCTGTTTCTCAACAACCAACTTATATTTCAGGTCCTAATCTGGCGACTGTTGACACCAATGTCAACAGTTTGAGTACAAAGGTGGATTCTCTTTCAGCTTCTCTCAACAACAACACCAGCGCTGTTCAAACAGCTGGCGATGCGCTGAAGATGCTGACTGCCACCTGCGCCTCCAAAGCTGACCTTTCTCAGATCGCTACTCTTCAGGAAGCGATTGTCAAAGTCCGGGAAGAATCCAAGCAGCAGTATGATGACCTGTCTGCAAAGATTGACTCCTGCACTGCTACTCTTCAGCAAATCCTTGATAAGCTGAATGAACCAGCTCCAGTTCCTGCTCCATCATTTACAGAAGATGATCGTTCAGCCCTGACCATAGCTGTGGAATTCATTCATCTAGCTACGTCCGACATCCCTGCACTTGAAGGACGACTCACAGGTCTGGAGGCTGAAGTCCAGAAATTGGCTACCGCAACCACTTCATCTCCTATCAACGATCTCTCTCTCGGTGATAATGACAAATAGGGGGAGAAGAACGCTGAAGAAAACACGGAGGTTAAAGTCATTGCTGAACCACCAAAGGAAACTCCCTCTCAGGTTGAGGGGGAGATAGCTGCTGATAAAGCCCCTCCCACCATCGCTGAAATAGTCGATGATGAAGAGGAGGATGAAGATGATGATGAGGACCTTGATCTTGAAGATCAAGAGGATGATTCTCATCAAGATGATGATGATGACGATGAAGATCCATCTCTCTGGTGTTCTTCAGCCGCCACATCATCAGCAATAGCTTCGAAAGAAGGTATTCAAGCAGGGGGGAGAAAAGAAACATCTTCAACAACCCCTTCCCAAAGCAAAGGTGTATCTGCTGAGGGAAACCTGAAGATGATCTCACTACCTGAGGAGAATCCTTCTCAGGTATGCCTTACTCTTGTTCCCTTATCTTTCTATAAAAATCCAACCCCTGTTTCTTTCTAGCCTTTATCTCTCTTCTAACTTTTTCATTTTCTGACCAGATAGTTCTCTCCCCTGCTTAAGGGTTCTGAACTAGAAATAATTCCATCTCCTATCGCTGAAGACATAATCCTAATCTCTATCGCTGAGATTGATGAAGAAGAAGAAGAAGATTCCCTGGTCCATCCAGGAAGGCCCTCTCGACCATCTCAATGGTCAGAGAAAGTGATGAAGAAAAGAGTTGAAATGATCGCTCAACTAGAAAGTCAACGGCTGAAAATCCCTCTTCAAACATCCTTCTCAGATCTCGACTTCCTCACTGAAGCTGAAAGAGAAGAATCTGCCAAAGCTGAGAAGCTGATCGCTGAATGCAGACGAGACGCCCAACTTGCTTTAAAGATTCAATCTTCTCAAGTCAAGGACAAAAAGCTGAAAAGAAAGCCTGTGGAAGTTCAAGCTGCACTGCTGAAAGAAATTGAAGAGGGACGCTCCAAAGAACAAGAGATCAACGATAAGTCTATCGAATGGTGTAAACAGAAGATGGATTATCGCTCTGATCTTCTTCCAATAACAGTCGTGACTATCTATGGTCGCAAGAAGAAGGATCAACTCTCAGTGACCATGGAGATTACCAGAGAAGATGGAACCCAGAAAGCTATGTACGTTTCCAAACTTGAAGGCTTCGGGTTTACAGAATGGATAGAATTCTGGGATGCGCTGAAGAAATCGAAATCTACATACAGAGGCTACGTTGAAGGACTTCTTAAAGCTCTCATAAACAGAGTCACTTCTGTACTGAATCTGCCATCTCCTATCCCTCCCAATCCCAAGAAACTCAAGAGAAAAATTGGGTTCTCCTCCTCTAAAGACATCGCCATCATCAGGAATGAAACTTCAATCAAATTTTCAAGAGATGCACTGTTTGGTCCTTCTCCCGATCTTTCAGTTCTGGATTTATCTCTGCCTCCTGGTGGTCCTTTCCAAGCTGGTCAAGTAATTGACAATCCTTATGGAATATTCTTCAGAGATGATGATGAGGAACTCAGATTTCAAAGAATCTTTGAGATTCCTATCTGTCATCTGAATCATCTCAAGGATCTCTTATGCTTATGGTGTGACTTCTTCCCTGCTGCTGAGAAAATTAAAGAAATTATCAGCCAAGAATCTTTGGAACGAAGACAGAAAGGAGAAGAAATACCTGAGTATATGATAAATCCTCCTAAGTCTTCTTATAGCTGATAGATTAGTTTTCTTTTCTGTAATCTATTAGGTGTACTTACAGTAGTTAGTTATTTACTTATAATTTTCATTCCTTGTAATTCTATTCTTGGATTAATGAAATTTCAGTAAAGTACTTAACTCCATCAGTGCTGTAAAAGATCCCTCAAAATAGTAATTGGGACATGTATGTTACGAGTCCTGATTATTCCATCATTTTGAATTGTAAAGTAATTTTCTTCAGTTACTTTGTCATTATCAAATAGGGGGAGATTGTTGATCCAAACTCTCTCAGTGATTTGATAACGACCCTCTTTTATACTTAGTGAAAGTTACGTTTTAATATGTATTAGTGTTTCACCATCAGCGATCAGACTGAGTCTGTTCAGTTATCGTTGATAGTCTTTCTTATAAACATTTCTATGTATTAGTGTTTCACTATCAGTGATCAGACTGAGTCTGTTCTGTTATCACTTATAGTTTCTAAAGTAAACAGCCAACGTAATCCCTGAAGACAAGTCTCGCGTCAACATATGTTCATAGCTGAATCGAAGACGAAGCTGCTGAACAAAGAGAAGTCTACTAGTGACCTGATGCGGATATCAGTGAAGCAAAGACAACTCTACTTATACGCGAAGGAACATGAGAAAAAGCTTCAGCGATAGCTGAACTTCTTTATCTCTGAACTTAGAGATACTCAGCGATCAATCGATCACAAAGCTTATGCCTCAAGTTTCCTTTTGTCTATCCTTGCACAACCTAGTACGATGTGTCAGAACGGACAAGTCTCTGCAACCATTCGTACAACAACTCTGTCAACTACACTGCTCATGACCCGGCCGAAAGCATGTCTCCCAAAAGTCAGACTCCCAAAGCCAATCTATGAACGCCACGTGTAAAGTACCCTGCCATGCATTTAATGCATAGGGTATAAATAGGAAGTTCACCCCTTCATCTAAAAGAGTGCTCAATCCTTGAACTCCATATAGAAACCCTTGTTTTCTATATCTCTTAATCTCCCACTCTCTGAATCTCTTGTGCAATTGTCTTAGTGTTTCTTAAGTTTGTTTAGATTGAGTCTGTCTTAATCTTATTCCGCAACAAACTTGTAAATTGTATTTTGATTTATCAATAAACAATTTATTAAAATTTAATTTATATGTTTGTATTCAACCCCCCCCCCCCTTCTACAAACTTGTTTAGCACCTCCGGGACCAACAAAGAGATATAAAATAAATTAAATAACTAATTGTAAGGGTGATAAATGTAACATTTAATTGAATTAGAAAGTGAAACATTGAGAAATTTTTTTTGGCTTTCAAAGGTTTGTAAAAAACTGTATTAGAATTTTTATAATATAGTAGAGATTACCGTGATTTATTTATAATAAAAATGAAACGTATTTTTAATATATTTTACGATTATGTATTTTTAATGTGCTAACGCTGAAAAAAAATAAAATGTATGGATATAAAACAATTTAATTCGTAGATATTCATGATATTTAATAGTACGGTTAAATTTAAAAATATTCAATATTGGGCTCGTTTTGAAGGTATTAACGAGACGATTATAATTGTATAATTTGTAAAAAAAGAAACGTATTTTTTCATTGCACTTTTATTTATATACGATTATTTGTGTTAAAATAATAAGTGTGTAAAATGAAAAATGAAAAAACATGGGATAGAAAATAAATTAAATAATTAATTGTAAGAGTGATAAATGTAAAATTTAACTTTCCAAAAACCGTTTTCCAATAACTTCGTTTTTTCAATAACTGTAATAGAACTTTAATATAATAGCATAGATATATGATTATTTATGTTAACATGATAGGTATGTAAAATAGAAAATAAGAAAACAAAAGATGTAAAATAAATTAAATAACTAACTGTAAGGGTGATAAACGTAACATTTAATTGAATTAGGAAATGAAACATTGGGAATTTTTTTTTGGCTTTCAAAGGTTTGTAAAAAACTGTATTAGAATTTTTATAATATAGTAGAGATTACCGTGATTTATTTATAATAAGAATGAAACGTATTTTTAATATATTTTACGATTATATATTTTTAATGTGCTAACGCTGAAAAAAAATAAAATGTATGGACATAAAACAATTTAATTCGTAGATATTCACGATATTTAATAGTACGGTTAAATTAAAAAATATTCAATATTGGGCTCGTTTTGAAGGTATTGACGAGACGATTATAATGGTATAATTTGTAAAAAAATAAACGTATTTTTTCATTGTATTTTTGTTCATATACAATTATGTATGTTAATATGATAAGGGTGTAAAATAAAAAATAAAAAAAATAAGAGATATAAAGTAAATTAAATAATTAATTATAAGGGTGATAAATGTAATATTTTTTTAAAAACCGTTTTTTTCCAAAAACTACATTTTTCAATAACCGTAATAGAATTTTAATATATAGTATATATATATATATATAAACATACCTTCAATATATATATATATTATACGTTGAAAGAACTTGAATGTTGAAAACGTAAAAATATATTTTAAATATTAGATGGATTTGATCCAAATATAATAAAAAGACAATTACATTATATTTTAAAAAATGCCCCCATTTTTTTTTAATAAAAATGGGCAATGTTAGTTTTGGAACCATGTAATATTGCGATATGTAAAATTTTACTATGCATCTGCTGAAATATAATTTTTTTTTTCATTATCTCCATAGACCATAGTAGACAAAACTTGTATCCATCAAGGTACGACCCAAGTCTTTGGCCTAGTAATCACCTCTTTTCCGTAAACGCTTCTACCTAAGGTTTCCGTACTAGGATTCGAATCCGGGGGGAGACATGATGTCTTTTCCGGTGCAGACTTATAGAGGTAGGACCTGTAGGGTCCACAAAAGTGGCCCACAGGGCTTTGGGTCCCCGCCAATAAACAAAAAAAAAAAAAAAAATTAACAACTACCATCGCGCATCATTTGATATCCATATGATATGTTTTCTAAATTCTAATTATAAATATCAAGATATTTTTCTTTGTATT
This sequence comes from Arctium lappa, assembly GCA_023525745.1. Taxonomy (NCBI): domain Eukaryota; kingdom Viridiplantae; phylum Streptophyta; class Magnoliopsida; order Asterales; family Asteraceae; genus Arctium; species Arctium lappa. The sequence continues at coordinate 40,310,499 of CM042052.1, forward strand.
ACAATATATAGTAGCAAATATCTTTTATACTATTTTACATAAGTTTAAAATTAAAACAATCACTCAATTATATAGACGTTGTTGTAGGGATGTCGAATTTAGACTTTTCGAATAAGTATTTGTTACACCTATAAGATAGAATTTACTCAACCTAAGGTTTGAGCGTATAATGATTCAAAAAAATCGATTGAAATGTGATTTTATAATACAAAATCATACCATTAATACTTGAGATTGAAGTCTTGTCGAAGGGAAAAAAATCTGTTGTCTTAACCTTCCCGATCCCAACCCTGTCCATCAAATAATAACTAGTGTTATACCCGTCCGTTGGTCGGGTAGAAATACAAGTACAACTACAAGACATGATTTTAATTTAGATTCAAGTATAAATCCTCAAGTATCATTCTATTTTCTAATAATAAAAAAAATTCAAAGTCATGTGATCAACCATTTCTCACTTTATGTTTGTTCTTTGCCCAAGCAGTTTGCACATGGACCAGAGGCGCAAACGCCAACGGCCTCTGTCAAACTGTTAGGCTATCTCACATCCTCTTTGCCTCAGTTCTTCTTCTCAATCTCTCATGCACATTCAGGATTTGTGTAAAACCTAACTCTAGTTTAAAATTTTTAACCCTAAATTTAAAGTGTTATCACATGATTTCATTTAATCATTTATATTTTAATGTTTACATATTTATTTGTTTGCCTAAATTTGATATTTGTCATTTGCCACAAGTTTGATTTGTCTTTTTCCTAAATTGATTAGCTACAATGTTATACGATTATGTTTACATGATTTATTTGTTTCTTCGGAGTTTTATATTAGTATTTACCAAAAAAAAATATCTCGAAATCAACCAAAAAACCGAAAAATCTCTCAAATCAAAATAAACCAAAAAACTTAAATAATTCCTCGAAATCAATCAAAAAAAATTAAAAAAATCCACGAAATCAATCAAAAAACTTAAAAAGATCTCTTGAATCAACCAAAAAACATAAAAAATCTGTTCAAATCAACCAAAAACTTAAAACATCCCCAAAAGACGAAATTCAACTAAAAACACATCGACCAACTTTACGGACATTTAAAGGTGCACCAGTTTGGCAAAAATTTGCCACTGCAAAATGGCATTACTTATACTTATATGTAATAACAAAGTCAAAAGTGGCATTATACAACATAATTAAGTTCATGTGTAACAAATTATAATTAAACTTTTAAAACAAATCAAAACAAACAGAAGGTTCTAGAAAAACAATCGAGCTCAATCTTTCAATTTTTATCAAACTCCGGAGTTACAACAATATATTCAAAATCCAAGTCTAGTTAAAAAAAAAAAAAAAAACTTGTAGACTTGCGAGATTAAAAGAGGTTAATGGACTTCAAAGTTTGCAAACTTTGGTACAAATTTCGCAATCAACAATCACTTGCAAGATTGAAAGTTGAATGTTAATAAATATAAAATATCAAAGATTTTTTAATCTTGTTTATGTCTATAAGGATGAGAATATGTTCACTTACAGTCTCCAAACATGCAGATAAATAGGTCATGCTTGGCAATGTATCAATCCCACACTACATTTGTCAAAATAACTTAGAATTTTTCATGACACAAGACCAAACCAAATGAACGCAAAATATCCTACTCTGAGAAAGCATGACACAACATGGGGAAGTGCCACATGTGGCCAGTAAACGAACTCGTCTTTAGGTTGTTGTCGTATCCACCATAAAAGTAAGCGAAATTCTTAAACTGCTTATGTGAATCATCCTAGCTTGACTGTTTAATAGCAGCAGCACACTTCGATTCACCCAAAAAGAGTGTATATTCACCTAATGTATTCTTTAGGTATAACCATTCCATTTTGTTGAAATCCACTTCTCGGACCAAATACTTATTGGTAAACACTTAGGATATCAAAAGAGCCTTGGCAATTATTATTATTCATGCAAAAGATCGACTGCAAATTTAAGGATGAATTATGTAATTCAGTTGTTTGTTTTAGTTTTGTTTTAAAAGTGGATCAAATTTTGTTATGCATTTAATTATGTTATGTTATGTAGTACGACTTCCCATATTGTATTATTATGAAATGGAATTTTATCGCCACTTTACACGCATCAAATTTAGGCAAACCCCACATTTTTTGATGCAATATTTTACGGTTTGAGGCATTTAAGATTCAGTTTGTGATTTGGAAAGAAACTCAAACCGCTTATCATTTGCAGTCTTGGCTCTAAACTACACTACTAACACCATTTGCTTCTAACACCTTATCATATTATGAGGTCATAAAGTAAAACCATCATGGGATGATAAAAACACATACGATACCGAGTACAAAACACTTTTATTATCCATAACCAATCTGTAATTTTAACCAGTGAATGAAATACACACTAGAATCAAAGAGCCCATTTTTAAACAATCATGCTCTAATCCAGCAATGGTGTCTTAAAACAAGAGGAGGAGGAGCAGGTAAACATAAAAACCCTAAAAAAACCAGCTAAGGACGGTTGATGAAAATCTAGGCTTCCATGGATGCAATGTGGCAGATCAGGTTGATAACACGGGAGCTGCTGGGGGGAAATAAGCGTTGATGAAAGGCATCCATCTTACCAACAAAAAAGAAATTAGACATGGGGAAAAAGACTTGACCAGTGTAACCGCCGGTCATTAATCAGTCCATAGTCAGGAATGGTCCTGGATTTTTCAAATTGATGTGAGCCCACCCCTAGTGAATATATACATTTTGTATACAAGAAAAATATAAGTACATGTGTCCCCATTCGTTGTCATACCATGACACGAGCTTCACAAAGTTGTCGTTCAATGTTATTCCAGTTTTTGCATCAAGATGTTTGACCTGGATAGTACATTCAGAAACAAATTGATTCATAAAACAAGTCGGAGCCAAATCCATACCTATGATTCCTTTTTGTCTTATATTGATTACAATATAATGTATTAGTTAGTTTTTAATGAAATCAGCATAGGAAGTTCTCACCTACTGTCACCAATGAAGTTTGTGGATACAAGATCGTCTTCTACATATCCCAACATATACCCTTGAGCTTGCCCTCTAATTCCACCCTGCATCACCAAAAGTTATTGTAAATTATGAAAGTATTAATATTGGTATTTCAACTGAATATTTACTCCAACACTTACTTGATGGCAGCCTTGATTTGCTCATAAGTATCCTTCTTTTCAAGCCTTATGATTAAGTGCGCAACTGAAACATCCATGGTTGGGAAACGGAAGACCATTCCAGTTAACTTGCCTGTAGAAGACGTATATTATGACATTGGTTATTATTTGATGCCATAAATTTGTGCCTGTTAGCGAGCGCAAGTTCCCTCCATGATTGGCAAACTCTGTTAAATGAAAGAAAATCAACAATTCCCAGTTGCATCATGATTAGAAAAAGCACATCATGGTGGATAGTTGATCAATATGGTGAACCACCATCATCAAAAGCCTTGAAACCTTTTCCTGCTAGACTATTACTAGTGGATCCCTAGGTATTGAGTCGCCTTATATATATTTGGGATGTTTTTCCCCATTGTAGCTATGGATACATTTGATCCTCGGGTGCCTTTGGTACAGTTATGTGGGACCGGTTACTAGCCATGGTTCATAATGTATCCTAGTGAACGAGTATGACTTGGTTCCTCGGGTGCCCTCCCCCACATCTTAGTATGGACCGGCGTTGTTCATGGTCATGGTTCCAAGTATTTAGCTCACAACTCGGATTGTGGCCTACTCGGTGTTCCGCCGACAATCCTTGGTAAATCGGGTATCCCCCATCATCGCAAGATGAATTTTTATACGAAAGGCCCTTTTGTGGCAAACAGTTCAATCGTAAACTAAATTTTCTTAGAAAGATTCCCTTCGTTACCATTGCTTATATTTGTTCAAATTATAAACTGTATGTTCTCACTAGGCTTTAAGCCTAACACTTTTTCGAAAATAATGTGTATAACAGGTTCCCTTAGCGGCGGGTCGTCAAGGGGTTGAGTGAAGAGTTCGGTCTCTTGAGGAAATTTCTGGATGATAGTTGATTTGGAGTTTTCATGTTTAAACCAATTTATTTATTTTGGTATTGGGTTGACAACTTATGTAATCTAGATAAATTTGGTTTGGTTTGGTTTGTTGTCATTTCTCCATACTCATTTACAGGTTTTGTGAATGCTCACGTTTTGCCCATTTTTGGTGGTTTGCCCTATTTATAAACGTCATATTGCCGAAATTTCAATTTTCAAAATTACCCGAATTTTAGGGTGTTATAAGTTGGTATCAGAGCTCCAGTTTAAGCGAACTAGGCATGAATTTAAGATGTCTAGACTTAGACTGAGTATGTTAGGCAATGATTTGTGAGTTGGGCAGAATTTCTAAGATGGGTTAGTCTTAGAGTCGACGGAAATTATGTTTATCAAGTGTTGTGGCAATGGTGACGAGAACCTTAATGTATTATATGTTCATAATCTCACTTAGCTACTGTTATTATGAGGATATTTATACGTGATGGTGCTTGAAGTGTCGTTACTGTGACAATTGGTAATGTAGTAGTACGTTCTATTGTGCTTATTCTGTTGATCTCTTTCTTACTCTTTCTCGTACTTGTGTGGCAGCCATTATTCTAGTATGGTGAACACTCGTAGTCGACCGTTAGTCGATGGGGATTTACGTGAAGATAGCTCGCCTGAGCGGAATCCAATGGTTCGGACAGTGATTGTCGTTCCTCCAAGTATGCCGCCTATATTTACGGGAGAGGTGGAACAAGTGCCAAGAGTGGAGTTGGCATCCACCAACCCAGCAGTTCGAGAGGCAAACCCTCAAGCTGACATGATGGCTGACATCATGCAAATGGTGTCGTCGGCCATGGAGAAGCAGCAAGAGGCGTTCTTGAAGTTGTTAGAGGATCGCGATACTAGCCTCAAGAGAATTGAGGCGGTTGCTGAAAATATCGTGGTTGGTTCTGGAGGCACCGGTAATAGGATCAGGACTGAGGAGCACAGGGTTGTTGGTGCTCCGAGAAGTGGGAAGAGTTGTTCCTACAAATCTTTTCTGGGTTGTGGACCACCAGAGTTATCTGGTTCCGAAGACCCAGTCAGGTGTGTGAAATGGATCCAAGCGATTGAACAAGCTTTTGGCTCCTCTGAGTGTGGGGACGACCAGAAAGTGAGGTTTGGTTCTCAGTTACTCAGAGATACAACACTCTCATGGTGGACTGTCACGCAGGCCACCCTCTCTTCTATTATGTTGGCTCAGCTATTCTGGGTCGAATTCAAGAAGAATCTTATGGAGGAATACTGCAGTGAGAGAGCCATGGACCGTATTGAGGCTAAGTTTCGAGTGCTTGAGAAAGGAAACTTGACGGTGAGAGAGTATACCCGTCAATTCATGGAGAAGTTGGGATTAGTGGGTCATGTGGCCTCAACTGAAAAGGATAAGATAAAGGCCTATTTGAAAGGTCTGCCGACGGACATGATGTCCATGGTCCGCAACTCGAAAGCTTCTAATCTTCGAGAGACGATCGAGGAAGCTCAGTTTATGGAAGAGGTTTACGCGAAGAGTAAACCGGAAAAGGCTGTGGTGGTCGTTGAGAAGAGAAAGTGGGAGAGCAATTCCGTACCTCCCAAAAGAACTCGATCTTTTGTTGGGAACCGAAATTCCAACAATTACCATGAAGCTAGATGGTGCCAGAAGTGTCGATTCAAGCACCATGGTAATTGTAACACTAATCCTCAACCTTGCAGCAAGTGTGATAAGTCTGATCACGCCACCAAAGATTGCCCGATCAGAGGACTTATCTACTTCGAGTACAAGGCACCGGGGCATGTGAAGAGAGATTGCCCGAAACTCAAGTCGGGTAACGCGCCAGAGAAGAAAGAGAACCTATCTAGGGCTCTGGGTCGAGATTTTCAAATGACGGCCGATGAGGCCAAGGCATCCACCGATGTGATATCAGGTACATTTCTTCTAAACTCCGTACCTGCTCATGTACTGTTCGATTCGGGTGCCAATTTCTCTTTTATATCAGAGTCGTTTCGTCAAAAGTTTGCTATGCCCACTACTAGTCTAGAGAATGCGTTAGTGGTAGAAATAGCAGATGGTGGTCAAGTTTTAATCCGCGATGTTCTGAGGAAATGTACTCTCGGAATCGAAGGGAGAGAATTCCCGATCGATTTGATGCCGATGATTATTGGTGGTTTTGATGTGGTGGTCGACATGGATTGGTTAACGAACAATCATGCCGAGATCTTTTGTTCCAAGAAATTGATCCGAATTCCTACTTCTAGTGGTGAAGTCGTCATGATCTATGGTGAGAAAAGGAAAGGTAATGTAGCAATCATCACCATGGCTAAAGCACGCAAATGCTTGGTGAAAGGATGCTCGTCCTTCCTAGCCTACGTAATCGACACCAAGCTAGAGAAGTCAAAGCTTGAAGATGTGAAGATAGTGCGGGAATTTCCCGATGTCTTTCCGGACGACTTGCCCGGGTTACCACCCGATCGTCAAGTGGAATTCCGATTGATCTCGTACCGGGAGCGGCTCCTATTGCTAGAGCTCCTTACCGATTGGCGCCATCGGAGATGGAAGAGATGATGGCTCAACTCCAAGAGCTTTTGGAGAAAGGTTTCATAAGACCGAGCTCGTCGCCTTGGAGAGCTCCGGTCTTGTTTCTCAAGAAGAAGAATGACACAATGAGAATGTGCATCGATTGCCGTGAACTGAATAAGTCCACGGTGAAGAATAAATATCCACTCCCAAGGATCGACGACTTGTTCAACCAACTTCAAGGAGCGGGTTGTTTCTCGAAGATCGAGTTGCGTTAGGGATATCACCAAGTGAAGGTGAGAGGAGAAGACGTCCCGAAGATGGCTTTTAGAACGCGTTACGGCCATTGCGAATTCTTGTAATGCCGTTTGGCCTAACAAACGCACCGACGGTGTTTATGGACTTGATGAATAGGGTGTTCCGACAATTCCTCGACAAGTCGGTCATCGTATTCATTGATTACATACTTGTATATTCCAAGAGCGAGTTGGAACACGAACAACACCTCCATGAAGTTCTAAAAGTGTTGAGGAAAGAAAGATTGTACGCCAAATTCTCCAAGTGCGATTTTTGGCTTGAAGAGGTTCAATTCTTGGGTCACGTTGTCACTCGAGACGGAGTGAAGGTGGACCCCTCCAAAATAGAAGCCATGATGAATTGGGAGCCTCCTAAGAGTCTGTCCGAAATCCGAAGTTTCTTGGGTTTGGCAGGATATTACCGGAGATTTATTAAATACTTTTCGAAAATCGCTTCTTCCTTGACGGCATTGACACGGAAGAATGTGAAGTTCGATTGGACCGAAGCACAAGAGAAAGCATTCCGGACTTTGCAAAAGAAGTTGTGGGAAGCTCCAATCTTGTCGTTACCCGAAGGGTCAGAAGACTTTGTGGTCTATAGAGACGCTTCGAAAATGGGATTAGGATGTGTGTTAATGCAAAGAGGCAAGGTGATCGCTTATGCCTTGAGACAACTCAAAATCCACGAGAAGAACTATCCTACCAACGATTTGGAGCTAGCGGCGGTGGTGTTCGCCTTGAAGCTTTGGCGGCATTACCTATATGGCATGAAATGTACACTCTACACTGATCATAAGAGTTTGAAGTGCGTCTTTGATCAGAAGAAGTTGAACATGAGGCAGAGGCGGTGGCTCGAGTTACTCAAAGACTATGATTGTGAATTGCTTTACCATCCCGGTAAGGCAAACGTAGTGGCTGATGCGCTAAGTCGTAAGGACTATAGTTTAAGTATTCGGGCTACCCTTTCAAAAATCGAGCTAGTATCAAGTCTTATTGAGAAGATCAAGACATCTCAAGCAGAAGCCTTGTTGGAAGAAAATCTCAAGGATAAGGTCATGATAAAGCAATGTTTGCTCTTAACAACAGATAGTCGTGGAGTAAAACTGTTCAACGATCGTGTGTGGGTACCAAAAGTTGGGGGTAACCGTGAACTACTTCTTGAGGATGCCCACAAGTCCAAGTATTCCATTCATCTGGGAAGTACAAAGATGTACCGGGACTTGAAGTTACATTATTGGTGGCCGGTATTGAAACTGGATGTGGCACGTTACGTGGAGCGTTGTGTGACGAGCTTACAAGTGAAAGCCGAACATCAACGACCGTATGGGAGTCTGCAATCCTTAAAGATCCCTGAGTGGAAGTGGGAGCATATTACCATGGATTTCGTTACGAAGTTGCCTAAAACTCTTCGAGGTCATGATACCATTTGGGTAATAGTCGATCGGTTGACTAAGAGCGCTCACTTCTTGGCTATGCGTGAAACCTTACCGATGGACAAGTTATCCAAACTCTACATCGATGAAGTGGTCTCGAGACATGGAGTACCTTTGTCGATCGTGTCGGATCGTGACATTCGGCTCACTTCTAACTTTTGGGATGGCTTTCAGAATGAGCTTGGTACGCGAGTAAAACTGAGTACCGCTTACCATCCACAAACCGACGGTCAAAGCGAGAGAACGATCCAAACGCTCGAAGACATGCTAAGGTCATGTGTCATTGATGTTGGGGGTAGTTGGGACTCTCACCTACCTTTGGTGGAGTTCTCTTACAACAATAGCTACCACTCAAGCATTGGAATGACACATTTTGAGGCATTGTATGGGCGAAAGTGCCGAACGCCCGTGTGTTGGTTAGAAGCGAGAGAGAAGCAATTCGTCGGACCCGAAATTGTGCAAGAGACGGCCGATAAAGTTAAAGGCATTCGGGAAAGGTTGAAAGCGGCCCAAGATCGGCAAAAGGGTTACGCCAATAAGAAGAGGCGGCCAATGAAGTTTCAAGTGGGCGACCGCGTGATGCTCAAGGTATCGCCATGGAAGGGCATTATCAGGTTCGGAAAACGTGGGAAGTTGAGTCCCTGTTTCCTTGGACCTTTTAAAGTGCTAAAACGTGTGGGTTTGCAAGCCTATCAATTGGAACTTCCACCGAAAATGAACGGGATCCACCATACGTTCCATATCTGTTATCTTCGGAAATGTTTGGCTGATGAGGAAAGAGTCATTCCTTTGTCTGAGATAAGAGTGGATGAGGGTAACCGATGTGTGGAAGAACCAGACGCTATCCTAGAGAAGAAGTCTAACAAGTTGCATCACAAGGAGGTCACAATGGTCAAGCTGCAGTGGAGGCATCATCATGGGGCCAATGTGACGTGGGAAGCCGAGGAGGATATGAAGCGAAGATACCCTCACTTGTTCGTGTGATCGAGATTTCAAGGACGAAATCATTTCCAAGTTGGGGAGTATTGTAAGACCCGGTAATTTCGCAATGTACGTATGTTAAGTCTGATTTTATAGTAATCATTGTATTTATAGGCTTGGTCTTATACAGTATTGTGTGTCTTATACTGTGTTGTATCTGACCAGGGTATTTAAGTCCCTTTGGTCCTTGTGACTTCAAAACACAACACGAATACTTCAATACAATCTTCATCTTGCGCTTTGAATTGTTTTCTCTCTCTTAGGATTTAGTGATTCTTGGATTATCAATTGGTACCAGAGCAAAGGAAAAATAGAGGAGGTTTGCGCGACACACTGGTGGTGCAAAGGGAGGTTTGCGCTAGCCGAAGGTGGCGCAAAGTGAGGTTTGAATAAAAAAAATGCTTAGATTATTTTAAAACAATATTTGAGGAAATTGGAACAACATCATTATCAGAGATATATGCAGCGGAATTAAAGTAGATGTACTCACAGTTTGTCATTAGTCAGAAGCTAATATCTTTGAAGAACGAGTCCTAGACTGAAATGTCTAGAAGTCGTAGTCTTTGAAGCACGGGTTCTAAGCTGAAGTACTTAGAAGCCAAAAACTTGACATTGAAGTGTCGGTCTTGAGCTGATTTACTCAAGAGCCATCATTCTCTTACTCCCCCTTAGTAATCATTGGCGTTGTGGTCTTCAAAATACATCTTCTAAATCAGCATGGACCATCTAAGCGACTTTGCGAAGTAGCTTCTTGACTTAAAAAAAATTTCTTCTCATCATCTTTTAAGCTCTGTTGTCTTTACTGCCTTGACAAGACTGGACCGGTTTGAAATAAACTTGAAAGAACAGTTGATTCATCAGCTTGTGCTCTAGACGACACACCTCTTTTAAATGATCTTGAAGAAGTAGTGGTGATCGGAGCTTGAACAGCAAAAGACAATTATAGATGAAGAAATTTGAATCTTGAGCAAATCTTGATCAGCAGATTAACATTTGATCTCTTTGTCTCTTTATCATCTCCTTAACTTTTCTTAACTTCTCCCCCTCAGTAATCATTGGCGATGTGAAGCTAGTAACTTATCCGTCCTCCGTTGACCTTTTATCCGACTTCCATTTACCTTTTTGGGCAAAATATGTCGTACTTTCGAACCTTAAATCGACCCATGCAAAAACCCAAAGTTTTGGACGATTTTGGGCCTCGGTACGAACGGCGCGACTGTGCCTCGCGATAATGACAATGTCATTCTTTTCTCAAAACCCCACCAGCTACTCATTCTTTTCTCAAAAAGAGAATGTTTCACATTTTCTGGGGACGCAACACATACGCTATTGGTTCTCCATTTGGAAGATACTAATATTGAAAAAGAAGGAAAGTTGCCCCACCTTCGACCTTTTCTCATGCACATTGAGTCTTTTTATAATTTGTTGTTGTCTCAACAAGTTTACATACTTTGAGCCTACATTGAATAGCAATCATCTATGCTTAATTTCTTTCATACACATCCACTAGCACACAGAAATTTGATTTCTGTCAGAACATTCATAGATAACCATGTGTTATTCGATGATTGAATGGAAGTCCTGGGGAGCCAACATCAAAACCAGCTCCATATATAGTAACTTTATGTTACTCAGTAACTGTGTTTTACTGACAGACACTTCAACTGAGTCATTTGTTGATTCAGGGTTACCACTTTTTACTTATTTGAATCTGTAAATATTGAAATAATCACTCTCTCTATCTGGGGAGACTGCTCTTATTTCCACACAGGGCTCTATACATGAAGACTGCATTTAACTGTTGATTTGGGGGAGAAAATTCCTAGTTTCTTTTGGAATGTTTTGATGATGCTGATTATCACCACTCATCAAAAAGGGGGAGAATACAAAAAGAGGGAGAATACGAGGGAGAATACAAGATAAATTTTTTGAAAGACTGCTGAAGAATTCAAAGATATCAGATATTGTGTCTAAACTTATTTGATCCATCAAAAGTCTGACTGAAGATGATCGTCAGAAGGACACTTCATTTAAAGAAAGAGGAAGATGAAGACTGTGTAAAGCTACTAGATTAGAAGCTGTCAACGTCATATCAGATACAGTTTTCAAGAGAAGAGAAGACCCAAAGATAATTGATTTTTTTTAATCTTGAATCCAAAGGGGGAGATTGTTGGATCATAAATCGTATTCAAGATTAAATTGTAAAAAGGGGTCTAGTTTGTAATAGTGTTTAATACCTTAGCGGGTATTCTAGTTAATAGTTAATAATGCCTAGGTCATGTTGACCTAAGTATAAAATGTATTATTCTTTAGGTTTTAGGTGTTGATCGCAGAAGGTGTAGAACAGAAGAGGTTGTATACTATGTATTCATATAATCAAGAGGTATCTGTATACACCAAGAACACACACGTGTTTAACTGATTATTCAAGAGATCATTGGTATATTGTTTTGATTTATTTATCTCTTGTTCATTATTGTGTTTGTGTGATTATCAATCAACTAATCTGGGTTCAACATTTCCCCATTGTAGCTATGGATACATTTGATCCTCGGGTGCCTTTGGTACGGTTATGTGGGACCGGTTACTAGCCATGGTTCATATTGTATCCTAGTGAACGAGTATGACTTGGTTCCTCGGGTACCCTCCCCTACATCTTAGTACGGACCGGCGTTGTTCGTGGCCATGGTTCCAAGTATTTAGCTCACAACTCATATTGTGGCCTACTCGATGTTCCGCCGACAATCCTTGGTAAAGCGGATATCCCCCATCATCGCAAGATGAATTTTTATACGAAAGGCCTTTTTGTGGCAAACAGTTCAATCGTAAACTTAATTTTTTTAAAAAGATTCCCTTCGTTACCATTGCTTATATTTGTTCAAATTATAAACTGTATGTTCTCACTAGGCTTTAAGCCTAACATTTTTTTCCAAAATGATGTGTATAACAGGTTCCCTTAGCGGCGGGTCGTCTAGGGGTTGAGTGAAGAGTTTGGTCTCTTGAGGAAATTTCTGGATGATAGTTGATTTGGAGTTTTGATGTTTAAACCAATTTATTTATTTTGGTATTGGGTTGACAACCTATGTAATCTAGATAGATTTGGTTTGGTTTGGTTTGTTGTCATTTCTCCATACTCATTTACAGGTTTTATGAATGCTCACGTTTTGCCCATTTTGGGTGGTTTGCTCTATTTATAAACGTCATATTGCCGAAATTTCAAAATTACCCGAATTTTAGGGTGTTATAGCCTGCAAAGCCAAACAAACAATAAAGACGACATATAAGGAATTGAGATAAAATGTCACTCGTATTCAATGATTCTACAAAGGCATTTTAAACTCTCCCACCTTTTCGACCTTGCCTCTTTTCCTAGCTCTTAGCACCGCCATATAGATTAAAAACCTATCATCGGGATCAAACGAAAACTTGAAATATTTTAGTAATATGTAAGGTAAAATCAAAATGCACACAATAAATTAGATATTGGGAGAACTCTTTGAAATAATTTAGAATAAAAACCTAAAACCGAAATCAAACAAAACCTAATTTTTTTGGCTATATCTAAGGTAAAGATGAAATAAACAAATCAGGAATTGGGATTTTTCTTTTACCTGCTTGGAAACTCATGGTATGTTCAATCAGTGTGGTTAATTGATGTTTGCAATTGATGAATAGGGAGGTCAAAGGTGAGTTGAGAAAAAGAATCTCTCCATCAATTTGGTTCAAGGAGAAGAACGATCGAGGGATGGGGAGTTGACGCAAACATTCTACTGTTTGGATTTTGATTCCCTGTGTCGAGATAGGGACTTCTAGGGTTTCAACCCGCACCAAACCAAAACCTCTAGAAGTCTGGTTCCTGTGAGCTTTTGAGATTTTGCCTGTGGATTTGGCCATTTGAGAGAGAATACACAGATTATATATTGGAATACGATTTTGGAGGTGGGAATTGAAATACGATTTTGGAGGGAAATGTGGAGATGATTCAGGGAAGTGGAAGAGGTTTGAGAGGTTGGGAGGAACGTGGTGGATGAGGGAGAGAAATAGGGGAGAGTGCGTAGGCTAAAGGACGAGGTCAGTAGTTAAGGTATGGGCAAGATGAATTTAAACGGATTGGAATGAACGTTGAATGAATTTAAATGGTCCAGATCGAATCAACAAACGGTGACTCGTCTGGATCCATATATATATATATATATAATTGTCACCTAATACTTTTTATATTAATTAATTAATTTTAAAATCTTTTTTACACCGTCCATCACCACCTCCACAACCATAGCTGGCCACCGACCACTGTCCATTGCCACCAGCACTACCACCGTTTGCCACCTCCAGCTTCTCCTTCACTACAACAACCTCGTCCACCATCGTCAGCCACCGACCACCATCGTTCATTGCCACCACCATTACTACCATGGGCCACCTCACCACCATCGGCTACCACTACCACCATCAGCCGTCACGATCAACTACCATTACCACCGTTGGCCGCCACCATCGGTGACCGATCCCACCGTCGTCCGCCACTATCGGCGACCACTGATACCGTTGACCATCACCACCAGCTACCACGGCCATCTCCGACCACCACCATCGGCTACCACTACCACTATCTACCATCTTTACATCTTCCACAACCACCATAGGCCACCGACCACCACCGCCCATCTTCACTACCGCTAGTACCGTCGGCCACCAACACCTTCACATCCACCATAACAAACTGCGTCTTTCGCCCATTTATAAGAATCTTCCAAACCGAATAAAACATAATTTCTCATTTGTACTAATAAGGTTCTTTCAAACTTCCATCAATTTTATCAAAATTTTCAGTCAAATTTGGTACTATTGTATATGTATGTATTTATGTATATATGAAGATTGTGTACAAATGTTTATAAATTAAATTATTTAACTATTTACTTTATTTGAGTTAATTATAGCTATTATATGATATATATATATATATATATATAAAATTATAAAATAACTTTAGGAGGCAACTTGTCTAGTTATGTCATGTCCAGTCCTAGTCGTACCAAACACCAGACAAACACTTGTTCTGTCCTGTCATGTCGTGTCCAGTCATGACCAGTCCTACCCTCTTGTTCTGTCCAATCCTGTCAAGTCCTATCTTGTCCTGTCTTGTCATGTGCAATCATGTTTGCATACCAAACGCTAGATTAACCTTTCCCCATGCCACCTTACCTCTTTCTCTATAATTAATTAATTTAATCAAGATTCTCACTATAACTAAATTTATTTTTCTTTTACATATTTATTTTAAAAAGTTGTTTCTCCTTTTTATTTTATTTTATTTTGAAACAGCAACCAACTATATTAAAAAAGCTAGCAAGCCGCTAGCAGAGCAACAGAGAAATTACATGGTTCTTATGCACACAGAAGGGTTACATCTCCACATAATCGAGGTTTTTTCACTCTCTTTACACCTAGCCAACACCGAGCAAAACGACTTCTCCACAATAAAATCAAGAATAGAGTTTTTTCTAGGAGGGGTTAAATCAAAAACACACCTATTGCGGAAGCTCCACAAAGTATGACAAGAAATAAAGAACACGGCTTCCAGCACTTTCTTCTCGAGGATGTTGCTTTGATACCGTTAATCATCGACTCAAACGACCTATGGCCTGGAAAGGTAATGGACCACCATTTTTCTAAAAATCACCAAACCTCCGTAGCAATAGAGCACTCGAAGAATAGATGTTGGGATGTTTCGTTTACCGTTCCACATATCGGGCAAAGAGCAGAATCGATATCGACCTTTATCCGAGTTAAATTATCTCGAGTTGGAAGTCTATCCAGCATGACCCCCCAGATGAAGATATTAACTTTAGATGGGACCAACGGGTTCTAGATAGTTTCTTTGTCTCCAGCCCCGAAAAAAACTTTTTCGATGAAAGAACGCAGAGAGCTAGCAGAAAAAAGACCGTTTGACAATAGCTCCTAATTCCATCTGTTAGGTTTATCAGACAAGGAACAGTCCCCAATTGCGTCCCTTAGTTTATCAAGTTCCTCAGCTTCTCTCCCATCTTGGATAGGTCTACGCCATGACCAATGGCTTCCTTCCTTGACTCTGTCTGCGACAGTCGCCTGATTATGAGTTTCTAAAGCATAGAGTCTTGGGAAATGATCAACAAAAGAACAAGATCCCTTCCAACGGTCGGTCCAAAATCCAGTCTTTAAACCATTCCCAACTTGTTTCATACATAGGTCCTCTAAGTGGATGTTAACCATCCTCAACGAATTCACCGCAGAAACGATGTTGCCCCAAGGGCTTCCGCTGCTCGGGGCCCTCTGATTAGTAGATAATCCTCCGCTTTATCCATGTATTGACTTAATGATTTTCGCCTAGGGGGCATTTGGTTCACATTTAAATTTCCATACCCATTTGACGAGTAGGGAAATGTTGGAGGCCAAAATACTCCCAATTCTGAGGCCTCCGCTTTTCTTATCTCTAATCGTTGTAGTCCATTTAACCCATGCGTTTTCCTGTTGCCTTTTTCCGATCCCTAGAGAAAGTCTCTCCGAAGTCTTTCCAGATCATCAATCACCGATTTAGGGGCTTTGAAAATAGAAAGGTAGTATGTAGCTATACTACCGAGAATCGCTTGGACCAACACCCGTCTCCCTCCTATCGAGAGGGCTTGTGTTTTCCATCTTGATAATCGATTTTAGAATCTTTCTATAATCGGTTTCCAAGCATCGACCCTTAACATGTTTGCTCCTAACGGGACCCCAAGGTACTTGCTAGGAAGACATCCACCTTTGCAGTTTAAGCCCGCGGCGGCCGAAATGATTGCGTTCTCTGAAACTCCCACACCAATTAGCTCTCTTTTAGCCATATTTAAGCGTAACTCAGACGTATAGTAAAAACACCTCAGTGTCCTCACAATATTCCGACCTTCCTCGACCGACCAGTCATTGATAAATAGTGCGTCATTTGCATAAAAAAGATGGGTGATGGGATATCTATTAGAGCCGATATGCAAACCTTTAAACAGATTCTTGTTCCTAGCCTCAGTCATAAGAACGTGCAGACCCTCCAAGGCAATAATGAAAAGAAACGGTGACAGTGGATCGCCTTGTCGAAGACCTCTCCGAAGCCGGAATTCCGAAGTTGGAGACCCGTTTATTAGGATAGAAGCGGAGACGGAACTTAAACTTGCCTTAACCCATCTCCTCCACTTCCTGGAGAAGCCCATAACTTCCTGAATCTCGTCCAGGTACCTCCAGTCCACCATGTCGAACGCTTTTTCGAAATCAACTTTGAATAATAGAACATGTTTTTTGTTCTTTTTCGCCCAGTATAAGATCTCCTTTTTATTATTTTAATCTGATTTTTGTCTATTTTTGTTTGAATTCAACTACATTTTACCTTTCTTCCAAATTAATTTTAATCAATCTTATATTTCTTTAATCATGATTAATCTAGATAATAATCAGTCAAACTCCTATTTTTGGAATTTAAATGATTAAAATTATACAATTTGATTGTAAATTGAATATGATGTTTTCATGATTAATGTTCTTCATTGAAAATTTATTTTTTGTTCCAAACATAAAAAAAAAGTGTACATATTATTTACCAAAGTTAATGGAGCAAGAGCTAAATTTGTTACATTTAGTTTACCTTTTGTTTGATTAACTTCTATAAACAAAATATATATATATATATATATATATATATATATATTTATGTTTGGAAATGAGAAATAATTTTCCAATGAAACATTAACTATGAAAACATCATATTCAATTTATAATCAAATTATAATTTTAATCATCATTTAAGTTATAAAAATAGGATGATGATTGATAAATTTTAAGATTAATCATGATTAAAAAAATACAAGATTAACTAAAATTAATTTGGAAAAAGATTGAAAGGTAAAGAATAATTGAATTGAAAGAAAAATAGAAAAAAACTGAGATAATATATATTGATAAGAGAAAGACCATTTTTTTAAAATAAATATGTAAAAGAAAAAACAAATTCAATTATTGAAAGAATATTGAATTAAATGCAAAGAATAATATTATTTAAGTAATTAATTAACTAAGAGAGACAGTGGCAAGAGTGGGCATTTTGGGGGAGGAGTCGAGATTAACGGTTTTAAAATGGTTAAAAGATTTTAAAATTAATTAATTAGTTAATATAGAAAATGATTAGGTGGCAAGTTATTATTAGATGGATAGAGATTGTATAGGGAAGATTAAGACAACAGATTTTAAGTCTTTAAAAATGCGACTACTAAATTATCCTTCTAGTTATTTAGTGATAAAGCATGTTTATCTAATGTCGACACAACTGAAAGAATGCAAATGCGGCGATCGTTAGGTAGCCATAGTTTCTTATATAAAATTAAAACTAATCAAATATTTAAAACAATTGCCTCACATTTTATGTTTCCCGAGTAAAAAATTTAAAACACGTTTTTTCTCGCAGGAACGCACGATTTTAAAGAATGGTCGATGTTAACTCACCACCTATTCGACGCAAGGTTTGATCGAACGATCGAGAAAAACTTCGATTTCAAGAAAAATCTTACGATCGAAAGACAAATAAGATTTTTTGATTGGTCATAGTCTAAACTTTTGAGTACAGACTCTAGGATATGACTTGAATGATTCTTACTGTCGACTGTCGTAAGTAACTTAGAAAAAATTCTCGTATATTTCTATGGATTTATAAAATCGATAGGTTCGTCACGATTGTCATATGTCATCACATTGTCATATATTACCACGACTGTCATAAACGACTTAGAAAATTTTTCTATGTTCTTTATACAAATATCAAATCGCGAGACATTAACTATTATACTTGCAAATATACGACAAAAGATGTTGCGATGACAAAAAATTCATTTGTATTAATTCCTAGAAAAAAAAATTACAAGTGAAGGGCACGACCACCAACAGTCGCCTCGATTGAAAAACAAAACAAAGAAAAGATAATTAAGGTTGAGATACTTGTTACTCCGACGCGGCCCCAGTGTCACCACCTATGGGGGCATCTCCCCCGACTTTCGTTTCTTCGGTTTCCTTCTCGTCATCGGAATCGAGATCTCTCTCGGTACTGGCGCTCCTAAGGAAGTAAGCCAGTTCCTCGGAATCCGATGTAAGGGGGTTCTTCCCCGACAAGTGTTGCCTCATAATGGTTGCTCGAGCTGTGAGGCAGGAGAACGCCTTGATGGACAACAACTCTTTCTTCAGAGCAGCAATCTCCCCCTCATCCACCACCAACTTCGACCTAAGTCCCCAACCTCTATTTCATTCACGGCTAGGGAGGTCTTAGTCGCCTTGACCTCTGCCTCGAATGCGGCCACCTTATCGAGGGCTTCCTTCAGACGCACTCGTTGCTCTTCCTTCTCATGCCCCGTGATCTCTAAATGGTTTAACACATTGTCAAGTGCCAAAAATACCCTTTGGAATGACATAAGGTCGGTGTGGAGCTTTAACATCTAAAGAAAGAGATCTTAGAAAAATCTCAAGACAAACAAAGAAAAATAAATGAGACACGAGTGTTTAGTGACACGGAAAACCCCGTCGAGGGTAAAAACCGCGGATGACAGATTAGGTCGTCAATGCACTATGGACGTCAAACAAGGACGTCGCCCTTTGGAAACAGTGATCTAGAGTACAATTAGTTATAATAGTATAAGAAAATGATCTAATCGTAAGATTGCTTTTTGCGTCGTGAGGTTGACTAAAGTGTCGTAAGTTTCTTCGAGAGAGAGTAGCTTTGTTTACTTTTTGCGTAGTAAAATGCTCTAGAATCTCAGCTTGATGTGCAAATGAGCTCTCGTTGTTTTGTTTATATAGCCTTCGTCGTCATAAATGAACTTTAATGAGAATAACAGTCTGTGTCTTGAATGGTCTTGATGATGTCTTCAGTTATATCCGTTGGACCATAAATGACTTGAGACCTGCATTCATTAGTCAAAAAGAGAAACACCTGTTGTATATTAAATGGTTAATGTCGTAAGTAGACTTACGACGATCGATAATTATTGTTGAAAGGAAGTCTAAGCCTAATTGGTCGTAATCGTGAGTCACGAGTAATCTCGCGACCGATACTAAAAGTAGCGACCGTGAGTCTTGCTGTCTATGGCCGTTAGACCTAGTCTAAGGATATAATTGGTCGTGTGAATCTTACGTCCGCCGAGACTTTGGAAATTTTACCCAAACAGTTTACCTCCAAAATTTGAAATTAGGTGGCAAATCCGAATTTTAAATTTTATCATAACTGAAGTGACACGTGTCGACCGAAGGAACTAAATCAGTTTCTTGAAAACTGATTTGGTTGTGTGGGGAACTGTAGAGCTGCAATAGCCGTGACGTCATGGCGACGTGGGGCGCGTGGGTTCAGTTGTTTTGGACACTTGTCGACCATTCGACGGTGCATGTGAAAAGACGATGGACAAGTATCGATCATCTATCGACTCGACCTGACACCGTGGTCCGTATAAATAGTGATCGTCGACCGATTCTTTCCTTTTCAGGCGAACTCGATTTTTTGAGAAAGAAATATCTTTCGAAATCTTTTCAATAACCTGCAACACAGAAATCCTTACCAAAAAATCAATCGAGGTTAGAGCCTTATATAAGGTACGTATGAACCTGAAATCTATAGCTTGCAAGCCTAGGAAAGACTGGAAGGTTCTTAATTATTATAAGACCTTATCCACTGTCTCTGAGTTTTCCATGGCTCAAGATCCTTTAAGTACTATAGATGACGTCGAGGGGCTTGTGGCTTTCAGGAAGCTAGCCGAGATTCTGGCTAGTGTTACCTTACACCCTCCCATCGATCTTAGGTCGGAAGAATGTTCTAAGGGATAATTTGTTTTGCACGAGTATCCTTTTAAATTAGGTTTTTTCTTAGCATTTCTCTCCTTTGCGAGGTCATTCCTCATGACCTTTGAGTTATCCACGGGGCAGATAATGCCTCAATTCTGGAGGATCATTAGCATCATTGATCGCGTGACAAGTGGCTGGGAGTCTCCTTTCACCATTCATGAGCTTCTAATGACCTACATGGTGAAAACTGAGGCAAATTATCGCTACAGGCTTGCATCGCACTATAGGGGCACACGTACTCTGGTTCCAGGGTACTGCGGTGAAGGACCGCAAGTGGAAGACCACATATTCTATGTGCAGATATCGACTTTAAAGGGATGATAGTCAGTGGCTCATCTCTGGGTTGAATGTCGAGGGTAAGATTCTTTCTTGATCGCTAGTCTCTTGGTCGCACTATTCTAAGTTATAGACTTATTCGTTTGCCTTTTTCAACAGTTGTTGACTTCTCGAAGGTTACCTCTCTTCCCGACTCCCAAGACAAGATAGAAAAGTTTCTAGGTCATAGGGATCATTACTTTTATCCCAATACACGATCGTTTGTCGACGAGGAAGATGACGACATGACTTACCTGGGGACATCGGAGGCCTCTGTCGTAAGGAAAAAAGAAATAGAAGGGGATGGGGGACGATGGGTAATGCTTCCTTGAGCGGTGAATTTTTTAAATATCGTAACTTGACGATTTTCTTCTTTGCTTTTAGGAGAGACGATAGGGAAGTCGTCAGCTACCCATTCCATGAAGGAGGGAGATGCGTTCCTTGCTCAAAATGGCAAGAAATTAAAGAGGAAGATCCTGACCGCTGGGTCAGGAATAAAGAAGGCAAAGGTGGATTCCCCGAGGGAACCATTTTCGAAATCCGGCAACCAACCTTCGGTCGTCAGGGTTGAATAGATGATGACGCCTGAGGGTGTGGTGCCCCCGACTGGTTTGTCGCCTAGGGCTAATTCCCATGTCATGCAAGATAAGGAGAAGGCGCCTGCTGAGGATCAGGGGCCGACTACGATGTCGGTAAACATCAAACTTCCAGTCAACTTTAAGAAGTCGGATTATTTGGACTGGAAGGAGATGTTTCCTCATTTGAATAAGTTCCTCATTCCCATATTTCGTGAGTGTTATCAGGACGCCACGATTGATGACGTGGAGGCTGTCTACGTAGGCCTTTCTTTTATGGTAAGTCTCGATTGTCGTGAGTTTCACTTTTGTCGTTAGTTTTATATTTTTACTAACTTTTTGTTTTTTCTCTTTTTAGGTCATCCGGGCTTCCCTGTCCCTCCATTCTAGGATAGATAGGGTCAAGGACATGATGTCCAAGGCCCTTTCTAAAGAGAAAGAGGCGACGGAGAAGGACGAGGCTCTCTTCGCTCGATTGGTCGACGCCCTCCATCGTTTAGAGGAGGAGGGTCGTGCTAAGGATGAGCTCGTAGGTCGTCTCAAGGAGGCCTTGAATAAGGCTTCTGCGTCGGAGGCGAAGGCGTCGTCGGCTAAGTTAGCCTCGACTACGAATGAAAAAGAAGTCGGGTTACTTAGGTCGGAGTTGGAGGAGGCCCGAAAAAAGATCGTTGTCTTGGAGGAGGAACTGGTTGTGGTCAAGGCATTTACACTTTTCAAAACTCGTGCGACTATCATGCGACAACATTTAGTCAGGAAGGACCCTTTGAAGGGTGCTGAGGAGAAACTGGGCTATTTCCTCCAGAACATCGTGACCGAGGACGACCTTAATTCTGATGATGAAGAGGAGGTCGAAGACCAAGCCGGTGACGGGACCGTTCCTGGTGTTGTCGAGACTGTAGAGCAATCTTCTCCGTAGTTTTGTTTCTTTTCGTTTTTTAATCGGGGCGGTGGTCGCGCCCATCACTTGTAATTTTTGATTTAATCAATACATGTGATCACTTTTTGCAACTTCTTTGATTGTTACATTTGATCGTATATAACTGATGTCTTACGATATCATAGAAAAACATAAATTTTTTCTAAGTAACTTAGGACGGTCATAATGACAAAACCTGCCGATCATATTCTTTCTAAGCTACTTGCAATGGTCGTTAGATATTTGACCATACAGTCATAAATGAATTGATGATGATCAAAGGGTATTTTAATCAAATAAAACCTAAGGCACAGGCGATGTTCATGATTTTGAATAAAATTCCAAGGAACTCGTGACCAAGGCGAAAAATCTAGATTTTAAGTCCAGAGCAGGGATTATGAGATCCTTTTGTGATTTCTAAATCGTAAGATTTATTACTTAGATTGTTAATTCATATATTGCTTCCAAGGAGGGTCGTGAATTGTCCTTGACCAAGTTGCCTAATCGTACGATCCTGCGAGGCCAACGACCCTCCTATGATTAAGTCAGTAATTGTTTGGAAGAGAAAATCTTTAAGTACGAAATTTCAAAAGAAGTATTTTTTCAAGTGTACCACATTCCAGCTACATGGGATGTCTTGGTCGTCGAGAGTTTGTAGTCTATAAGCTCCTTTTCCAACGACTCCAGATGTTCGATAAGGTCCTTCCCATTTAGTGGATAACTTACGTGCATTCGATTCTTTAGTATTTGGGAAGAGACGTCGCAAGACGTAATTGCCTTCCTGGAACATTTTGGTCTTCACATTTTTATTGTAATGTCGTACGATTGATTGTTGTTGGGACGCCATTTGATCAGTGCCGACTCTCTTAGTTCTTCGAGTGTGTCGAGATCATAACTTAGGTCAACAAAGTTGTGATCGACAGATGTATGTCATGCGGTCGATAATTTATTTTCGATAGGTAAGAAAATTTCACGTCTATAGATCAAGGAGAAAGGGGTTTGACATGTGGACGTACGAGGAGTAGTACGATTGGCCCACAAGACCGTCGAGAGTTCTTCGACCCATTTACCTTTCGTGACCATGAGTCATTTTGTATCACCCGTAATTTTGGAATTTCTCCTCGATGGAAATACGGGAGTCATTCGACTCTTGGAACGTAAAGGTATTGAGAAACCAAGTAAGTTTTATAATGGAACCATCGGGAATCGAATCAGGCACGAAAAATGCGAGAAACGGGATTTTTGGAGTGTCGCGGGTCAGTGCGCGACCCTAGGCCATGGCCCAAGCCGCGTAACTCGCTAGAAACGAGTTGTGGGAAGTGGGTGTCTTTCCCCGTAACTTCCAAGTCACAGGAAATGCCGCGGGGACTGGTCTGAGGGTTTTAAACTCGATTTTTTGGGATCTAACTTCATTCTCTCATAACTTTCTCCTCCTAAGTCTGATTTTAGTGATTCTTGGACCTAGAATCTCGTCTTCTGAAGCTTTTCAAGTAGATAAAGAGGGGTATTAAAGATATTTGGTGGACCCAAAGGTTTATGATCAAGGTAATCTACCCGTCTTTCCATCTAAAATGTTAGGGTTTGGTGTTCTTCATCTTGTCTTTGTATCCTTAAGGTTTGGTATAACTTTGTGAATATTATGGTAAGGAAACCTTGTAAAAATACTTAGAGCTAGTGGAAGGATTCAAGATCTCATCAAAGGAACTCAAGTTCGTGGGTAAAACCTAGATTTAGCTAAAATCTAGCAAGGTGGGTTCTAGTTGCTTTGAAAAACTATGTCAAAATGCACATATTTTGGGGTTTTGAAAGTATATCCATGAGTTTACTTCATTTTGATAAGTTTTGTAAACATTTGTACACTTACACATATTTGGGTTTTAAATATTTGAAAATGGTTTACAATATTATATGAGATGTTTGAGTCACCAAAAAGGGGATTTTGACCCACCATTCATATTTCTTGAACATTTGGTGAAGGTGGGTATTGTGTTGCTTTGGTTCCTAATATGGAAAGATTTAGAGTACAAAGGGTTTTTAATGGAATTATAGTGTGAGTTGGGGGTGTAAGAA
The DNA here is from genome assembly GCA_023525745.1 of Arctium lappa. Taxonomy (NCBI): domain Eukaryota; kingdom Viridiplantae; phylum Streptophyta; class Magnoliopsida; order Asterales; family Asteraceae; genus Arctium; species Arctium lappa. The sequence goes on from CM042052.1 coordinate 40,334,532, forward strand.
CGATTATTGAAATATGGTCATTTGGGGCTTTACTCAACCTACGGGTTTTTATATTTGAAAACCTTAAGTCCTTTGACTTTAAAAGTGTGGGTTGTTGGAAACTGACATCCTTTAATTTGGGAATATTTGGAAAAGTATAGACCTTACGATTCAGGCCTTTGGCCAATTATATTTGGAGAAAATGCTAATTTTCGGAAAGTTGTACATCGGCTTATGTAGCCATATGGGCGCTATTTTAGTGTCAAATATTTTATGATGCCTTATGGCTTGATTTGTACACTAACGAGTTTTGGGACGTTGTCCGGTATAAATGGCTCATCATGGAGCGTTTTATGGAAATGCAATTATTGCACAAATGTTGGTTATTACATGTTTTGGATGCGTTAGTTCATTCATATGGAGTCATGTAATGTTTAGACTGTAATGCAATTGATCCATAGGCATAAAAGTCGGGTTGTTCATCATGGAGCTTGTAACGTCCATGTTTGAGTCTAGTGAGTGTTCTCCAAGTCATGTTTTTATGTAAGCTTGCGGTGGTGCTCTGTAGAGCCGTATACGGAGCTAAGTCTTGCGGTGGTGCCCATGGTGAACGGGATATGGAGACTTGTGACTATTGTGATGACACTCATTTAGAGTTTGAGTAGACACTAGAATCATTTGGGTATCTTGCGGTGGTTGCTCAGAGAAGACATATACGGGGATCCATGGTCTTATGTGAATCTCGAGAACGTTGATAAGTGACTTAACTTTGTGTGCTCGTCACATTCGATGGAATCGGGTCTCCCCCGTCACTGAAAGGTGTTATTTTTAGGTATTCCCTTACCCACACCTTCGGTGTTAAAACGTACCATTTTATTTACACAAATAGTATTTTAGTGAAATGTCGTGTGGGTGCGCTTTGGGGAAATTTGGATGTTGAATAATTATTTAAAATGGGTGTTTGAAAATTAGCAGTAACATGATTTGCAAATAAATCCTTTTTATAATTAGTGTTTCGGGAAGGGCCTTATTCAGAGTAAAATGTTCGTTTTAAATGTTTTATGATTTATAATAAAAACTGCTTTAACTCACTAGGCGTTAAGCCTAACACTTTTTCTTTTCGACATGTATATCAGGTCTTAGATGGATCTGAGTGGCGAGTGGAGCTTGGTAGAAGTTCCAGTAGGATGGCTTTAGTGACGTCATCCGGTATGGTGAAGATAGCAGATTTGGTGGTTTTAGTAACACCCGACTAATTTTGTCCTCATTTGTGGGACTAGATAGTTCCGATAGAACTCTGATACATGTTTGTAATGATTCTCTCTTTGTAAGCTTTAGAGATTTGCTAATTCAATGCTATGTACTTGAGTTTTTGGAAGTTTTAAATTGTCTGCTATTTTCGAATTTTAGGGGTGTTACATGTTTTTTTATCGAGTTCATTGGCGAGTCCTGTCACTTATAAACTGTAATCCATTGTTCATTCAATTATAGATATCGAGGTGTTGACATCATAAATTTTATATTGCGATCTTCGCAGAATTGGCGAGTCCTGTCACTTATAAACTGTAATCCATTGTCGCATACGATTTCAGATGGGACACGAATCTGCAGATAATGTTAGTTTGGATAAAAGAGACGACCTTTTTGTCCTTGATTTGGCAGAAGGTTGCAGCTTCTATCCATTTTGAGAAATAATCGATAAGCACTAGTAGGAAAACCTTCGGTCGCACCAAGTTTCGACCTAAGGGCCTCGATTTCTTTTTCATTCGCGGTCGAGGTGGCCTTAGTCACCAGGACCTCCACCTCAGTTGTGGAAGGTTTGTCCAGAGCCTCTTTCAGGCGTCCTCGGAGCTCCTCCTTCCCGTGCTTCGTGACCTCTAGACTTCTGAAAGTGTCGTCAAGTCTAACAGAGTACTCTTCGCGCTTGGCGACTGTCTCCTTCTCCTTGGCGAGAGCTTCCTTCTCCCTACTGAGAGCCATTTTATTTCTTTCCAAGGCCTTGGGGACGAGCCTCCTCGCGTTGTTGAGATGGGAGTGCAAGTCCAAGAGGCTTGAAACGCCTGAAAAACATAAAGCAAACATGTTAGATCGTACGTTCAAAAAGTCAACATAAAATTAAGAACATCAAAAACTTTCTTACCATGAAAGAGAGCCATGCAACATTGGCCCCCATGTCATCAACCGAGACGTCCTTGAAACAGTCTCGGAAAGTCGGTATTAGGAAGTTATCAAGATGTGGAAACATCTTCTTCCCTTCTAAATTACCAGTCGACATGAATTCGACTGGTAATGTGAAATTTGTCGACGTGAGGCCCGACTCCTCACTGACCTGCGGACCCTTCCACTTGTCTTGCGACAAAGATACTTCCACCACCAACGGTGGCGCCGAAGAGACAAGCATGGCCTCCACAACCGGAGGCGACATCGTCTTCTCAGAAGTGACAACCACATCTGGGTTGTTACTCTTCGAAGATGGTTCCCTCGGAACGACCTTTATCTTTTTAACCTCCGACCCTGCTGTTGGAGGGGGGATTCCTCTTGAGATCTCGACCTTTGCGGACGAGCTGGGCCAATGCCTTTTTTTTAGAGGCCAGTCGCCGGTTTTTGGGTTGAACCCCCTGACAGAAAACGAAATAAGTAAGTTATGTCGAAAAGACAAAACAAAGCTTACGACTATGGCAAAAAAACGTACGACTATCGTACCTATCATCTTCTCATCATCCTTCTCCTCCTCTGCGATCGAGGCCTCGGATGCCCCGACGAAGGTCACCTCGTCGTCGTCTTTATCGACTAACGATCGGGTGAAGAAGGAACGATCCTCGGTGCTAAACTCGAGGAACCTCTCGACTTTCTCGGTATAGTCTTCGAAAGGGCGGACTTTCGTGAAGTCGATCGCTGTCAAGGCAAAAAAAAGAACGTTAGACACAAAACAGTTTTAAACTAACGACAAATAAAAAAACTCGACTAAAAGAGCCTTACCTTGGGTGTTCCACCATGAGACGAGCCATTGACTGTCGTCACCAAGTGACGACAGTCGACCAAAAACATACATGGTCTTCCACTTGCGATCATTGACCGCAATGGCTTGGACCAACATAAAAGCCCCTCTATAGTGCGAGAAGAGGCTATACCGGTTGTTCACCTCCGCCATGACCGAATAAGCCAAGAGGAGGTCATTGACGGTGAAAGGCGATGCCTAGTCCACCATCAATCGTTCAATGACTTGAACGATTCTCCAGAACTGGGGCATCATCTACCCCGGAGAGAGATCGAAGGTCATGAGAAACGACCTCGAGAGAGGAGAATAGGCCAGGTGAACATTATTTCGAAGGGATACTCGTATATCACGAAGTACCCCCTCGGATATTGCTCCGGCCGCAGCTGGTCAGGAGCATTTAGCCTGACGTTGGCGGGAATCCTGACCAACGTCTGGAATAGCTCAATCTCTTCCTCCTTGTTTATGGTGCTCACAAGGTCTAATGCCATGGTAAAATCTAGGGTGGAGGTTATGGCTCTATAGAACTCAAAGACCTCCTAGTTTCTTCTAGGCTTTTGCGCTAATGATTTCAAGTGCATACGAGGTTAAAGAATCGTGCCTTATATTGGGCTCTAACCTCAAACTCGAAATGGCAAGGACTTTTGCAGGTTTTTAGAAGGGATTTCTAGAAGATATCTCTCTTTAAAACTCGTACGCGTAAAAAGGAAAGGAAATAGTTGGAGATCACTATTTATACGAACCTCCATGTCAGGTCGAGTTGACCGATGGACAAGATCTGTCAATCTCCTTTTTCGCGTGCTCCGTCGGATGGATGATAGGTATCCAAACACATGACACCATGCGCCCCAAAGTCTGACACCATGCACCCCACGTCGCCATGACGTCACGACCGTTTTGGCCTTACAGTTCCCTATGAAATCAATTCTGTTGTCAAGAAACCGATTCAGTTTTAAAACTCGTACGCGTAAAAAGGAAAGGAAATAGTTGGAGATCACTATTTATACGAACCTCCATGTCAGGTCGAGTTGACCGATGGACAAGATCTGTCAATCTCCTTTTTCGCGTGCTCCGTCGGATGGATGACAGGTATCCAAACACATGACACCATGCGCCCCAAAGTCTGACACCATGCACCCCACGTCGCCATGACGTCACGACCGTTTTGGCCTTACAGTTCCCTATGAAATCAATTCTGTTGTCAAGAAACCGATTCAGTTTCTTTAATCGACACGTGTCGATTCAGTTAAGGAAATTTTAAAACTCGGATTTGCCGCCCATTTTCAAAATTTTGGGGCAAACTGTTTGGATAAAAATTCACAAGTCTCGACCGACGACAGAAAACCAAACGTCTCCAATCTTAAGACAAATCTTGTATTAAGATAAGTTTCTGCCGACCACATACATTGAGGATTATGGTTGTCACTTGCAGTGAGGGTCGTAAGCTTCTTACGACTTATGACCAAAATCTCCCATCGACAAGTATCTTACGACTATCGCGAGATATCTAACGACCATGACTCATTAACTATCAACGAACGTTTTTTCCATGTCTATTTATTTCAGGTCATAAAGCATTTATGGATAATGGTCATAACGGAAGATTGCCATCAAGTCCATTCAATACGAAGACCGTTAGTGACATTAAAACTCATTTATGACGACTCAAGCTATATATACAAAGCAACGAAGAACTTCTGAGACACGGGATTTCCAGAGCACTCACAAGGCATTCAAGCAAATCAAACTTTCTCTCAAAGAATCTTACGACCAAGCTTCTTTCACAACACAAGACAATCTTACAATTTGTTTGATTTTACTTACATTGTAACTCATTGTACTCTCGATCACTTTTCCTGAAAGACGACTTCCCTTTTTGACGTCCATAGTGCTATCGTCCGCGGTTTTTACTCTCGACAGGGGTTTCCGCGTCACCAAATTTATGTGTCTTTTCTTTATTTCTTTCGTCGCACGATTTGTTGAAAGTTGCTTTACTTTAGTTGTTAAAAGCTCCACATCAACCTTAAGTTATCGTTTGGGTAATTTTTGGCATCAACAACCATCAGTTGGAAGCATCTGTTGCAAAAATAAAAGTAAAGACACGTTATTCATCAAAAGTTCATACCAAAAATTATACTCGTGAATTTCAGCAAACTACATTGGACGAAAAAGTTTGTGCTTCATTGCACTCATTTTTTGTTATCACTATATAACTCTTGAAAGGCATTTGGGCAGAGGTGGACCTATAAATTGTTTCACGTGCTGGCATCGTTTGATTATAAGAAATAAAGATATAAATATTTTTCACATAATCATCAATGATTTGTTGATTGGTTCTTTGTTTTCCATATATGAGGTCTCATTTTCGAATCTTTTAATGCAAATTTTGTCAAAAACGTAATAAAACTTGAAGTTAAATGTTAAAAACAAGAAAACGCCACAACACAAGATTTGAACTTGTGTTCGAGGGGGGAGAAAAGTGATGCAACCAACTCTATCAAGGAAAACTTGTATCTTCATTGTTATTTCAAAATATATACGGGTTGCACAAGAAATAAGAGTGGGTCCACCCCTCCATTTGAGTTTATCTGAATGATTTGGTATTTTGCTTTACCAATTGAAGTAAAGCAGGTGTTTAGTTGTGAAATGAATATGTTATCAGCATAATCATTGCTTCTTATTTTATTAAGAAAGAACATGCATTGCATTGCATACATTTATTCCTCTTTCATGTTCCGTCCATCCATTTCAATAATCCCAAAAATTGCACACATGCTTGCCTTCAATTTCAAAATTCTATTATTTTATTCAAAAATGATACAAACTAAAAGATGTCACATCAAACTCAAATAGTTTTTGAATTTTAAAAATTACAATTAATTATTAAATAAAATATTTTTTTTAAATATAAATATTCTTACCGACAAAAATAATAAAAAAAATTGTTTTAGTCGATCACTTTTAAGAAAATAAAATATTATTTATTTATATATATTTTTTAATTAATAAGGAATGGCAAAAAAGTTATTTCTACTATCATAAATAATCACTTTATTTCTACTATCTATACTATATTATAAATCACGGATAAAAAACTCTTATATATAAATTATTAGACATAATATACCATCATTTTATGCAAGATTTTAAAAATCTCTTAATTTATAAGTATCAAAACACAAATACATATTACTACTGCAGGCTTCTAACATCCACCAATTTGGTATGTGCAAGGTCTTCCTTTTATGCAAACCTTTCCATGTATCACTATTAATTAATATATTATATTACTATAATTTTGTTTTAATTATATAGTTAAATATGAAATTGGTTATTTTTTCTAGATGTCATTAAAATATATAAGATAATCATTGAATTCTAATAAAATACTTAATTTTTTATACAAAAAACATTATATCATTAAGCCTTAATTAAATAAATTTATAAAAAAACATTACCACTTTCTCAAAACAATCTAAAATCGTACTGTAAATCGACAAAAAAATAAAATGAAACATTAAAATATTGATGTATCTCACTGCATTGCGCGAATAGGCTTCTAGTCATAAATAATCACTTTTAAGAAGTTACTCAAACTTAAATAAGTTTATTATCATTTAAAAAAATCTATAAAACCAAAATATCAACCAATTATTCCAAAATTTGTTGAAGGATTATGTGTCATCATTAAAAAAAATGATTGAAATAATATTTTCCTAGTATTAAAATTGACCATAATGAATGTTTCTTTTCTTTGTAAACTCCCCCTATTTAAAGGGTTTATAATTAATGAAAATTACATATTTCATTCTCCCTATTTATTGTTGTTCTATTATGTTTTTCCCATAACACGTTATCAGCACGTACGCTCTAAGAAAATTGTCAAATCCGACACCAACATAAATCATTGATTTTGCTATGAGATATAATCAAACATATTGGTCGTTCACGCTACTGCTTAGTTAATTAAATCAGGTACGGTTTTGATTCTTCTACCTTTGGTATCCTAATGAACGTTGATACATTGATGAACTGATTAAAATTATGTTGTTGCATATCTATGGTATCATATTTAGAACATATGAATATTGTGTCATATTTGTTAATTTTATTTGAAAAAAAAACTATTTGTTTGTTTTGTGATAAACACCTCACAAACGAATTGTAAAAAAAGGGAAAAATTCAAACAAAAAAAAAACCCCAATAAACTCTCCCATTTTAAATGATTAAGTCACTTAACTATTTTTTTTAATAAAAAACAATTAAACTTTTTCATTTTGAATGATTAAGTCGTTGAACTATTTTTTCTAATGAAAAAACTATTAGACTTTCTAATTTTGAATGATTAAGTCCCTAAACATTTTTTGTGAATAAATAAACCATCAAACTTCTAAAAATTAGTTATATTTTTTAAAGGTACCTGGACAGACTATGAAAATTTTAAAGTAAAAACAAATCCAAATCAGTTTTACCATTCTCAAACTCTACACCATTAAAACATCTCACAAACAATCGTATCACTCTGCCTTGCCACTCCCCGTTGCCCGAACGTTGTATGTTCTCCATATCTCCCTAGCACGTTGTTGCCCCTGCCATCGATATCCCTCTTTTTGATCTATTTTTTATCTATCAAAAGAGAAAGAATCAAAATATAACCGGTTACAGATAGTTTTTTTTGGATAAAATGATGTAAGTAACTGATTTTTAGAAGTTCGATGATTTAATTTATTGAAAAAAAAATGTTCAGGAACCTAATCATTCAAAATGGAAAATTTAGTGGTTTTTTCATTCACAATGAAAAAGTTTAATGGTTTTTTCATTCAAAAAAATAGTTCAGAGACTTAATCATTCAGAATGAGAAAGTTTAATTTTTCATTCAAAAAATTAGTTCAAAACTTAATAATTCAAGATGGAATAGTTTGTTAGGTTTTTATGAACTTTTCCCAAAAAAATGATAAAACTTTTTTATTTTATGGGATGGATAAGGTTCAAAAGAAAAAAAAAGGACTCAAAATCAATTTGTTTTGATAATAATCAAGCGAAAAAGACAAATAGATTTGTTTATTAATTTATCAAATATACAAATTTATTTTGTATGATTTTATAACAAGTTTTTTTAGTTTATGTATTGAGATATTATGTTGTAAATTAATTTAATTTTGGTTCAGCATAATTTAATTTTAAAATTGAGATAAAATAACTTTTAGACATGCTATTGTTATTGATTTATCGTATTAGGTATATATTCAGTTGTTTGAGTGATTAATTTAAGGGTGTTGCTATATGCACCCTAGTCTATATGCCTAGGGTGCAACTTGGATCGGAAAACCAAGCAGTAATTATCCCATTCCCTCCTCACAATATCACTAGACTAGGGTGTAAATGGCATGTAGACTAGGGTGTATTTAGAATGACCCTTAATTTAATCTTGTTAATGTCATTCACTTATTTAAGTCAATTATATTATATTTATATTATGATTGATTAATATTTGTCTTTTTATTGGTTGTTATTAATTTCAATTCAATTAACATTTAAAATTATGTGATATTTTTTAAATTAATTACTTTATTTAAATAATTATCAATTTAATTATAAAATTATAAATTGAAAGTAAGATAAGGATTTGTAAGTTATATTTGTGGGTATGATATTTTACGAATCCATGTGTTTGGAATAGTATAATTTTTTATATTTTGTTTCCATTTCTCATTCACATGTATTAAAATTATATTTGACATGAATTGATTTAAATCAATGTTGGTTATTTTTTTAACCATTTTTTTGCCTATTAACTGAATTTGGGTTATTAATTTAATTTAGACCTTTTAATTATACTACTTAACTTAATATAATTAATTAAAAACTTATAATTATATATTCCACCATTATTGTTACAATTGGCTTATACGATTTCATTATAGCCTTTTGGCATTGATAATGTATATTAAGTTAGATTGGTTAATTCTTATTTTTCTTATTTAAGTCAATTGATATACTTTGGTATTAAAATATTTAGTAACTTAGTTATGGATTTAGTTTGGGTGTTGCTATCCCTACCCCCTCCTCACTCACAAAACTCTCAATATCCCCTCCTATCTTACTCATATACCCCCTCCTACCTCACTCACATACCCCCTATAGGAGGGGGTATGGATAGAATTCACCTTTAGTTTTAGAATTTGTCTTTTCCACATTATCTAAATGCTTATTTTAATAAGGTCCTACTTATAATTTCAAATCTTACAATAATTTTATGAAATTACACTTCCAACCGTTATATATTTTAGTTTTCATTTACCAAAATCTCTTGAAATACTATTAATGTACTAAAACCTTAAAATTGGCTTCATATGCTAAATTCATATTTATTTTGGCCACATGCCAAAAGCTCTATAATTGACAATGTTATATCCAATTAAATAAATCGTAAGATATCTAAAATATTTTGTTAAACGGGTGTATATAGATAGCCTTAAGGTTTGTAGAGACTTAAGAAATCTATGTGATTCCCCTACTACCTGGAAATCCAATAGATTAAGTGATTTCTTTTCGCAAATTGAAATATTGATGAAGTATTGTCAACAAAATGTAAGCATACAAAAATCAAATATTGTTATGATAATGAAGTTTCATACATAAAATAATTATTATAACCATAATCCATTGTCTTATCAAACATAAAATCATATATTATCCCTTATATATGTAAATAGTTGAAACAACTCATCCCGAAATCAATGTCCTAAACTCAAAAGAACTTGAGTACAAATATGAATATCCAATGTAAAAACTATTTTTGTCGAAAAGGTACAAGAATATATATACCTAAAATCCATCAACTCGCTATTGACCCTAAAACCAACCTTCTGAAAAGGTACAAACATCATGTTTTGAGACGACATATAAATCCTAATTTTCAGGAATACATTTACTTGAAACCCCCCAAAGAACTGTGGGATGCCTCGAAAGGGAGAATCAGGAGTATTCATGAACATGTATTTTCCAAACTAATCGTACAGCGGAATGAAACCCACTTACTCGATTACAAAAAAGTAACTGATTTCAACAAAGAAATGTTGTATCCAAAAACGCGTCTCAATCTCTGTGGCAAGGAACTCATAGAAGATGACATGCATCATAAAATTATTTCCACCTTTCATATATCTAGTGATATTAATGAACCAATATAAGTTGGAATGTAACCTTTAAACAAACTCATCAACCTATTGCAAGTGGTTGAGAGATACAACAAGGTCCTTTCAAATAATAACACAAGATATGTAGGGACAAAGAAAATTCTCGAGATCAATAATGAAAGAGTTAGAGGTGGAAACAACTCCAAAAGATTGTGAGTTAAAAACAATTTCACACATATGACATTTATAAATCATGTGGACGAGACCTTAGAAAGGGTCAAGGTCATGATAAGAGTTAGGAAAGATTTTTCAACACCTGGAGTAGAGATACAACTACTGCCCTGGGTGATAATGGACAATCAAATAAGAAATGCACTAAAGATTGCTCCAAATCGAAAAAGGAACAAGTTGAAAATGAAATATATCATATTAATTTAAGATTCATTAATTAAGCATATGTTCTTTTGAAATTTATTTTAAGTATTAAAATTAATTTCTTTTGCTCAAGTAAATCGAATATGTGACCATTATAGATGTAAAAAAAATATATCAAAACAAATACAAAACTCTCAACATCATCCGTTCCGCGTAGGAATGTATTGAGGAGGACTTGAGTTTTTGTAGGAATTTTCACACAATCTAAAGAGATAGATTAATATTTATTCATCCAACCAAAATACTTAGACGATGTACTGTCATTTTCTTGTTGGTACAAGATTAATAGTCATTAAAACACTATGTTAATAGAAACCTTGTTAAAATATTCGTATCAAATGGAATTATAATGGAAATGAGCATATGTACATAAGTTCTAATGAATATGAAAGAAAACATATATCACGGAAACTAATGTGTCAAACTAGTAGATTATTGGATCATCAAAACATATTTTGCCACCAATAAAGAACTTTGGGGCAATGACACATATATGTTTCGACATGACCACATGAGACACCATGGTCATGACATATTGATACGTTTGTTGCAAAATACACCTAGACACATATATATTTCGAGTGCAAGGCAAAATGAGACAATTAACCAAATTGCAACTGTTGACTTCTACAGCACAAGAGGCAACACCACCATCATATGTGCCCTCTCGAATACCTAATTTTTTTTTAAACCATGATCCTTAGACAAGAGATGAATGAGACCATCCTAAAGCTAAGGACATAATACAAAAAATATTCATTCTTACAACGAATACAATGTGATATTTATGGACATAAACATCCATAATGTGGGCCATTAAAGAATTGTATGGTTCTGGTATCGACATGATGAATGCATGTCGTATTATTGTCCACATAAAATGTTGCACTCCTAGCACTAGCTATACGTTTAAGTGCTCACTACAGTGATTATTTCATCAAGTCTACATAACTTGGAATGCTGGAGAATTTACATCATAAGCATTTGATGATTATTGCATATGTATTGGGATCAATGTAGAGCTTCATATACCCCCATGTGTATATATAAATCGATCTCGTAGAAATTTTCATCAAAAGAATATAGATGGTATCTAGGGCACCGATTATGCAATATTACATGCAACTTTACTTATTCGTTTTTAGACCCCTTTATTAGCCAACCAATATCATGCGTACCAGTTGGTAACAGGATATAAGCCTAATATTTTACATTTACGCATGTTCGGTTGTGTAGTATATGTGCCAATTGCCCCCCTCCCCCTACAACACACCAAAATGGGTCCTTATAGACGATTCAGTATATGTTGGATAGGAATCCCCAACAATTATCCGCTAATTAGAATCCTTGACAAGTGATCTTTTTACCTCTAGATTTGCGGGTTGTCACGTTGATGAGACAGTCTTCCTATGATTAGGGGGATATAGGAAAAAGGATTTTCCATAACAACGGCAGGAAATGTAACTGAAGATTCCCACTCTATCTCATTTTGATCCCCAAAACTTCACAGCGTAATGTTGAAGTTAAATGATTTAGACTCGATACCTGATACATTTAATGTTATTCAAGAAGTAACAAGATCACGTATACGAGCTGCAAATATACTCGCAAGGTTAAAGTCCCAAAACAAGGGCACAACGTCACTAGAAAGTGCATTGCAATCCCACATGGTGGGATTATGGTTGAGGTCGTAGCTCCTAAACGGAAATGGGGGAAGCTACATGGTTCTATAGATACTCATATAAAGGAGGAGAAGAGTAAGACACAATTATTTGTCATCAATACATAAACCTCTCATGAGATTGTCTCTGATTAAACTATGTCTATGAATCATTACCAGAGGACGCTCTGAAGTTAATATTGATTCCAGAGATCAAATAAATCTGAAATGAATTATGAGTTGATGAACAGATCATACATACTCATTAATGATATATTTCACATATATTGTTGCTTATGAGATGATAGAGCACATTGACATCAAACCATGCTCAGTTGAAAAATATCAACATAGAGCAAATTGGCCTAAATGAAAAGAAGCAATCCATGAGAATCATATTATTTGACAAATGAATAGGTATTTGGTCTGGTAGTGCTAAACACCAAGTGTAAAGCCTGTAAGACATAGATAAATCATTTGTCATAAAGCGTAATGAGAATAATTAAGTCATAATGTATGAGGATTTCCTTTGGCGCAAGGTTTCTCACAATGCCCTAGATTGACCACGAGAAGACTTACTCTCCCGTGATGGATGTTATAACGTTCTGCTAATTAATTAGCTTAGTAGTTTCCAAAGGACTGGAAATGCAACTCATGAATTTGGTTACCCCATATCTCTACGGGGATCTAGATTCAGAGATATATAAAAGTGCTCGATGCTATTACATTACCAAAATCAAGCAACTCTAAACCATAAAATGTGTTTGCAATAAAATTAAAACGCCCATTTTATAAACTAAAGTAATCTATGCGGATATGGTATACCCGCCTAAGTGAATACTTGATTGGGAAAAGATATATAAGAAAGATGAATTGTGCCTTTACATATTTATTTAGGAAAACAAGTTCCATATTTTCAAAGTAGCTTTATATGTTGGGAAAACTTGGTTTTGTCTTGGGAAAACTTGGTTTTGTCTAGCTATTTGAGCTAGGACACCGAGTTTGTGAAATATAAATCCACCCATATGTCTAGAAAATAATCAGACAATTTAATATGGACAAAGCGCATCCAGTTAGCACTCCCATGATCGATCAAAATGTTGGATATAAGGAAAGATCCATTTCATCTAAAGAATGGTGACGAAAAGGTGTTAGGGAGTTGGAATTCCCTATTTAAGTACAATATGCGCATTATCGTACTTTACACAATACACTTGACCGTATATTGTATTTCTCAGTGAACTTGTTAGCTAGATTTGGCTCAGCGCCAACGTAACTTCATTGGAATGATATCCAATTAATCTTTTGGAACCATTGACATAAGCTTATACTTTCCCTATAGAAAGAAAAAATGGATTGATAATGGAATTTCAATACCTACTTAGAATGTAAGCAGCAAAAGTACTATCTCTTATAGAAAAGCACCAAACAATGTCTTGGTTTATCTTTGCTGATATTAGATATGTATCTGACACATACAAATGTTGTTTCCAAACTGGATAAAAAATTACCACAGGGAACACTCCGATTGCTTGGAAGTAAGCTAACCAAACCTTTTGTAACTACCTCCTTGAATGATTCCAAGAATATTACGCTCCATGAGATTGTTCAAGAAATGTGTATGATTAAGGACGACATTACACATATTAAAGGAGCTAGTAATTTTAAGTTCAACCACTATCCTACTTGCATATATGAAAATAATGCATCATATATCGAATAAATGAAAGCAAGATACATCAACGGTGATAACACAAAGCATATTCTGCTTCAGTTTCTATATAATCAACAACAACAAACTCTCCTCTAGATTCAAGCGAATCAAGTAAGATGTCAGGTGAATGTGACATATTTTACTAAGTCATTACCCAAAACTATATTTTGGAAACATGTAGAAATTATTAAAATACAAATGTTTTTTAAACTCCCGTGATTAATGTACGAATCAGGGGGAGTAGTTGTAACACCCGTAATTTCCTAAAGAAAAGCTTATGGTCAGCTAAGGAAAACAGTCAACGATCGACCGAGAGAAACGATCAGGGAACGGTTTAACACGAAAGGTGAGAAGTTGTACCCGGGACACGTGCGACTTGGCCTGCGGCCTCAAAGCCGCGGCCAATCCCGTGCAACTCACTGTTGTGTGCAGCTATGTAGCACGCGCGACTTAGCCCGCGCCAAGGCCGCGGGAGACCATTTGGTCGATTAAAACCCACTTTCTAGGGTTTTCTCTCATTCTACTCCCACTTTCTACTTCTCTCTTCCTTGGGACAATTTTGAGAGCCCAAGAGCCGATTTTGGGAGCAACTATGATGGATTTGTCGAAAGAAAGCTCACAGGTTCGGTATTTTGGAACATTTGTGAAATTTGTTGGATCAAATAATTGTATTCAAGATTAAAGTTAAAGTTAAGGGTTTAAACTGCAATTGTGCTAAAGTTAATTAGAGGGTTTATTATGTAATAAGTCAATAGTTGTTAGCTATTGGGCCTCAAGCCCATAAGCCCATTAGGCCTTTTAGCCTAGGTATTTAAAGTTTTAGTTATTTGGTTTTAGGGTTAAGATACCTCATAATAATTATTTTAGAGAATATAGTAGCCGTACGTATTCTCTATATTCAAGGGTATCAAGAACACACAAGGGTTTCATTGTTTATTCAAGGGATTGGTATGTTATTCTGAATCTTATTATCTCTTGATATTATTGTGTTCTGTGATAATTGTTTACCAGCTAGATTAATCTGGGATAACATAATTACTTGATGGATTTTGGTTATTTGAGGAGTTTGGTTTTATAAACCTTGTAAAACACCCATATTGGGGATTTTTGGGCATTTTGATAAATGAGTCATAAATGGGTGTGTTCGGTGATTTATTACACAAGTGAGATTATTTTGGTTAAAAAGGCATTTTAGATTGTTTGAAGAAACGCGTAACTTCGTGTTATGGGTCATCTTGAAGAAGTAAATGGCATAAAATCATTTGGAAGGTAACTTGTCCCAATTTAAACTGCATTGGAATCTGCACATGTATTTTGGGTATGGGTCTGCATGAAGAAAGTCAATTGCGTTATTTTTGGGGAGTCGTTAATCGTTGGTCACAAAAAGAGTTTTGAGCATTTTGGCTCGGTGTCGACTTAAAAAAGTCTTAAGGACACTTGTCCGGTTTTTAATGGCTCAAGTAGTCCAATTATGACGTACATATTAATGTATCTTGTTGCATTTTGACGTTGGTTACATGTTCGAGTGCGTTGGTCATTTCGGGATAGGCATGTAATTTTAGACTGTGTTGCATTGGATCCATAGGCACGTAAGTCAGTCTGTTTTGGGCGGTCAATTGGGTATTGCGGGGTTAAACTCCAATACCCATGTTTTATGATCGAAAACTTTACAAGCGATCGCTAGGAGGGTTGAGTCTGGTAGTGCTATAGGCAAAATAGGCACTAGGACCTCCGCCGCTTGAAGTAATGCCTGAGAGGTAGTCTTTAAGTGTGTCGGGCCTTCGGGATGGAGTTCTTCGGAATGATCCATCAAGGTCAACTAACTTGGGGTGACGCTTGTAAAGAAGTCGTAGGGACACCTGGCTATGATGTTGGGAGGTGTCATGCGATTAACGTTGCATGGGTGGCATACTTTTGTGTTTCCTCCACACTCAACGGATACGGGTCTCTCCCGTTGTCGGCTATCGGTATTTTAAATATAAGGAATGTCTTACTTTATTGTCATTGGTTCTTTATGGTCGACAGTGAATGAGGGCCTTAATATTGGATCTTCCTCCTCGTATATTAAGGTTTGAATGATCTATGTCATCCCCATGTTTTGGTAGTTAGATTCCTTTCATTTTCGGTCGCGTGAGTATTGGACCAAGTGTCCATGTTTTCGGACGTACGGAATATGCGGTTTTGATGATGATTCATAGGTCGAGTATTTTGCCCCACCCGTATTTGGGTGTTTTGGGATATAACGTTTTATCCACGTTTCTTAAATGAGAGTCGGTTCAAATTCATATTTCGAGTTAGTTTAAGTGACATCAATTTATAAAATATGTTTGAAATGAGATGTCATTCTTTGAAAGTGCATGTTATTGGAAAAGAGTTGTTTCTACGTTTTAAAGTACATTAATTGAAAGGTCGTGATTTCAAGCGAGGTTCATTTTTTTAAAAGATATATATTTACTCATGTAAAACTCTTGAACTCACTAGGCGTTAGCCTAACCTTTTTATTTGTCGGCATGTGCAACATGCTTCATTTGGGAATTAGTTCTAATGACTTTATGAAGGGAGATGTGCTAGAGGTGTGCTCGTGAATGTAAAGTCTTCAGCTTAGGTCTGGTGAAGAGCAACTTGTATTGGGGTTATGTAGCACCCGACTCTGGTTTAGACCTTGTACCTGGATGGTAGTTTGTATTTGTCGAAGTAATTATAGATTTTATTGCGAGTTATAGTGAGTTTTGATTTGTAAGAGGAATCCTTGTCCCTATTTTGATGATTATATCGAAATTTTAAATTAGTTGCTCTTATCAAATTTGAGGGTGTTACAGTAGCAGACAAAAGAGGGAGTCTACTATACATGTGATATTGGTATGTTGTGCTCTTTCCTTCACCCAAGGTTTTATTTTTCCCACTGGGTTTTGTTTCTTGGTGCAAGGTTTAGTAAGACAACAATTTATAAATCATCTTATTTTATAGACTTCTTGATTGATGTAAAAATTAAGAAATATAGTAAACTAAATAAATTGTTTATTGGTGCCTTGTACTCTTTCTTTCGTCCAAAATTTTTATTGTTCCCGTTGGGTTTTGTTTCTTTGGCATACGATAATAATGAGGCAAGGACTATGCACCATCACTCATTTGACTCGTCACAAGGGGGAGTGTTGAAGGATTACCATCATCAAAAGGAAGTATTTGAAAGAATATTTTCTTAGTATTATAATTTACCATAATGAATGTTTCATTTTCTTTGTAAACTATTTCCTATTTAAAGTGCTTATTATTAATGAGAATTACAGATTTCATTCTTTCTGTTTAATGTTGATCTATTATGCTTTTTCTATAACAAAATCTTAATCTTTTCTGAATTATGAGTTGAAAAACGAAAGAGTTAGAGCATCTCCAACAACTTATTCATTTTGGAGAAAATGAAGAAAATGGAGATTTTAGGTGTAAAATGAGTCTAACAGTTTTCCGAAAACTTTCTCCAAAATGGAGAAAGTAGGAGAGAGAATACATTTTTCTATAAATTTGGAGATATCCCAAAAAATGATTACCAAGAAAGAGAAATTATTTTTTTATTACATTATACCAATGAGAAACTTTGAAATGAATTGTTTAGGTGAGAGAAATAATATTTTATTAAATATATAGAATATTTTAATAATATAATCAATAATTTATCTCTAAGGAATTTTGACTTTTAGTTAGAACATCTCCAACAACTTCTCAATTTTTTTTTTCTAAAATAGAGAATCAAAAGTCAAAATCTCCAAAACAATTTACAACAATCTTCAACAACTTTCCCATTTTAGAGATAAATCATTGATTATGTTATTAAAATATTATATATATTTTAATAAAATATTATTTCTCTCACATAAACAATTTATTTCAAAGTTTCTCATTGATAGAATGTAATAAAATATAATTTTCTTATTTTGATAATAATTTTTTGGGATATCTCTAAATTTAAAGAAAAATGTATTCTCTCTCCTACTTTCTTTATTTTATTCAAAATTTTAAAAAAACTGCTCATTTTACACCCAACATTTCATATTCCCCCAAATAAAGAAACTATTGGAGATGCTCTTATCCATTTGGTATAGATTTTAGGGAATGCTCTTATGAGCTGCCGGGAAAAAATAGAAAGGCTGAGGTGTGTGCAAACTTTGGCCATATTAGGCGGGCAACATTTTCTGTGTTGCATTGCATTGCATTGCATTTGGTCTCCTTCACCCTCTTCATCAACCTCTGTCCCTGCCTGATTTCATTACCTCCCTCCAATCCATCACCCTTGCTTTCTTACTAGTCACTATGAACCCTAATTTCAACTGAGATTCCATCCCACCAATATTTTCAAACTAGCTAGCCCCCAAGAACAACGATTAAACGAATCGCCTTGTTAAGTAAATACATATAGATAAAAAAAAAAGATCCTTTAAGAAAGATGGGGAGAGCAATAGGTGCGGCAGTGGTGTTGGTGTTGGGGTTGATGTTACCAATGGTGGAATCAGCAATAGGGGTGAACTGGGGTACTATATCCAACCACAGGCTGTCTCCTTCCACGGTGGTGGATCTTCTCAGAGACAACAAGATTCAGAAGGTGAAACTTTTCGATGCTGATCCAGACTGTCTCCGAGCTCTAATGGGCACCGGAATCGAGGTCATGGTTGGCGTCTCAAATGACCTCTTGGCCACACTCAGCTCCTCCACTGCCGCATCCGATTTGTGGGTTTCTCAAAATGTCTCCAGATACATGGTTAAAGGCGGGGCCAACATCAAGTATGTAGCCCTTTTGCTTTCTTCTGATCTGAAACTTCAGTAATAGAAATAAACCCAAGATGCTCTAAGGATTTACACATGTCATTGATAGACCCATCATAGTAGAGGTTTTATTGATTAGGTCCCATCATCTGGTGATCTAATTGGTTACTTATATTGATGTCTTCTTTGATCTTTTTTACAAGTAAAAAAGGGCACTTGTTACATGCTTGCTATAGTTAATCAACTGCTTATGCTTATAATCTCCAGACAAGATGAAAAACCTATACTGGCTTTTACCTAAACCTGCACCAATCTGTATCTTGCTACTGTTGGAAGGATTGTGTCATATTGCATCTAAAGGGTTTTTATTTTATTTTGGGAAACAAAATCTATAAGTGGATACTTCCTCATGGCTGATATGGATAGTAATACTTGGACTCTTAGATTTTCACAGAGATGGGTTGGGAAGCAATATGCAATCAACTCAAGTGTTTGATATGATCCTAGGAGCCGAAATAGAAAGGAAGTAAGTCTGCTCTTTTTGTTTATAATATCCCTCTTTTCATTAGCAACTTCAAACAGTTTATATACGAAGTAACTTCAATGCCTCCTAGCCTAGAGAATAGGAAACAACTAAGTAGTGGTAATTCAAAATAACTAAAAAATCCGCTTTCACTGTATTAACTTGGCATGTACACCACACCCTCCACTAACCCAGATAATTAAGATTTGGTTTGTGTCCCCTCTCTACCCTGTGAACTTTATCAATGCTCCCTTCCTTGAAATGGAGCTTGTCCTCAAGCTCCGGAGCTGGAAGATATTGGTGAGTGGCCCCGACCTTTTCCCAAGTAGGATCTTCGATAGGTAAATTCTGCTGGTGTCACCTGATGACCCATGACCTCATCAGCATACGATTCCACCTCTTCAGTTGGTCCCTCTAGCAACATTAGATTTGCTCCCTGATATTTATGGCCTACTATAAGTTTGTGTTTAGAATTAAAACGTTGTCTCGAAGCCCTGTGAGTTTGTATCTCATCCCAAGGTAATTGCTTGATGTCAGGTTGAGTCACGGTTGGTGTGTTAGAAGAAATATGTGTTGTTCTCATACCTCCAGCTTGCTAACCTATTGTTTGCCTTTGAACCCAGTTGTCTTTCATACTGGCTAAGTTTATAGCCAGCTTTATTTTTTTGGATCTGAACATTTTCCAACAAGCTCAACAATTTCTGACTTGAGTCTACCCATGAAAAGTGCCTACTAACGCCTTTTATGACCACTCTCTGACCTGCTTCTTGCACAAGTCCGCTCTTCTAAATGGTGTATTCAGAGGGTTGCTAAAATATATATAGTTCTGACAGAGAGGGATTCCAGTTTCATATATTCTTCCACAATGATAACCATTGTAAAGTTTTTATCACCAAAAGCTAGCACCCTTGTTATCATAAGACATAATTGATTCAAAGGTTTAAATCTTGTTATAGTTGTATCAATGATTAAATACTCAAAAGAACATGTTTCTGATAGAGACGGAATTAATAAAAGTAAAGGTAGGCTAGCTTTTTTATTGATAGTGGCCCGATTCGAGAGGGGCAAGGTCTCCGATTACAAGGGAAGGTAAATATGATAAAACTCAGATGATTACAAAGATAAGCAAGCCTATTATTTATACTACCTTATTCTTAATATTAAATATGGTGACTGCTAAAGTTACGTGTGGTAATTGCTCCCTGTTTCCTTTGATAACCACCCACTGATTTGAGTAACTCCAGCCATTTGTTCTTTAATTGATTTGGCCTAGTGGATTCAGCCAATTCCCAAAAATAGAATTCAATTGTCCCATATTGGTAGCTGTGATCCGTTTCTTTTTCCGTGAATATACCTTTAGTGGACCTTTATCATTACTTCCCTCCCGGTAAAATGCCTTGTCCTCAAGGCAGAAAGTAGGAAATTGCTCAACGAGCAGATCATAAGTTTCCCATGTAGACTCTTCGATGGGGCGATTACACCAAGAAACCAACAGTTCTAAGTTTGGGCGGCCAGCTTCACGAACCCAACGATGAGTGATAACAGAGCTTGGTTGCCAATCAATTTCCCAGTCTTTGGTGATCGGTAAAGGTGCAGCCGGGACTAAAGGGAAGGAGCCATGGGCTGGTTTAAGCATCGAAACGTGGAAGACCGGGTGAATTCTAGCTTCGGGTGGAAGTTCCAGCTCATAAGCAACTGGACCTACCGTGCGTTTAATACAATACAGACCAAAAAACCTTGGGGACAGCTTCTCGTATCGTCGCTTAGCCAAACTTTTTTGACGGTAGGGTTGAATCTTCAAGAAGACATAATCCCCAACTTGAAATGTGAGTTCCCGTCGCTTCGAATTTGCTTGGTTTTTCATCCGATCTTGGGCCTTTTGGAGGTTTTGTCGTAGGAGCCTCAACATATCGTCCCTATCCAGCAATTGCTGTTCCAGTTCGGCATTTTTGGTTTCCCCTGCAACATAAGGAAACAAAGAAGGAGGGTCCCTGCCATAAACAACAGTAAATGGTGTTGTTCCAGTGGATGTATGGTACCCAGTATTATATGAATATTCGGCCCATGGTAAGAAAGTACTCCACTTTGTTGGTTGTTCACTAGCAAAGCAGCGTAGATACGCTTCTAAACAACGATTTAGGACTTCCGATTGACCGTCCGTTTGAGGATGGTAACTTGTGCTCAATTTCAGTTTGGTTTGACTCAATCGAAACAATTCTTGCCAAAAGTTGCTAAGAAAAACGTTTCGGTCAGAAACGATAGAGCGGGGAAAACCATGTAATCGGATAATCTCTTTGCAAAATACCGCTGATACCCCTTTAGCCGTGAATGGATGAGACAAACAGAGGAAGTGAGCATATTTGCTTAGGCGATCCACCATGACTAAGATAGTATCGAAGCGGCTTGATGGGGGCAAACCAACGATAAAGTCCATGGAAATATCCTCCCAAACTTGGCTTGGAATGGGTAAGGGCTGAAGCAAACTGGCGGGAGACAGAGTTTGGTATTTCTGCTGTTGGCATATGACACATTGCTGCACAAAAGCCCTTACATCTTGTTTCATCTTTAGCCAATAATAATGAGAGGACAGTCGCTTGTAGGGTATAATGATCGGTACGGATAAGAAAATGCCGACCCAGCAGGTAATGACTCCATTTTTGTACCGCCAGGACCAATGCCAACAACTCTCGATCATAGGCTGATTTAAATCGGTTGGATGGAGAGAACCCCTTGCTGAAGTAGGCCACAGGATGGTCCTCTTGTGATAAGATTGCTCCCACACCATCCGATGAAGCATCACACTCTATGACAAAAGGTTTCGAAAAATCGGGTAACCATAGAACTGGAGTAGACAACAAAGCCTTTTTCAAGTCGTTAAAGGCTTTAAGGGTCTCTTCTGACCAGATAAACCCATCTTTCTTGGTTAGTGCGGTAAGGGGTCGGGCTATGACACCATAATTACGAACAAAGCGTCTGTAGTACCCTGTTAACCCAAGAAAACCTCTCACTTCCTTGATTGTAGATGGTACCGGCCATGACTGAACTGACGATATCTTGTCTTCTTCCACACTAACTCGTTTCGAGCTGATCACATGTCCAAGGAACACCACCTGTTCTTGCCCAAAACAACATTTCGATAGTTTGACAAAAAATTGATTGTCATGAAGTAATTTTAAAGCCTGTTTCAAATGAAACTTGTGTTGTTCCATACTTGGACTATAAATCAAAATGTCATCAAAGAACACAAGTATGAAGCGTCGTAAGTATGGACGAAATAAATCGTTCATGATAGCCTGAAATGTGGAGGGAGCATTAGATAGACCAAAAGGCATGACCTTGAACTCGTAGTGACCCGAATGAGTGCGAAAGACTGTTTTTTCGATATCCGAGGTTGCCACTCTGATTTGATAATAACCCTATCGCAAATCGAGTTTTGAAAATACCGTAGCACCATGTAGTTCATCGAGTAATTCGTTAATGGTGGGGATCGGATATTTATCGGCTATAGTTATCTTGTTAAGGGCTCGGTAATCGATGCACATCCGCCAAGAGTTGTCCTTCTTCACCAGAAGTACGGGACTCGAAAAAGGACTGGTGCTTGGTTGAATAAAACCAGCGGCCAGCAATTGTTCCACTTGGTTTTCTATCTCATTTTTCTGGGAATGAGGGTAGCGATAAGGACGAATGTTAGGTGGGGTGGAGTTTGGTACAAGTGGGATAGAATGGTTTTGTGATCGAACCGGGGGTAAATGTTGAGGTTCTTCAAAGATGGTGGTATATTGGTTGATAACAGGTTGTAGTGGGGTGGGTATGCAGGGGGTGGTTTATGGTTCAATGGCTAGGTGTTGGAAACTGGATGATTTTTGAGGGCCGGATGAAATGCCTTGTAGTTTGTATCGCTTCCCATCAATTGAAAAAATCATGAATAATTCCTTCCAGTTTGCTTGAACCGTATTTAACGTAGCTAACCATTGAATGCCCAAAACAAGATCAGCTCCACCAAGAGTAAAAGGATGGAAGTCTGAGTGATCTTGAGGTCATTAATCTGCACAAAAAGATTTTTGCAGATTTGGCCACATCGAATTATATCCCCGTTACCGATTTGAACACCAAAAGACGTTACCGGCTGAGACGACAACTTAAGTTCATTCACCAATACATCTGAAATAAAATTGTGTGTAGAACCACCATCAATTAAAATTAAAACTTCCGTAGAATGGAGCATACCGTGGACTTTCATCGTGGTAGGATGCGGCTTTCCCAGAATAGCATGTAAGCTAATCTCAGCAGTTTCTTGTTGGTCGGAATCAAGATCAGTTAGATCCGTCATCGGAGATTCTTCAACGTCTTCATCAGCTTCTAGAACCTTGAAGGTACCGGTTTTGCAACGATGACCCGGTCCGTATTTATCACCATATCTGAAACATTCCCCTTTTAGAAATCGGTTTTGCTTCTCAGCTTCCGAAATTCGAGAAATATTTTTTGATTGGGTTGGTGTTTGGGCTAGGATGAAAGTGGTCGATTTGGGATCTGCTTGTGTGGGTTTCGAATTCGGGGTCCAAGGAGCATTTTTTCCAGACCGGTGAGGGGTGAGTTTAGATTCGAATTCCAAAGCCAGGCTCATGGCACTATAAACCGTGCGGGGTTTGTGAATTCGTACATCTGATTTTAATTCATCTTTTAGGCCATTTAGGAATACTCCTAAAAGACAGTGATCGGGCCAATTTGAAACCCGAGAGGATCTCTTAACAAACTCCTGCCGATACTCTTGCACCGTGCCAGATTGTTTAATGCTATAGAGGAACTCATCAGGGTTCTGAAACTCGGCAGGGCCAAAATTTCTGGTGAACACTTGGACCAATTCTTCCCAGAAAGTGATTGGGTGATCATTAGAGAGCCATGAATAGAGGTCCAAGGCATCTCCTTCTAAATGCATTGAGGCTATCTCCACCTTTTCTTCATCCGGTATTTGATAGTACCTGAAGTATTTTTCAGCTTTCAGCAGCCATCCACGCGGGTCTCCACTGCTAAAAGTGGGGAAGTCGATTTTGTTGTAGGGTTTATGTGGCATTCGACCCTTCCAACTGCTTTCTGCTTCGTCGTTCCTGTTTCCGCTGGACCGTTCCTTCATCTTCAAAGCTGCAATGTCTTCCTTCATCGTTTCAATTGACTCCAATTTTGCCGCTATGGCAGCCAATTGAGTGGCAATGGGATCGGGTGGGTTGTTGTCGCTATTCCGGGTTTGCACCATGTCGAGATGTTTCCCGGCAATGGAACCAAATGATAGAGACGGAATTAATAAAAGTAAAGGTAGGCTAGCTTTTTTATTGATAGTGGCCCGATTCGAGAGGGGCAAGGTCTCCGATTACAAGGGAAGGTAAATATGATAAAACTCAGATGATTACAAAGATAAGCAAGCCTATTATTTATACTACCTTATTCTTAATATTAAATATGGTGACTGCTAAAGTTACGTGTGGTAATTGCTCCCTGTTTCCTTTGATAACCACCCATTGATTTGAGTAACTCCAGCCATTTGTCCTTTAATTGATTTGGCCTAGTGGATTCAGCCAATCCCCAATAATAGAATTCAATTGTCCCATATTGGTAGCTGTGATCCGTTTCTTTTTCCGTGAATATACCTTTAGCGGACCTTTATCAGTTTCCTTCATGCTTTTAAAAATAGTTGCCTTACCTGCACTAATTTAAATGTCATTTGTTCTTGACAACACATTAATGCCTCTATGTTCAAATATTACACCTTTGGCTCAGAGTTATGGGATCTTAGACACAAGCATGACACCCTTTTGAGAGATTTAGGTAGTGTACCGCAGCTGACTGAATGGATGGTATCTTCTTAAATCACTTTTTGGGATTCGCACAACGTCCAACGCCCTTTTGAAATACTACTGCTGACCTTTATCTCCTAAGTTACTTATATATAAGCATTGTAATAATATAGAGTTAGATACCCATACCCAAAAATTGCAAAAAATACATCCTATTTTACTAGTAGAAGTTGATTAGGCAAATATGGTAATTTCTTGAGCTTTACTTATTAACTAGTAGTGCTATTGACAAATCTGTAGTTTATATTGGTAAACTATAACATGGATACTGTATATACACATATATTGGAGAAATGCATCAAGACAAATTAATGAGATTGAGTTCTTATATGTCAATAGATCGATGGTTCTGATTGTTTTAATGTCAATCAGGTATATAGCTGTGGGAAATGAACCCTTCCTTGCAAGTTATGGTGGTCAGTTCCAGTCATATGTGATGCCAGCCATAACAAATCTGCAACAATCTTTGGCAAAAGCAAACCTGGCAGGCAACGTGAAGCTAGTTGTCCCTTGCAATGCCGATGCCTACGAGTCTTCTCTTCCTTCACAAGGAGCATTTCGACCTGAGCTTTCTCAAATTATGACGGATCTTGTTACATTCCTCAATTCTAATGGTTCCCCTTTCATTGTCAATATTTACCCATTTCTAAGCCTCTATGGCAACTCAGATTTCCCACAAGACTATGCGTTTTTCGAAGGGACAACACATTCTGTCACGGATGGACCAAATGTGTACTATAACGCATTTGATGGAAACTATGACACTTTAGTTTCTGCCCTTAATAAACTCGGATTTGGTCAAATGGCAATAGTTATAGGAGAGATTGGTTGGCCTACAGATGGAGCTATCAGTGCAAATGTCAATGCTGCAAGAGTTTTCAACCAGGGACTCATAAATCATGTTCTAAGCAACAAAGGAACCCCTCTTAGGCCTGGACAGCCCCCTATGGATGTCTATCTTTTCGGTCTTCTTGATGAAGAGGCGAAGAGCGTTCTTCCAGGGAGTTTTGAGAGACATTGGGGGATTTTCTCTTTCGATGGGCAGGCAAAATATGCACTCAACCTTGGTTTGGGTAATGGGTTGTTGAGAAATGCCAAAGATGTTCATTATCTTCCATCCAGGTGGTGTGTGGCTGACCCTTCCAAAGATCTTTCTGATGTTGCGGACCACTTTAAACTGGCTTGTACTGTTGCAGATTGTACGACTCTAAATTATGGAGGATCATGTAACGAAATTGGCCAAAGGGGTAACATTTCTTATGCGTTCAACAGTTACTATCAGGTACAGAAACAGAATTCTCAGAGCTGCGAATTCGATGGTCTTGGGATGGTCACTTTTCTAAATCCGTCCATGGGTCAATGCAAATTTCTTGTGGGAGTTACTGAGAAGGTGGTCACTAACACTAAGCATCTTTCACTAGGCTCGAGTTTGCGAAGCAGGCTTGGCATCATTTGGTTATTGATATTTTGGGGGGTTGGGGCACTTGTGATTTGAATAGCGTTACTTGATGTCGGATTTTTCAGCCTTCCCGACTACTTGAATCATTGGTTAGATAGTTCTATACCACACCATGTCAAGCATTAGAAGATTATAGCCGTTTATAGATTAGCATATAGATTTTCTTGAAAGTTATGCTAGATGTTAAAACTTCATGAGCATATGATATGACACATCTGTGCATTGTAATATATGAGATGTATCCTCTGAAGCAGTTATCATCACCTCCGTTGGATATATATATATATATATATATATATATATATATTAGTAATATTTTAAGACAATTTTAGTCCTGTTATTACACGCAAAAGCTAACGATCCACTTTTATAAGTTGGAGATCAGCAGCATCCATCTTGACAACATACTTTTCCACACGTGATTAACGATTTGTAGTAGACAAAGTTGCAGCAGCGACAACCTTGGAAAGGCACATATAAAACCAATGAATATTAATCGAAACTAAAGAGATGATAAATTGTTCATAGAAAAAGATCCAACCTTGGGGATGGATGTTGCTATCAGATACTTTGGGAACTGCAGCTGCATAACTCCACATAACCAACGACGCCGCAGCTAGGAACCATATCAGAAACTTAACCAAAAATGCCCTTTTCACCATCTTTCTTTGCTGTATGTATCTATTGATTCACCAGTATCACTTTCATTTATAGACGAAGATGCAGGGCGAGTTCTAATGTGGTTTGATTGTATTTGTGTTGAAGTTGCAAGTTAATATACAATTATACAGCATGTGGTGAGATGCAAACAGGTGCTTAAAAACAAGGCCGACTATGTTGACTAATTTGATATACTTTGTAGCAGCTCAGTACATTAATTAGTGGTTGCTGAGTGGGTGCATGTATGTTGGGAAGAAGACAATAAGCCCACTTTCCCTGGTAGTGATCCATATCTTGAAGGTGGCGTCAATATCCTTCTTCACGATCCCTTAGGTCTTGATTGGGTGAAGAATTTGGAATTCAATTTAAATTCAATCTTATGTGTCTGTTTGAATGATTGTTTGGATTCGAAATTCAGGATTTCATTTAAATCCTACAAACCTAAATTTCATGGGAAATACTGGTATTTCATGGGATTTGTGTACAATAATGTTTTAAAATATGTTTAAAATATTTGTTTTATGATAATCAATTAATAAAAACGTACTTTTTTTTAATAATTATTTATATTTTTTTCATGAATTATTATTAAAAATGAAATTCAATTCTATTCAAATTCCTACAAGCGAAACACACGAAAAATTCCATATTCCTCCAAATCCCTCTGGTTCTAAATCCTTCCATGAAATCCAAATACCCCAAAACATTTCATCAAACTAAACGTCCCCTTAGCTTTCTTGTTTTCCAGTTTTTAGTTCTACTCTTCTAGACTTTTTGCGTGCCAAGGGTCTTCTTAGAAACATAAGTATGGTCTAAATACATCCTATCCTTCTCGGACGATGCCTCTGCATGTGATATACTGGGTTTGTGTAACACCCTCAAAATTGGAAAGAACAACTAATTTAAATCTTTCAATAATACCTCAAAGAAAAATAAAATCTCTTACAACAAGTCCATACTTGAAATACTATTCTAGATTTAACCATCAACGAAATGAATAGAGTCTTACATAAAGACTAATAAAAAGTCGGGTGTTACTAAACCCATCAAATATTGCTATCTCCAAATGTGCGGAAGGCTTTACCCAAGCTATTCTCGCTCGTGCAGGTAACTAGCAATCATCTCTCCACAAAGTCGTTAGTACCATTCCTCAACCGGAGCCTGATGCACATGCCAGCAAATAAAAAGGTTAGGCTAACGCCTAGTGAGTTCAAAAGTTTTCAACATGATTAAATATATCGTAAAAAGGAAAAAATGCAACTTAAATTATAATCTTTCAAAATGATCTACTTTGATATTTTAGGCGAAGGAAATACCAATATAAACGTTTTCCAATCCACACAATTTTAAAGACGAAAGTCCCAATATAAAACATTCTTTCGTAAATTAAATCCAACCCAAAAGGCACTCAAAACGAGAATAGAAATCGAACTCCCAATTTATGAAACACGGATAAAACTTTATATCCCGAAACACCCAAAACACGGGTGGGGTATAATACTCAATCCATAAATCATGGATAAAATCCATATATATAAAACGTCACCGAAAACATGGATACTAAAACTTAATACCCAAAACAACACCTTTAGGTGACGGGGGAGACTCGATTCCATTGAATTTGGCGGACACACAAAGTTAAACCACTATCAATGTTCTCGAGATTCACATAGGGCCACGGATCCCCGTATACGACTCCTCTGAGCTACCACCACAAGATACCCAAATGACCCTAGTGTCTACTCGACCTCTAGATGTGTGCCACCACAAAAGTCACAAGTTCCCGTATCCGGCTCACCATAGGCACCACCGCAAGATTTAGCTCCGTATACGGTTCTGCAGAGCACCACCGCAAACTTACATAAAAACATGACTTATGGACGACTCACTGGACTAAAACATGGACATCAAAACTCTATGATGAATAAACAAACTGGATTACATGGGCATCGAGTTCAACCACCCATGATCTATATCTCGAGCCTTTCACTAAAGGTTACACGGTCATCGAGTTCAACCACCAACGATCTATACCTCGAGTCCCCGTTAACCATAAATATATCCAGTTCCAAAACAGGGATAAAGATCCCAATTAAATCAACTAAATGACTTATATGCCTATGGATCAAATGTATTACAGTCTAAAACATTACATGACTCAAATGAATGACTAATCACTTAAACATGTAATTTCCACCAAAACGCAATTAATATGCATCATAAAACCAAATCTCCTCATCGAACCAATAAAAGTGGGCAAATGCCCTAAGACTCATTTGAGTCACAACCAAGCCAAAAGATCCACAAATCAATTGACCAATTATCAAAAGTCATAACAATGCAATAAAAAGCAATCAACCCATGTTTATGCAAACAAATGCTCCAAAATGAATGAATAAACTCCAACACAAATTTAGATTGAGATAATTCATTTTCCAAATGAGTTTATACCATTTATTTTTTCAAAACGTCCCATAACACAAAAATCAAGCATTTCTCCAAAACACACACTTAAAAATGCATTTATACTCAAAATATCTCATTCCATGAAATAAATCATTAAAATGTCAATACTAGTGATTTATTTATCCAAATGTCCAAAATCCCAAGTTTGGGGGTTTCACAAGATTTGTAAAATCTAGTATCCCAAATAAGTACAAATAATAAAATATTACAACATTTGATAATAAGTAAAACACATAAATACTTTAAATTAGACATTTTTGGCATGTACACCGTTTTCACAAATCAACTTGAACTCGCCTAGCTAAATTTAGGGTAAATCTAGATTTTCCCCAACTTGAGCTCATTTGAAGAAACTTGAATCCTCAAGCCAAAACTTCCAAAAACCTAGATCCACAAGTTTCCAACCATAAATATTCATATCCAACCATTTAGAATCGTTCCCCAAACATCTTATATCAAAATTTTCATTTTGACTAAAACCCTAGTTTTTACCTAATTTCCCCAAAATCCCCCAAACCGAAATTTGAGAAACATAAACATTAGGAAGTCATCAATGGAGAATTTATAACTCATAATAAGGGTTCCAAACTAGGAGGATGAACTCACCACTTAGGTTATGGTGAAAACTTAGAATACCCTAAACTTCTTGGAGATGGAGTTGATGATGATGAGCTCTTGACCTTTGCTTCCACTCCACCACCAAGTACTCTTAAATCTTCCCAAAACTAACAATCTATCCTTGAAAATCACTCAAAAACGAAACCATAGAATTTTGAATTGCCCAAAACGGAGTAGAAATGAGCAAGATATGACCAAATGAAGAAAATCCCGATTTTATGCACTGCAGGTCTGGCGCGACCCTGACATGCGACATTGCCCTCTGTCCTTGTCGTGGGCACTGTTGCCCGGGATGTACCGAGGGCCCATTGCCTCTTGCGACCCTGCATGCTATAGTGCCCTATGGCACTGTTGTTGTGCACTATAGCCAGACTCGTACCGAGAGTTTTTCGACCGTTCTCGACCGTTCTCCCGGCCAATCCTCGACCTTTATCTAAGAACATTTGATGCTATTATGTCATCTATCATGCCGTTGCCATAATTCATGGAACATACGTTGGGACGACCGAACACTCGGTAATGTCGGTGTTATTGTGAGATATGTCACAACCACATGTCACTATAGCCGAGACGACCATACTCTTAGTACCGTTGGTGCTATTATGACAAGTGTCACAACCACATGACATTATAGATGAGATGACTATACTTTCAGTACCATTGGTGCTATTGTGACAAATGTCACAACCACATGGCACTATAGCCATACTCCATATGTGGTTCTTCTTTTACCGATTCACTCAGTTAACCATTTTTCTTCAATTGGGATAAAAATCAAGATATTACAATCCTTCCAACCTTATAAAAGATTTGGTTCTCGAAATTTAGTTCCTACAAAACGTTTCAATACTACACAACACTTATTGGATTCCCTCGGTACCCATAAGTAACTTGGTCCTTTCACATTGACAAGAGAAATCTACTGAACATTGATGGAGTACTTTCTAGCCATATGATCTCGGTTACCTCCCAACCTTTAGGTGATACATACTACCTCCAGGGTAGCTTGTGATCTAAACTTCTCATTGACTAATTCATCCCAGCTCAACACGATTCTGAATTCGTATTACAATGATTAACACTAAACCTAAAGAATTTCCCAAGTTTCTTAATAATACACCCTTGTTATTGGCAGAGGCTTCCTTCCAGGGACGTGCCAATACGCTCTCCGAGGAGTCGATTTATTCAAATTAAACTATTGTGCAACTCCAAGCTATACTCAAACATCAAACGTTCAGTCGATAAAATCTTTACCATATCAAGAAAATCTTACTCATCGATACTTAATTACCAACATCTAATCTCCTTAAAGTTCCACCACTGCAAGGCTAACACTTCTTATGATCCAACAGGAGTACTTCCAAACATTCCAAAGATCATGGACCTCAAAAGAACAAGTCGATGCCTAAAGTCAAAATGGCCATATCGAAAAACATTGGTATGGAACTAAGTATTTCATTCCTGGTTTCATTGTGTCGAGCCCCAAATAAAGACTTAAAGTTGACACCTGATATGGAAATAAAACTCCAAATCTTGCAGCTTTTACAAACGAACCACCACATCTCCTTTATTCTCGCAGACTCATTAATATGGTATACCACCAACACATAACACACCATCAAACAAACAACCCATCAAATCAAATCCAACCCTACGCGAGCAACCATACAAGGCTTAACCCAAAGATTTACCGAAAAGGAAAGATCACCGCTTATATATATGGGATGATGACATATACCCACTACCTTAATTACTCATACGTGAACAGACTCAAGGGGCTTAATTCCCCAAAAATTCAAACATGTCCACAAATTGGATCATCCACCGTTTCGATTCCCAAACACTTCTCTAGTCCTTAATTACAACCCCTTTCACGATATGGGTTTAAATCTATAGCTCTAATGAGTTCAAGGTTTTCCAAACTAATATGCCAATTAGAATTTTTTTATAAAACTTTCAAATGCAAAAGCTTTATAACAAATAATCGTATGTATAGAAATCCACTACCGTTTACTTAATAGTTGTGCAAATTGGTCACAAACGCCATACACATAAAACCATTTCGAAAAGCATTTGATCATTTCTCACGCTGATAATGACAATAACAAAAGAGGCACAACAACTTTTCAAATGGACCCCTATGGTCCTAGCATGCATCAATCTATGTCGTGTACGTCAGATAATTTTCTACACTAAGACTGTGCAACAAATGTTTGTACAAACTCCAAAAGAGGAACTTCACAATTTCAAGCTTCAAAATTCTATCTTTTAACCATAAAATGACATAGAATAAAAGTTCCAACAAGACCCACATACATCAGTTTATTTCCCAAACTTAGAAAAATGATAGGTGCATGCGATTTGGTCAAACGTAAATTAATTTAAATCGATTTCAAACTTTAGGTCGCACGAATAAAATGCTCTTGTCCAAAAATAGTGGCTACAAAGTCATGCATACCAACAAATCAATATAATACATTGCGTGAAACAACAACGGTAAAATCAACCACCGAAGAATGCTCAAAGCAACAATTCAACACGAACTATCATAGGTCCTTTGTATGCTTACTCACAGTAAAAGTATAAATCAATTCAAATACTAAGTAGTGTACAACGAAACATACTCGTATAAAACTCAAAAGAGAAATCACACGATGTTGAAACTCCAAAAACAACATATGGGATAACATCCACCAACAAAACTCTCATGAAATAAATTTCTCAACAAGCCATAAACCAACACACACAATGAATCTAACCTACGCATTTCAATGTTCGTTCATGCATTGCAATATGTCTTAAAATAATACTCCATTAAACTCAACAAAACTCACGAAATAAAATTTCCAATAAAACTCAAACACCAAAACATGGAAATAACTTTTTCCTTTAAAACCTTAACATATGTGGAGGAGATCCCATGTCATGGTCATAAATCGTTGTTACTTGCCCGAGACCCTAAACAAGGTAAAGCGTAAATACTACAATATCCGAATATAACGTTCGACAAAAACAGGGATAAAGGAAATCGCAACAAAGTTTGCAACCATGTGCAATAAAACAATTTTATGCATGTTTAAACTCATGGTTTAAAATCTCATGGTTTAAAATCTCATGCGTGTTAAACGTCTTTCCACGGATCCAAAATACGACCCGCATGATAATTTGGGAAAGTATAAAATACTTTATGCAAATTATTTTAAAAGTAAGTTTCATGCATGAATTTTGGTCGAGACCCCAACTCTTAGGACTGAACTCACCAAGTCCAACGATCTCACTACCGACATCCGGATGCTCAACATCTTAAGGTAACCATATTCGGTTAACCTTACAACTACTTCTCGAAATAAAATCGATTCAATAGGCCTATGGTTCTAATACAACCAATTGCTCTAACCCGAAAATGGTCAACTTAATGTATTCATCATGCTTTACCGTTAGTCCAAGTGACAATGCTATAAACATCAACATCTTCTAGCTACTACTCCTCCGAAATCCATCCACTACCCCATCGGTCATCACATAAAGGCAATTCAAGCACACACATGTCACATGTAAGTTCACCATGACACTGGCCAGGTGAAATTATGAACGTACTGTACATGATTGTCCCTGTTACCCTTGTCATGATTCCTGATTCTAGTGACACTATCGACCTCAAAGTATCATATCTTAAAGTGTCTAATAGTGCAATCTCGCTTTATCTTACATAGAAGAACGCTAGTTTGAGTCTAGGTATCTGAAATCAACTCCTAAATCTCTCAAACTTAAGCTCTGATACCAACTTGTAACACCCTCAAAATTGGAAAGAGCAACTAATTTAAAATTTTCAATAATGCCTTAAAGAAAGATAAAATCTCTTACAACAAGTCCATACTTGAAATACTATTCTAGATTTAACCATCCACGAAATGAATAGAGTCTTACATAAAGACTAACAAAAAGTCAGGTGTTACTAAACCCATCAAATATTGTTATCTCTAAATGTGCAGAAGGCATTACACAAGCTATTCTCGCTTGTGAAAATAACTAGCACTCATCTCTCCACAAAATCGCTAGTACCATTCCTCAACCGAAACCTGATGCACATGCCAACATATAAAAAGGTTAGGCTAACGCCTAGTGAGTTCAAGAGTTTTCAACATGATTAAATATATCGTAAAAAGGAAAGAATGCAACTTAAATCATAATCTTTCAAAATGATCTACTTTGATATGAAAACGACCCGTTTTCCAATAATATGCATTTTAGGCGAAGGAAACACCAATATAAACGTATTCAAATCCACACAATTTTAAAGACGAAAGTCCCAATATAAAACATTCTTTCGTAAATTAAATCCAACCCAAAAGTCACTCAAAACGAGAATAGAAATCGAACTCCCAATTTATGAAACGTGGATAAAACTTTATATCCCGAAACACCCAAAACACGAGTAGGGCATAAAACTCATCCCATAAATCATGGATAAAATCCATGTATATTAAATGTCATCGAAAACATGGATACTAAAACTCAATACCCAAAACAACACCTTTCGGTGACGGGGGAGACCCCACTCCATTGAATGTGGCGAGCACACAAAGTTAAGCCACTATCAACGTTCTTGAGATTCACATAGGGCCACGGATCCCCGTATACGACTCCTCTGAGCTACCAACACAAGATACCTAAATGTCCCTAGTGTCTACTCGGCCTCTAGATGAGTGTCACCACAAAAGTCACAAGTTCCCGTATCTGGCTCACCATGGGCACTACCACAAGATTTAGCTTCGTATACGGTTCTGCAGAGCACCACCGCAAGCTTACAAAAAAACATGACTTAGGGACCACTCACTAGACTCAAACATGGATATCAAAACTCTATGATGAATAGACATACTGGACTACATGGGCATCGAGTTCAACCACCCATGATCTATACCTCGAGCCCTACGCTAAAGGTTACACGATCATCGAGTTCAACCACCAACGATCTATACCTCGAGTCCCTGTAAACCATAAATATATCCAGTTCCAAAACATAGATAAAAATCCCAATTAAATCAACTAACTGACTCATATGCCTATGGATCAAATGTATTACATTCTAAAACGTTACATGACTCAAATGAATGACTAAGCACTCAAAACGCAATTAATATGCATCATAAAACCAAATCTCCTCATCGAGCCAATAAAACTGGGCAAATACCCTGAGACTCATTTGAGTCACAACCAAGCCAAAAGCTCCACAAATCAATTGACCAATTGTCAAAAGTCATAAAAATGCAATAAAACGCAATCGACCCACGTTTATGCAAATATATGCTCCAAAATGAATGAATAAACTCCAACAAAAATTTAGATTGAGATAACTCATTTTCCAAATGAGTTTATAGCATTTATTTTTTCAAAACATCCCATAACACAAAAATCAAGCATTTCTCCAAAACACACACTTAAAAATGCATTTATACTAGGGGTGGCAAAAAGTGATGTTGGATCATAAATTGTATTCAAGATTAAAGTTAAAGTTAAGGGTTTAAACTGCAATTGTGCTAAAGTTAATTAGAGGGTTTATTATGTAATAAGTTAATAGTTATTAAGCTATTGGGCCCAAACCCATTAGAAAGCCCATTAAGATTAAAGCCCATATGGCTTAGGTATTTAAAGTTTTGATTAGTTTAGATTTAGGGTTAACCTTAAAAGAACTCTGATAATTTTCTAAATAGTCGATATACGTTTTCTCTGTATTCAAAGGGTATCAAGAACACTCAAGGGTTTCATTGTTTATTCAAGGGATTGGTATGTTACTCTGAATTATATATCTCTTGATTATTATTGTGTTGCTTGATTACTTGATTGATTGTTTACCAACTAGATTAAATCTGGGATAACAAGTGACACAACCCGCCAACCCAACCCGAACCCAACCCAATAGTAGCAGGTTGGGTTGAGAATTTCAACCCATTTAAGTTAAATGGGTCAACCCTCCTAACCTATTTATTAATTGGGTCTGGGTTGGGTTGAAATTTTCAACCTGTTTTCAACCTGATTTCGACCCATTTACAACTTGATTTCGACCCATTTACAACCTGTTTCTAACCCATTTACAACCTGTTACTAACCCATTTATAACCTATTTCTAACCCATTTATAATATTACCTAATAATTTTTTTAGTTATTAATAAATATAATATAAATATATATAATATAATTTCAATATTAAAATTTGAAATTAAAATTGAAAGTAACCCTAATAGGAAATAGGCGCCGCTTTCTTAGTTTCTTCCTCATTTCCTCTCTAGTCTGAAGTCACCTCCCTCTCCTCTCCCTTTGTTAACGGCGACTCCTCATACGCCGGAGTCCAAAGTCCTCTCTCTCTGTAATCTGTTCAACGGTTCGGTTCTATACTTCCACGAGGACCACGACGAGTTCCAGATCCAGATTCCAGACTTCCATTGTTCCACGAGACCACGACGAGTTCACGACTTCTGTTCCAGAAAGCGTAAGTTCAAGAGTTCCAGAATCCAGATTCCAGACTTCCACTGTTCCAGACGAGTTCACGACTTCAGTTCCACTTCAGTTCACAACTTCACGGTAAACTTCTACAATCTGTCCATTTATTTACAATCTGTCCAGAATTGAAGTCGTGAACTCGTTTTCTGGAACTGAAACATTATAACATATTGTATTAACGACTCCATAAAAACATTATAACTCGTTTTCTGGAACTCTGGAACTGAAATTTTCTGGAACTCGTTTTCTGGATTCTAGAACAGTTTTCATAATGTTTTATGGAACTCGTTTTCTGGATTCTGGATTCTGGAACAGAAAACTGAAGTTCCAGACTTCCATAATGTTTTCTGGATTCTGGAACAGAAAACTGAAGTTCCAGACTTCCATAATGTTTTCTGGAACTCGTTTTCTGGATTCTGGAATAGTTTTCGTGGACTCTGTAATACAATATGTCCATTTATTGATTAAATCTGAATTTATAATATGTCCATTTATATACAGGTCTACAATCTACAATCTATAACAGTGAACATTGAACAATTTGATCAATGAGTAAGTTTCTAATCTGTCCATTTATGTTTTTAACTTTTTATTTGATCAATGACTAAGTTTCTGTCCATTTATGTTTATGTTACTGTGTTTGACATGGCACTATAACTTCCATCAATATGTTTATGATTATAATGTTACTGTGTTTACAATGTTTCTGCTTATAATGTTACTGTTTTTATTCGCTATATAATCTGTCCATTTATAATGTTTCTTTTTTTTATTCCATTTTAGTGAGTAACACAGTTGAAAATTCGGAAGGAGATGATCTACAATCTCCTCCACCTCCATCAAAGAACAATGAGAAGAAGCCGATCAACCAATTAAAGCCGAACAAAGGTAGTGTGGATGTCAAACGTCACAGAAAACTTACATCTGAGGTTTGGAATAGCTTTGAGTTTATGGACCCTGATGAAAATGGTGAGTTATATTGGAAATG
The DNA here is from genome assembly GCA_023525745.1 of Arctium lappa. NCBI lineage: Eukaryota > Viridiplantae > Streptophyta > Magnoliopsida > Asterales > Asteraceae > Arctium > Arctium lappa. Next base: position 40,372,274 of record CM042052.1, read on the forward strand.
TAAACAATGTGGTCAAGTTTATAATGCTGAAACTAGCATGGGTACGGGGAATTTGAAACGCCATATTAAAAATTGCAAAAAAAGTCGATTTAAGGATGTTGGGCAGATGGTGTTGGAATATGGTAGTGGCGGTTCAGGTTCGTTAACTAGTAGGCTCCCAGATTTTGACCCTAATGTTTTTCGTGAGCTATTAGCTAGTGCGGTTGTGAAACATGAATTGCCATTTCAATTTGCTGAATATGATGGAATTAGGAAATGTTTCAATTATTTACATCCTGAGGTGAAAGTTGTTTCAAGGAATACCATAAAAAATGATATTATGAAGATGTATAGGATGGAAAAGTTGAAAATAAGAGATAATTTAAGTTGTATTCCTGGTAGGATTTGCTTGACCTCTGATTGTTGGACATCAATAACCACTGATGGATATATGGCCTTGACCGCCCATTTCATTGACAATTCTTGGAACTTGCAAAAAGTGATTCTAAATTTTAGTTTCTTGGCTCCACCTCACACTGGTCTTGCTTTAAGTGATCACATATTTAGTCTTTTGAAGGATTGGGGGATTCAAAAGAAAGTGTTTTCAATTACTCTAGATAATGCTTCTTCTAATGATGCAATGGTTGACTTTTTGAAGTATGGACTTGATTTGGTTTGTCAAGGTGCATATTTTCATGTTAGATGTTGTGCACACATTATGAACCTAATTGTGCAGGATGGGTTGAAAGAGGTTGATGATGCTATTATAAAGGTTAGAGATAGTGTCAAGTACTTTAGAGGTTCTCAAGCTAGGAGGCAAAGGTTTTTAAGTAATGTTGCACATGTAGAGCTACAATCTTCAAGGGGGTTGCAACAAGATGTTCCCACTCGATGGAACTCGACTTACATTATGTTGGAGTCGGTTTTGTACTATAAAAAAGCTTTTATTCATTTGCAAAACACCGATGCTAATTATTTGCATTGTCCAACAAATGAGGAGTGGGGAAGAATTGAAAGAACTTTCAATTTCTTGAAGGTCTTCTACGAGGTAACTTGTGCTTTTTCTGGGTCTAAGTATACTACTACCAATCTGTATTTTGCTAATGTTTTGACGGTTAGAGTGTTGTTAAACAAAGAAAAAGACAACCATGATATGTTTATGCAAAAAATGGCTACTCGGATGTATGTGAAATTTGAGAAATATTGGGCTGATTTTAGCACAGTTATGGCGTTTGCGGCTGTTTTGGATCCACGGTATAAATTTCAGCTTGTTGAGTGGGGTTATGAGAAAGCTTATGGGGAGGGGTACAAATCCGAGTTGGCATTAATAAAGGAGAAATTGTTTTCATTGTTTAAAGAGTATGTGGATGAGTCAAATTTGAATAAATCTAAAGTTGGTCAACCTAAGAATGGCTCGTTGGACTCTCAAGAAGAATCTCAAGATGTGCTAGATGCAGTTTCTGCTTCACTTTTGATGGTATGTTATATATTTACTGTTTTTTATACATATTCTATTTATCTTCTAATTGTTTGTTGTCTATATGGACTTTGATGACTTTTCAACCAAGGTGACTTCTCAAGCCGTTAAATATGAGCTTGAATGTTATTTAGAGGAGAAGCTCACGCCTCGCGTGAAGAATATAAACATTTTGGACTACTAGAGAACTCATGAGATTCGGTATCCAACTCTTGCTCGGATGGCTAGGGACATCTTAGCTATCCCAATATCAACCGTGGCATCTGAATCTGCTTTTAGCATTGGCGGTAGGGTTCTTGATGCTTATAGAAGTTCGTTGAAGTCTTCTACAGTTGAGGCTATTATTTGTCTAAGAGATTGGGTTTATGGAGAAGGTTTGTTCTAATTTATTATTTGTATATTTCGTATTATCATATAAAACTATTTATTTGGTATAACTAAGTTGGTTAATTTATTTATTTCTATAACACAAATGGAATCGCAACTTGAGGCGTTATATGGAGCAATCATGACGGAGAAGATGGAAGATCGAGAGGAAAGTAATACCGAGAATGAAGTTGTAGCCGATGAAAGCGCAAGTCGAGTTACTTAGAAACTTTTTTGGAACTATGATTTATTTAACTATGTGGTTGTGGGAAACTTTGAACTATTTATTTTACTTTTTGGTTGTGTTTTATTAAACTTCGAACAATTTTTTTGACGTTGTCGTGGAATGAAGTAGTTTAAGCATTTTTATTTCATTTAGAATTTTAAATTTAAATGGGTCAACCCAGGTTCAACCCATTTATTTAACAGGTTGGGTTGAGATAGTCATAAATAGGTCAACCCGCTACGAACCCATCAACCCAACAGGTTGGGTTGGGATGAAAATCTCAACCCATTTAATTAAACAGGTTGGGTTGGGTTGAGATTTTCAACCCAATTAACAAATGGGTTGAACCCGAACCCAACCTGACCTATTTACACCCCTAATTTATACTCAAAAGATCTCACTCCATGAAATAAATCATTAAAATATTAATACTTGTGATTTATTTATCAAAATGTCCAAAATCCCAAATGTAGGGGTTTCATAAGATTTGTAAAATAAAGTATCCCAAATTAGTACAAATCATAAAATATTACAACATTTGATAATCATCAAGTAAAACACATAAATGTTTTAAAATAGACATTTTTGGCATGTACATCGTTTTCACAAATCAATTTGAACTCACCTTGCTAAATTTAGGTTAAATCTAGATTTTCCCCAACTTGAGCTCCTTCGAAGAAACTTGAATCCTCAAGCCAAAACTTCCAAAAACCTAGATCCACAAGTTCCCAACCATAAATATTCATATCCAACCATTTAGAATCGTTCCCCAAACATCTTATATCAAAACCTCCATTTTAGCCAAAACCCTAGTTTTGACCTAATTTCCCCAAAATCCTCCAAACCGAAATTTGAGAAACATAAACATTAGGAAGTCAACAATGGATAATTTATAAATCATAATAAGGATTTCAAACTAGGAGGATGAACTCACCACTTATGTTTTGGTGAAAACCTAGAATACCTTAAACTTCTTGAAGATGAACTTGATGATGATGAGCTCTTGACCTTCGCTTCCACTCCACCATGAAGTACTCTTAAATATTCCCAAAACTAACAATCTATCCTTGAAAATATCTCAAAAATGAAACCACAACATTTTGAATCGCCTAAAACGAAGTAGAAATGAGCAAGATATGACCAAATGAAGAAAATCCCGATTTTATGCACTGCAGGTCTGGCGCGACCCCTGACATGCGACAGTGCCCTCTGTCACTGTCGCGGGCACTGTCGCCGGGGATGTACCGAGGGCCCATTTTCTTTTGCGACCCTTCCATGCTACAGTGCCTTATGGTATTGTCGCTGTGCACTGTAGTCAGACTCGTACCGAAAGTTTTTCGATCGTTTTCCCGGCCGTTCCTCGACCGTTCTCCCGGACAGTCCTCGACTGAGATCTCGGAACATTTGATGCTATTTTTTCAGCTATCATGTCGTTTCCATAATTCATGGCACATTCATTGGGACGACCGAACACTTGGTAACGTCGTTGCTATTGTGACATATATAACAACCACATGTCACTATAGCCGAGACGACCATACTCTTAGTACCATTGGTGCTATTATGACAAGTGTCACAACCACATGGCACTACGACCATACTCTCAGTACCATTGGTGCTATTATGACAAGTGTCAAAACCACATGGCACTATAGCCATACTTCATATGTGGTTCTTCTTTTACCGATTCACTTATTTAACCATTTTTCTTCAATTGGGATAAAAATCAGGATGTTACAGTTTGTTTGGTTTAGTTTCTCGGAATAGGTCATGGTCTCATGAAAAACGAAATCGACCTTATATTGAAACCTCTTGTGTAAAATCTTAAGAAATTAAATCAAATGATGACTTGTGAACGTGAGAATTACTGATCTAAAAGAATTATTATCCCCCATTATGAATGCTAATATTTCCGAACTAAGATATCATAGGAATCACCCTCAAGTTAGAAATTTTTGTAGTGTACATACAATCCTTCATAAATATTGTTTGGGTAAAAATTTGTAATAATGACCGACGAGGGTTATATCTATGACAAGATCTATGTCACCGAATGATCGTCAATATCCACAATAACGACGATATCCTCGACAATCATGATACACATGACCATCAATTGTCAATATTGTAGATATATTATCCTCGACTGACACTAACGTTCATATATCTTCAAGGACCGTTATCTTGGTAATTTATTGCAAGTCTTAAAGATTTATTATCAAGATCTACTTCATTAATACACCTGGAATAACCAATGACAAGCATTCAAGAACATCATTAAGACAACCTTTATCCTCATAAAGATCATCAAGGAATAACTGTTACGAACCACTTATAAAAGGGCCAAACACGTTCAAGCAAAGGATATCATCATCTGATCACCAACTGCCACAAGAACAATATTGTGAATACAAAGCACAAACTGCAAAGCATTATCAAAGAGTTCTTTGCTATTTTTTTAAGTTTACATATATCATGTCGTGCTTATCCATGACCTATACTTGTAATCGTTATTATTAAGGACGACATCTCTGTTTGACGTCCATAGTGCACCGACGATAGTCCATATCGTCTGCGGTTTTTACCCTTGACGGGGTTTTCCGCATTACCAAATCTCTTGTCTTCTTTATTGTTTTTGCTGTTTGTCTTGTTTATTTTGAACGTTTTATCTTTAGATGATTAGCCTCACAATCCAAACCTTAAGTTATACTTGGGTAATATTTGGCATAGATAGTTTGACGCCCACCGTAGGCCTACAACTAAACAAGCCTTTTTTTGGACTTATATTTCATCTTTTGTGTAGGAAATATAATTGCTTCTGCAGGTAACCATCAAGATATTATCGCTCGATTACAAGCAGAAATAGAAGTTGGTCGCCATCAAATAGCTCAATTGGTTAAGCAGAACAACAATCTCCTACAAAGAATATCTACTTCTGTAAATGTTGCAGGACCATCTTTCTCCCATTCTCTCCCATCAAGTTCCTTGAACATGACATCATAAAATGGTCCTCCATTTCTTAATACCACAACCAATGACTCCACATTCTCAAGTTCTACCCCCCACCATTCCCACCGAATAGGACCTTCTTTCCTCGAGCCACTATCCCATTGTCGTCGATATCCATGACAACCATGCCTGCCATCATTTCCTATTCCATGTATCCCATTCTTCACTCATGACGTCCAACATGATTCAGGATCATCCCATAGAAACGGTTTCCTGCGATTGTTGGCTTTCATGCTCAAGGCTCTAGGGTAACACCTCCTGTTATGTCAATTTTGTTAGTGAATGTCCAAAAACTAATCATACGATGTTTTGTTTCATGAAACTAATAAATAAATAAAAGACATTGCCCAATTTATTATGTCTATGTTATATTATGTGTTTTTAATTATTCATAATAAATAACCTTAGAATAATGTATTCTAAATGTCCCTAGTTAAATATTATTTTGGGTTTAAGGGTTGAAGTAATATGATAATGACTAACATATGTAGGGATTCATATAGAGATATTGAATCTATATATGGGTACAAAATGGAGATTTTGTGTATCGGACGTAACTCGCTATGAGAACACTTCATTGGATGTCATGTGATTGCCATAAGTGTTTCTCATGTGGTCAATGTACATGTAATTCTTTGACTTGAGAAATATGGAGTTTGTTATGTGTGAGTAATATATTTTGACATTTGTAGCTAATCATTCCGTAACTGGGTGACCGAATTATTGTTGGGTATGTCATAAATCACATGGTAGAACTAGCATGTATCGAGATAGGATTTGTCCCTCCTTTATGACGGGAGTGATGTCTCTGGGCCTCTTGATAAATATATATACTAAGGAAATGCATGCATGCTCAAATAAATGATATAAGATATCAATTTCTATTTTTATTAATATATTAGGGAATCAAGAAACTAGAGATTGGACATAACGAGAATGACACATTCAATGTCTCGTGTTCAATCTGGACATCAAGGACAAAAGAATTAAATGTGTAAACTAAAATTGACTACAAACGGATAATTTGTTGTATCACCAATTCTCGTCATTTGGGTGACGATGATGTATTGCTAGATGCCGCATATCATTTATAACTATAAATACGAGATTTATATTTATTACTAACATGTCGAGAACCCATTGGGCCACACACTTTGAACATATCCAAATAAGGAGTTTCAATAATTAAAATGTTTAATTATTATATTTGATTTGTATTGATTTAATCTGATTAAATAAAAATCAGATATTATTTTGTTGGACATTAAATAAGTTGACTAGGTATGGTTGTGTAAAAAAGTGATGGTGCATGACCACTCTTATACTCAAGTAAGGTGTGGAGATGGTGGTGATTTTTAGGCCATACTTCCATCACCATATAAAATGTATGATATTTTGCAAGAGTTTAGGCTTGCAATTCTCTCTCAAAATCACCTACAACTAGTGCTCCCTTTTCTTTCTAAGTTTTGAACCCGTGACTAGCATGACGAGAAGGCAAATGATTCGGATTGTTCGCGTAGATACTGTGGAGGCATCAAGCTTTGTTTGTTGCTGTGATTCAAAGTCTTGTTAACTGTGAGGTATGATTTCGAAACACCCAATTTATTCCGGTTCGTATGGATCCTTGGAGGGTTACGGTTTTATGTTCTGCTGTGCTTGAGATCTTGTAACCCAACAAATTCCTCAGCCAACCAATAACTAAGACTATCTCACAACTCATCGCCTCAAACTATTAGAGGAACACAATGATAAACTCCTGATAGTCCAAGATCAACTAAATCCTAGAGAGAGAAAGTAGAGAGAGAGAGCATGAAGCGCAAAGTAGAAGTTGTATTGAATGAGGCGTGAAAGTGTTTCAAACAACCAAGACCAAAAGGACTTAAATACCCTTGGTCAATACAACACAGTATTAGACACTAAACATAATATTTGACCAAGCCTATAAATACAATGATTACTATAAAATCAGACTTAACAATCTCCCCCTTAGTAATCATTGGCGCTTTGGTCTTCAAAAACCATCTTCTAAATCAACATGGACCAACTAAGCGACTTTGCGAAGCATTCTGACTTTTTGAAGAAATTTCTTCTCATCATCTTTTAAGCTCTGTTGTCTTTACTGCCTTTACAAGACTGGACCAGTTTGAAATAAACTTGAAAGAACATTTGGTTCATCAACTTGTGCTCTAGACGACACACCTCTTTTAAATGATCTTGAAGAAGCTGTGGTGATCGGAGCTTGAACAGCAACAGACAAGTAAAGTTGAAGAAATTTTGAATCTTTGAGCGAATCTTGATCAACAGATAAACTTTTGAGCTCTTTGTCTCTTTATCATCTCCTTAACTTCACTTAACTTCTCCCCCTCATGACCTTGATGATCTGGATCAACTTGGTCATGCATATGTTGGAGACGAGACAACTTAAGATCTGCAAAATCAAAGAAACGGAGAAAACAAGGAAGATTTGCGCTACAAGTTGGTGGCGCAAAGTGAGATTTGTGCGACATGCAGGAAACACAGAACATGCTTTGCGCTAGAAGCTGTTGGCGCAAATTAAGCTTTGCTCTACCAACTGGTGACGCAAATCTAACTTGGAGTCTGAAATTTTTTACCTGATTAGCTCTTTGACTCCCCCTACACAAATGCACTAAATTTGACAATTCAAGTTAGCATTTGTATAGAAAATCAGATACTCCCCCTCAAAAACAGATATGATCATTAAGAAAAATTCTCCTTTTTCACTCCCCCTTGAATAATGCTCAAACCCATTAAGATATAAATGAGAACACAATGATTGAAACATCAACGTAGAAAGAAAAATATACTGAATATGTATTTTGAAACGACTAAATATATACAAATTTAAACAGAAACAAATAAACTTCTACTTAGTAAAATATCACAATAAAATCCAATAGATGAAATCAAATGTATGTTTTTGGATATAGAACAAAGTTTTATTGCATATCAAGTTAAGACATGTTCAGTTTCAAAAACTTTCATCAATCTATTCAGTGTGCTCGCATGTGAACTCAAATTAGCTTCAAGAAAATGCAATTCTAAAAATATAATAGAGAACTTTTGTTGGGAACTGAAGATGTGAACAAGTCTTTAATACTGCTAGTTCAGAATTACTACTGCCAGAGGACTTCAAAAGTTAATACTGCTAGGTATTACTACTTCTAGTAGAATTAATATTGCTAGTAAAAGTTAGTGCTGCTTGAACAAAGTTAGTACTGCTTAGCTAGTTAGTACTGCTAGAGGTTAGTGCTGCTTAGTAGTTAATGCTGCTCTCAGTTAATACTGCTAGTTAGTTAATACTGCTCTAGGTTAATACTGCTTATGTTCCGAATACTATAAATACCCCTTGCCCGCCTAAAAGTTCATAACGACCCTTTGCATACTGTTCACTTGCGCTCTAACCCCTTTTTCTCTCAAGTACTAAATTTTCAGGCAAGAACTTTCAAGCTCAATGGCATCCATGGCATTCATCGACGAGCACAATGAGATAGTTATGCTCCAAAAGCCAACACAAGCTGAAGGGTTTCACCAAATAGTCGACTTTTTGAAGACAAGTCACATAGCTCATGCGCTCACTGTGTCTCCTACCATCTTCATAGAGCATCAGAGGCAGTTCTGGGCTAATGCCACCATTGTTACTGAGAATGGTGTGCGAATGATCAAGACAAGGGTGTGTGAAAAACCCCTAACAGTTACTGAAGAGGTGATAAGCATCTGTCTACGTCTAGATGATGCTGCAGGTATAACCTCTATTCCTAATGAGGAATTATTCTCAACTCTTACAAGAATGGGGTATGAAGGCCCATTGGGGATTTTCAAGTTTTTCAAAGCTAAGTTTTCACCCCAATGGAGGTTCTTTGTTCATACCTTGATTCATTGTATTTCTAAGAAAACAACTGGCTGGAGCCAATTTAGCAGTCCAATTGCCTATGCATTGGTATGTTTACCCACTGCTAGAAAATACAGCTTTTCTTAAATGATCTTCAATGATCTTGTCTCAAACCTGGACAACAAGAAGAGTTTCTTCATGTATCCCAGGTTTGTACAGACAGTTATTACCAATGAATTGACGGATATACCTCACTTTGATGGGGTATATGTACCTAAACCCCCTAAAGGCAAGGTCTTCTCAAATATGAGAAGATCTGCTAGGGACTCGGAAGGAGTTGACACCCCATTGTTCTCCACAATGATGGTGGTGTCCCAACCACAAGAAGGTATGGCAGCAGGGTCAAGGCCCTCATTAGACAATCCCACTGCTAGCCAATCCCAACCTTCCCACTCTATATCAATCCCCCAGTCTCTTCTTGATAAACCAACTTCACCAATCATCCAAACATACAAAAGGAACCAGGTAAAGAAGGCTCCTTCCCTTCTTGTACCTTCACCCACTAAGCCTTTAAGCCCTCTAAGGGAGGATTCTCCCTTAGAGAATATCTACAGGGAAACCAATAGGGTGTCTCCCAACCTTGAGGAGGTGCTCTCTAAGGAGATGGATGAGTATATGGGAATGAAGGCTGCCACTACTTCTGCTAGCACAGAGAAGGACAGTGGTAACATCTCTAAGACCTTCCCCATGGCAACTTTGAATGAGCAATCATTCAAAGGTCCCAGGTGCCAAGAAACCACGGGGGTGGATAGTGCTTCTGCTAGGCAGAAGGCTTCCATTACAAAAAGATCCCATGATCCTTCAAAAGAGGGTAACACTTCTGGAGAAGGTGAGGACATATATAACTACTATGAATTGATGGAAACAATGGGAAACATCAACCAAGATGTTATTAAACAAGGGAAAGAAATAGAAGAAATGAAGCTGGTAATATTGTCCCAACAAGTGCAAATTACCAAACTCAAGCAACTGGTGAAGAGGTTGGTACATAAAAAGAAAAAGAAACAATTTGTGCTAAAGAAGAGGGTCAGTGCTAAAGATGCTTCCAAAAAGGGGGAGAATTCAAGTTCAGAACAGATAGATCAACAGATTGAGGGGGAGTTTGTTGAAGAAAAGAAATCTGCAGAAACAACACCAGCAGCAGTTACAACCCCAGAAGCAGAAATGGTTACTCCTGCTGAGCCAAAACAAGCAGCAGAAACTGTTAGTGCTGCTGAAACTTCACAAGTAACAGAGTTAACACCAACAGAGATTGAAGTAGCAGAAATGCTTGTCAAAGCAAAGAATGACACTCCCAAAGCAAAGGGAGTGGTCATAAATGAAGGGGGAGCAAAGAAAATAGAGAAGAAAGAAATGGCTGCAGATGCAAGGAAAAAGGGAAAAGCAAAGATGATAGAATCTGATCAACCATCCAAAAAGCAAAGGATGATTGAGTCAGATGAAGCATTAGCAAAGAAAGTGCAAGAAGAGTTAGATCAACCAGAAAAGGAGCAGGTTAAAAAAGACAGAGAAATGGCCAGAGCACTTGCAAATGAGTTAAATGAAGCATTCCAGAAAGGGTTGGAAACAGAGAAGGCAAAGCAAAGAGCAATGAGCTTGAGAAAGGCTATGATGGCCAAAACAAGTGCTAAGAAGAGAAGACCTTCACAAACTTACCTTGCAACTCAGGAAAGAAACAAAATGATAACTTTCTTGAGGAGTGCAATTGGTGTAAAGAAAGAAATGTTTGTGAAGATGACTTTTGATCAAATCAAGGATCTCTATGAGAAAGAAATGGGGAAGTTGAAGAGTAATGAAAAGGATAGAGTGGAGTTTGAAAAGAAGGCCAAGGAGAGACATGATGTGAATATTAATCAACCATTCCCTGAAAGTGAAGAGGGAACTCCTATCAAAGAAAAGGCAGAGAAAAGGGAAGAAAAGAAGAAGGAAGCTACTATAGGGCAAGTTCAAAAGATTCTGAAGAGAACTAAGATGATGGCCAAAAGAAAGAAGATTGTAAAGAAGCCTAGAGTAGAAGAAGAGAAAAAGGTTGCTAAAGAAGAAGAGGCACCTAAGAATGAAGCTGAATCTCAGGAAGTACCACAGAGTTCAGATGTAAATATGTACATGGTGGTAATGGATAAAATTCCAAAGCCTATCTCAGCTGAACCTGTTGGATTCAAACCTCCTGAAGTTATCCACTGGGATATTATGATGGTGGATGGCAAAGAGTATATCAGATTGAAAAGAAAGGATGACAAGTATGAAGTCTACAACACTTAGAACAAAATTGTCAGAGAGTGTTCAAGATCTGATTTGGAAGAAATGTTTGAAGTGGGTATGAAACTACATGCAGATCAGTTGAAAGCTCCAAGGTTACCAATAGTGAAGCTGGTCATGGAATACTTGTGCATATTGTTCTGTTATCCCAGATTAATTCTAGTTGGTAAACAATCAATCAAGTAATCAAGCAACACACTAATACTCAAGAGATATAAAGATTAATAATAATGTACCAATCCCTTGAATAAACAATGAAACCCTTGAGTGTTCTTGATACCCTTTGAATACAGAGAAAACGTATAGCGACTATTTAGAAAATTATCAGAGTTCTTTCAAGGTTCTTTTAAAACTAAACTAATCAAAACTTTAAATACCTAGGCCATATGGGCTTTAACCTTAATGGGCTTTCTAATGGGCTTGGGCCCAATAGCTAATAACTATTAATCTATTACAATTTAAACCCTCTAATTAACTTTAGCACAATTGCAGTTTAAACCCTTAACTTTAACTTTAATCTTGAATACAATTTATGATCCAACAATCTCCCCCTTTGGATTCAAGATTAAATTTTTTTTGCAATTGTCTTCGGGTCTTCACTTTTCTTTTCTTTTCTTGAAAAACTTCAGATATGACATTGATAGCTTCAAAACTTCAAAACTTGATATCTTTAAACAATCTTCAAATCTTTAAAATCTTTGAAAATTTGAATATCTTCAGATCTTCAGATTGTATTCTCCCTTTTTTTTTTTATCTTCTCCCCCTTTTTGATGAGTGGTGAGAATCATCATCATCAAAACATACCAAAACAATCTCCCTCTTTTCAAGACAATCTCCCCCATTGTGTATGATGACGTAAGCACAGTCTTCATGTATCGAGCCCTGGAAATAAGAGCAGTCTCTCCAAATGGAAAGAGTGATTATTTCAATCTTTTCAGATAGAAAGTAGTAACCGTTTAAATCTTTTCAAATTCAAACAGTTTTAAGAGTTGTAACCCTGAATCAACAAATGACTTAGTTAGAATGCCTGTCAGTAACACAAAGTTACTGAGTAACACAAAGTTACTATATAAGGAGCTGGTTTGATGTAGACTCCCCAGGTCTTCCATTCAATCATCGAATAACACATGGTTATATATGAACGTTCTGACAGAAAACAAATTTCAGTGTGCTCGTGCATGTGTATGAAAGAAATTAAGCATAGATGATTGCTTTTCAATTTAGGCTCAAAGTATGTAAACTTGTTGAGACAACAACAAATTATACAAAGACTCAATGTGCATGAGAAAGGGTTCGAAGGTGGGGCAACTTTCCTTCTTTTTCAATATTAGTATCTTCCAAATGAAGAACCAATAGCGTATGTGCTGCGTCCCCAGAAAATGTGAAACATTCTCTTTTTGAGAAAAGAATGAGTAGTTGGTGGGGTTGTATGCAAGAGATGGCATGGGTTAGGTGCCTTTTTCAATGATGGTCACCAAAGAATGTGAACCAATCAGATTATGTGGCTGCCCGGCTCAGAAAGTGGTTTGGTGCAGAGTTTAATATTCTTTTACTCTGTTCACTCACCCTCTTTCTTTTAATGCTCACTTCTAACCAATCTCTCTTTTCCATTTTACCTCTTCACACACCATCACTCAATTCTTTTGACCCTTCTCCCCTCAATCACTCAGGGAATACTTCCTGGGTAGGAAACACTGGTTATCGTGAATCCATGGAAGTTCTGTTAAGTTCTCACACTGAATCCCATATATTTTCCTAAAAGAACATGTTGTTCAACAGGTTATTGTACATGTAAGCACAAATACCACTTGTTACATGAAGAATAAAATATTCGGAGATGTCAAAACAGAAGATGTTTGACGATGCAATTCTCCCCCTCAAACTAAAAGAGTTTGACAATTAAGCTCATATCATTTTATCATGAAGAATAATATTTTGTAGAATCAAAAACGAATGTTGTTTATATGAACAATATATAAACATATTTTCAATGAAAGCACATGAAATGACGTTTGATTCAATCAACAGTGAATACAAATAACGTGAGTATTACCATAGAAAGATTTAATTTTTGATACATGGTAATAACAAAGTCAAATAGAATGTTCTGAACCGTTATGTGTATGAAAACTTGACAAAGTATATTGACAAGATAAAACGCAAGTATTTATCTTTAAGAACACACGGTCAGATAAGCATTTAAGTATCCAAAAGTCTGTTAAAATCACAGATATTCTCCCCCTTAAATCACTATAGGTTTTTTCTTTTTATTTTTAAATTAACCAGGAAATAAAGCATATAAAAAATAGATAGAGCACTGAAGTGCGGGTTCTAATCCGATGTGATTAGAAGCCATAGTCACTTGAACCAACCTGCATAAGTGAAAGAAACAATGGTAATCATTTATGAAAATGATTCCTTTCTCGTTAACAACAGTTGGAAAATAGCACACTATCAAGATATGTAATACTCCCCCTTGAATCACGAGTAAGGTTTAAGACATGTTCAACATACCAAGTTTGCTGATTAGAAATTGAAATCGCTTTTCATCCAATGGCTTGGTGAAAAGATCAGCTAACTGGAAGTCAGTTTGAACAAAGTGCATTTCAATATTACCTTTTTCTAGATGATCCTTGATGAAATGATAGCGTACATCTATATGCTTGGTCTTCGAGTGCTGTACCGGATTAGCAGTTATAGATATTGCACTCTTGGAATCACAATAAATCGGAACGCGCTTGTAGTTGTATCCAAAGTCCCTTAACTGTGTCGTCATCCAGAGGACTTGAGAACAGCAGCTAGCAGCAGCTACATACTCAGCCTCGCAGTGGATGTTGAAACACAATTTTGTTTCTTTGAAGTCCAACTCACAAGTTTGTCACCTATGAATTGACATGATCCAGAAGTGCTTTTCCGGTCTAGCTTACAACCTGCATGATCAGCATCTGTAAAGGCAGTTAGTTTAAAACGAGAAACCTTTGGATACCAAAGGCCTAGATTAGGAGAACCTTTGAGATATCTAAGGATTCGCTTAACAGCAGTTAAGTGCGACTCTTTAGGATTAGACTGATATCTCGCACAAAAACACGTGGCAAACATTATATCCGGGCGACTGGCAGTCAGATAAAGTAAAGAACCAATCATGCTACGATACACCTTTTGATCAACAGGTTTCCCGGAGGGATCCGCGTCTAAGAGTGTACCAGTAGCCATTGGTGTTTTCATGACTGAACTATCTGACATATTGAACTTTTTCAAAATATCGTTTATATATTTAGCTTGATTAAAAAATATGCCTTCGGGTAATTGCTTTACTTGTAGACCAAGAAAGAAATTCAACTCACCCATCATCGACATCTCAAACTTTGTTTCCATTATCTTTGAAAAGTTCTTACAAAAATTTGGATTTGTTGACCCAAATATTATGTCGTCAACATAAATCTGAATAAGAATCAAGTCATCACCTTGCCTTTTAAGAAATAAGGTTGTATCTACTGTACCTTTCTTGAAACTAGAAGCAAGTAGAAACTTAGTGAGAGTTTCATACCAGGCTCGCGGTGCTTGTTTAAGACCATAAAGCGCTTTGTCTAAAACATAGACATGATCAGGGTGATGAGGATCAACAAAACCTTCAGGTTGAGCCACATAGACGTCCTCATGCAGAACGCCGTTCAGAAAAGCCAACTTTACGTCCATTTGATAGACAGTAAAGTTTTTGTGCGCTGCATATGCTAGAAAGATTCTGATGGCTTGGATCCTTGCAACCGGGGCGAATGTTTCATCATAGTCAATGCCCTCTTGTTGACAATACCCTTTTGCAACCAAACGAGCTTTGTTTCTCACAACTACTCCGACTTCGTCTTTCTTATTTCTGAACACCCACTTTGTTCCAATAACGGATTTACCTTTAGGTAGTGGGATCAAGCGCCATACCTTGTTCCTTTCGAATTGTAGAAGCTCGTATTGCATGGAAGAAATCTAGAATGGATCACGTAGAGCTTCAGCCACTTTCTTTGGCTCTAAGGAACTGAGGAAGCTTGAAAACATACAAAAGTTAGCTGTTGCAGATCTTGTTGTGACACCAGATTGTACGTCACCTATCATGTTTTCTAGAGGATGATCCTTAGTCCAACGATGTGTGCTTGGTAGTGCATCAACTGCTTGTTGCGTATTTGATGCATCGTTGTCATCTTGTACGGCAGGTTGCTCCATAGATGTACTCGGGACATCTTGTACTGGTGTTTCTGACACTGAAGCTTCTGGACTAGCGGTTGAAGTGCTCGGGACTTCGTTTCCAGATGAACTATCTGTAGAGACAGATTCAGTATTAGTAGAGTCAGAAACTAACGGTGTAGTTGTACCTGATGGAGTTGAAGTGTCAGTGACTTCGTCGGAAGGTCCAGGCATGTCTTCAGAGATAGTAGGGACCTCCGAGTTTGTACCACTTGTTATTGATGTTGATATGCCTTTTTCAAGATCTGCACATATATCATCAAAGGCATCAATAAACAATAAATCTAACTCAGATGAAGTAGAGTTAGAGTTTGAAGAAGATGATCCTGTTATAGCTGGTTCTATTCTTGCTTGAATAGAAGCTTTGTCGTTAAGACCGAGTTCTGAACTGTTGTGTCCAGAAGTCCTTGTAGTATTCTCATCAAAGGAGACATTCATGCTCTCAACAACCGTCTTGGTTCGAATAATGTAAATTCGATAAGCTTTGGATGTCAGAGAGTATCCAACGAGATATCCTTCATCCGCTTTCTTATCAAACTTTGATAATCCTTGACGCTCTTTTAGAATGTAACATCTGCAACCAAAAACACGAAGGAACTTGATGTTAGGTGTACGATTGTTGATTAACTCATATGCTGTCTTATTAAAGCGCTTGACCACAATGGTACGGTTCTGTGTAAAACACGCTGTAGCGACTGCCTCAGCCCAAAGGTACATGGGTAGATCTGAGTAAGCAAGCATAGTCCGAGCTGCTTCAACCAGAGTGCGGTTCTTCCGTTCAACAATGCTGTTTTGCTGCGGAGTGTAGGCGGCGGAGAAATTATGTGAAATACCCACGGAAGTAAGATAACTCTTCAGGGTGTCATTCTTGAACTCCGTGCCATTATCACTGTGAATGGTTCTGACTGGCAGTTGAAGGCGTACTTGAATGCGCTTGATGAAAGCGATAATCAACTTTGGCGCATCTGACTTGTTGCGAAGAAACTCGAGCCATGTATACCTTGAGTAGTCATCTATCATTACCACCACATATTTCTTTCCGTTGATAGATGTTGTGCGCATTGGGCCACAAAGGTCCATATGAAGAAGTTCCAGTGCGGATGAGGTCGATGATTCAGATTTGGACTTGAATGAGCTACGCTTCATTTTGCCCAACTCACATGCGGAACAGAGTGAGTCTTTTTCGAACCTCATTTCTGGTAGAACTTTGACCAGACCTTGTCTTTGTAGCTTCGCTATAGATCGGAAATTCTGATGAGACAAGCGTCGATGCCACGTCCACGATTGTGCTTTAGAAGCTTTGGCTAGTAGGCATACTGGATGTGTGGCAGACAGTGTAGGAAAATCTACATAGTATAGATTTCCATGGCGCTCAGCTTTGAAGACTTCGTAACCATCGGGATCCTCTAGATAGCAATGAGTGGTTGTGAAGCGGACTTGATATTTCATGTCACAGAAGTGACTAGTACTAAACAGGTTGTGATCAAGTCCTTCAACATATAACACTCTTTGAATCTTCAAAACACCGTTATCGAGCATTCCATATCCTCTGACGTGGCCTTCGGCTTCAGAATTGGCAAATCTAACTGCTCCGGCAGGCTCCTCCACATAGTTATGCAAGAGGTGCTTGAATCCTGTCATGTGGCGTGAACATCCGGAATCTATTACCCACAATCGACAGGCCTGCAAAAGAGACAATTAGTTTTGCTTAGGCACCCATATCAAGATGGGTCCTTCGCGGTTAGCATCAAGCAACTCAGGAATATCATCTGGTTTGACTTTCACTCTCCATTCATAACGCGGTTTTGGAACCCATTTCCAAACCATCTTAACATTTAATTTCTGAAAGTGCTTTTTAGAAGTAGGATTGGCAACCTTAGCACGATACACTTTTGGTTGTGTAGAAGAATCAGAATTAGAATTAGACTTAGAGTTCAGCTTAGCTTTGCTTTTATTCTTTTTGGACTTAGGAGGGGAGTAGTATTTGAATGAATTATCCCAACAGTGTTTGCAATAAAGATTCTTTCGAGCAAAATTCATAAACTTAGATTTATCGGAACAAATCTTACATTCATGTTTATCAAAAGAAGTACTATTCAAAATAACACTGTCTGTAGGACAACTACTAGAATTCAAACTATTCTTTTTATTTAAACTAAGATCTTTATTCTTCTTACTCCTCCCAACTCCATTTCCTTTTATATCTGAAACAGAAACAAGAACCTTGTTAGTCTCTAACTTAGAAGGTGGTTCTTTTCTAATGCTCTTTGAAGTCTCACCCTTTTCAAAAATACTTGGTGGATATTCAGGACAATCAGAGTAAACAACTGAAGGTTTTGTAGAGGCATCAAATTCTGGATTGGTTTTTACCTTCCGGCTTGGATCATTTAACATCTGTTTTTCATTTGAAGCATTTTTAAACAAAGTAATTTTCAAATCATTGATCTCAGTGCAAAGCTCTTGATTTATTTTTAAAGACTTTTCAGGTTTATGTTTGAGATCAAAGTTTTCATCTTCAACCTCATCAAGAGATTGTTGCAACATATCAATTTGCTTCATCAATTCAGATGTATTACCATCCACATAATTTGACCCCTTTAAATCAGAAACAGGATTAGAGTCTGATGCATTCATCATATAAGAGAATATCTCTTCAGTCATGGACTCAATAAACTCCGTTTTATCATTTTGAACACAAGATTCATCCGCGGTAGCAGTAACTTCTTCAACCTCTTCAGGAAGTAAAGATTTAGAAGCAATGGGAGTTGAGACTGATGGTATAGTAGATGGATAAACATCCAATTCATACTCATCAAATTTGCATGCAGTCTCAGGTAGAACTGTGTTGGTGCTCATTGATTCTTTAGAAGGTGTGGTAAATAGTGATTCAAACTCAGTAAATTCGATCTTTCGAGTTGCATAGCTTTCGTTCAAATCACCATATGTAAAACCAACAGATTTAAAAAGATTTTGAGAATCAGTGTCACCAGACTTGTTCTTTCCCATTTCTTCTTGACCTTTGGTCTCTTCAGAAGGTTTAGGAGAACTTGCTTCAACAAAAGTAGCGCGAATGTCAGGAATGGGTTTTATTGCGGAGCCAAATTTATCAAAATTATATAGGTGCTCCGGTGCCTTTTTCAAAATTTCATTAATTGGCACACCCAAACCTGGTTTAAGTTTGTAATACCTTTCGTCTTGGAGTTTATTGTTCAACAGATTTAATGTCTGTTCAGTCTGACCTCGTTTCATGTTAATGTCCTCCAGTTGCTTTATTTTGGTGTAAGCTTCATTTCTTTCTTTATAACAAACTTCAAATTTGATTTGAAACTCACCCTTTTCAGCATTAAGATTCACAAGATCTGTTTCTAAACCAGATATTTTTTCTTTTAAAGACTCTTTTTCAGCTTTTAAATCATCTTTTTCCTTTTCTTCCACAACAACTTTTAAAATAGCATTTTCATCACGAAAGCTTAAAACAGATTGATGTGCAGAGCTAAGTTTGCCTTTCAGTAACGCAAATTCATCTTTCATGCCATGTATTTGGGCCATTAAAGATTCAATAAGTTCAGAATTTTCACTTACCTCAGAGTTTGCTTCTTCGGATTGTGTCTCAGAGTCTTCATCGTCACCTTCCAGCTTTGCCATGTAAGAAACTTGGGTGAAATGTGCTTGCTCCTTGTCATCAGAACTTTGGAACAACCAGTTCTCTTCTTCAGCCATTAGTACTTTTCCTTCTTCAGCTTTCTTGGCAATCAGTGACTTTCTTGAGTAGTACTCTGAGTTCTTCACTTTCTTGAATTTGCAGTCCCTTGAGAAGTGCCCAAATTTGCCACAGTTGTAGCATCTTCCTGGTTCATCCTTTCGCTCTTCTCGCTTCTCCTCTCTCTTTCCTTCTCATCTATCTTCCTTCCAATCTTCTCGTCCTTCCTCTCTCTTTCCATGCCTCGGCTTGTATTGCATCTCAGACTTCTCTTTCTTGTATCCATCATACTTTGCCTTTGAGTAAAATCTTTTCTTGCCAAAGCTCTTCTTGAATCGTCGTGTAATGAGAGCCAAGTCTTTAGAGAACTTTTGAATATCAGGATCTGAATCAACTTCCAGTTCTTCATCACTTGAATCAGAGTCAGAGTCAGTAACTTCGGTAACTAGAGCTTTAGACGCCTTTTTCTTCGACCTTGCAGAGGATACAGAACCTTTGCCGGCTATGAGAGCCACAGAATCCTTCAGATGATTAGACTCATTATTCATAGATCTCACCTCATCCTCATGTTGAGCAAGAGTAGAAGAAGATATCGGTGACATTTTCTCGAGCCATATTCTTCGACATCTGGAGGTTGATAGCAAAGTTCTTCCATTCTGGATTCAGATTCTTGATGAACTTGTAGTTTATCTCAGAAGCAGATTTGGCGATTTTGTTCCTCCGCAAGTCATTGAGAATAATGTTGTACCTATTATAGGTATCTAAAAGCAGCTCTCCTTCTTTTGCATGAAATCCCACGTAAGCATTTATGCACAGATTCTGCTTAGCTTGAATAGAAGCTTCACTTCCTTCAAACTGCCTTGCTAGTTCATCCCAGATTCCTTTAGCAGTACTCTGACTGTCGACACGATTGTAGATGTCGTTTGGAATTGCCATCGTCAGATAGATTAGAGCTTCTTCTTCTAACTTGAGCTGGTCTTTCTGCTTTTCAGTGAAGAACTGAACAGGTTTAGGAATATCTCTGTCAAGGATTTCAGGAGAGGAATCTGTAGCAGGTTGACCCTTTACTGTGATCATTGGAGTTTTAGGACCTTCAATGATTATTGTCATGAACTCTCTGTTCTTGTGATTCAGAAACTGAATCATTCTTGTCTTCCACTGCTGATACTCATTTGCCACGAGGACAGGAGGTTTGATTTGAGAACCCATCGAGAGAAGCTGATTCGACATCTTAGCTGTACGGTTAGTAAATAGACTTTTCTGTACCAAGACAACCAACTAGATGAGATCGTTAGAATCAAAAGTAAAGACTACACTAAAATTTTTTCAGAAAAAATAAATTTCCAAAAATAATCAAATGCAGTCCTCACACACAGTATAAAGCACTAATATCTATGAATAAAATACTGAAAAATTAAGAAGATTTTGATCAAGAGCAAATCTTTGTCCCCCTTCGCAGACTTAGCACGGGGGTCCCGCTACCCGGTTAGCGGTTGGGGTCAAGGGGCAACGCGCTTGCGGGGGTATGGGGGCAGCGCCCCTAGACAAAAAAATTAGGCTTTTAGAGGCCCTGTTACAGCTTGCAAAAATTTGTCTAGGTCTGGAAAATGTGCTTCGACCGGTAATGTTGTTCGACCGGTAAAAAAGTGAAGACCGGAGAATGAATTGTACCGGTCGAAGGAAAGACCGGAGTATGCAAGGCACCGGTCGAATGGCAAGACCGGAGTAACAGGTATCCGGTCGAAGGGAAGACCGGAGTAAGCAAGTACCCGGTCGAATGGCAAGACCGGAGTAACAAGTATCCGGTCGAGTGCTAGACCGGAAACCACTAAGGTCCGGTCGATACTCCTATCCGGTCGAAGGAAAGACCGGGGAATACTAAGGTCCGGTCGAAGGAATGACCGGAGATCACAACTATTCGGTCGAAGGTGTAAGACCGGAGATCACAACTATTCGGTCGAAGGTGTAAGACCGGAGATCACGACTACCCGGTCGAAGGTACAGGTCGAATAGTTATCGGTCAAACAATAATATCGATAAACACGATGAATGACCGAAGAACACGATGAGTTTTTGGGATTCGACCGAAACCAAACCCAGAAACTTTAATCGACCGAAGAACACAATTAAACCAACAATTAATACCAGATGCGATCAAAAACCACAGAAGCTTCGATCCTTCGATCGGATAAAACACATATAATCAACCACTAATCGACCGGAAAAACCTTTTTCAGAAGAAAATTTACAGAAAGCGATAAGATCATACAGATCGATAAACACAAATTCATGAAGTCGGATGAACAGTACTCGCATGAATAGTAACTTTTTCGATGAACAGTAATATTTCAATGAATAGTAACTTTTTCGATGAACAGTAATATTTCAATGAACAATACTTTTTCGATGAACAATAATATTTCGATGAACAGTACTTTTCGATGAACAGTAACTTCGAAAAAAATATAGATTTAATCCTAAAACTTGATTCTTTTGGCTCTGATACCAATTGTTATCCCAGATTAATTCTAGTTGGTAAACAATCAATCAAGTAATCAAGCAACACACTAATAATCAAGAGATATAAAGATTAATAATAACGTACCGATCCCTTGAATAAACAATGAAACCCTTGAGTGTTCTTGATACCCTTTGAATACAGAGAAAACGTATAGCGACTATTTAGAAAATTATCAGAGTTCTTTCAAGGTTCTTTTAAAACTAAACTAATCAAAACTTTAAATACCTAGGCCATATGGGCTTTAACCTTAATGGGCTTTCTAATGGGATTGGGCCCAATAGCTAATAACTATTAATCTATTACAATTTAAACCCTCTAATTAACTTTAGCACAATTGCAGTTTAAACCCTTAACTTTAACTTTAATCTTGAATACAATTTATGATCCAACATGTTCAATCCAGAAGCAGTGAAGCATTTAATCAGAGATGTGTTCAAAACTGTTAGAGGATGGACTCTGTATGAAAGGAGTGGAGTTTATGAATTAGCCTTAGATACTTTTCACATGGAGTATTACTTGGTGGATAGGATATACAACCACACAAATCTGAAGCTTCATGCCATGCTAAATAAGAAGTTGGGTTATGCATCAAATTCAGAAATGGCTAAGTACCTAATTCAGAGAACTATCAATCAGAGCATGGGACTGGATCCTAACATTGGAGTAGATCAATGAAGATTTTGGAAGCATTTGAAGAACTTGACTTCTCTTTCTAAAAAGTCAAGTTAGGGGGAGATTGTTGGGAACTGAAGATGTGAACAAGTCTTTAATACTGCTAGAGGACTTCAAAAGTTAATACTGCTAGGTATTACTACTTCTAGTAGAATTAAAACTGCTAGTCAAAGTTAGTGCTGCTTGAACAAAGTTAGTACTGCTTAGCTAGTTAGTACTGCTTAGCTAGTTAGTACTGCTAGAGGTTAGTGCTGCTTAGTAGTTAATGCTGCTAAGACTCAGTTAATACTGCTTCTGAGATAATGTGAAGATAATCCTGAAGAGATCGTGTTTAAAGATAAACATGAAAAACTGAAGATATTCATGGAAGATATACTGAAGATATTTTATTTATTGTAATTATCTTTTATTCAGTATATATATAGAATTGTTTTAGAACAGTAAGATAGATAATTAAATTCTAAGTTTTTGTTCAAGAGAGAATCAACCTCAAGGCATAGTTCCTAATTCTAGAGAAGTAGAATTCGTCTTAAAAGATCTTGTTCTTCAAGATTGAGGTTGAGTGTGTAATCTTGTGATTTAAAGCATTCAATACAAGTTTACAAATTATTCATCATATTTACTGTTTGTTTACTGTTTTATTGAATATCAAAGTGTTATTCCGCAAACTCCTTTGATATTAGTTTCTGGGAATTTATTCTTGTTGAGAATTCGATCCTGACAACTTTGCATGTAATCACACTAATCCATCAAAAATTCAGACTTTCACAAATTTACAGGTTTATTGCAACTCAGAAATATATAACCAAGTATCATGAGATGTGTGCTCATTGGCATCTTTTTAGCATTGTGCACTATGACATCTTTACATGAGTGTGCTCTTTGGCATCTTTTAAGCGTGTGCACTTTTGGCATCTTTTTAATCAAAAAGTTTATTAAGTAAAAAACATGCCGTAACCGTAACTTTCTATCTGATTCTATTGCAGGATTTGGGTCAGCTACTCCCAGACCAGTTGGCCTTAGGGGACTAGGTGTCAAGCACCCCTTGGAACTTACTTTCCCAGATCAGAAAGGCTACATCGACAAATCCTAAACCCATTCATACCAGTAGAACATGACTTTCGATCTGATTCTATAGAAGGATTTGGGTTCGATCACTCCCAGATCAATTGACCTTAGGGGACCAGATGACAAGCATCCCACAGAACTTATTTTCCCAAACCAGAAAGGTCACAGGTACAAACTTTTAAACTTAGAGATTTCTGATTTATAAGGATTTAATAATCATCTCAAACACAAGGTTTTACGTCTAAGTGCTTAGCCCATATTTTCATTACGATCAAAATTTTGACTTTTTAGGTTTTCTAAGCATTGTAAACTATAAATATTCCGAATCACACAACTTTAAAGCAAAATCAAAAGTTACAAACATGTTGCTGACTTTTCGACTTTTGTTAGGGCTGAAATTTGAACATATAAGAACTTTAATATAAACAAACGAACTTGAAAATTTATCCTAGACACACATTTTATTCAAAAGAAAGAAAAATTGTAAGACTTTTACTTTATAGAATAAAATTTGTAAAGGTTTAAAACTTTTAAAACAACATGCCGAGATTTTAAAAATAGAAATATTTGATCGACAAGTCTATATTCAGTTGAAACAAAATATAATTCAATAATATTATCTTTCACACAATGCAAAATGAAATTTGTGTCTCTTTTGAAAATATTGAGTTGAACAAAATCAGGAGTTGAAATGAAATGCTCAGATTCTTTTAAAAAAATTTGAGAAAACTGGAACAACATCATTATATATATAATTGCAGCGGAAATTAAGTAGATGTACTCACAGTTTCTCATTAGTCAGAAGCTTAAAACATTGAAGAACGAGTCCTAGACTGACATGTCTAGAAGTCAATATCTTTGAAGCACGGGTTCTAAGCTGATGTACTTAGAAGCCATAATGTTGACAATGAAGTCCGGGTTTTGAACTGCTGTGTTCAAAAGCCATAGTCTTGACATTGAAATCCGGGTTTTGAACTGCTGTGTTCAAAAACCATAATTCTCTTACTCCCCCTTGACATGAGATGCCTGCAACTTTAAATCAGATTGAAATTTGGGTACCCACTTGAATTTGGGTCCGTGAAAGTTAGTTGCAGTTCGTATGGGGAAAAAATTAGAAGAATTGATACGAGAAGCACGAGAAAGATTACCAGAAAAATAAGCACATTCATCAGATGAATATAAAGTATAATCATCTGAACTAGAATCAGAGGAAGAATATGAGACATGTTTTGAAATTCGAATCATTTGCTTTATTGAGTATTTAGAAAATTTATTACAAGTAGCAAATGAATCACTTTTATAAAGTTTGTCTACACATTTATCCCCATCAATCTGAAATTCATCTGATATCCGCTTCGCTCTCCAGATCTACTTCTTTGACTTGCTCAAAGTCCTATCTGAAAGAATTGAATTGGAAGAATTAGAACTGTCAGAAAGAACATTATCTTGTTTCTTCGACTTCTTTGACCGTCTTCTTTTACGCTTAGGTTTATAATATTGATCATTTAGCGTAAAAAATTCATCAAGAATTTCAGAACGAATATTTAAATCAGGAGAAATAATTTACCTAAGCAACCAATCTGATCATTCAATAAATCTGAATTTACTTCGGAGTCAGAATTATTTTGAGAAAATATTTTAAAATTGGAAACTTCCTTTTTGTTTTCCTTAGAATCAGAAAAAAGGCCAGAAATAGAAAATGAATCTTGTTTTTGAGAATTTTTTTTTTCTTCAAGACTAGACATCATGAAAGAAAGAATAATATCAGATTCAATTTCTTTTAAAATATTTTGATCTTCCATCTTATCTTCAAGATCGATGATTTTGCCTTTTAAAATTAAAGGAGGGGTATATCTCTTAGAATCATAAATGATTGGAGATATATTTTCCTTATCAGATTGATTGGCAAAAATATCAACAAAATCAGATACTGAAGACTTGACAAGAGATATATCATTTAAACCTTTTCTGCCTCTTCTTGATTTATCAGGAAAATATTTGGCATTTTCAAACGTGTAAACGAAAGGAATTTCCTTTTTCTTGTTATTTGTCCTTTTCTCATTTTCGATTTCTAACACTTGCTTCTCATTCATCCAATCAATTTTAAATTGAGGAGCATATTTAGCAAGAGTTAGATAATCATATTTATATAAAGTAGGGGATTTTTCAATCGCATTGTTTAAACAATGTGGATTTTTAAAACCAAGTCCCCATTTTTCTTTTAAAGCTTCATCACTCCGTGGTTTATTCATAAAAATTGTTTGTTCAGATTGGTTGCTTCGATAAAGCTTTTCTTCTAACTTATTGATTTTATCTGAAAATTCATCTTTTAAAGTAGTCATAGCCGTCAAAGATTCAAGATAAGTCTTATTTGAATTTTCCAAATCATCCAATTTATTTTGAAAGATGTCTTTTGTATTTTCCAAAATAGATTTTTCATCTTTCAAAGAAATCTTCAATTTATCAATCAAATCTGACTTTTCAGCATTTAAGTTTTTTTTAGATAATAACTTTAAACGAAGATCATGTAACGCAGTAATTATAACATTCATCTGTGAAGATATGAAATCAAAATCAAACTCAGAATATACCTCGTCTTCATCAATGTCAGGATCATCATCTGACTGATCATCTACAACTAAGCACATCTGAGCGATCTCGACATTTGCAGCTTCATTGTCAGAGTGATCCAGCCAGAATTCTTCTTCAGCAAGAAGAGCAGTTCCGTTCTCTCTTTTCTCGGCCAGTTCCATTTTATTTCTGTAGTATGCCGAATCCCTAACCTACTTCACTCGACACTCCTTTGAAATGTGACCCAACTTTCCACAGTTGTAGCAGGCAACAGTCTTTGGCTCGGGTACTTTGACTCTTGAACCGGAAGTGAAGCGAAGATTGTTGGAACTTGAACGTGGTTGGAACTTTTTCTGATAATGCTGTGATAGAAGGATCATTGCCTTTTGTAGTGCCTCATCATTATCATCATTAGCCCCGTTGTAAGCATTATCAGACAATGCTTGTTCTGTCAGTTGTTTCGAGAGCAGAGCAACCGGGTCTACTGATTTCTTGTTCTTCTTCTCCAGTTTGGCCTTCTTCTCAGATGCAATGCACTCATCAGTAAGTAAGATCTCAAACATATCTTGGATCTGCATTGTAGATATTCTGACATCATTCCTCAGTCTGTGGCAGCATTTATTCCACTCTGGTTGAAGTGCGTTGAGGAATTTCAGATTTGTTTCAAGTTCAGTCTTTTCTACTTTAATCTTCCTCAGATCATTGATGATGGCACAAAATCTGTCATACACAGTTTTCAGTGGCTCCCCGTCCTTGGCTTTGAATTCTTCAAAGTTATTCATATAACGAGTATGTCGGAGTTGAGTCGCAACTGAAGAACCAAGCATAATCTTCTCAAGCTGTTGCCACATAAGGTTAGGATGAGTTTTGAAACAATCAATCCTATTGTAGATAGAGTTTGGCAAGGCTAACATCAAATTCGCCTTGATATCATGATCAGCTTGATATGCCGACAACTCTTCAGGTGAATATTCTTTAGTAGGCTTATATAATCCAGAAGCCAATTTGGGTTTTCCAAACGGTCCTTCTGTTAGAATGTTCATCATGTCATTTCCATTCTTTTGACGTTCAATGAAGTTCAGGAACCGATCTTGCCACTGTGTAAACTCATTTTCATCAATCAACACTGGTGGACGATTTTCTGTACCCAAAGATCACTTTTGTAGAACTGAGCTTGATAAGCAAATTTGTCAGAAGCCCTGTTTCAGAAATCCAGAAAAAATGCTAAGTGTTGAGATGGCGCAAACTGAATTCTCGCGAGCAGTTGTTGACGCAAGATAAGTTTGTGTGACTCGTTGAAGACGCAAACGAGCTTTGCGTGAGACGAGGAAGACGCAAACCAAAACTTCTCGTGAGAGGTGCAATACGCAAACTGAGATTTGCGTGATGACAAAATGACACGAACTGAACTTTGCGTGAGGAGATCGTGAGCTGAGATAACTTTGATTTGCGTGAGCAGAGGAAGACGAGAACTGAGCTTTGCGTTAGAAGCTTGTTACGCAAACAGGAATTCTCGTAAGCTGTGAAGTACGCAAAGTAGCTTTGCGTGAGCTGAAGGATACACAAAATAAACTTTGCTTGATGAACTGGAAACTCAAAGTTCACTTCTTGTGAACAGAAGGAGACGCAAAGTAGCTTCTCGTGATACACGGAATACGCAAAGTTCGCTTTGCGTTAATAACCCAATGCGAAAAGTTACTTCTTGAGACGAAAACCTGAAATACACTAACACAAAGATTAGAACAACAATATGAACTTGCGCAAACTAGTATGAACTCGCGCAAACTTATATGAACTCGCGCAAACCTCTGAAAATCAAGTAAAACTCGCAAGAATTGATTATAACCATGAAATTAATGCAACAAATTCACACACAATGAACGAAAACATGTTTCTAACACATTTCAATCACCAAAAACGATTAAAAACCACAAAATCGATATTTTGAGAATGTAACAGTACACAAGAACGAGTTTTCCAGAAAAACACAAAAACTCAAAATCGATGATCAAAACTTGTTTTTCTTGAAATTTGATGTGAATCAAAAGTGTTTAGCATGTAAAATCGGATCCAACAAACTAAATTTCGCATAAAATCGATCAAAAACACAACTGAATTTGATGAAAAATTCAAAAACGAGATTTTCTTGAATTTTTTTTTCAAGAAAATCAATCAAATTTTCGAATTAATACACAAAATCAGAAACGAAAATCGATTATCTCAATTCTCTCAAGATCTAGAACAATTCTGATACCAATTGATAGTCCAAGATCAACTAAATTCTAGAGAGAGAAAGTAGAGAGAGAGAGAGAGCATGAAGCGCAAAGTAGAAGTTGTATTGAATTAGGCGTGAAAGGGTTTCAAACAACCAAGACCAAAGGGACTTAAATACCCTTGGTCAATACAACACAATATTAGACACTAAACACAGTAATTGACCAAGCTTATAAATACAATGATTACTATAAAATCAGACCTAACAACTCCAAACTTCCTAGAGCTGCTATGCCAATAGACGTGGAACCTCCTACTTGCTTTCTAAGCATCCCCTTTTGCGAATAATATCACCTTGGTCGACATCCCAATAAAATTTAATATCCCAACTTTAATCCCAAATACTCTTGTGTCTCTGACCCTAATGAACATGTGGCCCAATACAAACAACTCATGTGGACCGTCTCAATTCCCTAAAATTATCAAGAGGTTTGCATGTGCAAGAGTTTTGGTGCAACAATTTTACAATGGCTTATAATTCTAAAGTCAAAATATATAAATTCCTTCTCGTAACTGGTCAACAAATTCTTCCTTTGCAAGCAACGGGAAGATAGAAAAACAGACCTGCGACCTATATTATATAACCCAAAAAAACAGACCAACGACCTTGTCAACATATCAATCATGGCTTGATCATAGGGATTACAGCATAATCAAATTAATTAATTGGAACAATATCCTTGTATTTTAGTCATTGTTTCATTTCTTATGTTAATATCGTTGATTTTCTGCTCATTAGGAGCTAATTTTCTACTGTACCTTTTTCACATTATTGTATATATAGGTTGATTTCATGAATACAAATCATTCATTGCTCAAAGCTTTACATGGTATCAGAGCAAAACTCATCTCACCGCAGATTTTTCGTCTAATCACTCATCATGTTTGATGATGCCTTGGTCTCCAACACTGAAACCGAACCGAACATGTTAGCTCCAATAATTATATAGAGAAGTATTGAAAAATAGGCTAAGTATAGGAACCTAAGAAGACTATTGCCATACACCAAGATCATCACAAAAGTGCCGAGATCAGAAGCTCTGTCGACCATCAACCAAGAAGTTCTTAACCTGAAGATCACATTCAGACCGCAGAGCCTTTGTGACACTTCACAGAGCCTATGTGGTGGCTACGCTCTGAAAGATGGAAGACTTGAAGAATTGTGAATTCTATGGACAAGACAAGATCACATGCAGATCACGTAACCCTACTGTACGAAGATCCTCAAGATAAATAGTACACACCCACGATGGTTTTACTTTCCAAGTGGCATTCCTTATATGGAATGTCATCCATTGTCTTGTACTATTGTGTGCTCTCCCCTTGTATATGAAGGGAGCACCTCCTGAATTCATAGCACGTGAGCACACACAAATTCACCCACGCTTTGTTTTGTAATTCAAATCTGTTGAGAGCATTCTTACACACACTACTGTGTGTTCTTGGTGTAATTTGACAAGTGAATGAAAATATCTTTCTGTGACTAAATATTACTTGTGCATTGATATTCTTGTTACTTGTTAGTGTGTTTACTACCAAATCAAACCATACATCTACATATAAATCTCTTCCGCATACTCATCTCTGTTTTGTAGTTGTTTTGGTTTAATCACTGTTATAACACAAAACTGGGATCAACAATTGGTATCAGAGCAGACTTTGATGATCAATATAAAAGGATCCTATTCTAAAATGATTCCTATATGTTTGGTAGTATTTTGAACTGGTTCTTAGCTTCGTTTTTCATTATGAAAAGAACAGTCCCTGTTTTCTGCGTTTTCTTCAACTAGTTTGATTTAAACCTAGTAATAGGCAAGTTCTTATTTCTAGAATAGTTCAAAGCTTGTGAGTAGTATTGATATACTTCTCTTCATCATATTCACACCATATCACGTTCTATTTTATCCTAGTCGATTCATTTAAGATTATACTCTGTTTATGTCAACACTTTCATGTCACTGAAAATGGCAAATGCTTTTACCTTCTTCAGTGCTGGATCTCAATCCAAGCCCCCTACTCTTCTAAGGGATGAATACTCACAATGAAATATCCGAATGGTCCACTTTCTTGAAGGGGTGGATCCAGGATTGGTTGAGTTTATTCACAATCGTCCATACATTCCCATGAGTAAAGGTGTTCATCGGTTTGCATCCAATGGATGTGAGGGGAACCAAACCGATCCAATCATCTATTGGATGTTGGATTTATCTAACAGAACCGATCCAATCATCCATTGGATGTTGGATTTTTCCAATCCAATGGATGATTGGATCGGTTCGGTTCCATCTTTTGGATGTTCTTATTGGATATACATTGGATCTGATTGGATATCCGTTGGATATTCTTATTGGATATCCATTAGATCGGATTGGATCCATCCGACATCCAATGGATGATCAGATCGGATCGGATCCATCCAATGTGTTAATTTAATGTAATTTTCTAACAATGAAACAAATTGACTAATCACTTTTAATTTGTGTTAAAACCAACATAAGTGAGACTAAGAATTCAAAAACCAACACAAAACAAATTTAGATTTAAGCAAATTTCAAAAAAAATAATTGGATGATAGTTGGATGGAAAACTGGATGGTAATCGGATGGTTAATTGGATGGGTAATTGGATGTTGGTTGGTTTGGTTCGGTCGGTTTTGGTCAGTTCTGGACTGCCATCCAAGAACCGACCGATCCAAATTGGATGTTGAGATTTTCTATCCAATATGATCCAATTACAATTGGATATCCAATTAAGGTCGGTCAGTTCTAATTGGATCGGTTAACTTTCTGCACACCTCTACCCATGACAATAGTACCAAGAGTACCTGCCACAGCTACAACACCAGAGGTTCCTGAATATCAAAAACCTAAGCCTATGCTAGAGTGGAGTGAGCATGAAAATGAGTTGCATGAACTGGAAAAGAAATCTAAAAGGCTGCTCATAATGGCCATTCCCAATGATATCTTCCAATCATTAGACTCATGTGAAACTTCAAAAGATTTGTGGCTGGAGTTAGAAAAACAACTCATAGGGGGGGGGGGCAAAGACCCAAAAGAACAATAGAGCTCTATGCATAAATGAATACTATGCCTTTAAAGCTCTGGAACGAAACCCTTCAGAGCAATTAAAATAGGTTTAACTCCTTGATCAACAAGTGCAGAAGATATGGAATCCACAAAACTTCTGAAGAAAATATTGTCATTTTTCTTCAGAGTTTGAATGATGAATGGCTACATTTGTCCATGTCACTCTAAACAACTCTAGATCTTGATACTTGGTCTTTATCTGACCTCTTTGGCACTCTTGTTAGCCTAGAAAATCACATCACTCAAGTCAAAACTCAAGTTGGAGGGCCTCTAGCATTGATTGTCAAGGCCACAGAGGTTCAGGATAAGCCAAAGGAGAAAGTTGTGGAAGAGGGTCTGAAGAAAAAGAAGAAGAAGGTGTTGGTTGCTGAAAGTGAAGCAGAGGATAACTCAGAAGAAGAGATGGACATGACTTCTATGGCCAAAACTCTGGCTCTTATGACTAAAGAGTACAACAGAGGATTGAAGAAGAAGTCCATGTTCAATCGAGGAAAGGATGAGAGGGATGATAGAGGAGATCGTAGAGGATATGGTGGGTATGAGCAGAGGAGTTACGGAAGAGAAGAGTTTGGAGATCAAATACAGAGAGGTGATGAGAGAAGATTCGTAGAACACCAAAAGACCATCGAGTACCCGCAGAGGGGTGCTAAGAGAAACGATGGCAGAGGAGCTGAGAAAGCTGCGACCAATACCCCACAAAACGAAGGATGCTTTAAGTGTGGAAAACCTGGACACTTTGCAGCTGAATGCAGAACAAATTCCCCCAAGGCAAGCCAGTCAGGGACGCTGCATTCTTCAAGAAAACGACTGAATATTATACGCAGAGGTCCCTGATGGCAGAGCATGACAACCTTGTCACCGATGAATCCTATAACGAAGGGGACACCAAAGCATTGTTCTGTGGGATAGCAGAGCTCAACTCTTCTGAGGCAAAAAATGTTAGGTCACAAATCAAGCCATATCAATCAGTTCAACAAAATCAATCAAGATCTTAGAGAGAGAAAGTAGTGAGAGAAAGTAGCGAAGTCGTATATATCTTGAGAATCAAATGTACAATGGTTTGCTCACATTGCTTGGTCACACCCTTCTCTCACACAACTAAGGAAACTTTATATATGAAACATTCAAAAGACTTAAACTCTTAAGAGATTACAAGAGACAAAGTCAAAATACAAAAGTCAACAAGTTGATCTAAACAAATACATTTACAATCTCCCCCTTTTAGATCAACACAACAAAAGATTCATCTGCCCCATCTTGAATAACTTCCTTGACGAATGTCGAGCAAAGACTCAAAAATCCTTATGCCTCATCTGAAATGAATTCTGTCTTCTAAAGCATCCAAGACTCTTATAAAAGCAAGTTTGTCAAACTTTCCAAGACCTTTTTGTCCTTGCTTGACTTTCTTTTCATTCTCTTTAAATCTTTGGTTCAGCTGCAGTTTGATCACCTTTATCATTTCATCCGAAAACTTGGCAATCTCTGAAATTCTGAGAAATCTCTTCTTGTTTTCCCCATTCTTGTAAATCACTCAAAGGTTTGGCTTCTCAATGATCGTGAACAAATCATAGCTTTCAATATCTTCTAACTCTAGATTGGGCTTAATCATGTTGACTTTCCTTTGATTTGTTTCAATTCCGAGCTGAAAATCGTAGCAGTAAGTATAGTTGACATGCCTCCTCATGAATCTCTTCACAACTTCTAAGGCAAAGATGATATTTTCCGGTCGGATAGTCATGTTTCTGAACAGGTGATAAAGATACTCAATGTCGTCCACATCTAAGTGTTGGTCCCGGAGGTGCTTAACAAGTTTGTAGAGGGGGGGGGTTGAATACAAACACAAAATTTAAAGTTTAATAAATTGTTTATTGATAAATCAAACACAATTTACAAGTCTGTTGCGGAATAAGATTAAGTAGAACTCAATCTAAACAAACTTAAGAAACCACTAAAATGGTTGCACAAGAATATAGAGAATGGGGATTGGAGAAGTATAGAAAACAAAGGTTTCTATAATGTAGAAAGATGAAGGCTAGAGATGAGCACTCTCTTCAGATGAAGAGGTAATCTTTCTATTTATACCCTATGCATTAAATGCATGGCAGAGCACTTTACACGTGTCCTTCATTGATTGGCTGAGAGAGTCTGACTTTAGGAGACATGCTTTCGGTCGTATCAAGAACAGTGTAGTTGACAGAGTTGTTGTACGAATTGTGGCAGAGACATGTCCGTTTTGATACATCGTACTTGTTGTGCAAGGAAAGACAAAAGAGACTTGAGGCATAAGCTAAGTGATCATCGATCGCTGAATATCTCTTCCTTCAGAGATATAAGAAGGTTCAGCTATCGCTGAAGCTTTTCCTCAGGTTTCTTCGCGTATGAGTAGAGTCGTCTTTGCTTCACTGATGTCCGCATCAGGTCACTAGTAGACTTGTCTTTGTTCAACAGCTTTGTCTTCGATTCAGCTATGAACATCTGTTGACGCGAAATTGTCTTCAGGGATTACGTCAAATGTTTACATCAGAACTATCAACGATAACTGAACAGACTCAGTCTGATCGCTGATGGTGAAACACCAATACATATAAATGTTTACAAGAGAGACTATCAACGATAACTGAACATACTCAGTCTGACCGCTGATGGTGAAACACTAATATATATTAAAACGTAATTTTCACTAAGTATAGAAGAGGGTCGTTATCAAATCACTGAGAGAGTTTGGATCAACACTAAGTATTGAAAATCTGCTTCAGAAAATATAAACTCTGTCAGATCTCTCCTTTGCACATTAAAGACCGGATACCATATCTTTTGAAATCTTCTTAGTCTCACTTGTTTTACTGTTACAGTACCATACTTATTCTTCACATATTTCTCCGATTTCCGCTCCCAACATATCAACCTTGCATACTCCTCTTGATATTTCATTGGTAAATGAGAAATACCCAGAACCTTGTATATATCCATCCTCCTGAGCCTATGAACGAATATATTTTTCAACTCCTCCTCTAGAAATAGTGCTCTCAAAGTATTTCTCATTTGTCTGAGCTGGGCTTCTGTGGGTACTAGAGGGACCTCAGGTTGGTTTGATGGACCGACTTAGTTTTCAACTGGGTTTGATGGAAAGTGTAGTTCAGGTTCGGCTTCGGTGTTAGGTTCAGGTTGGTTTTCATGTGAGTTTTCATTTGTGGGTTGGCTATCATGGATTGGGCTAGATAGGTTTATTGGGCCAGGTATGCTTTGTGGTTGATCAAAACGTTTAGAAAGGTTTATATCTTTAAAGGTTCGGATTTCAGGTGGGTCTCTAGTGGTTTCAGGAAGCTCATGTTGTACTGGGCTCAATTGGATATCATCTGGTGTACAGGATAGGATATTCAGAATGTTCTCATTACCCTCATCATTAGATCCCATCAGCTGATCCCTTTCTTCCTCCTTAATCTTCCAAAACTTCTCATATTTTTCATTTGCTGATTCATCTTCATTTGATGATAGATCAACAACATCTATATCCTGCAATCCTGTCAGCAACAATATTTCTTCCCTTGTAGCAACCTTAGGCTTTGCAAACCTTGGTTCTACCTCTTCATTAACATACAACACAATCTCCATATCTTTCACATTCACATCACCCTGAGCAACTTCAGTTTCGGTGGCAGTTCTTTGTTTCTTGCTTATCTCCCCCTCATGATCTTGATCTGAATCATGATCATGCCTTGTTTTGTTAACTGCCTGAACTTTACAAGCTTGCTGAACTGCTCTGGTAAGCTCTTGAATGTGATGTATCACTTTAGACTTAAATACATTGAACTCTATGATTGAAACTATTTCTGATAATACTTGAGCTTGCTGAGATCTTAACAAACCAACTAAATCTGCCTCGGACTCATCAGCTGGTGCCTGAGATAGTATCTTAGCATATAAGAGTGACTTCAACTCCTCCACAAATAGATCTACAGACTATACTGGAGGTGGTGGAGGTGGCTAAACAGGCTCCTCAAGTGCTGGTCCTTTTCCCTTCAGCAAACTTTTCACCTTTCCCAATTCTGTTTCAAACTTATCAAAAAGACGATCTTCAACAGCCTTTAAGGCGCCGTTGAGAAATTCCTTCGACACAAAGTCTGGTAAACTAAATCCGAGGTCACTTAGACTTCCCGTTAGCACAACTGTTGAAGATTCAATAGTGTGGCATGTGATCAAAGTTGACATAGTGTAAGCAATGACATGACTTCCATCTGATCCTCGTAGACCGGTTTGCGGTTCTACTACAAATGTTCCGATCGGGTCACTAAGACGTCCGATGGTAGCAGACTGTATAAGTGTGCTAGGAATTGGATTTGGTAGTACAATTGGCGCTAGACACAACTATGCACTGAATGGAATTGAGCTCTGGGCAGCTGAGCTCTATTTTCAATATCTAAACTTTCCAAATGAAAGGTAGATAGAGTTTGTGCTAAATCCCTGTGCAAAACTGAGACTACGTTCTGTTGAGAGGCAATAGAATGGGTGGCTGAGGTGTGCAAGTGAGTTAGCGGGCTACTAACATCTGTTTCAACACCTGCTCGCAACACATGTGGCGAGGTGGTGGATGTGGTTGCCGTTCTAGAATACTAGGTTTGGGTATACACTCCTTCACCATGTTCTTTTTCTGTATTCACACTTTGCCTCACATTTTCAGAATTTTCTACTTGAACTCCCTCATCCATCCTTATCTCTTCCAAGACATTCTGTATAGAAGTTGCAGCATTATCAATGTCCATGTCCTCATGATGTAGTGAAATATCATCAAGAAAACCAAAATGTGTCCCATATCATCATTATTGTCATCATCATGTTCATATCCTTCATTTGGTCCAGGAGTAGCTGAAGGTACTGAATCGGTTGAAGAACTAGCTGGTTGATCCGACTCAGTCTCAGAGTTCTGACCTTCATTGGCAATCTCTACCTGAGGGCTCAATTGATGAGTGATAGCTCTCTCAGATTGAGATGTGGAAACCTCAAGATGAGTGGCATCAGGTGCCTGAGTTTCCACAGCCTAAAGTCTAGAATCCTGACCCCCTTCTATTCCCCTCTCAAGATTTTCTCTCAGCTCTACCCGTTCCTGGACTCCCATAGCCTCAGAAACCCTCACCGACTCCTCTCTTCTAAGGTTGGAGCCTTGGGTAGAGATAGCCGGTTCTGGCAATCCCATAGACTCTCTGTATTCCCTAACACACTCAGAGTCTAGATCAGCGTAAGCTAATAGAGATGCAGGAATTGGCATAGAATATCTGAATGTTTGCTTCTGCTTCTGAAGATATATCTCATTTCACATTCAGGTGCTACTTCATGGTGAGATCTCTTGGGAATATCTCTGTTGGATCGGATCGTACTCCGAACAATCAATTGAAGGAATCTCTGGTAAGGAACATACAATGGTTTCATATAATTATGTCCAAAATGCCACTGAGTAGTCTACGTGTAGATCGTACACGATAGCATGAAATAACCTCAGAGTGTGCATGTTGGTGTTGTCGAGGCCTGAATGTTTTGAAGTCAAACATTGTGTAACATCCCGCCTGCCTCGACAACAATATTGTTCGCTTTGCCTCTGGATTTAACCAACGTGTAGCGCACGGATTTGTTTCTGGCGACCTGGTGAGAAACTTCCCAGGGGGTCACCCATCCTGGGACTACTCCCACCCAAGCACGCTTAACCTCAGAGTTCCCAGAACCTGACGTGCTTGTGGCCCCAAAACGCGTTGTTGTTAGGAAGGCCAATGTATTACTTATAACACCCAGCATCACTTCTGTCCACGGCCGATATGGGATATGCCTAAGGTGTTACACATTGATTGATCACCGAGAACATATGGTAGTAGAAAGGCGGTAAATTTGACTTTTTGAACTCACTGATGTTGGTTAATTGACCAATGTACCCCAAGGATCGGATGCCTTAAAAAACTTCAGAGTTGACAGGGTATAAGTGTTAGAGCATATATTAGTTGGATACAAGATCATGAAGACAAAAGACAAAAGTCAAGCAAGTGAAAGCTCAAAGTCAACTCTCAAGCAAGAAAGTCAAAGTCTTTGTAATAATTGTCAAAGACAGAGTCAATGTACTTTTCTTTTAAGAGTTGTGCGCGTGTGTTTGTTGTAATATACTTATGACTAGTTAGTTTTAGATAGTTACAAGCAAGTTAGAGTTGAGTTGTTCGCATCCAATTTCTAGAGAGAGAAAGTGACATAGAGACATTTGTACGAATTCATTGTTGAAATTGAAACATGATGACTTCCAAGGAAGCACTTTCAATCGGTACTGACGTAAAGCCTCTAGTTATATTCAAAGGGGAATACGAACAATGGAAGGATAGGTTCCTTGATTTTGTGGACATACATACAAATGGAGAGACATTCTGATGTCAATCATAGAAGGTCCTATGATACCCCCCACAATGGAAATACCAGATGATGAGTCTTCAGACAGTGAATATGGAAACGTTGATAGAGCTCAAAAGACAAAGACTGTTCTGAAAGACATTTCACAGTATACAGAGAAACAAAAGAACAGATACAAAGCTGATAAGCAGGCAAGATCTCTACTCTTACAGAGCATACACAATGAGATCTACATTAAAATCGACAACTACAAAGCCAATGCGAAGAAGATGTGGGATCAACTTCAGAAGATGATGATGGGGTCAAAGGTCGGAAACCAGATGAAGGTTGCCAATTGCATAAACAGCTACGAGGAATTCAAGGCAAAAGAGAATGAGAGCCTTGAGGAAACTTACGAGAGATTTGTTCTTCTATTGAATGAGCTTGCAAAGAATAAAGTCAAGAAGAAGCAAATGAAGAACAATGTCAAATTCCTCAGCATCCTTCAGCCTGAGTGAAAGAAGCACACTTGAAGGATGAAACAGATGAAAGACCTTAGTGACATCCCACTTCATGAAGTTTATGAAATGTTGAAATAGAATATGAAGAGGAGGTTGAAGAGAAAAGAGGAGAGAAGAAGAAAGCTGAGAAAGAAGCTGATCCAATAGATTTGGTTGTAGCCGAGAAAAGAAAGAAGAAAGAGAAGGAAAAGAAGAAGAAAAAGAAAATAGTGCTTCCAAGTTCTGATGAATTCGCTGATTCTGGTTCTGACTCTGAAGACGGGGAAAACCTGAAGCAAGCGATGCAACTATTGACCCGTGCCTTCCAAAAGAAGTTCTACAAAAAGCCGGGTTCAAACGCACAAAGGTACTCGTCAGGGTCAAGAAATCACGAGCATAGAGAAAGAGTGGAAGGAAGAAGATTCGAGGAGAAGAAGTTTATGAAGAAAAAGCCTGAAGAGAAGAAAAGGTTTGCCAATGACTATGGCAGTAATAAGAAGACTGAAGATATGGTTAAGTGCTACAATTGCGGAAAGCTGAGTCATTTTGCCAAGGACTGTCGAAAGCCTACAGTCAGAAACTCATACTACTACAAGCAGAAGATGCTTTTGGCCAAACAGAAGGAAGCTAGAAAAGCTTTAATGGCTGAATATGAGTTTTGGCTTGACCATTCCGATGAGGAAGAAAAGGAAGAAACAACACTCATGTGCCTGATGGGCAAGGAGTTGAAGTATGATGAGACAGATGAAGAAACATCTGATGAGGTACTAAACTTTTCTAGAAACTGATTTTGTAAACAAAATGGAAGCCATGATGATCGAGCTTCAAGACCTTCAATCTAATTTGAAAAAGGAAAAGAGCAGAGTTACAAAGAAACGTCAAACTATTTTTGATCTTAACAAGAAAATTGTTAGGAACAAAAGTCCGATTGACTCTCTAAACAAATCTTCCTTTGAATTTAAACTTCAAAAAGATTGTTTTGAAAATAAGATTTATGAAATTGTTTCTAAACTTTCTAAGTCTGATATTGAGAAACAAGAATGAATTCTAAAAGCTCATAAATTGCAGGTTGAAAATAAGAATCTGGAGAAAAAGGTAAATGGTTTGGAAGCCAAACTGTATGCTAGAGGACAAACAGATCAGACCCTTTTCTTAAACACCCCTAATGAAGAAAGTGATGTTAGAGAGAAGTGGGGACTTGGTTATGATAACCCTCACTACTTAAAGAAAGCAATCAGAAAAAAACCAGCATTATATAACTTTGATTTTCTATATGCGGCTGGAAAATATCCTCATTTGAAACCCAAATTTGTTACCAAATCACCTGATGAGGTAGAGGCCAAAGAAGATGAAAATAGAAAGAATATAACTAAAATGCAACTACCATTCTGCTATCAAAAGCTGAATGATAGTTATCTTTTAGAAAAACCAAAAGTTTTATCAAATGATTATTTTGCAAGTTATTCTACTACTGAGTTGGAGGCAAAACCTTTTAAAGAACAAATTTTTGTTCCTCCACTTGTTTTAGAAAGCAAAATAATTGATCTTGAAAATGATTTATCTGATGAAAGAATTTTGGTTGACATTGAACAAATTGTATTTTCTACTGTAATGAAGAACACTGTTGTTAAATCCGAATCCAAAGAGTGTTCAACATTTTCTAAGGCACCTCAAACTTCTGAAGATGATTTTGATGACTTATTTGCGTCTGCAAATGATTTTCTAAATTCTGATGATGGGTGTGTTGATGAAAGAGTTGGTATGTTTGACTTTAATGCTAAACTTCTAGATCATTCTGCTTTTATTATTAACTCTGAAGCTTTAACAAGTGTGTTTGAAGTAGGTGAATCATCAACCAAGGTTGGTGAATCAGTTTCTGTGAGTACTGAATACTATGAAAAAGGTAAGAAACAAAAGAAATGGCGCTCACAGAAACGAACCAATACTGGTAAGCATAAGAAAAGACAAACTCAGAAATCTGTTTTTCCTACCAAATCTAAAAATTTTGTTTCATAGTTGAAAAAGAAAAGGTCAGAAGAACGAACTGAGTGGCGACCAAAACAGAAGGTTGATGAGAAAGCATAATCATGTCCTGATATAGTTTGTAATAGCGAGACTGGTAGTATCTATGATGTAATTGATAATGTTGCTTCAAATAAACAAAAACTTGTAATTCCTTACAAGAAATATACAATAAAGCAATTACTCCAATTATCTCGGTCTACTA
This sequence comes from Arctium lappa, assembly GCA_023525745.1. Classification (NCBI taxonomy): domain Eukaryota; kingdom Viridiplantae; phylum Streptophyta; class Magnoliopsida; order Asterales; family Asteraceae; genus Arctium; species Arctium lappa. The sequence continues at coordinate 40,412,709 of CM042052.1, forward strand.
CTAAGTTTTCTAAATATAGACGGAATGATTTTGTTTCTCGCCAATACTCTGTTGATTGGTTTGGTACTTATCATGTTTATAATTCTAAAGCATCTCATGTTTTTCAAAACAAAAGAGGACCCAAGTTTATATGGGTGCCAAAATCTTGCGTTAATCCGATAGGACCCAAATTTAAATGGGTACCTAAAGTTGTTGTTCCCTGATTTCTCCTGTGTAGACACGTCATATGTGGTACTTGGATTCTGGTTTCTCCAAGCATATGACTGGGTAGAAAGATATTTTGTCTAATTATACAGAGAAATTCTGCAGGAACGTGCGATTCGGGAACGACCAGTTTTCACCAATTTTGGGCTATGGTGACGTGATTCAAGATAACGTGACGATTACGAAGGTGAGCTACGTTGAAGGTTTAGGACATAACCTGTTTAGCATTGGAAAGTTCTGTGACAAAAACCTAGAGGTAAATTTCAAGGCCAAGAGGTGTTATGTGCGAACTGAAGACGGTAAGGAACTCTTGGTCGGCACTAGAAAGTCTAACCTCTACACGGTCAACTTGTCAAAAGTCCAGACTGACAATGAGGTGTGTCTACTATCAAAGTCCTCGCTGCAACAAAGCTGGTTATGGCATCGAAGGCTTTCTCACCTAAATTTTCATTACATCAACAAACTGGTCACAGGAAAATTAGTCAAAGGATTTCCTAAGCTTAAATACGAGAAAGAACATCTGTGTGCAGAATGTAAGAAGGGCAAGATGAAGAGAGATGCTTATAAGCCAAAGCCTGAGCCTAGTACAAGTTCTCCACTTGAATTGCTGCATATGGATCTCTGCGGTCCTATGCATACACAAAGCATAAATGGCAAAAAGTATGTATTAGTGATTGTAGATGATTACTCGCGGTACACTTGGGTCAAATTTCTGAGAACAAAGGATGAGATGCCCAAAGTCCTCATCACTTTTCTAAAGACTATCCAAGTGAATCTACAAAAGCCAGTCAAGCTTCTTCGAACAGACAACGACACATAATTCAAGAATAGCACTGTAGAAGATTATCTCGACTCGGTCGGGATAACACATCAGTATTCTGCTTCCAGAACGCTTGAACAGAACGGAGTCGTAGAAAGACGAAACCGAATGCTAGTCGAGACCACTCGAACTATGCTAAGTCAATCGGATATACCTTTGTTTCTATGGGCTGAAGCTGTATCGACTGCTTGCTACACGCAGAATCGATCCATAATCCACCGCCGGTTTGGTAAAACTCCATATGCTTTAATAAATAACTGTACACCTAGCATTAAACATTTTCATATTTTTGGATGTAGGTGCTTCGTACTGAACGACAAAGAGAACTTGAATAAGTTCAGTCCAAAGGCTGACGAAGGCATTTTCATCGGCTATTCTCAAACGTCTGTTACCTACAGAGTATATTTGAAGAAGTCGAAGATCATATTAGAAAGCGTAAACGTTACATTCGACGAAGAGTTGGCTTCAGAACAACACAGTTCAGAACCCGTACTTACAGGAGTGCTAGCTTCTGGACAAATCAGTCCAGAACCTGTGGTTAAAGACACTAATTCTGATAAACCTTCAACTTTTACATCTCATTTATCAGAATTAGATTTATTGTTTGAATTCTTTTATGATGAGTTTCTTGGATCTAAATTGCCTAAATCTGTTGTGATTGACAGACTTGAAGAATCAAGCAGTCATCATCTAATCACTTCTGATGTGTCTACTGAATTTGTTCCCCCGATTCTGCAAGAAACTCCAATTCAAACAACTACTCCTTCGGTTGAAGCTGTAAATGAAACTATCGAGACAGAAGTCACTGATTCAGTTGGTTGTCTTGATACGACTAATCAACAGCCAGAAACTGTTGTACCAACTGAAGCTTCTGTACAGAATCCTTCAACTGAACAACTCCCTGAACAAGAAGAAACTGAAAGTGGATACTTAGATGAAAATCATGATCAATCTACATAAAATCCACTTCCTCATGAACACAAGTGGACCAAAGAGCACCTGATAAGCCAAATCATAGGAGATCCATCTAAATCGGTGCAAACTAGGCCTGCTACATTAAATATGTGTATGTGTGACTCATTTCTGAGCAAGGTAGATCCAACACGCGTATCTGAAGCTCTAGCTGACTCAGATTGGGTAATTGCAATGCAAGAAGATATGAATCAGTTCGAAGCATTAAAAGTCTGGAGACTACTGCCGAAGCCTGAAGGTAAAACCATTATCGACACAAAATGGGTGTTCAAGAACAAAAAAGGACGAAGATGGTATCGTGATCAGAAATAAAGAAAGACTAGTGGCTAAAGGTATAGGAAATAGGAAGGTATTGACTATGACGAGACTTATGCTCCAGTGGCGCGCATCGAGGCTATTCTCATGTTTCTTGCATATGTCGCCCACAAGAACTTCACCGTCTATCAAATGGACGTGAAGACTGCCTTTCTCAACGACATTCTCAAGGAGGAAGTCTACGTCTCTCAGCCTAAAGGCTCTTTACGGTCTGAAGCAAGCCCCTCGAGCCTGGTATGAAGTGTTATCTAAATTGCTAGTCAAGTCTGGCTTCTCGAAAGGTAAGATCGATACTACTTTGTTTATCAAAAAGGAAAAAGCCGATATCATTTTAATTCAGATTTATGTGGATGACATCTGTTTTTCCCTGTTTCTAGTTTCTAATCATAAACAATTAATGAACAAACAAATTTCAATCAAATTACCTGTTTTGATTTCAATTCTCAATTTCAAATACAACTTTCTCTCTCTATAACTCTCTTTCTCTCTCTACAGATTCTCTCTATGAATCGTATTCTCAAATTCTCTATATGACTTCTACCTAAAACAGAATTATAAGGTATTTATACCTACATCTAAAAATACAAGGAAATAAAGTACAAATGTTGACTTTGACTTTTATTACAAAAGACTTTGACTTTAATGAGAATTGACTTTCTCAACTTTGACTTCTTGAACTTTGACTTTTGTCTTCTTGATCTTGTATCCAACTATTTCATGCTCTAACAATCTCCCCCTTTGGATTCAAGATCACTTTTGAAAGATCTATCAATTCAGTCTTCATTTTTTTTTAAAGCTCCGTCAGTACAATCTCCCCTTTTTCTTTGATGGTATTCTTTCCAAATCTGTCTTCAAAACGATTAACAATCTCCCCAAAAACTTTCAGAAAACACTTTCAGACTTTGAAAAGAAATTGTCTTCAGAATCAGCTCGGATTGCTTTAGCAAATAATCTTCAAAGAAAATTTCCTCAAAAATCAGTACATCTTTAGAAATACTTTGATCTTCTTCAAATCTTTACTTTGAATCTTCTGACTTAGACATTTTTGAAAATCATCTCTCAAAACTTTATCATTTCTTGATACCATCTCCCCCTTTTTGATGATCTGAGCATCTATATCATCAAAACTTTACTTCCAAGAAATGCCTTTGACCATTCTGATCTGTCAATCTGAGCCTCTGATTCTGTGATCCATAATCAAGTATTCATCTAAATCTTTGCAAATCCAGACAAAATAAGAACATGTAACTCCTGAATCAACAAATGAATCAGTTAAAATGTCTGCCAGTAACACAAAGTCACTGTGTGTAACGAATAGACAATATAAAGGAGCTTTTTGATGTTCACTCCCCCAGGGCTTCCATTCAATCATCGAAACACCACAAAGGCAATTTCTATGAATGTTATGACAAGAAAACAAATTCCTTGTGTGTTCGTGCAAGTGTAGAAAGAATTAAGCACGAATAATTGCTTTTATAAAGGCTCAACATAGTGTAAACCACTGAGACAACAGTAGATAAACACAAACTCAATGTGCATTATTGAAGTGCGAAGGTGGGGCAGACTTCCTTCTTTTTCAATATCCAGATTTTCCAAATGAAAACCAGATAGATTATATGTTGCGTCCCCTTTAAAATATGAAACACTTTCTTTTTGAGAAGAAAATGAGTAGCTGGTGGGGTTTAGTCAAGAGTTGGCATGAGCTAGTTGCCTGTTTCAATAATGTTCACCAAGAATTGTGAAACATTAGTAATGTGGTTGCCCGGCTCAGAAAGTAGTTGGTGCAGAGTTTGATATTCTTTTACTCTGATCGCACACCCTCTTTCTTTTTAATTATTAAACTTACATCTAACCAAACTCTCTTTTCCATTTTACCTTATCACACCCACACTCATTTCTTTTCGACTCCTCACACTCAATCACTAAAGGATTAACTTCTTGGGTAGAAATAACTGGTTAACGTGATTTCATAGAAGTTTCAATTAAGTCCTAGCACAAAGAACCCATATTGTCCTAGAAAGCATATGTTGCTCAGATGATTTAACTTTTTCAGTTAAAGCTCAAATACAAATGTCAGATAAAGTGTATGCTCAGATGATATAATCATGAATATATGAGCATTTTTAAACATTGAAGTATTTTCAAACAAGTATATTGAATGAATAGATATGAAGACAAAAGACTTGTTTGAAAATCTGACATTGTATGAAAAATGATCAGAAATGAAATGATATAACAATTAAGGCTTATGGTCAAGAATAATGGATATTGTCCATACGAAACAAAATATAGACATTCTTGAAATGACGTTTCGAAATGAAATAACGCTAAAAAATCTTTGAAGTACAAGCGGGGTGTCTTACCTTCGAAAATATGTTTCAATATGAGACATGGTAAGAACAATTTGAACAACAAATCAAACCAGTGTGTGTGAATACTTGAAAGTATAAAGAAAAGACAATACACAAGTATTTATCTTTGGAAATACACGGTTTATTAATCATTGAAGCTCAAAAGGAAAAATGAAAACATTTAAAATCACACTTCCAATTCATGAAATCTGTTTAAGAATCGGGAAGTGGTTTGAACATTTTAAGAACATGTTTTCTATGATTGAAAGTTGTCCTTCTTTCAACCATATATGAGATTAAGATAAGAATTTAACCTTTCAGTGCAATCTTAGATCTCATAAAGTCAGCTGTAGTCATTAAGATAGGATCTTGATAGCTTCTCTCATCCTGCACAAGTCTCAAAGTCTAGTCAAAGCAAATTTATTCACAAATTTATTTGAAAAATAAAAAACATAAAGCAGTAAAACGATTAAAGTACGAGTTCTAATCTGAAATAATCAGAAATCATAGTCTTACTCCTTTTGATGTGATTTATATGCTCCCCCAAAAATCATGCATCACAAAAATTTGTGAGTTAAGCAAAATGCAGAAATTAGATATGCTCCCCCTCAAAAGAATGTAGATCAACTTAAAGTGCATCTGATTCTCCCCCTGAGATCATGAGCAAACTATTAAATTGCAGATATCCTTCAGAAATAAGAATAAAGAAGATGATGAAAAAATAGCAATACGTAACTTTATTAGGTAATAACTGATTATGTCTTAAGATTTAGCATACCAAGCTTAGTTATAAGAAAATTAAATCTCTTTTCATTTAAGGGTTTGGTAAATAAATCTGCAAACTGATAATCTGTTTTTACAAAATAAAGTTCAATTGTTCCTTTTTCTACATTATCTTTTATAAAATGATACCCAACGTCAATGCGTTTGGTTTTCGTATGCTGGACAGGATTAGCAGATATTGTGATTGCACTCTTCGAATCACAATATATTGGTATTTTATGTCACACCCCGCTAAAGCGGAAACACGAGGCATAACAGGTCCGATGTCATAGCACAAGATTATAAACATACCAACATTTACTTATCATTCAAAATACATTACATTTTTAAGAACATAGTATCGTCAATGTTTACAAATCCCAAACTTTAAAATATAACGATACGCATAAAGCAAAAATAATCTTGCTTCAAAATATGAAGTGCACTGCTAAAACTTCATGGAATTACCTTCTCGATTCCTGAAAAGCATGAATAAAAACCAAGGTCAACTACAAAGAGTTGGTGAGTTCACAGGTTTTAAATATGCACAAATCATTTTTATATGCAAGTTGTCATTTGTAAAACATACGTATAAACCAACTTCAATTTTTTGATTCATGAGCACCACAATTTAATTTCTTTATGATAAGTGTATGCAAAGACAATATTACGTTGAGCCACTACTAAGCCGTCCCTGACCAATTTCAACGCCCCCGATGAACTAACTCAGCGGTGGTTCATGCCACATGTTTAGTCATCTTCTCTAGTATAGTGCACCCCTGCTCGTCAGCATTAAGGTGGGTTTGTCACACCAAATAGCGCTACCCACTAATACTATAGGCCCGATTTTCTTCGAGTTAATAGTAGTGTCACGGGGTCTTAACATTTAATACTCAACACATCAATTGCATACTTATCATATAGCTTATAATTCCAAACGCTTTTAACAAAGCCTTATAAATTGCCAATTCGCAATACTTTCAAACAATTCTCATGAATCTTTAAATACGCAACTAAAGCATGCTTTTCACCCCAAAATCAGTTAAAACGATAAAAGTGGGGCTGTGAATACTCACCTTGACGAATGTAACGGGTGAAGCTTTACTTTAATACTTATTGAATTTTGTCACGCCCTTAATTTCCCTATACAAGAGTTGCCATAAAGAAACACATTAATGCCCTATTCCGATGTCCAACCAATATGTCCAATTGTCCCATGAAATGCCATCAAATAAGTTTCTTAGTCCATATCCATTTTTAACTATACAAAGTTCCAAAATACAATAAAACAAAAATTAAGCTTGATAAAATTACCTTTCTGGATTCAGCACATGCTGTCCAGAAAGTTATCCGGTAAATTCAACACGGAAGCTTAACTTCCCAAGAGAAATATTTAATCACAAATTTTGTGATGATACTATAATATGTTTAGAGTAAATCTGCATTTTTTTATAATTTTTGAATAACTTTTGATACATCAAATAATTTTTACAAAATAGAGTGTCACTGATTTTCGGATCAGTGACATACCTCACTTGTAACAGGCTTTTGAGGTATCAATTATTGGAATTAGACAGTGATCCATATATGGATGCAAACCTAACTCAAAATCCTAACATTTGGAAAAAGATTCACTTATTTTGGATGAGTAATGAGGGAGTTATGGCCTCTACAAGATAGGTGTATGAATCTGTCTTTACTGGACAGATTGCACCATTTCTTGTAAAATCCATTTAAGTGCCCAAATCAACTCCAAATTCAGTGTTTTTGGACTTTTTAGAAAGATAATACTCTAAATTAAAGTTTAGAAGCAAAAACCCCAAATTTGGACAAGTGTTTTGTGAGTTGTGCAAGCTAGAAGTGAAGTCCATTTTCTGGACAGATTCTAAAATGAAATAAATACTATTTTATACCACCAAATAATGATCATTAGACATGTTTTTTTTTTTGGTTATAAACCATGTCTTCACTCCTCATTACATAATAAACTAACTTATGCATCATGGATTCATTGCAATCAAAATGCTCATCCACATGCATGCATGAACATAACACCAAATAAAATGACATTAACACTATTGTTAAGTTCTTAATCATGTGGAGCTTGGGAAATTCCTTCATAAGAACATTTTTATACTAACATTTCATTGTAACAAGAGTCAAAAACTCATAATATATACATCAAAGGTAATCCATCTCATCATCAAAAATCCAATCACATGCAAGACAAAATAAACACTAAATTAGTGATTTAACACTATTTAGAAACTCTTTAATCATATGAGATTGAATAATCTCATCCTAAGAGTTTATTTATACTCAAAATTGATGTAAATGCATAAATTTCAATCCAACATTATTAAAATTTTGTGGACCAAATACCACATTTCATAAAATTATCATTTCTTGATAAAATCCCAAAATAATACACTTGAAAACCCTAATTTCATTGGAAGATCACTCAATGGTTCATTAGCAAATATATTGCTACTAATGTATCCCATTTCACTTCCAAAACTTGGATTGTACATCATTTACATGAAAAGACATGAAATATACAAACTTTTTAATAATAAACTTGAAAAATGAGAGTGTTAAGTGATTACCTTCACAAAAGGAGATGAAAACTTGAATTCTTGATGAAGTGAGGTGGTTCTTTTTTGAAGATTTCTTGAAAATTGATGGAGGTGAGGGTGTGGTGGTGGTGGTCGGCCGAGTTCAAGAGAGAAGAGGGAGAGGAGGTGAAAGGTTGATTTTTGAAAATGAAGAGTGATTCTAGATTTTAATTTGGTTTTTAATTATTAAAAATAACTAAAATGTGGTAGAATTAGGACAAGTGTCCTAAGTGACTCATTATTATAAAAAAAATTAGTTTAATATATATATATATATATCTTTAAATAAATTACTAGTCTAGATTATAAATATCAGATATAATTGAGAACCGAAATACCCAATTCTCAATATTTGCTAATAAAATGCCAAATTTGAAAATTTTGCAATGCAAGAAAAATTAACATACAGATTTTTATAGTTTAAGGATTTTGGACTTTTATTCACTTATTTGGCATTTCTGGACAGTGACGGTCAGATGCGGAACTGTTCCGGGTTTTTAACGCAACTTCTAAATTTTTCGGGAAACTTTTATCTTAAAGGCTTTTAATAAAATTTTAAAAGTGACAAACTTATAAATTAATCTGAGGGTGCTAACCTTAATATTCAGAATTTGACAGGTGTCACATTTTATCAAACTTGAATCCATAGTCTCGCAGTTGTGTTCGCATCCACAGGACTTGAGAGCAGCAACTGGCAGCAGCTACATACTCTGCTTCAGCAGTCGATGTGGAAATGCATAATTATATCTTTGATGCCCAGCTAACGAGCTTATCTCCAAGAAATTGAATGTGACCTGAAGTGCTCTTTCTGTCCAACATCCAACCTGCATGGTGTGCATCATAATAGGCAGTCAGTTGAAAACCAGTATCCTTAGGATACCACAGACCAAGATCTGCAGTCCCCTTAAGATACCTAAAAATCCTTTTGACAGCAGCCAAATGGGATTCTTTAGGAGCAGCCTGATATCTAGAACATAAGCATGTTCAAAACATAATATCTCGCCTACTTGAAGTAAGATACATTAACGATCCTATCATACCTCTATAAGTTCTAACATCAACACTTTTACCCGAAAGATCAGTGCTAATCTTAGTACCTGGTGCCATCGGGGTTCCAATTGGTTTGCAATTTTCCATTTTAAACTTCCGAAGAATATCCAAAATGTACTTAGATTGATTAATGAAATTCCCCGTTGAAAACTGTTTAACTTGTAATCCGAGAAAGAAATTCATCTCTCCCATCATACTCATTTGAAAACGTGACACCATGAGGTTAGAAACGTTTTTGCAATATTTTGGATTTGTAGAGCCAAATATTATATCATCAACATATATTTGAATAAGGATGATATCGGCTTTTTCCTTTTTGATGAACAAAGTGGTATTAACTTTACCTTTGGAAAAACCTGACTTGACCAAGAATTTTGATATAACATCATACCATGCTCGAGGGGCTTGTTTCAAACCATACAGGGCTTTGTCCAAGATGTATACATGATCTGACTTATCTGGATTGACGAACCCTTCTGGTTGAGACACGTAGACTTCCTCCTTAAGAATGCCATTCAGAAAGGCCGTTTTCACGTCCATCTGATAGACTGTGAAATTCTTATGAAATTCTTATGAGCTGCGTAGACTAGAAACATGCAGATTTCCTCTATACGCGCTACTGGAGCATATGTCTCATCGTAGTCTATGCCTTCCTCTTGCCGGTAACCTTTGGCAACAAGTCTAGCTTTATTCCTTATGACGATACCATCTTCGTCCTTTTTATTTTTAAATACCCATTTAGTGCCAATCACGGATTTACCTTCCGGTTTTGGAACTAATCTCCAGACCTTCAGGGCTTCAAACTGATTTAATTCTTCTTGCATAGCAAATACTCAATCCGAATCAGCTAAAGCCTCTCATACTCGCGTGGGCTCTATCTTGCTGAGGAATGAGTCATACAAACACTGGTTTAAGGTTGCTGACCTAGTTTGCACAAGCTTGTTAAGATCTCCAATTACTTGGTGTAAAGGGTGCTCTTTGGTCCAGCGATGCTCATGAGGGAGTGGAGTAGATGAAGTTTGAACATGATCATCATCTAAAAATCCACTATCAGGCTCTTTAGTTTGAATAATAGGAGGGAGGTTTGCAGTTGAAGTTTCAGGTGCATAAGCAACAGTTGTAAGAACAGACTCTGGCTATTGAGTAGACAATATATCACACCCAACTGATACAGTTACTTCTGGCTCAACAGTTACTTGTATATCTTCAACTGTAGGAGTATTCAATGGAATGTGAGTTTTTGACTGAACGGGGAATACAAATTCAGTTATAACTTCTGAAGTGACTGGATGATTGCAACTTGTGTCTTCAGACCGGTCAGTCACAACAGATTTAGATACATTAGATCCTAGAAACTCATCATAAAAGAATTCAAATAACAAATCTAAATCAGATAAATGTGAAATTGAAGTAGAAGCGTTATCCGAATTATTCTTTGTAGAAGCAGGTTCTGGACTGATCTGTCCAGAAGCTAATACTCCAGTGATAACGAGTTCTGAACTGAGTTGTTCAGAAGCCATGTCTTCATCGAATGTTACATTGACTCTCTCGACAACTGTCTTAGACTTCTTCAGATAAACATAATATGCTGCAGATGTTGAAGGGTAACCAATGAAGATGCCTTCGTTCGCCTTAGCACTGAATTTATTCAGACTCTCTCTGTCGATAAGCACGAAACACTTACACCCAAATATATGAAAATACTTGATTGTCAGTGTTCTATTGTTGATCAGCTCATATGGAGTCTTTTGAAAACGGCGGTGTATCATGGATCGATTCTGAGTATGACATGCAGTTGACACAGCTTCTGCCCACAGAAATAGAGGTAAGTCCGATTGGCTAAGCATAGTACGAGCGGCCTCGACTAGCGTCCGATTTCTCCTTTCGACTACTCCATTCTATTCAGGTGTACGTGCAACAGAGTATTGATGTGATATCCCGACCGATTCGAGATATTCTTCAACTGTTTTGTTTTTGAACTCTATGCCGTTGTCAGTCCGAAGAAGCTTGACTTGTCTCTGCATATTCACCTGGGTCGTCTTTAAGAAAGTAATGAGAACTTCGGGCGTTTCATCTTTTGATCGTAGAAATTTGACCCACGTGTATCTTGAATAATCGTTCACAATAACCAACACGTATTTCTTTCCTCCTAAGCTTTGTGTTCTCATTAGACTGCATAAATCCATATGCAACAACTCTAATGGATAACTGGTGCTTTGTTCAGGCTTCGATTTATGTGCGGCTCTCTTCATCTTACCCTTTTCGCAGGCAGCACACAAGTGTTCTTTCTCATATCTCAGCTCAGGAAGTCCTTTTACCAACTTATCTTTGACCAACTTGTTTATATAACGAAAATTCAGATGTGATAGTCGTCTGTGCCAAAGCCAACTTTGTTGCATCGAAGCTTTTGTCAATAAGCAAACGTGACTGTCATTCTGGACCTTTGAAAGATTGATGGAGTATAGATTTGTCTTTCGCTTGCCAACTAAGAGTTCTGTCCCGTATTCAGAACGAACCGAACATCTCTTAGCTTTGAAGTTGACCTCTAACCCTTTGTCGCAGAATTTACCGATGCTAAACAAGTTGTGCCCTAAGCCTTCGACATAACTCACCTTCCTAATCGTTATGTTGTCTTGAATGATATCACCATATCCTAAGATTGGTGAAACTTGGTCGTTCCCAAATCTGACATTGCCGCTGAATTTCTCTGTATAATTAGGCAATAAAGCTTTCTGCCCGGTCATATGCTTGGAACAACCGCTATCCAAGTACCACATATGCCGGGTCTGCAAGAGAAATCAGGAAACAATAACTTTAGGTGCCTATTTAAAAACGGGTCCTAACAGATTAGCACATGATTTTGGTATCCATTTGAATATGGATCCTCCTTTTCGTTGAAAACTTTTAAAAACATTTGATCTTGAAGAATAAACATGATAAGATCCAAACCAATCAGAAGAATTATGAGAATAAGCAAAATCATTTCTCCGATAATGATAAGATTTAGTAGTAATAGGAGATAATTAAATCAATTGCTTTATTGAATACCTCTTGTAAGAAGTTACAAGGTTTTGTTTAGATGAAACAAGTTAATCAACTACATCATTATCACTACTAACTGATCTATTAAAAGAGTTATCAGAAACTGATTCAGCTATCTCATCATCCTTCCTTTTTGGTCGCCATTCAGTTCTTGCTTTCGACCTTTTCTTCCTTAAATCTGAAACATAAGATTTAGATTTATTAGGAAAAGCAGATTTCTGAGATTGAGTTTTCTTTTGTGTACCAGTGTATTTCTGTTTCTGGAATCGCTGTTTCTTATGTTTCTTACCTTGAGCATAGTAATCAGCAGTTACAGAAACTGAGTCACCAACCTTAGCTGATGATTCACCAATATTAAAACCACTTGGTGACACTTTTTCAGTTATAAGACAAGTAGAATGATCAGGAAGAGGAGCATTGAAGTCAAACATATCAATTTCTTCTATGCACCCATCATCAGAATTAAGAAAGTCATTTGCAGACTCAAATAAGTCAACAAAATTATCAGACAAAGTTTGAGGTGCCTTTGAAACTGTAGAACACTTTATAGATTTAGATTGAAAAACAGTGTTCTTTAAAACTGTAGAAAACACACTTTGTTTAATATCTACCAAAATTCTTTCATCAGAAACAACATTTTCAAGCTCAACTATTTTGCTTTCAAGAATGAGTGGAGGAACATAAACCTTTGCAGTTACAGGTTTTGCCTTCATCTCAGAAACAGAATAACTAGCAAAATAGTCATTTGAAAGAACTTTTGGTGTCTCAGAAAGATAACTATCATTTAACTTTGCATAGTTAAATGGTAGTTGCATTTTCTTTATATTCTTTCTATTTTCAGTTTCTTTGGCCTCAACTTCTTCTAGTAATTTGGTAACAAATTTGGGTTTTAAATGAGTATGTTTACCAGCACAAGCAAGAAAATCAAAATTATATAATGCTGGTTGTTTTCTGATGGCTTTCTTTAAGTAATGGGGGTTTTGAAAACCAAGTCCCCATTTTTCTTTAACATCAGCCTCTTCGTTAGGTGCATTGAGAAAAATGGTTTGATCTGTTTGGCCTCTTGCACAGAGTTTGGCTTCCAGACCATTTACCTTCTTATTCAAAAGCTTGTTCTCAACCTGCAATTTATGAATAGTTAGTGCAGATTCTTTCTTATCAAAGTCAGACTTAGAAAATTTAACTTCAAACTCAAAAATCTTCTTTTCAAAACAATCTACTTGAAGTTTAGAATCAGAAGCAGACTTGCGTAAAGAATCAATTAGATCTTTGTTCCCAATAACTGACATATTAAGATCAAAGATCTTATTGTTTCTTTTAGCAACTCTGTCTTTTTCCTTTTTCAGTTTTCCTTGAAGGTCTTTAAGCTCAACCATCATAGCTTCCATTTTGGTTATGAAATCTTTTTCAGTTAAGTTTAATACCTCATCAGCTTTCTCGTCATCTGACTCATCATACTTGACCTCTTTTCCCATTAGACAGAGATGAGCAGTTTCTTCTTTCTTTTTTTCATCCTCTTGATCAGAATGATCCAACCAGAATTCGTCTTCAGCCATTAATGCTATGCCAGTTTCTTGCTGTTTGGCCAATAGCAGTTTGTTTTGATAATACTGGGAGTTTTGAACCTTTGGCTTTCGACAGTCTTTAGCAAAATGTCCAATCTTGCCATAGTTGTAGCATTTAATTGGATCATTTGCTGGATTTTCAACAATGGTATAGTCATTCACAAACTTCTTTCTTTCTTCGGGTTTCTTCTCAACAAATCGGTTTCCTTTTACCCGTTCCCTGTGCTCATGATTCTTGGAGCTGGATGAAGAGTACCTCTGAGAATTGGATCTCGACATTTTGTAGAATTTCTTTTGAAATGCACGGGTCAATAATAACATAGCTTGTTTGAGGATTTCTCCATCATCACCATCTGATTCGGATTCGGATTCAGAACTAGTAATGACTTTCTTCTTTTTCTTTTTTTCTTTCTTTTCTTTCTTCTTCTCTCCGGCTACCAATGCTATAGGATCAGGAACTTTCTCTGCCTTCTTTTTCTCAGCTCTTTTCTCTTCCACTTCTTCTTCATTTTGCCTCAGAGTCTCGTAAACCTCATGTAACGGAATGTCATTCAGATCCTTCATTTGTTTCATCCTACGCGTATGCTTCTTCCATTCAGGTTGTAGGATACTCAGGAATTTGACATTATTCTCCAACTGCTTCTTTTTCACTTTGTTACAAGACAAACCGTTCATATGTGTCTTCCAGACTTTCATTCTCTTTGGCTTTGAATTCTTCATAGCTATTGATGCAGTTAGCCACTTTTATCTGATTCCCGACCTTGGATCCCATCATCATCTTTTGCAATTGATCCCACATCTTCTTAGCATTTGCCTTGTAACTATCAATCTTGATGTAGATGTCATTCGGGATACTTTGAAGAAGAAGAGATCTTGCTTGCTTATCAGCTTTAAATCGACTTTTCTGTTCCTCTGAATAATGACCATACTCTACTTGAACTGTTTTCATCTTCTGTTCTCTTTCCTCAGTACCATCTTCACTATCAGATGAATCAGGTATTTGAACTGTGATTGGTACCATAGGACCTTCTGTACTTGACAGCAAAATGTTTTCCCCATTTGCATGTCTGTCTACAAAATCCAGAAATTTGTCTTTCCATTGTTCGTATTCTCCTGTGAACAAAACAGGAGGCTTGACATCAGTGCCAATAGAAAGTGCATCTTTAGAAGTCATCTTGATTAAACCTGTTTTGAAAAGATATGCAATAAGAAACTAGAACTGATCGTTAGTCCAAATATGAAATCACAAGAAAAATCTTAAAATATTGAAATATTGAAAAATCAGAAATTTCAAAAAAAAAAAAAATTGACTAAGTGACAAAACTCGCAAGTCACTATTCACTGTGAAACTCACAGACTGAGTCGAGCGCGTTTGAGAAACACGCAAACAAAGGGGTACGTGTTTTGAGAACTCGAAGATAGCTGAAACTCGCTTGTCGTTGAAACTCGCAAGAGACTGTTCTCGATGAAACTCGCTAATGCCTGAACACGCAGATCACTATTCACTGATAAACACGCAGGCTGAGGCGTGCGTGTTTGAGAAACTCTCTAGGCACTACTAGCGTGTTTTGATAAAACTCGCTAATCACTGTTTACTTAAAAACTCGCAAGCTGAGGCATGTGCGTTTGAGAAACTCGCAAGATACTACTAGTGCGTTTGAGCAAACTCGCTAACCAAGACTTGCACGTTCCAACACTTAGACAATTTTCTGAGTTTTTCAAACGCGCACGATGTAAGAACTCGCAGATCACTGTTTTCAAAGAAACTCGCAAGCTTTGACTTGCGCGTTTTTTAGAACTCGCTAAGGTCTACGTGCGCGTTTCAGTACTTAGAAAAATTTCCCAATTCTTCAAACTGGCAGACTTCGATCTGCGCGTTTCTAGAACTCACCGATAACCCTCTGTGCGTTTTGTCCAAAATTCAATTTCCTTCGACTTGCGCGTTCTTCCAGATGAACTTGTGCGTTTCGTAGATCTTGCGCGTTCTTCAGTCTGTCGAACAAAACCTTGATTTTTCCATTTGCTTTGGATCAAACCTTTGTCAATTGGCATGAAACTTTGTATGATTGATCAACTACAATACTAGAACTAATTACAATACAAGAATTACAAAAAAAACTCAAATTGTAACATTTTGATGCGATTTACAGTGCTAAAGAACTCGTGACTCAAAACTCAACAAAAATCACAAACTTGTGAGAATTACAGTGCAATTCGTGAAATTAACTAAACAAACTCTATCAATTACACTTTCCGAACAACACTTGAATGATTTCAACTCCTAATTCACACAAAAATTCGAAAATCGATGTGGATATTCAAGAACACAATGTCGACTTGTTTCTTGATCTGATTTCACTTTTGGATCTGCTCTGATACCAATTGTTATTCCCTGTTTCTAGTTTCTAATCACAAACAATTAATGAACAAACAAATTTCAATCAAATTACCTGTTTTGATTTCAGTTCTTAATTTCAAATACAACTTTCTCTCTCTAGAACTCCCTTTCTCTCTCTACAAATTCTCTCTCTGAATCGTATTCTCAATTTCTCTATATGACTTCTACCTAAAACAGAAATATAAGGTATCTATACCTACATCTAAAAATACAAGGAAATAAAATACAAATGTTGACTTTGACTTTTATTACAAAAGACTTTGCTTTAATGAGAATTGACTTTCTCAGCTTTGACTTCTTGAACTTTGACTTTTGTCTTCTTGATCTGGTATCCAACTATTTCATGCTCTAACAACATCATATTTGGCTCAACAAATCCAAAATACTGTATGAATTTTCTAACCTCATGGTGTCAAGATTTCAGATGAGTATGATGGGAGAGATGAACTTCTTTCTCGGATTACAAGTCAAACAACTTTCCATGGGGATCTTTATTAATCAATCAAAGTACATTTTCGATATTCTTAGAAAATTCAAAATGGAAAATTGTACACCTATTGGAACCCCGATGGCACCAGGAACTAAGATTGGCACTGATCCTTCGGGAAAAGTTGTCGATGTTAGAACCTACCAAGGGATGATTGGTTCTTTATTGTATTTAACATCTAGTATGCTAGATATAATGTTTTCTACATGTCTATGTGCTCGATATTAGGTTTCTCCTAAAGAATCCCATTTTTCTGCAGTTAAAAGAATTTTTAGATATCTGAAGGGCACTGCAGATCTTGGTTTGTGGTATCCTAAGGATACAGGTTTTGAACAGACAACATATTCAGATGCAGACCATGCAGGTTGTATGCTTGACAGTTAAAGTACATTGGGTCACATACAATTTCTGGGCGATAAACTCGTGAGTTGGGCTTCAAAGAAACAACTCTGTGTATCTACATCAACAGCTGAGACAGAGTACGTCGCTGCGGCGAGCTGCTGTTCTCAAGTGCTGTAGATGAGAACACAACTCCGAGATTATGGCTTCAGATACAACAAGATTCCGATCTACTGTGATTCGAAGAGCGCGATTGCCATATCTGCGAATCCTGTTCAACATACCAAGACCAAACACATAGATGTCCGATATCATTTTATCAAAGATAATGTGGAAAAAGGTACAATTGAACTTTATTTTGTAAACACTGATTACCAACTTGCGGATTTATTTACCAAGTGTTAGAGCATAAATCTGTTGGATACAAGATCAAGAATACTGAAGGTCAAAGTACAAGAAGTCAAAGCTGGGAAAGTCAACTCTCATTAAAAGTCAAAGTCATTTTGTAATAAAGTCAAAGTCAATTGTATTGTGTTTTTTTTCTTTGTTATTAGTTGTAGGTATAAATACTTTTCTTTGTTGTTTAATAGATAGATGGTTAGAACTTGAGGGAGTTGTAGAGAGAGAAAGAAAGAAAACAGATTGTATTCATTTGAGTGTTGAATTGAAATCAAACAGGTAATTGAATCATTCTTGTTTGTGATTGATTAATAGTAATTTGAATCTTGAAACAGAGACACACAATTGGTATCAGAGTAGAAGAAATTCAGAAATGGATTAAATGAAGATTTTTGATCGACAGTTTTTGAAGAACTCGCAAGTTACTGTTCAATTTCAATTTTTGTTGCTACAGTGATGTTTTTGATCTGAGTTTTGTGTAATTGTAGTCGATTTTACATCTAGAACATTGTTGTAGTATATTGTTTAGCATAATTCAGAGCATATTGTATGAATTTTGAAAATTTTTGAAAATTTTGTTCGAGTTTAGAAAAGTATTGTGTATAGATCGAATCAGTATTTTTAGTGCATTAGATAAAAATTTATTGTTTGTAATGTGTTCGTGGCATGAGAGATAAGTTCAAGGTAAAAACTCGCAATACACTGAGTTCTTACTCAAGAACACGCATGAAACTAGTGTTCATGCGAAGAACACTCAAGGTACTGTTCATCCAAAGTTTGAAATTTTGAACTTACCATACCCAAATTTTAGCATTTAAACATAAATTATATGTTTGATTATACTCGATTAAGGATTAATTTTAGATTAATCATTAAAGTCCAAACAAAATTCCATCTGTTAAGGTTCAAAATAATCCAACGTTTCGATAAGTCCAATCAGTTCATGGTTCGATTCAAGTTCAAAAATTCCAAGTCAAGGTACCCTGCAAAAGATATCAATCGAATCGACACACAAAACCTAGAGACAATATCGAATTCAAACAAGAAAGATACAACATTTACGAGCACAAAATCAAAACTACAAGCATTTCGTTCATGAAGATGAACAAACACAAAGAAATTCGAACGAAACCCTAAGATTTTGAACAAACAAATCTGCAAAATAAGAAAATAATGCACAAGATACAAAAACAAACATCAAACAATCATTAAGAAATCAAAACCTACACTGAATCGAAGTCTGGAGGATGAAGAAATCGAAAGTCGCAACTGAGGTTTGAGAGAAAAAGATACTAAGTGTAGAACTTGCTAGAAACGATTTGAGAGAAGTGGGCTTTGAATGGGAAAACATTGAATTTATATTCAGAATAGAAAATGACACGTGTCACAATCTGATTGAATACTCACTTCGCGCAAACCATAGAGGAAACACTTGCCGCAAAATAAAGAGGAAGTGGTGTGTGCACTTCGCGCAAGAAGTGATTTGCGCGAAGTGGTGAAAAAATGAGAACTCGCATGAAGGGTCATGCGGGAAGTGTAAACTCGCACATCATTGTGAGCGCATTTCATACATCGCGCAGCCTTTGCTATGCGCGGAGTGAGAACTCACATACCAAAGGGTATGCGTTCTACACTTTGCGCTTGCAATGGTGTGCGCGAATTTGAAACTCACATAACACTTGTGAGCGTTTGACACTTAGAAAATTTTTGAAAATTTTCAAAAATGGTAACTTTCCAAAAACAACTTTTTCCAACTTTCCAAAAATAGTAAGTTCTTTTAAAACACTTTTAAGCATAAAATGACATCTTTTTCTCTTGATAAATACTTTCAGATTTCAAAAACCTTTTAAACACAGACTTACACACAGACTTACATACTTTTCAATTTAGCTCCCCCTTGAAGTGTGCATTAGTATTATTACTCCCCCTTGATTTATGCATTCAACTCAACATACTGAAGCATGAGTCCTGATCTGACTTGATCAGAAGTCAAAGTCCATGATGTTTTCTTGTTAAGCACTGCAAGAAATTGTTGTACTGCAAAACAGAGTAAATTTCTTTGGTACTCACAGAACATGAGTCCACTATTGTTAGAAGTATCATACTTTGAAAAAATGTAACAACCAAAACAATTAAATAAATAAGCTCAGAATCAGCTCCCCATCAACATCCGATATAGGAATATAACTATGCATTAAGGTTCAACATCCCAAGTTTACTGACCAAAAAATTGAATCTCTTTTCATCAAGAGGTTTGGTAGTAAATAAGTCAGCAACCTCAAAATCAGTTGACACAAAATGCATTTCTATATTTCCTTTCTCTACATGATCCTTAATAAAATGATACCTGATATCGATATGTTTGGTTTTTGAATGTTGTACTGGATTTGAAGATATTGCAATTGCGCTCTTTGAGTCACAATAGATGGGGACCTTGTTGAGAGTGTATCCATAAAATTTCAATTGAGTCTTCATCCACAGAACTTGTGAGCAACAACTAGCAGCTGCAACATATTCTGCTTCAGCTGTAGAGGTTGACACGCAGTTCTGTTTCTTGGAAGACCAAATCACCAACTTGTCTCCCGAAAACTGGCAAGCTCCGGAGGTGCTTTTTCTGTCAAGTTTATTACCTGTATGGTCTGCATCTGTATACCAAAAGCCCATATTTGGTGTGCCTTTAAGGTATCTGAAGATTCTTTTGACAACAACTAGGTGAGATTTCTTAGGATTAGCCTGATATCGAGCACAAAAACATGTAGCAAACATTATATCAGGTTTACTTGATGTCAAATAAAGAATAGATCCTATCATGCTTCTGTAGGTCTGTTGATCAACTGATTTTCTAGAGATATCAACATCCAACAGACTTCCAGATTGCCTGGGAGTCTTCATGGGTGTAGAAGAGTTCATGTCAAATTTCTTCAACATGTCTCTTATATATTGGTTTGATTAATGAAAATCCCTTCCGGGGTTTGTTTAACTTGCAAACCTAAGAAAAAGTTTAACTCACCAATCATTGACATCTGAAACCTACTCTTCATGATGTCTTGAAACTCATCACAAAGTGCATCTGTCATCTAACTCAATCTCTCATGACTCTGAAAATAAATTATTTGAACTTCAAAAGGAATTCCTTGCTTTCAAAACCACATGCTCAAAGCTTGAAAAGAAGCTTGCCTTCTATGAGCGAGAAGCCAGACTTCTTACTCAAAAGAAGGATAAGTTATACGATGAAAAGAAATCCCTTGTGGCTGAGCATATTTCTGAAAACAAATCGTTAAAAGAAAAGGTTTCTTTACTTGACAAAGCTTTAAAATCAAAGATTAAAGAGCTAAAAGACAATGAGAGTGACAAATTAAATGTTATTGCTTTAAAGATTTTTTTCCAAAAAGAAAGAAAAGTCCTTCACCAAGACTTGCTCGACAGAGATCTTTTGATCAGGAAATATGAAGACGCACAGAAGGTGCATGAAAAGGTGAATACCAAGTTGGCAGAAGAGGTATAGGGTTGACTGATATTGATCCCTACACTGAAAATAAAAGAAATCTTTGGCTAACATCTTCTGTCCTGGGAAATTTCTAAACCATGTATTCCAAACTTAACTTCTACCTTCAAAAGGCCCAGAACCTCTGAAGGACCACATGAGAGGAATCCTCTGGTGATGACAAGTGTTTGGTATGAAAACAGTGACATGTTATCATCACCCTCTGAAAAGAGGAAGTCCATTCCAAGGAAATATCTGTCTCAAAAACAGATAAGACTCTTCAAATTTGTTCATCTAGAGACTCAAACTCAAATGAACTTTGTATGCATGATGATTCTTGAAAAGGAGTTGTCCTCTGAGGCACCAGAGTTTGTCCTAGCCTTTGTAGAGGAGAAGTTGTTTAAAATCTTTCTTGAAAATGATTTGAAAAGAACCTATGAAAACCACTTTTTCAACCATCTTGATAGGACCTCTATCCTGCATGAAATATTTGAGCAAGACTTGATGAAAAGCTTAAGTGTTCCTGAAGTTGTTCCTTGTATTCTCAAGAACTTAAATATTTCAGAGGACACTAATGATGGAAATAGTAGTGCATGTCTAGAAAATCATGCCTCAACTCACAGAGATTTTCTTGATTCAGATTCTGAATCAGAGTGTGAGTCATCCTCTGTCGAGACTAAGAATGGATCTGTGGAACCAAAAATAGCTCCCCGCACTCTAGATGAATGTAAATTATCCTCTGGCATTTTTAACAGGAGATCTGCAGAGATACCTATTTGCCCTAATTTTCTCGACATGTGTCTACAAAGCAAGACTTATCTTGAGCTTGAAAAGTTGAACAAACAAAAGGCTTTGTCGTCTCAGAAGCCTAAAGCTCTAAAATCTACAAAACCTTTTCATGAGCAATTCACATGGCAACAGAAAGAGAAATTGATTAAAAATAACAAATCTTTTGCTTCTGTGGCAGTGATTTCGAAGGAGGAAAACCACATAAGGAGGGTACAATCCAAGAGCAATCCGAGAGAGAATTTTGAGAAAAACCAATCCAGACTAGATAGGAATTTCTATAAAAAGAAACCCAATGCTAGGAAGGATTGTAATGAAAAATGTTATGTACCCACCTTCAATGCTTTTAATGAAAAGTTCAAAAAGTTTGCTTCTGAAGTCTCTTACTGTAAATGCTTTGATCTTATGCATGCTTTGAATCAATATTTCTCTAGCCCACATTGCTTTATATCTCACCCCAAGCCCAAGAATGCCAAATTAAAGGGTGAAAAAAAAGCAAAATGGTTCTTCTGTGAATGAAGGTAAAGCCAAACGAAAGAATGTCAAGGCATCTCTTAAGACCCCTAACAAAAATGGACCTATTTGGAAATGGGTACCTAAATCTCCTTAATCTGTCAGCAGAAGAAGCAGCGTGTGACGATCTGGTACCCAGACTCCGGGTGCTCACGACATATGACTGGCGACAGAGGGTTGCTCACCTCGTACCAAGAGAAATACGGAGGTGGCTCTGTGATCTTTGGGGATAATAAGAAGGGGCAGATTAAAGGCTATGGAGTCATTGCCAAGGAGGACATCGATGTTTGCTGAGTGGCTTATGTGGATGGCCTTAAGCACAAATTACTCCTTGTTAGCCAGCTCTGTGACAATGGATTAGATGTGATGTTCAAACAACAATATTGTTCACTACTAAGCTCTGGAACAGGAACAAAGCTTCTGCGAGCCAACAGAAGAGGTGATTTATACCTCATGAACTTCAAGGCCACCAACAAAGAAGAAAAGCTTTTTTGGTATCATGTAAGAATGAGGAGACTTGGCTCTGCCACAACAGGTTTTGTCATCCAAACTTTCATACTCTTGACAAACTTGTAAGTTAAATTTGGTGAATGGTTTTCCCAGTATTAAGTTTGACAGAGATCATCTATGCTCTGCTTGTGAGATGGGCAAACTCAAAAGAGTCGCCCATAAGAGCAAGTCTGATGTATCATGCACTAGACCTCTAAATACGTTGCATGTTGAACTATGTGGTCCAATTTATGTACAGAGCCTAGGTGGCAAGAAGTACATACTTGTACTAGTAGATGAATTCTCTCGATACACTTGGGTAGAATTTGTCTGAAAGAAGTATGATGTTCCTGTAGTACTAATCAATCTTTTGAAGAGAATCCAAGTTCTATACGATTGCAAGGTTCAGAAGATTCTAAGTGACAATGGTACAGAGTTTAAGAACTCAACCATTGAAGCCTACCTCACAGAAGAAGGCATTTCACAGAACTTCTCCGTTGCAAGGACTCCACAACAGAATGGTGTCGTTGAACGAAAGAACATGACACTAGTGGAGGCTGCCAGAACTATGCCCACTTCTTCTGGATTGTCGACTTCGTTTTAGGCAGAAGATGTTTCTACGACGTGCTTCACACAAAATAGATCATTAATGGTGAAGAGGCACTGAAAGACCCCCTACCACCTTCTCAACTAGAGGAAGCCAAACACAAAGTTCTTCCATGTTTTTGGATGCAGATGCTTCGTCCTCAGCGACAGAGAGAGCATTGGAAAGTTTGATCGAAAAGCTAATGAAGCTAAATTCATTGGCTATTCATCTACCTCTAAGGCATATCGAGTCTATATGCTTAAATCAAAACATATACTTGAAAGTATTAATGTTTCTTTTGTTGACTCCTTTCAGGTGACTTCTGAGCAAATCACCTCAGAACTCAAACTTCAAGAGAAAGACTTTGGTAAACCATCGACAAGAGCAAATGAACTTCATCATTTATTTAAAGAGATGTTCAAAGATGATGACCCCTCTGGAGATGATCACAAAGCCTCTTAAGCCGAGGCCTCTGAGGACCAAACAGGTACATCCCTAACTGGTCCTAGTGATACTTCACCCTCTTCTACCACTCTTGTAGGACCAAACGTCGAAGGGGAGCACGTAGAGACAAACAATAATCAAGGCTCCACGCTCAACCAAGTCGCAGATCATCTTCCAACAATCTCAGAGGACTCAACGCCAGAGCAATCACAGAACTCTAGCAGAGATACTATAGAGCTCTCCACATCAACTCAAGGAGTATAATCAAGTCATGTGGTAAGCACAAATGATCAACCTTCCCCTACAACAGTTGATCAAGAACAAAAACCCTCTCCAAACGTGCAACTAGAAGATTCCATTGACCATCACCCTAGAATGACCATGTGGACCAAAAGTCATCCATATAGCCAAATTATAGGTGACCCTTCTGACAGAGTTAAGACTCGCTCTGCTACTGCAAAATTTAGTTTCTTTACAAACTTTGTCAGTATCATCGAGCCTAAAAAGGTCTCTGAAGCCCTAGAAGACCCAAACTAGATAGAAGCTATGCAAGAGGAGCTTCTTGCAGTTCAAACGTAATGAAGTATGGACCCTAGTGCCTCTGCCGAAAGGCAAAACTGCAATAGAGACCAAATGGATCTTTAGGAATAAGAAGGATGAAGATGGGGTGGTGATCAGGAATAATGTAAGACTGGTGGCAAAGGGATATTGCCAAGAAGAAGGGATCGACTATGAAGAAACTTTTGCCCCTATAGCTAGGCTTGAAGCCATAAGGATTTTTCTTGCCTTCGCAACCCACAGAGGTTTTAAAGTATACCAAATGGATGTCAAGTCGGACTTTCTAAATGGGCAAATTCAAGAAGAATTATATGTCCAACAACCACCAGGGTTCGAAAGCTCCAAGTACCCTAATCATGTCTACTTCTTAGACAAAGCTCTGTATGGACTAAAGCAAGCCCCTAGAGCTTGGTATGAAAGGCTTCCCAATTTCTTGCTAGCTAATGGTTTCGAAAGAGGTACAACTGATACAACCTTATTCTTTAAGAGGAGAAAAGGTGAGATTCTACTTATACAAATCTATGTAGATGATATATTTGGGTCTACTAATGAATCTTACTATAAGAAGTTTGAAACTTTGATGAAGAGCGAGTTTAAGATAAGTATGATGGGATAACTAACATTCTTCCTAGGATTACAATTCAAGCAAACTCAAGAGGGCATTTTCTTAAATCAATCAAAATATGTTTCTGACATACTTGCAAAATACAAGCTCTCTGACTCTTCAGCAATGAAGACCCCAATGGCCACTGGATCCAAGCTCTATGCTGATATAGAGGGTAAATCTGTGGAGTGTAAGCTCTACAGAGGTATGATTGGGTCTCTTTTATAGTTAACTACAAGTAGACCTGATATAATGTTTGCTACATGCCTCTATACAAGATTTCAAGATAACCCCAAGGAATCTCATCTTTTATCTATGAAGAGGATCTTCAGGTACTTAAAGGGAACCAAAAATCTTGGCCTTTGGTATCCGAAGACCTCTGGCTTTGATCTTATAGATTATACAGATTCAGACTACAGAGGATGCAAGCTAGACCGAAACAACATATCCGAGAATTGCCAATTTCTAGGTGGTCAACTTATGTGTTGGACTTCAAAGAACCAAAACTGCGTGTCAACCTCTACGGCAAAGGAATAATATGTTGCTACCGTTAGTTGTTGTTCACAAGTTCTGTAGATGCGTACTCAACTAAGGGACTATGGTCTTGATATCGAGAAAATACCCGTCCTATGTAACTCAAAGAGTGCCATTGTGAGCTCTGCCAATCCTCTTCAGCACTCCAAGACTAAACATATAGATATTAGGTACCATTTTCTAAACACCATGTGGAGTAGGGTACCATTGAAATGTATTTTGTGCCCACATATTATCAACTTGCTGACCTATTCACAAAAGCTCTAGATGAGAAAAGATTCTCTTTTCTAGTTGGCAAGTTGGGCTTGCTAAATATGAGTTGATTCACAGAGCCTCTGTAACTTGGCATAGAGCTTCTGTTGTATATATTTCATTTCAGTTTTGTCTTTACTTCAGTTTGTATAGTTTATTCTTCTGCATGTATAGTTATGTTATTTAAATCACTTCTTGTGGTTAAAACAATGTGGTTCTCTGATCTATGTCTTGTGCAAAACTTATCATATCTGATCCAAGCATAGATCAAGGGGGAGCAGAAGGAGTTGAGCAAAGGAGACCTTGAAATTGATCATAGAGGTTGATCATTCAAGGGGGAGCCAAAGAAGCCTTTTCTATTGGGAAAGATTGCAGTGTCAGGTAAGTTCTTCGCACATCCTCAAGAACAAAAACACTTCTCTCGGACACCAATTTCCAAATATGACCCAAATCCCCTACAAAAACAAGTCCAAACTTTGGGTGATCAAAACAATGAAATGTCTTTCCTTTATTAGAAATTTATTTTCAAAGAGCCTTTGAGGCCTCTCTTAGAGCCTCTGCGAGATACACCAGAGCCTTTGAATCCCTCAAATATACTTCTTGACATCAAATTTTCTTGTGGAAATACAAACTCGATCATTCCATAGACTTCAAATGTTTTTGAGTACAAAGTATATCAATGTGCACGAAAGAGCCAACCCCAAACCTCAGAAGCTCTTAACCCACAAAGCTTTTGTCATTTTCAACACTTGTACATTTTAAAAGGTTTTGGGTTGCGGGTTATTTTTAAAATGACAGGCATTTGGGTATAGCAAATGCCACGCGCGTCAGACAAGTGGGAGGCGCACGTACTTGATCGTGCACCACCCTAAATAACGTGGCAATATGTGATTGGGACATAATATGTACCATCGTTTTTGAAATGGCTCTTTCCTAGCTTGGTACTAATTACGGATTTCAAACTTTTATCTTTTACCGCTCAATCTTTTACCCCTCTCACACCATAAATACCCGAACCCTTCCATTCTTTCATTTTTTACCTGAACTTTTTACTCTCTCAAAAACTCAAAATCAAAACGTGCAACTTCTTTCTTCTCTATTCCGTCCAAATGGCTTCTCCCTCCGCGTCTGGCAAAAACAACTCTCACCATTCAGTTGCTCAAAGCATGAACAACTCTGAAAACTCAGTCGATCAAAATCAACAACTAACAAGTCGAATGATCTCCTTCACACATCGCAAATACCACTTGAATGACCTTCCCTTGAAACCTAACAATCATTTCATTGCCCAGGACCCTAAAGGAAACCCCAAGGAGGCTGAACCCCTGATTCTCTTTCTCCAAAATCACTTTTTGGTCAAAGCACTTACAATGACTAGAACTGATGTGCCTGAAACTTATGTGCAACAATTTTGTCAAGGTTGTCCCTACGAACAACATACCAAGTTTGGCCATTGCATTATGGGATATGTTACTCACCCATCTGTAGATGAGGTCCTAGAACTAGGAATAAATAAGAGAGTCATTTCTGAGATCATTGTACTTCCCACAAAGAAATAGTTGAACTTAGTTAGATTCTCGGATGAACCCTCTGATGAGGAAATACTGGAGTTTCTTAGGTTCATAGGATATGCAGTTCCAATATCCAAGAGAACTGACTTCAGGAGGCAGAACCTCCCTCCTCTGTGGAACGTACTGTAACACTCGTAATTTTTGGTAGGTAATTGTCACCCCGGACGTTTCTATGACTTGTAAACAGTGGGGTTTTATTGAAAAATGTTTTGTTTAACGCACCTTGGAGTATCAGGAGTATTGACAGTGAAAAAGTCAAGTTTCGGAGCTCCGAAAAGGTCCCACGACAATGCCCGACGACTGTGACGAGTCACAGTCGCACTGTCACAATCGCATGGAGTATACCATGTGCTGGTACACACCAGCGACTATGACCAGTGACATTGCCCAGAGCAATGTCGCATGGTCAATGTCTCACATAAGGGGCAGGTTGCTATTAAGACGGGATTTTCAGCCTTTTTTCTCATTTCCTCTCATCCATACTTCTCCTATTCTCTACCAAATCATTTTCCTTCTTTTCCCTTCAAACCTAACTTACCTTTTTCTCAAATCCTTGCATTTTATGAAGATGAAACACCATAAAGTGGTAAAATTGAAAGCTATGGTCAAGGATTCACCATCTCCATCTTCATCTTCAACCTCTAGCTCCTTTTCGGGTTTTCTAGGTTTTCACAAAAACCTATTTGGTAAGTTTACCCTATCCATCTCTAAACCTTATTAGATGATACAAATGCTCCATTAATGGTTTCCTAGTGTTTGATTCCTTCATTTTCGGTTTGAAAGATTTTGGAGGAGTTAGGTCAAAATTAGGGTTTTGGGTATAAGTTGAGGTTTTGATGTAAAATTTTTGGGGAATGTTTTTATATGGTTGAATATGGTTATTTACGGTTGAAAATGTTTGGATCTAGGTTTTGGAGGTTTCAGCTTGGAGGATTCAAGTTTCGTCAATGAAGCTCAAAGTGGGGTAAAATCTAGATTTAGCCTAAATCTAGAAAGGTGAGTTCAAATTGATTTGTGAAAACGGTGTACATGCCATAATGTTATTTTAAAGTGTTTTGCGTCTTACATGAAATTGTTAACTGCTGATAAGTTTGGTTATTTTGAAAGTGTTTAACTTTATAAACTTATATAGCACACATCTTTGGGATTTTTGGGCATTTGATAAATAACTCATGAAATAAAGTGTTTAAATGATTTATTGCATAAATGGATATTTGGTCACAAAAGCATTATTAGTGTTTGTCGGGTTTTATGCATCATTCATGAAATGAGATGTTTTTGAAAAGTACGAATGGGTGAGCCTTTTGGCTTTGGGTCGATCCCGACTTTGGGAATACTTTAGAAAATGATATTCCTTCTTAGGTTTTGGGCCGAAGGCCAATGGTGATTTGAGAAACAAAGATTTTGGGGGAAGGATATAATTTTGGTTTATGTAACCTTATTGGCTCTCGTGTTTTAGCCAAACGTCTATTAAGCCTTTTGGGGATTGATTTGTACTCGGTTGATTTTTTGGAACATTTATCAGTTTTGATAGCTCGTTAAGGAGCCTTGGACATACGGTGTACTTAGTTGCATCTTAAGTGAGAGTTACATGTTTTGAATGTGTTAGTTCATTCGTTTGAGTCATGTAACGTTTTAGATTGTTTAGTGGTTGGTTTAGTGGGGACTTTATCCCCATTTGGGACTGGATATTGTTTATGGCTAGCGGGAGCTCGAGGTATAGATGGTGGGTGGTTGAACTCGATAACCGTGTAACCTCTATTGAAGGGCTCGAGGTATAGATCGTGGGTGGTTGAACTCGATGCCCGTTTGTAATCCAGTCTGGTTACTCATCGTGGAATTTAGTATTCGCGTTTGAAGTCTAGTCAGTGGTCCCCAAGTCATGTTTTTATGTAAGCTTGCGGTGGTGCTCTGTAGAGCCGTATACGGAGCTAAGTCTTACGGTGGTGTCCATTGTGAGCCGGATATGGGGACTTGTGGCTTTTGTGGAGACACTCATTAGAGGTCGAGTAAACACTAGGGTCATTTGGGTATCTTGCGGTGGTAGGTCGGTTGGGAGCTGTATACGGGGATCTATGGCTCTATGTGAAGCCCGGGAACATTGATAAGTGACTTAACTTTGTGTGCCCGCCACTTCCGATGGAATTCGGGTATCCCCCGTCACCAAAAGGTGTTGTTTTTGGGTATTGAGTTTTATTATCAAAGTTTTCGGTGACAC
This sequence comes from Arctium lappa, assembly GCA_023525745.1. NCBI lineage: Eukaryota > Viridiplantae > Streptophyta > Magnoliopsida > Asterales > Asteraceae > Arctium > Arctium lappa. The sequence continues at coordinate 40,442,067 of CM042052.1, forward strand.
TTTGTATATATGGATCTTATCCATGATTTATGGGTTGAGTATTATACCCCACCCGTGTTTTGGGTGTTTCGGGATATAAAGTTTTATCCACGTTTCTTAAGTTGGGAGTCCGTTTCCTATTCTTCTTTTGAGTGAGTTCTGTGTTGAAATTAATTTATGAAGGAACGTTGTTATTTTGGGGTCTTAGTCCTTAAAAACAATTTAGTTTGGAAAATGTTTATTATGGTGCCTCATTCGTCTAAAATGCATATTATTGGAAAACGAGTCGTTTTCACATTCAAAGCATATCGTCTTGAAAGATTATGATTTCAAATGCATTCTTCCTTTAAAACGATTACTTTAAATATGTTGAAAACTCTTGAGCTAACTAGGCGTTAAGCCTAACCTTTTTATTTGTCGGTATGTGCATCAGGTTCCAGATGGGGGTTTGGTTCTAGCAGGACTATGAAGAGTTGAGAGCCTTAGCCTTACGTAAGTGTAAGTAGTTGGTGAAGTCTTCCGCAGTTGGAGATAGTGACTGTTATTGGGTTTTAATAGCACCCGTCCTTATTATAGTATATATGTATGGAATGGATTGTGGGTATTGAGGTTAAATCTTAAATTATGATTGTAGATGAATCAATTGTCGATGTATTTAGAAAATTTTAAATTAGTTGCTATTTCCAGATTTGAGGGTGTTACAAGTTGGTATCAGGGCTTAAGTTTGAGAGATTTAGATGTTGATTTCTGATACCTAGACTTCTAAGTATGAGAAAGTGAGATTGCACTACTAGACACTATAAGATAAGATATTTTGAAGTTGATGGAGTCACTAGAATTGGGAATCATGACGAGGGTAGCAAGGATAATCACGTACGGTACGTTCATAATTACGCCTGGCCAGCGTAGTAGTGAACTTACATCTTACATGTGTGTACTTGAACCGCCCTTGTATGAGGATCGATGGGGTAGTGGATGAGTTTCCGAGGAGTAGTGACTCAAAGAAGTTAATATTTATAGCGCTGTCACTTATAGTGACAATTAAGACATGATGAATGTTGGAAGTAGACCATTGTGGGTCAGGGTAATTGGTTGGAGTAGAACCTTAGACTTATGGAATTGACGTTATTCGAGGAGAAATTATAAGGTGAACCGATGAAATATTCGAGTATTGCTTTAAGATGTTGAGCATCCGGATGACAATAGTATGAAATTGAGGAGCGTGATTTCGTGATGTTAAATGTCGACCAAATTTCATGCACGAAATTATTTCTAAATAAGTTTGCATAAATTGTTTCACATGTTTTCAAGGTATAAAGTGAGTTATGTCACGAAGTCTCGGTAAAACATTTAGCACTCATCAGATTTTAAATCGTAAGCTTAAACATGCATGGAATTGTTTTGTTGCATGTGATCGCAATTTATGTTGAAAATCTCTCCGTCCCTGTTTTGTGTCTAACACTATTTTTGGATATTATAAAGATTCGGGTTGTAATGTCATTTGGTGTATTGGGCGTAACTGTAGAATTTTTAGCCTTGACATTGGATCTCCTCCACGTATGTTAAGGTTTTAAAGGAAAAGTTGTTCCTATGTTCTTGAGTCGGAGTTCTCTTGGGAATTTTAGTATGTATGAGTCGTGTTGTATTTGGATTAAATTATACTGTTGGTGTGGGTAACCGTATAAAAGGTTTATGTTGCTTCAAATAGAGTTGTTGATCTAAACGTACTTCAATTGTTGACTTTGTTGTCATAAGCTTTCTGCAATGCATGAAATGAATTTTCGGTTTGCATGGCGTTGTAGTTACAGTTTTGGTAAGTGTGTTTTATCTGTGCGGCCCAAAATTTGAACTTGATTTAAAAATTTATTTACGTTCCTATTGTGTTGCTAAATTTGGAGAAATAAACGAACGTATATGGGCGTTGTTGTGAATTTTATCTTCCGACGTGTTGTGTTTTTAAAGGAAAAGATTTTAAAGTAGAAGTTGTGAAATCCTCTTTTGGGAATTGTACAAAAGTTTATTGCACGTGTTTTGGTGCAAAAAATTATTTTGACATATATGGTATAATTTGATGCATGCTAGGACAATGGTAGTCCGTTTGAAAATTTTATGGCGCATCTTTTGTTATCATTTTATTAACGTAAGTATTGATCAAATGAATTTTCGTAATAGTTTAATATACGTGAGGTTGGTGATCACTTTGTACACCTACCGAGTAAGTGGTAGTAGAATTTTTACACGTACTAATAGTTATTATGGAACTTGAACATTTGAAAGTTTTATAAATTTCCAATTGGCATATTGGTTGAAAAACTTTGAACTCATTAGGGCTATGGATTTAAAACCCTATCGCAAAAGGAGTTGCAATTAAGGGACTAGAGGAGCCCTTGGGATTTGAAGAGTTGGATGATGCGACTTGTGGTCAACCTTAAATTTGGGTTTCAGTTTTTTTGCGAATCGGGTCGTGCATAGTGGAGGCATTAGGCTTTGTCCCCCAGTTAATTAAGAGATGAGCTTTGTGCTTCGGCAAACTTGCGGATAAGATCTTATGTGATTATTTACGTCTGGTTGGATTTGATTCGTTGGATGGGTGGTCCGTTTGTTAGAAATGTAAGATTTGGAATCTTAGTACCTTGTTAAGTGTTAATTGGACCATGATATTACGTCTGGGATGAAATCTTGGGCGGGATGTCCACTTTTTCGATATCTCCATTTTGGATTCAGGCGTCGACTTGTTTCCATGAGGTCATTGAATCGTGAAGTGTTTGGGAGCATCCCCGTTAGATCGTGAGAAATGTGGATCTCTTGACGGTGGAATTAAAAAGAGGTAAACATGGGAAATTAATTAAGTATCGAGGTGCATAGGTTCCCCGTTGTGGTACAGATCTTATTAAGGGAATATTTTGAGATTGAGAGTAGATCGTGGTGAGAGATAACTAGATCTGCATTAACCAGCTGCATGGAGAGTATGTTGGTACGCCGCTGGAGGACGGCCGTATCAGTATCAAGAACCGAATATTAAGAATTTTAGAGGATCCTTTGGAGGTTGATGTCGGACTCTGATTTGGTTCGGAAGTATGTTGAGCTGAGGTGTGTTGTTCAATGCAAAGTTGAGGTCACGAACTACTCTTGAGGAAGTAAGTGTCATTCAAGGTTGGGAGACAACTATAGTCTTGTGGGTAAAGACTGCTTAGTGAGTTAAGTGTGCACTTGGATATAAGTGTGATGTGACCAAGGGGACATTTATCGTGAGGATCAACATAAGATTATGGTGGTAATACTGGCAAGTGGAGCAGAGGCAATCTATCCTGTGGGCAGCAATCCATTAGAATTTAGATTTCGCGGACGAAATCTCGTTTAAGGTTGGGAGGATTGTAACACCCGTAATTTTTGGTACGTAATTGTCACCCATACATTTCTGTGACTTGTAAACAGTGGGGTTTTGTTAGGAAATGTTTTGTTTAACGTCCCTTGGAGTATCGGGAGTATTAAAGTGAAAAAGTCGAGTTTCGGAGCTCCGGAAAGATCCTGTGACAATGCCCGGCGACTATGACGAGTCACAGTCGCACTGTCACAATCGTATGGAGGGTACCGTGTGCTGGTACACACCAACGACTATGACCAGCGACATTGCCCAGGGCAATGTCGCACATAAGGGGCATGCTGCTGTTAAGACGTGATTTTCAGCCTTTTTCTCATTTCCTCTCATCCATACTTCTCCTATTCTCTCCCAAATCGTTTTCCTTATTTTCCCTTCAAATCCTAACTTACCTTTGGCTCAAATCCTTGCATTTTATGAAGATGAAACACCATAAAGTGGTAAAATTGAAAGCTATGGTCAAGGATTCACCATCTCCATCTTCATCTTCAACCTCTAGCTCATTTTTGGGTTTTCTAGGTTTTCACCAAAACCTATTTGGTAAGTTCACCCTATCCATCTCTAAACTAATTAGGTGATACAAATGTTCCATTAATGGTTTCCTAGTGTTTGATTCCTTCATTTTCGGTTTGGAAGATTTTGGAGGAGTTAGGTCAAAATTAGGGTTTTGGGTATAAGTTGAGGTTTTGATGTAAAATGTTTGGGAATATTTCTATATGGTTGAATATGGTTATTTACGGTTGAAAATGTTTGGATCTAGGTTTTGGAGGTTTTTGCTTGGAGGGTTCAAATTTCGTCAAGAAAGCTCAAAGTGGGGTAAAATCTAGATTTAGCCTAAATGTAGCAAGGTGAGTTCAAGTTGATTTGTGAAAACGGTGTACATGCCAAAATGTTATTTTAAAGTGTTTTGCGTCTTACATGAAATTGTTAACTGCTGATAAGTTTGGTTGTTTTGAAAGTGTTTAAGTTTATAAACTGATATAGCACACATCTTTGGGATTTTTGGGCATTTGACAAATAAGTCATGAAATAAAGTGTTTAAATGATTTATGGCATAAATGGATATTTGTTCACAAAAGCATTATTAGTGTTTGTCGGGTTTTATGCATCATTCATGAAATGGGATGTTTTTGAAAAGTACGAATGGGTGAGCCTTTTGGCCTTGGGTCGATCCCGACTTTGGGAATACTTTAGAAAATGGTAATCCTTCTTGAGTTTTGGGGTGGAGGCCAATAGTGATTTGAGAAACAAAGATTTTGGGGGAAGGATATAATTTTGTTTTATGTAACCTTATTGGCTCTCGTGTTTTAGCCAAACGTCTATTAAGCCTTTTGGGGCTTGATTTGTACTCGGTTGAGTCTTTGGAACATTTATCCGTTTTGGTAGCTCGTTAAGGAGCCTTGGGTGTTTCGGGATATAAAGTTTTATCCGCGTTTCATAAATTGGGAGTCCGTTTCCTATTCTCCTTTTAGGTGAGTTCTGTGTTGAAGTTAATTTATGAAGGAACGTTGTTATTTTGGGGTCTTAGTCCTTAAAACAGTTTGGTTTGGAAAACGTTTATTATGGTGCCTCATTCGTCTAAAATGCATATTATTGGAAAACGAGTCGTTTTCACATTCAAAGCATATCATCTTGAAAGATTATGATTTCAACTGCATTCTTCCTTTTAAACGATTACTTTATATATGTTCAAAACTCTTGAGCTTACTAGGAGTTAAGCCTAACCTTTTTATTTGTCGGCATGTGCATCAGGTTCCAGATGGGGGTTTGGTTCTAGCAGGACTATGAAGAGTTGAGAGCCTTAGCCTTACGCAAGTGTAAGTAGTTGGTGAAGTCTTCCGCAGTTGGAGATAGTGACTGTTATTGGGTTTTAGTAGCACCCGTCCTTATTATAATCTGTATGTATGGTTTGGAATGTGGGTATTGAGGGTAAATCTTAAATTATGATTGTAGATGAATCAATTATCGATGTATTTAGAAAATTTTAAATTAGTTGCTATTTACAGATTTGAGGGTGAGATCGAAGTTTATCTTAGGGATAGTGTAGAAGAGGGTGTCTAGGCTGAAGAAGAAAGAAAGGTGAGAGTAGAAGAGAGGAAAAACCCTGAGAGTAGGGTTGGGGGTGAGTCTTCCCAGAAGAAAAAGAAAAAGAAATCCAAGAAGAGAACCGAAGAGGAAGAGGTCCCAAAAGCTGAAGAGGTTGTGGTTGTAGAGGCACAAAAACCTCTGAAAAAGAAGAAGAAGGCTAAAAAGCCTAAGGCAATTGTTGAAGAGGCCAACACTGAAAAGGCCTTTGTACTCCCTCCAGAGGTACAAGCCTCTAAAGAGCCTTCAAAAAGGCCAAAGAAGAAGAAAAAGCTAGTTAAGCTAGCTGACAAGGCAAAGAAGAACACAACCCTTGAGCTTCTCCTTAAGGAACCTGCAGAGGAAGAGGAAGTAGCTCTGCAGAGGAAGAAGAGAAGGGTGATAATTGAAGAAACCCAAGAGACAATGGATCTTCAAATTCAAGAAAGACCCAAAAGCCCTATAGACCTTGCAGTGGCCATAGCTCAAGAAGTGGTGGACTAACTCAGTCCACCACTTGCTAAAACCACAGAGCTTCCACTGACAGAGGGTCTGGGGACTCTGGACACTTCCATAGACATAGAAGATGTGACTGGGGTGGAGTCTAGCTCTGATGGAGAAGAGGTATGGAAAGAGAGGAAACAAACGGAAAAGGAGAGTGTGGTCGAAAAAGATGCCTTAGGCACACAACCAAAAACCCCTCCCTGTGCTAGCCACCCATCCATCCCTGCAGATCTAGTGCAGAAGGATGTTGAAGTAGGAGTGCACACTCCGAACCCTACCCATACCACCCAGTCAGAGGAGCCTTTTTCATCCTCTGCACCAATTAAACCCAAGGACAACCAAATCATCACATCCTCTTAAAAGGATGTCGATGCAACTATAAGTGTTCAGTCGCCCCAAAACACGCTACACACCTCTGTAAAGGCATTCGTTGCCTCTTATGCAAACAGGAAAAATGTACAAAGCACTTCAGAGGTGCTTTTGAGAACACACATTGATTCTGCGGGTCTAGATTGTAACAACCCAAATTTCGTTATGTAACCTTGGTATTCTAGTGTTAAGCTTTTGTCGTTAGCACCGCGTTTGGTTCCAAGTTTGAGTTTGGCTTTTTGTGGTTTTGGACAAACCACAGTGAACTACGCGAGTTGCACCGCGACTTGAGGTCGCGGCACAACCCGCGAAACCCTCTGGATGGGTTTGGTTTTGTGTAAGCGGGCGAGTTATGCTGCGGGTTGAGGTCGCGGCAAAACCCGCGAAATCAGCTGGACCGACTTAAGGGTTTGCAGATCTAAAAGATCTCTCATTTCTCAATCTCATTCTCTCTCTTCAAATTTCTCTCTCTCTCTCTAAGATTTCTCTTTGGTTTCTTCGATCTTTGAAGCTCCGTTGATTGCTAGTTTTAAGTGCATTGCTCGGGGTTTCGGTGTAGAAGTTTCACCTCTTCGTCGTGGTCGATATCTGGTTCTTCGGGTTTTCGTATAAACCTATTGGGTGAGTTCCTACTATCATTTTAAACTTTATACATATCAAAAGTTACCTTTTGAAACTTCTATATATCTCCATGGTTTCAGATTTAAGTTTTCTACATATTTGATATAACTTGAGTTTTGGGAGATTTTAGGGTTCCCGATCATTGTGTTTACTAAAATGATGGATCTTATCTTAATGAAGTAAAATGATGTTTTACTTGTACATTATGTGGATATATAAAAAGAATGTTTAAGAACTCATTTTAATGATTTTCATTCTTACCAGAAGTTGAACTGGAAATGACATTTTGTTTATAAAATGTGTTTATACCATATGTTTATTTATGGTTGGTCACATATGTTGTTGTGACGAGTCTGTACCATTACTAGCGGATCCCTAGGTTTTGAGTCGACTGATATTATTTGGTGGTTACCAAGTAAAGAAAATGTAGAGCTACATGTGCATTAAATTGTGAGGCTCTGGCCGTTAACAAATAAGAACTACATGTGCATTAAATTGTGAGGTTCTGGCCGTAAACGACTTATTGTTGGGATGTCAGATTCCCCATTTTGTAGCTATGGATGCATATGATCCTCGGGGGCAACTTGGTACGGTTATGTGAGGCCGGATACTAGCCATGGTTCATAGTGATCCTAGTGAAGGAGTATACATTGGTTTTGCTTGGGGCTAGATCTCACGTTGTAGCACGGACTTATGTGTTCGTATCCTCGGATTCCAATTGTTTAGCTCATAACTCGGATTTGTGGTCTACTTTGTGTTACACCACAATCCTTGGTAAAATGGTTCTTTTGTCATCGTATGGTGAGTTTTGGACCGAAAAGGCCCGGTTGTGGCGAAATGTTATCTTTTATAAGTTAAACCTTTATGAAAAGATTTTCTTATGATACTGATGTTTATATCTCTGATTTTGAAAAAAACTGTATGTTCTCTCTAGGCTTTAAGCCTAACACTTTTTCTCAAATGATGTGTATAACAGGTTTCCCTTAGCGGTGGGTTGCACAGGGTCTTTGAGAGTCGAGCGTGGACTCGAGGCATATTTTGAGATGTCTAGTATTTGGTGTTGGGCATTGTTTAAGTCCCATCTTTTAGTGAATTTTGGTTCGTCAAGTGTTGTAGTCTAGACGGTTATGTTTAGATTAGTTTTGATAATAAATTCTATATCCGTATGAGTTTTGTATAGTCATAAGGACTGATCCCCTTTATGGGAAGTTTATATCATTACGGATGTCTTGTTGCCATATTTCCAAGTTTTAATTTACTATGAATTTTAGAGTGTTACATAGATCACCCACAGAGTCCACTCATCAAGAATCAAGTGAAAGACTCTGAATCTTCACCTGCAAAGCTTGATGACAGAACCTCTGTAGATGTTACCCACCTCAAAGGGACATTGAGGATCGGAAGGAAATCCTGAGGACCCCAGCATCAAAACAAGCTCCCTAGGTGCCAAAGAGTCATTGGTAAAATCTGGACCATGTGTTGGTCCAGAGGTTACCCCTGGTGCATATGTCACGAAGGATGAGTTTAAAACCTTCAAGGCCAATGTGTATCGCCATCTTGATGAGTTGAGCTCCATTCCCGCCAACAACTCCGTCTCCAATGCGGACTACCAGATGATTATAGAGGCTCTGAAGGTGAACACAGAGGTTCTGGTTGATTTAAAGAAGATCACAACCCATAACTCTCTGGACATTCAGAAGTTGGCCCAGGCCTCTTTCACAAAGGCCACCCATGAAGACTCAAATCGGATCATCCAGGCCGTGGATAAGCAAACCGATTCCATAAAGGTCTTGGGTGAGATAATAATGGATGAAGCACCAAAAGTCGCAACAGTCACAGCAGCCTCTGCGGTAGATGACTTGGCGGCTCTGAGAAATGAAATAAAGGACATGACTCGCAGTGTCATGGTCCCTCTGCAAACTCCATCTACTTCTCAACCATGAAAACTTGCAAAATTCAGTTATCTTTCTACCCTAGCCACCAAAGATGAACTGCACAAGATGGGGGAGAAGCTTCTGCAGGAAGTCCAAAAAATCTGCGAAGGCATGGTCTCAAAGGACCAATCTGTGTCAGACGAACTTAAATACACTGTAGCTCTCAAGAAGTTCGATACGAACTATGAGGTCAACAAAGCTACCATGGCCGCTCATGATGTGGTCTCCATGATTGAGTATCATGCTCGCTCCAACCTCTGTCGTCGAAAGAAAAGAAAGGAACCTTCTTCCTGCCAGGCAGAGGCTAAGAAGAAGAAGACGAAGCACGATGACCAGGGAACAGATGGGTCTGGTCCCTCTGGGCATCGTGAGGGGGAGAATCTGCAAGCATTACTTGGACTTACTATTATCGCAGAATCCCTTAAACTAGTACCCACGAGCTCAGAGGCCAATACTTAGAAGAAGAATCTGCCTCTGCAGCTCCAACTCCCACAAAAATCAAGTGTATAGAAGTTAGAAATTGCAGAGATCTCCAAACCAAAACCTTCAGTTGAAGACAAATGAAAGGCCATAGCTACAGAAGTTCAGAAGCCAAAGTCTAAGCCTCCACCAAGTTCTGAAAAGCTCATGAAGAATACTTTTGACTCTTTCGTGATGCCTAAACCTGAGGAAGAAGACTAGGCATTCGATCTACAACCTCTGTCAGAGCTACCAATCCTAGATTCTCTGGCAAAACCCTACAGAGTAACAGAGATTATCCAAGGCATGGAAGCAATGATAAACCAATTCCACCCTCTCCAGCAAAGAAGGGTCTAGAAGAAGTTGTCTACAAATACTTATACAACCGAGGAATCAATGAACCACTACCTGCACCCACGCTCTCATAGATGATAGTTTCAGAGGAAACTAGAAGAATCTACAAGGAAAAGGCTCAATGAAAAGATAAGGTGTTCTTAATGGAAAATATCACAGAGGTTATGGGGATCAAACAGTTGCATACCAAGTGTCAAAACTTCTGGTACCACCAATATATCGTGCGGAGAGAAGATGGGACGAAGATGACGTTTACAGATGCCGATCTAAGAAATCTTCACCCTTAGATCTCACAGAGATTTTTGCATGGACAAAGGACATATTCGGATGGAGGCAAGAAAAACAAACTGCACACTTAATCATCAAGAAAGTCATGAGCGAAAAGTTGTTTTACTACAGTATAGTCGACTTTCAAGTCGCTCTAGACCTTGGAGTGAAAAAGACCAGCTTAACAGCCCCTGAAGACACTTGCCCTGCCCCTGCCTCTTTTGTACCAAACTCCATCATCATCAATCCAAAATTTGGCTACATCTATCTGAACCAACAAGGCGAAAAGAAGGTCTTCTATGGGATAGAAAGCCAAAAATATTCCACTAAGTCTCTGTTGCACTTTCAAGAAGAAATCCAGAAGATCAAAGGCACTCCACTCGCAAACCCTGCGGTCGCAGATCAACTTCTGGAAAACATTGATGCGACCATCAGATTTCGAAATGCATGTGCCTTCTTCTACAGAGCTCTAAAGAAAGATGGAGTATTTGGAAGAAAGACAAATGATTTTCCAGATGCCAAAGTATAGGCTCTGAAGTTATGTTATTTTCATGTATTTTTCATTCATGTTCTCTAATTTTCAATTCTGTAAATGCCTTCTGGCATATCTTTTAATATGAATGAAGTTTTTGTCTTCAAGAGGTTGAGTTCCTTTCACCTCTTACATTTCTTACTTAGCCATATACCCCATAATTCCAAATTTTTATTTTTCAATACTTAGGGGGAGATTGTTAGCTCCAATCATTATATAGAGAAGTATTGAAAAATAGGCTAAGTATAGGAACCTAAGAAGATTGTTTCCATACACCAAGATCATCACAGAAGTGCCGAGCTCAGAAGCTCTATCGGCCATCAACCGAGAAGTTCTTAACCTGAAGATCACATTCAGACCGCAGAGCCTCTGTGACAATTCACAGAGACTCTGTGGTGGCTACGCTCTGAAAGATGGAAGACTTGAAGAATTGTGAATTTCAAGGACAAGACAAGATGACATGCAGATCATATGACCCTGTTGTACGAAGATCCTCAAGATCAATAGTACATACCCACGATGGTTTTACTTTCATGGTGGCATTCCTTATATGGAATGTCAACCATTGTCTTGTACTATTGTGTGCTCTCCCCTTGTATATGAAGGGAGCACCTCCTGAAATCACAACACGCGAGCACACACAAATTCACCCATGCTTTGTTTTGAAATTCAAATCTGTTGAGAGAATTGTTACACACACTACTATATTTTCTTGGTGTAATTTGGCAAGTGAATGAGAAATATCTTTATGTACTAAATCTTACTTGTGCATTGATATTCTTGTTATTGTTAGTGTGTTTACTACCAAATCAAACGATACATCTACATATAAATCGCTTCCGCATACTCATCTATGTTTTGTAGTTGTTTTGGTTTAATCACTATTAGAACACAAAACTGGGATCAACAGAACACTAAAACCAAACTCATCTCCAAAACAGAATCCTATGCCATTAGTCAATCCAACAACCCATCCACCATTCTCGTTTCTCCGCTCTTAACCGGGGACAACTATGGATCTTGGAGTCGTGCAATCACCATGGCGCTTCGAGCTAAAAACAAGTTGGGTCTCGTTGATTGTTCTCTTCCAATTCTAAAAGAAAAAGAAGAGATTCACCTAGGTATCCGTCCGAGTATTCTGTATGATGACACTGCAACGTAGATTTGGCTCGATCTAAAGGATTGTTTCTCTCAATTAAACGCGCCTAAAATCTATCAATTAAAACTCTCCATCACTACCTTGAAGCAAAAAGGCATGTCTCTTTCATATTTGTTCATACAACTAAAGTCACTATGGGATGAACTCACGCCCATCCTCTCTGTTTCTCCATGTATATGTGGAAATGCCAAAAGCATTATTGATCAGCAACACTAAGATCGTGCTATGGAATTTCAACAAGGATATCATGACAATTTCTTGGTGATTTGTAGCCAAATCCTCTTGATGGAACCTTTTCCATCTGTTCAACGGGTCTATAATATGGTCCGTCAAGAAGAAAAACAACTAGAAACAAATGTTCGGTCATCTCGACCACCGTCTCGGCTGCTCTTCAAGCTTTTAGAACTACAAATCGACATTCTAGAAAACGACAACGCCCTTTTTTGTGACCATTTCAATAAGCATGGACACACTTTCTCAACATGCTACCAGATTCATGGATATCCAGACAAGCAAAACAAAAAGCCAGTATGTGACCCTTACCGCTGCTACTCTGCCACTAACATCTGATCAATACAACAAAATCTTAGCACTTTTGGCTAAAGGGGAACATGATAGACCATCCGCTCATCTAACAGGTACAATTTTTAACTTGTTTTTCCTTGTTGGATCATTGATTCTCGAGCATCAAATCACATCTGCACATCCTTGTCTTTATTTTCTTCATATATACATGTTCAAAACACTTTATCGGTTCAATTACCAGATGGTTCACAGGCGCTTGTAACTCACACATGCACCGTTCATTATTCTCTGGCACTCATACTTCAGAATGTCTTTTATATCCCATATTTTAAATTTAATTTACTCTCAATCTCACAATTATAAAGTCAAGTAATTGTGATATCATTTTTTCTCCGGTTGCTTGTTCTTTCCAGGACCGATCAATGAAGACGATGATTGGTCGGGGTAGTGTTCGATATCGGCTCTACTATCTTGCTGCTCCCATAAATTTAAATTATGTTTTTCCATTCCAGACTTGTAATAAGTTTGATGTATGGCACACTAGGATTGGCCATCCATCAAAGGCTCGTTTTCAATTTATTATTAAGAATTTTCCAACTGTTACTGCTTCTAGTGATTCCATTTGTGATGTATTTCCAAGGGCTAAACAATCACGACTCTCTTTTCCTAAAAGACCTAAATGTTCTTCTCATTGTTTTAAATTAATTCATGTTGATATATGTGGTTCTTTTTCCATACTATCACATAATGGTCCACGTTTCCCGCTCCACATGGATATATTATATGAAAAATAAACCTGAAACCTTTCCTATGTTAACTCATTTCTTCAACCAAATTAATCGACAATTTAAGATACACATATCACAAATCAATTATGGAAATAGAGGAGTTTTTCTCACTCAAGTACAAGCAATTCGTTCCGACAATGGAACCGAATTTCTTTCCAAGCAAATGCAGTCTTGGTTCCATGACCATGGAATTATTCACCAACGCAGTTGTGTTGCAACTCCCCAACAAAATGGGATTGTTGAATGAAAACAATGTCATTTCCTCGATGTTGCTTGAGCACTACGTTTTCAAGACAATCTACCACTCTCTTTTTGTGGAGAGTGTATCCTCACTGTAGCATTTCTTATTAACAAACTTCCTACGCCAATGTTTCAATATCGGTCCCCTCATCAAATTCTACTCGGTACCGCTCCATCTTACTCTCCTCTACGGGTTTGCGGTTGCTTATGTTTTGCTAAAAACATGCACGTTCATCATAAATTTGATGAACGAGCTAAACTTGGAATATTTATTGGTTATCCGTTTGGACAGAAATGATACAAAATTTATGACATGCAAACACGATCCATATATGTATCATGTGATGTCATCTTTCACGAATCTGTTTTTCCATATCGCGATATGCCTTCGCCATTACCTAACCAATCAATTTCTATCACACCTCTTTGTGATGAAGGCATCATTGATCCTTTCCTTTCCATGGCCAATAATCCATCTTCTGATACTATGGCATCAACCATGGCATCTCAAACCAATACTCCATCTTCTGATCATATGACACCAATCATGGAGTATCAACACGTTCCATCAGTTCGGGACCACTATACCACTTCTTCATCTATGTCCGATGATACTCTTACTGTTGAAGACAATCCGCATTTGCCAAATCATACTCCACCTCTTGTCCGACATCCACCTTCTCATTTGAAGGACTATATTAGTAATCATGTATCTTCTCCTACTGCTTTTCCTTTAGCGAATTATTTCTCTTTATCCTGTTTTTGCAAAACTCATCGCACTCACCTCTCCAATATCATTCTAAATGGTGAACCACGAGCTTACTCTCAAGCTGTGAAATCTATCAAATGGCGTGAAGCCATGACAAGCGAAATCTATGTTCTTGAAACCAACAACACTTGGTCTTTATGTTCACTTCCCCCTAACAAAACAGTCGTCGGGTGTAAATGGGGTTTCAAAATCAAATATCATTCTGACGGTTCAATTGAACGTTACAAAGCACGTCTCGTCGCCAAAGGATATACTCAAGTTAAAGGCATAGATTACCATGAGACCTTCGTGCTCGTGGCTAAGCTCGTCATGGTACGCCTTCTTCTTCCTATTGCCTGAACTAAAAATTGGTCCCTCCATCAAATTGACGTTAATAATGCATTCCTCTAAGGTGATCTAAATGAAGAAGTTTACGACCCTGCTTGTTTTTTTAAGATTTACCTCTGAATTACCACTTATCACTTATTCGGTCAGATCTTTTGAAATTCAGACTGTTTATTTTTTTGTATATTTTTAGACCTCTTATCACTTACCATCGTCTGAAAGAACAAGTGGTAACCTAAACCCTGAAATCCTTTTATTTGCTCAATACATACGCCTCTTCTCAAGACACCCTTGATTGGATTTTTAACAAGTCCAGAATCGAGATTCACAAGTTGGTTAAAGGAAAGAAGCACAACTCATCATCTTCAACTCGCATTGACCAATCTGATCAAGTGGGTTTTCTTGAAACCCTAAAGGGAGGATCAGATGAAGAAGATAAAGTGCAAAAGAAAAAGAGGTCAGCACTAAAGTGTCCTGAGGGATCGAAAAGGAATAAACGATACGAAAATCGAATATGGATTTCCTGTTAACCAATAAAATTACGTACATAATAGATTAATCTCGAAGACGATTCGAAGAAGAACGTAGTTGGTGACTTCTGTTGTCCTGCAAGCCTTTCAAGCTTTAACACTCCAACCAAGATTTTAGAGTGCAATTTAAATGATAGAAGTGTTGGTGATGATGTTGGATTGAGATAAGAGCATATGATGTGATGTAATTGAGCTAGCTAGCTGCCTAGTTATAGAGATGATGATGACCTTGCTTGAAAGTTTCCACGTCCCTCTTTTGTCTTATATTTACAAAGCAAAATGTATAAATAACATTATAATAGGTAAAATACATAATTAATCAGATTTAGACATTTATTAGTCTATAAAAACAAACAGTCTTATTAATTCATATTTCAAACTTCAGCACCACTTCTTAAAAATCAGAAGTGAAATCGGACTTCAGACTTCAGCACCTCTTAAAAAACAAACGCCACCTACATGAAACTTCCTCCTAGTTTTCTAAATTTTCTTCGACTCTTAACAATCATGGTTTTCACCGGTTTATTTCTACTTATAGTCTTTTCACATATCACCGTGCTAATACCTCTGTGTTTATTCTCGTCTATGTTGACGACATAATCATTACCGGAAACAATGACACTGTCATTTCTAAGATAAAAAAGTTTCTTGCTCAATCTTTCTCCATCAAAGACCTTGGCACCCTTTGCTACTTCTTAGGGATTTAAGTTTCTCGCTCCAAGAAAGGCATTTTTCTATGTCAACGTAAGTATGCCCTAGATATCTTATTTGATGTTGGTATGACTGTTCTCGACCATCTACATAATGGAACAACATCTCCACTTAACACCTATTGATGGGACTCCTCCTTCTGATCCCACTATTTACCGGTGCCTAAGGGTAACTCGGACTGACATTCAATATGCCGTAAATACCCTAAGTCAGTTTATGCAAAATCCTCATTCTGCTCATTTTGATGCAACTAAACCTGTTCTTCCTTATCTCAAAGGCCCCATTGGCAATGGTCTCTTCCTTTCTGCATCTAGTTCTCTTTCTTTTGTTGGACTTGGATATGCTGACTCACATTAGGCTAGATGTCCTACTACTCATCGCTCGACCACCGGTTACTTTTTCATGCTCGGTTCCAAACCGTTTCTTGGATAACTAAAAAACAACCCAACATCTCCCGTTCATCCGCTGAAGCAGAATATCGCTCTCTTGTTGGACTCACATATGAATTGAAATGGTTATGTTATCTTATTAAAGATCTTGGACTTTCAATTTCCCAACCAATTCCAATTCATTGTAATAACCAAGCTGCCATTCATTGCGTCAAACCAAGTGTTTCACGAACGCACTAAACATATTGAAGTTGATTGTCCATTCGTCCGTGAAAAAATTCAAACCGGTCATATTACACCGTCCTTCTTACGTTCGCATGATCAACTGTCAGACATCTTCACCAAACCATTCAGAGCAGATACATTTCATCGACTACTTGGCAAGTTGGGTGTTGAGGACATCTCATTCCCTCTCCAACTTGAGGGGGGTTTTCAATATATCAACCATGGCTTGATTACCATATCAATCAAGGCTTGATCATTGGGATTACAACACAATCAAATTAATTAATTGGAACAATATCTCTATATTTTAGCCATTGCTTCCTTTCTTATGTTAATATCGTTGATTTTCTGCTCATTAGGAGCTAATTTTCTGCTGTACCTTTTTCACATTTCTTGTATATATAGGTTGATTTCATGAATACAAATCATTCATTGCTCAAAGCTTTACGTATCATAATTGTACCATTGGTATTAGGTACATGGAAGGTTGTCTACTTGTCTTTAGTGCAAATGGGAGATATTAGTGTTATATCCAAAATCCAATCAGTAGATGATTGTAAACATTGAATTATGATTAATAAAAGTGTTGCCTTTTCATGTTATGTCGTTTATTTTATGTGTTGATATAGATGAACATAATAATAACCAATGAATAAGATCTTTAAACATCCCTAGTACGTCAAAGTTTTACTCGAGTCTCATGTTAAGGTAATACAATGGAGACTAAGGCCCTGTTTGTTTTTTTTTAAAAAAAGTCTAAATATGTCTGAAGTCTAATTCGGTAAGATGTTTGGGCATTAAGTGCGTTTTTTTTAAAAAGATCTGAAAAGGTCTGAAAAGGTCTGATATTATAAGAGGCAATTATATCTCTGAAAAGGTCTGATATTCGGCGCCCCTCTCCTCCAAACCTATCGCCTCCCTCTCCTGCAAACCTATCGCCTTCCTCTTCAATTCTTTGATAATATTAACTTCAGAAGAACGCCAGATCGATTAACTTGAGAAGAACCCAGATCGATTGAAGAAGCCTCTCCTTCCAGATCAATTGAAGAACCCAGATCAATTGAAGAACCCAGATCGATTAACTTGAGAAGAACCCAGATCGATTCGTGTAGGCCATCTCCAAGGGACGCCAAGGAAGAGAAGCACAGAATCTAGTGAAGGTATCTCTTTTAACATTTCTTGATCTTCCATTAGATTGTTTAAAATGACCTCAAAGCTTCGAACCATCTGCTTTCTCTAGGTATACTTGGCAAATTTGCGTCTGAAAGGAGTTAACACAGATATACTCATCACTGCATACGAGCCCGTCTTCATAAAGTACGTATAGAGTAATATCGCTCTCTCTCTCTCTCTCTCTCTCTCTTCCTATCTCTATCTTGTTGTATTAAGCATTTTGGAAAATCTTTCTTATTGATGACACTAGGGAATGTTTTTCTTTCTTTCTTCTTTTATTGCTTTTAGTTAAAATAATACATGTTTTCTCATTTGCTCTTGGTTTTTCTATGTGAAGATTGAGCTTCTATGTTCTTGAATCGCATATAGTCTCTTTGATTCAACAAAATCAACAGTTTTTCCATTTGGGTTTATGTTAAATAACTTGATTTTTGTTAAATAACTTGATTTACCATGGAGAATTTGAAGAATAATTGTTGGTTTTTGTTAAATAACTTGATTTGAAATCATTGAATCCTCGACAAAAACTTTGCTCATTTCAGGGACTTGTCATACAATAATCTCAGTGGTCCTGTACCCAAGTTTTCAGCAAGAACATTCAAGTATGTATGTGTAAATCTTATAATAAAAACATACACCCAGGTCCCGTATTAAACGAGTCTCGTTTTCATGCATTGACGAGTTGTGTGATATTTGGATTTGAAAACAAAATTGCATTTTTCTTCATCTGTTTCCTGTTGTACATTATTATGGGTAATCCTTTGATTTGTGGAAGTCATGATAATGAGGGTTGTTCTGGATCAACTTTGCCTGAGCCTCTTTCATTTGATCTTAATTCATCTTGTTGTTATGTTTGACTTTCGAGGTTAAAGTAACCCAGTTCTGATTACCTATTTGATATGAATTGTGCATATTTTTTAATGAAAATTTCGATAAACCCGTTATAGATTACAGTAATTACTACTAAATGAGAAACTTTGACGCTAAATCCGGTAATTATATGCACATCAAACTTTAACTTGAATATGGAAACAGGGTGAGAACCACATAAACTACCTTTCCAAGTCCCCATGGTGGAATGGGATTCCTGCATAACCCCCTTTGCTTTTCTAACATTCAAGCATCCACTGCCATTTCATTTGTTTTTTTAGCATTCATTTAAATCTAGTGAGAAATTTAAAATTATGGACTGAAGCCTAAAGATGACCCTTTTTGTAACAACACCGTCCCATGTGGATAGAAAAGTAGATTTGTGAGCTTCTTATAAGTTCAAAGTCGTTGGTATCAATAAATTCCACCATGTTTTTAAGTTGAACTAAAAGTGATTGGGACAGCCTGCTGCATTGGGCTTTGGGCGTTACACTTTTCCGGCTATTGTGATTTTGCCATTGTTGATGATTTAAGTTTCTTTGACAGCTCCCTCTGGATTTCGAGCGTTGAATCAAGCTTAGTTCTATTTTGATAGCACAATTTCTGTATATAAAATCATTTTTTATGGACGCACATTAGCATGAGATTAGGATGAGATGCACCGAATAAGATAAACTGAGATGCACCAGATCAATTCCCTTTCTCCAATTTACCATTCATTTATTTTTTGTTTCTCATAATGTAGGATTTTACTTGCCATTCATGGTCCTTGTTGTAGGGTTGCTATTTTGCTAATTAGATGATATATCTTGAGATAGAAATTTATGAATGTGATTCTTTCGTGTGTGCTAATTAGTGATGGACGAGAATGTACGTGTAAGATGGACAAACGAAATTATCAAATGCTTTTTAGAGACATGTATAGAAGAGATAAGTAAAGTGGATCGAATTGGAAGTAGTCTTCGAAACGAAACTTGGGTAAAGGTGGCAACAAAGCTTGATGAAGTGTGCCACGTAAAGCTCACCCAAAAACAATTGAAAAATCAATATGATTATTTAAAAGGAAAGTACTCAGGATGGGCGCACTTAAGAAATAGAACGGGGAACATTTATGACCCTGAAATGAATACGTTCACCTTATCCAATCAAGAATGGGAAGATTTTTACAAGGTTAGTTTTTATTCTATTTTTACAATTTTAGATAGTAAATACAATAGTATGGGTATTATATAAACAATTATCTTTAATTTGGACACATGGTCATCCAAAAGCAAGAACTTTAAGAACATCACCATTGGTATTTCCTGAATTGTGCATTGCTTTATTTGAGGGGACTTCTGCTACCGGATCTCGTGCTTATGCCCCTAGTTCAACCCGTGAGAGGACTGTGGTTTCATCATCATCATTTTCATCTCATACTCACACTACTCAGAATGACGAGGATGAAGATGATGAGGAAGGACCAAGTGTCGATAAACCAAGTGCACATTCATCTAGAACAAAAAAGAAGAGTAAAACAAAGGTCGACATGGATGAATTAGCTATTGATATGAAGGGTGCACTTCAGACACTTGCTGCAAAACAAACCTCAAGCGTGGAGGCTTGTCTTGAACGGTTGAACACTCTTGGCCTTGATCCAAAGGGTTCTCTTTATAGTGCAGTCGTTGACATTTTTTGCCACACAAAATTATTAAGAGAGACATGGTTGGCGATCCCTTCAGACCCTGATATATTAATACCATGGATTTCGAGGACTGTAAGAAGATTGGGATTCATGGAGTAGTGTTGGGATTATGAACAAGTTGTTATTTGGTTACCTGTTATGCATTTGAACATGTTATTTGGTTATGTTTTGATATTTAACTATGTAGGCTAAGCTTTTAGAAGTTGAACAAGTAGTTATTTGGAAGTTGAACTAGTAGTTATTTGGAAGTTGAACAAGTAGTTATGTGGTAGTTACTTGTGTTATTTGGGTTTATGTCTTTGATATTGAACAAGTAGTTATTTGGGTTAATGTGTTTGATATTAAACAAGTAGTTATTTGGGTTTATGTGTTTGATATTGAACAAGCTTTTATTTATTTATAATTTTATTTATGCTTTTAACAGCTTCATCATGGATGATGATAAAATAGCTATATTTATCATTGTAATATTCTTATATGCGTTCTACTTGCGATCAAAGCGTTTAAAAAGGAAAAGAGATAATACGTCTGCAATGACTGGACGACAATTTACGAATGAGCTACTTGAAGGTAATGATCGACAATGTATTGATTTGTTACGAATGTCCCGTGATGCTTTCGTTCTACTATGTGATCATTTTAAAGCAAGAGGTTGGTTAACGGATAACAAACATATATTGGTCGAAGAAAAGATGGCTATCTTTTTGATGATTATAGGTCACAATCAACGTTATAGATTGGTGAAAAATAGGTTCCAACACTCGACACAAACAATTCATAAAATTTTTCATGAAGTGTTGGATAAAATGATCGAGTTTGCTAAGGAGATCATAGTTCCTACATCATTCAATCCAAATCCAGACATCCCGGGGAATAATAGGAGGTTACGACGAATATTTAAGGTAAATAATAGTAATAGTTGTATACAGTTTATTTACTAAACTTATTTTTGACTACTAGATTTAATGTAGGGAGCAATTGGCGCCCTTGATGGAACTTTAATACATGCTATCGTCCCTATTCAAGAACAACATTTATATAGAGGACGAGGAAAGGGTGAATGTTATCAAAATGTTTTGGCAATTTGTGACTTCAACATGGTTTTTACATTTGTTGTAGCCGGGTGGGAAGGGGTTGCGCATGATTCTAGAGTTCTGTCTGAAACTTTGACAGATGATGCTATTGGATTTCCATTTCCTCCTCCAGGTATACTAACGATTTAGAGGTAATATATACTATATTCATATTAATAACTATTTTATTTATTATTTTGACAAATACTATCTATGCGATGCTGCGTATTCGAATACTAGAGGATTTATGGCACCGTATCGTAATTATAGATATTGGCTTGGAGATTTCCGTCGTCGACGTGCAATGAACAAGTATGAAAAATTTAATTATTCTCATGCAAAACTTAGAAATGTTATTGAACGTTCTTATGGTGTCCTTAAAGCACGTTTTCCAGTATTGAAAAGAATGGCACCGTTTTCACTTGAGGTTCAAAGAGACGTTGTTATTGCATGCTTTGCGGTTCACAATTTCATACGAAAGGAAGGTTTAAGTGATGAGTTATTTTCTGAATATGATCAAATCATTGAGCAAGGGGACGATGACGAGGATGAAGCTGAAGAGGTTCAACAGCATGGAAGCATGGAAGTACCGTTGACCAAACATATATGGCTAGTTTAAGAGAAGAAATTGCGACACAATTAATGCAAAATTAACATTGATTTTAGTTGTTATGAGACTTTGTTCATGTTTTCTAGTGTTTGAATGGATAGACGTATTTCAGTTGAATTTTTGAACGTGTAAGAAATATATGGTAGTATAATTTAATTAAAATGAATTGACGTTTTTTATAAATTCAAAGGTACAACATTTGGAGGGATAAAAAAGACAATTATACATATCCAAACGTTCATCAGTTTAGAAAAACAATCAGTCTTGTTGATTCAGATTTCAGACTTCAGACTTCAGACGTTTGTCAATTTACAAAAACAAACAGTCTTATTGATTCAGATTCAGATTCAGATTTAGACGTTTCAATTTACAAAAACAAACAGTCTTGTTGATTCAGATTCAGACGTTTCAATTTACAAAAACAAACAGTCTTGTTGATTTAGATTTCAGACTTCAGCGCCACCTCTTATTAATCAGACATGAAATAAGATTTCAGACTTCAGACCTCTTGAAAAACAAACGCCACCTAATTAAGATATAGGAACTCATGTGTATTGATTTGATCTTCAAGGGGCTAACTTTCAGTTTGAGACTAAAACTTCAACATTTGGATTAAATGCGAACTAAATTATGCTCAAATTGACAACAACAATGTTCATACTGAATTCAATAGTCAAAGTTTTCCCCTTTAAACTCTGCACCAGTACAATTGAACAACATTGGCTTATGTGCTTAAAAATGGTTGCCATTATGCAGAGAGTTCTCTAACTGTTGATAGAACACAAATGTCCATCTTCTACTTGCCTTTACGATGACGATGCTCTGATTTACTTCTTTGCATCCTTATTTTGTTAAGTTCCTGTTTACTTCCTTCTTCCATAATTTCCCTTTCATTATCTGATCCCATTTCCCCATTGTTTTTCCACCTTGACTTTCGTTCTGATTCTGGCTCAAGCTTTTGGCGTGTGCTACTAGGAGCACTTCTATGTCTAGCATCCTCTTGTTTACTGGACCATTCACTTGAGAAAAGTTGTATTTCAGGTTGTTCACTTTTGTGGCTTCTTGTTGCTTTGCCACCATGTTTCTCATGTTCAAAGAAAAGAACTTGCACAACGGTTCTCAACGGAAGCCTCTCATTTTTCACCGCGTGGGCACAAGCCTCTGCAGACAACTTGTGGCAGTCCAAAATGCTGCAGAGGTGCTTCTTGTCTTCCTTGCTCATTTGGGGATGTTCCTGCTCATGATCATCAATTATAGCATAGTAAATAGGGAAACATAAGTATGCATCTAACAAGAGGTTTTGAAAGATATTTTTTTCTTCTTATTTTACTTACATTTAGATAAATGTTGATTGCCTTGTACAGATTTTCGTGTTCAGGCCTAGCAAATTCAGGTAAAACATTAGCGAGAGACACTACTTTCTGCACTGGCATGTTTGCATCCGTACAAACGACTTGTAGATAAGAGTCGATCAGTTTCCCAACTTTTCTAAGTGAATATTCATCTCTCGAATATGATTTTCTCCATTGAGTTATAAAACCCTCCAAGACAGACCCAACAAGTTCGATATCATAAATGTGATGATCACCAGAAGAGTCGTGTGAAGGTAACATCAAATCGTTTAGTGTTGCCTCCTCTAATTGCAATCCACACTTATTAATAAGTTGCATATTTATTGCTGGAGATACCCTTAAAAGATTTGCCATGCTAAGGAGTCTCAGCAGGAATCCAACTGAAACTGATCCTCGATCTTCTGGAATTAGGATTACTATCATCTCAAGTTGTTTTCTTCCGTTTACAGATTTTTCTTGGGTCAATTGAGATGCTGTTGAGGTTTCAGGATCAGATCTACCCCTTGTAACATCCGGAAGCCAACGACATGCATAAACATGCAAAGCTTCCCCAATCAGCTGTGATGGCAGCATGTTTGTTGACCTCACAGTATTAAGTACACATCTAAATAGGTCTATATTCAGGTCTGCTATGTCTTCTGTCCACCAATCCTTAGGGGCAGACTTGTGGTGCTTGTTTTGTGCATATCCTGGTCTGGTATATGTGTAGGACCATCTAACCTGCAAAGCCTCTTCTTTTTAGTTCAAAGTTTTAAACCTTGAAAATTTGCAGTTCTGTTTTAATAGAAGAGATCAGCCGACCCACTTGGAAGCGAGTCTCATCTGCGATCTCTCTCAATCTCTCTTTCTGACTACTGTATAGGCTTATAGCATCAAAAAATGGCTAATGGAGCTCGATGAAGATGAAATTTTTGATTACCTTTGGTGGGGGTGTGAGTATTTTATCAACTACTGAATCTATGCACCTTCGGATAATCCCAAGACTCTCGGACCATTCAGGAAACCTTTCTGTAGTCTGCAATGCAACAACTGAATCTTTCCACCCTTCAAGAATGCACGAATTAAAGAAAACCTCCAACTTTGAGACGAAGTTTCCATTCCCAACAGATTCTGTCATGCGCAAGAACTTGGCGGCGCATATTACTTGTACAAAGTTGTGGGCACTGAGATCAATTTTGATCCCATAGCAGAACTTGGCACACAGCTCAAAAGCATCTTCACCACCTGGGATATCATGAAGTTCCAGGGTAACACTTCTGGTGTCTGATCCCCTATCTGAGCAAAGTAGTTGTAGGAGGCCACATTTTGGAAGAAGTGGAAACTGCAACTAGGTTTGTCACAATGGTCTATGTAATTTTGTTACTAAAAGATAATACAAGTATGTATGCATTTACAAATTTTGGTTGTGTCAAGCATAAAACTTGCCTTGTGGAGAAGATAAGTGACGTTATTGATGCATATGGTGAGGTCACTTGGTAAGTCGGAGATCATCGTCCTGTTATTTGTCCAGCATTGGTTACTTACAGTAACATGAAAATGTATTTATCCAGAAAAAAAGTTGTGCTATGTATAGTACCTGGTGGCTTCGCCTGTATAGAAGGTGTCTGGCCTTGTCCCAAGTCTCATGAACTTCATCTTTTATATCTTGGTCTTAATTTCTCTCTACGTAGATCTAGATATCATCTGCTTCATCAGATATAGTTTCTGCAAATTTTCAAATGTCAGAATACTTTTACAAACCTTTTCATCGACCATATTTCCCTGTTGTTGATCTCGTGACAAAACCAGTTGAATGAATGTTTGCTTCTCATATGTTTTCAGAAATTAATAACAGAAGAATTATGTGTTGCATTTCATGATGATTAAAGGATCAAAAATATAAAGCTTGGCCTTTAACAATAAAGCATAGATACGAGATTTTGAGAGGACAAAGAGATTCGAGGAGAAAAAAGGGTTGATGGTGGGAGCTACATTGAGCCTAGAAATCGATTCACTATTAGGCCCAGATTGTAATATATAGGAACACCATTAATTACCTTGCCAAAGCACCATAGTCTTGCCATTGTTGCCAGTCACTATTAGGGGTTGTTTTGATTTTTTTGTTATTTATAATCATTAATTTATTCGGATAGATTAAGTTAAGTTGTTGTTTGATTTTTGTCCTGAATAATAGTCTAAACACCAAAAATTACCATTTTAACCTTATGTCTACATAAGTGTTGGAATTAAAAAAATTGTTTGATAAATTCTTAAAATGACAAAAAATTAAAATAATATGAATTATTTAAATTAACATAAATAATATCTATACTATATTATAAATCACGGATAAAAAACTCTTAAATACAAATTATTAAGCACAAGGTACCATCATTTTATATGCAAGATTTTAAAAATCTATTAATTTACAAGTATCAAAGCACAAGATACATATTACTATTGTAGATTTCTAACACCCATCAATTTAGTATGTGCAAGACCTTTCTTTTATGCAAATCTTTCCATTCCATGTATCATTATTAATTGATATATTATATTACTATAAATTTGTTTTAATTGTATTATTAAATATGTAATTGGTTATTTTTTCTAAATGTTATTAAAATATATAAGATAATCATAGAATTCTAACAATATATTTTTTTTTATAAAAAACATTATATTATTAAGTCTAAATTAAACAAATTTATAAATTAAAAAAAACATTATCACTTTCTCAAAACCATCCATAATCGTATTGCAAATCGACAATAAAACAAAAAATTAAATAAAACATTAAAATCGTGAGTATGCTTCTATCTAGTGAATTCAATAAGTTCAAAACAATACTTAATAACTTCAAATATATTTAAAACAATAAAGTATTAATGTATGATTACAAGTTTTTTATTTATGTATGTTGGTAAACTATTTATTTTTTAATGAGATGTGTGATGAAAAATTATAGGACAAGGGTAAGTTTGGAAAAATTCTAACTTAATGCATTAAGATAGAATGGGGTAACTTAATATGTTAAGTAAATCTCTTAGTATTAAGTTAAAATCAAACACCTCAATATAACTTGACCAATTAAGCTAACCACCCATTAAGCTCATTAAGTTGAAAACAAACACCGCCCAAATCTCTCCTAAAAAGAGATGACTGAACTAGATTGAGGTATCGGAATATTAATACTTTCTCATCACAACTTTTTAATTCTCTCAGGATAGTGTTTTTTTGGCTCATGCTCCAATAATTGAACTAGTTGGTGACCAAATGGGCTTATATGTTATTATGCTAGTAAGGAGTGAAAGGAAATGCCTGTGCATATCGTGATCATGAGTACCCAATGTACCAGGACTTGCCTCTTGCAAAGGTGGTAATGAGATACCATTAAGGCTAACATGCCACCATGATGGAGTAACTGATTTAGAAAAAAAAAATTCTCATTTGATCGGTTCGATCATCACATTTCTTTCTATTCATTTGGAATATAAGCCGGAACGGAAAACTGGTATCAAGCCAAATTAAATTCGCCATTTGATTTAGATGTGCTTTTACATGTGGATGAACTAGAACTAGAAGAGAAGTTACATTCAGTTGAACTATGCATTTGAGAACACAAAATCTGAATCCTCACATTGGAATTTGTATAATTTTTATGAAGTAGAAATCAAATTAGATACCTACATAATTCACTGCCAATTCAAGAAAGAAATATGGTAAAAGAAGGAAGTTAGGAAGATGGGGGGAGAGAGAGAGAGAGAGAGAGGTACCTTAGCACATACTGCTTCAAAACAACTTGAAGACTTTATCTAGTGGTGTTTGCATGCTTATAAGTGATAGCTGATGTGAAGAATAAACTACAGTGCAAACACCTAATGGAACAGTAAGAAAGTAGTTTTCCACATATGGAGTGGCACCCTACATTACTCTTCACAACTCCTTGAACATGAACACTATAGTACTTGATCAACTTGATTCCCAGATCATAATTTGATCCCTTATTCTTGACTAGACCAAAGTAGCATAACTGTAAATGGTAATACAACTTTTCCAATTCATAAAGAAAGCACTCAATTGTCCCCATCAAGGAACTCTAATGTTCTTTCATTTTTGTCCTTTTGCTGTTGGCATATATGGATGGAGCTAGCTTCTTTAGATTCTTATATTCCTAACTTTGATATAAATACATGAAAAGTTTATGAATCATGAGCAATAACAATTAACAATGATTAAGAAGTCAACTTGGTATATTAATCCTGTCACTTGATCGAAAATTGATGCTTTGATATATAGATACTTTCTTTTTGAATAAAATTTAATGAAATATGCCCTTTCACCTGAAAATATTAAAGGATGTTGGTTGGTTGGATGCAATCAAGCATGATCCCAAAAGCTGCAAAGTAGTTTAGCGAAGAAGCTAGCTCCAAGAAACAATAATGGTATCAACAACAGCTGCTGCAATACTAATTCCTCAACTTTTTCTTCACCTTCTAAGCACAAGTTTATATGCAGCTGATGAATGACACAGTAACCAGAAACATGATCTATCTGATTCTTGCATGTAATGATGAGATATGAGAGGGATGAAGATTAAAAAAGAAAAGGAAAAAAAAGGGTATCAAAAGAATCACATGCTTTGTCATGTGTTTGTGGTTTTTGCGTTGAACACCCTCACTAACACGTACGTGAAATGAAAGTAGGGAATCAGAATCTGAATATGACTACATATATATTAGAGATGAATTAATGGTTTTAGTCAAAGAAGTAATATAACATAAGCATGAAAGTAAAAAGAGGGAGATAGGGTTGTACTATTCAATGGAAAAAAGAAGTGAAAAGATAGAAAAGAATAGAGGTAGGCTTGGGACCAGGAAGCAAACAAGAAAAGATTTTTAATTAATATGCAAACCTCATCATGATATTTCCCACTACTAGCCTTGGTATCTTCTTCTTCTTCCTTTAGGATGTTAATAGATCACAACTGCCCCTTGATACCTGATGTCGGCCACTGTTGGAAGGTTAATTTAATTCCCACACACACACAGAAATTAATTAAGATGGCCAGGATTAAATAGGGAACAGAAGTTATTGGAATATATTCGACTGTACGTTTTGGAAGCCAACATTTCAACATCAGTGCTGCATGAACTCATGATCAAATTTGGGTCGGTGGTTAGCTAGTCATATTTTCAATGTGATCAGTAACTAATCAGGTTAAAGTTATCATCTTTATAATATATATATATATATATATATATATATATATATATTAGCAAGAATTCCCTTTTCTGTATCAGCTTTCTCGGCAAGGCCTGAACTTTATTCACATTAAAGTATATAGTAAGATGGATAGAGAAGATTGAAAGTTAGGAGATGACACAGAAGATGGTAATCATGATGGCTATAAATGATAATTAATGATGATGATTATAAATATAATGATATATGCATGTCATGATGGTTGTGTGAGCAGTGTTAATATGTACAAACATCTCTTCAATCCTTTCTCATTCTCCCACATGTACACTCTCATCATCTTAATTACAGATCGAGATACAATCACTTTTGACAATAGAAAAGAGTAGATCATTGCACCATCACAATAGAGGGGACGACATGAGAAAAGGATAAATATTTACTGTTAATGTATGGTTGCAATACGTGTGAAGATGAGGATTTATGAGAAATATGGTATATATATTTACACCTATGCAGATATTGTGACCATTTAAAAAGGTAAAATAAAGGAAGGCATGTTTGTGTAAGAATACCCCCGAGATTCGTTGATCGTGAAGGCGCACGGATTGAAAGAGGGTAAACTAACT
Source organism: Arctium lappa (assembly GCA_023525745.1). Taxonomy (NCBI): domain Eukaryota; kingdom Viridiplantae; phylum Streptophyta; class Magnoliopsida; order Asterales; family Asteraceae; genus Arctium; species Arctium lappa. The sequence goes on from CM042052.1 coordinate 40,470,761, forward strand.
TCTAGGCCACTTAGGCTTCTAGTTGTCAACACGGTTGAATCAACTGTAAGACCTACGTTCGGTGTTGGAATAACGTTAGTGTCGGTAGGACTTCCAACCAATTCTTGTCGAGCACCACTTGAGGATGTCACTATGGCTATTCTGGTTAGGCCACACAGGTTCACAACTAAAGACTCGGTAAATTTCCTAGAGTGTATCGACTCTAGACTCAATTCGTAAACAATAGAAGTCGAAGGCCTGGGCTAGGGCCTATCTAATTCAATACCTTGACTCTCCAAGTGAGATCCCGGTAGCATATGTGTTATATTTCCATTAATATCTGAAACAACCATCTGTTGTGAGATGGTTAAGTGGCTAGGTGGGGCTTGTGCATGCGCCACTGGGTCCACTTCGTCTTCTTCAATGTCTTCTCCCAACATATGGGATTTGACAGTAGATGTGGCTACCCGGGTTGATTTGGCTGTGACACTCGAATGCTCATAGTTGCTCTTACTTTTCCTTTCTCTCTTTCTCGCATTTTCATTTTCGACGAAATCACCCTCCGCTCTCCTTATCTCTCCAAAATCAGTTTGGGAAGAAGGTGGTGTAGGTGATGATGGTGATGGCGTAGGGGAGGTAGGCTGAGGTGAAGAAGGGGTAGGAGAAGAAGGTGTAGGAGATGGTTGGGTTGAGGAATGTGTAGGTGAGGTAGGTTGGGGTGAGGATGGGGAAGGTGTTGGAGATGTAGGTGAGGATGATGTAGGAGGAGGAGAGGGATGACGACCGATGCGAGCAGGTATGCATCAGAAGTGGTCATGATCGTCGTCCAATTCAGTGGTGTCGGATGAATTGCCACTCTCAGTACCGATGGGGTATGTTCCTCCGATGCATTGCCACTCTCAATACCCAGTAAGAATGGGTCATTAATGATTGGTACTTCATGGAGTGTGGAAGTAGAAGTAGTGTGAGGCTCAGTTTGTGGTACCTCGCTAGCAATAGGTTGATCGTCCACGGCACCTCCCACGCCAGAATCCCTAACTAATTTTTCTCTCTGCGCACCTCGTCCGGAAGTCCCTACATTCCGGACATTTGGTAATTTCACTCGAGGAGCCTGACGTCGCTTTGGTCGTGCTACCGAGGCAGGTCCTGCCAGTGCTGGCTGGACCATAGGAGTTGGTTGGCGTTGAAGGTTCCTATAAGCTAACACACGAGGTGTCGTGGGACGAGGGTAGGCTAGCAAGGCATCAGGTATTCGCATCGGGACAATATCGGGAATATAATGTTTATTAATGATAAGGCGTATGTGATGATGTGGGCATACCTGATGTGAAGCCCACCGAGGAATGGTATGGGTATTGGTCATCAGATGTCGGATGGCAAGATGAAGGAACCGCATGTACGGAATGAAATTCCTACGCTTACCCGTCTCATTTTATTGAACGTTCTAGACCAGCTCATTCCCAAGTAGCTCGACGTAGTCTACATGTCGATGGAAGGTGACGCCATGGAATATGCGGAGAAAGTTGGCACTACACTAATCGATCCCTTTTCTCTTTGATGATATGCAGCAGTTCAGAATCATATGTTTGTGGTTGAACACAGTGATTCTGGTAAGCGCGACTGCATACCCTAGTGAGTGAATATCAGGGAACATCCTCTGTTCGGAGACTGGTGGATCGTATGCGGCTCGTCTTTGATGGTCAGTTGCTGGAAGGCGAAGGAGCTGACGGAGACTGTCGCGAGTCATACCTAAATTAGTTGTGTCAATAAGAGCTTCCAGTCTGTCATTTTGATCAGTGGAAATGTATTGAATAGCGTACCAGGCCTGCTGCAGATAGATCAGGGAAGCGGGAGTCGCTACGACCCGAGTAGGGGAGGAACCAGATGGTGGCATGAGGACCTGGGTTTCGAAGGTTCGGGAGTTTCGTCCGGAGCTGACGGCCTGGGAGTTGCCTAACCCAGGAGATGGTCTCAACCAGGAACCGACATCCGGGTAATAATGAAACAAGAAAGAAGGCGGACACGGGTAGAGCAAGTGTCCCGGTTTATCATTCGACTATGCTACTTCGAGCACATTCAAATTTAATCAACTTAATACAATGAAATACCAACAATTCTAAAAGAATTAACCCTAACCGATGCAAAATTAAGAGAGATAGAACGAGGTCGATGATGAGTCGAAACCTATCACTATCACTGAACCCAATCGATTGACCAAGGCCATGGTGACGGCGATAACTCTCCGCTCAAGGTGGCGGTAGCGAAGAACTCACATCCGGGGTTGGCCCGGTTCGAGTTCCGTGAAAGTAGTTAGCCAGAAAAAAAATCAAACTAAAATAGAAAAACTTACCTGGAAGTCAACGACGGTGGTGAGACGGGATGGAAAGATCGACCACAATTAGGGTTGAAGAGAGAGAGAGAGAGTCGAGAGACGAGGTAGGGGAAACAATGGTTTAAAAGAGCCACCCGGGTGGGAATTTATATCCTGACCTAGGCGGTCTGGGTTGGCCGATTATGTCGGTTTCCGGATTGGGCCGAATCCTAGGTCGGTTCCCGGGTGTAGTTCGGGAGAAGCTCGAGCCGAGTCTGGTACCGCTTATGCGGTTCCGGATGTGGGATTCCGGGTCCAGATTGAAACAGGGCATCCATATTTTACCTTGTCCGGGTATTAATGAGTCCACGAAATCATATAAATACTATCTTTTTTCTTCTCTCATCGAAATAAGGTTTTGAACCAAAAGCTCCCCTCAATTAACTACCAAAATTAAACTTTAATGAACAATAAAATTAACTACCACTCCCCCTCAACTTATGCAAATACTAAGACATCACTACAAAAACGAAAAGTTTAGGAAACCATAATTTTAACATAGAATTAAATGCCACCCACCCTCAAAAGTTGGATGGGGTTTAACTTACCTCGTAGCGCTCCCCCTGAACATAAGAACACATGTTAAACATGAGTAATAAAGATGCAAAGAAATGAAACACGACAACTAAATCAACGAAATAAGGGCAACGAAACACACATATAACTAAAGAGAAACGTAAACAAAGAACGAGAGCGAAATCTAAACTGAGAATACAGAAGGTTAAATGATTTTAGGCATGACACAATTAGGATATAGTGAACATGTAGTGTTTCCTTGACCATCCGGAAGGAAATTCTGGATAGGGAAGGATACAATCCATGTTTATTGTATAGAAATTGTGTGAGACACATGAATTGACTTAAACTTTCAGATTTAGCATACCAAGCTTGGACACTAGAAAATTGAATCGTTTTTCGTCCAAGGGTTTGATAAATAGGGCTGGTAACTGAAGATTTGTATTCGCAAAGTAGAGTTCGATCATACCTCGTTCGACGTGATCTTTAATGAAATGATACCGAACATCGATGTGTTTTGTTTTGGTGTGCTGAATAAGATTGCTTGTGATGGCAATGGCGCTCTTCGAGTCACAGTAAATTGGGATCTTGGAGTAGTGGAACCCATAGTCTTTCAGCTGTATGTGCATCCAAATCACTTGGGAGCAACAGCTAGCGGCAATAACGTACTCTGCTTCAGCTGTTGAGGTGGACATGAAATTCTATTTCTTTGACTCCCAACTTACGAGTTTGTCTCCAAGAAATTTCATGTGACCCGTGATACTCTTTTTGTCCAACATACAACATGCGTGATCTGCATCAGAATAAGCAACAAGCTCGTACCCTGTATCCTTAGGATACCAAAGGCCAAGATCAGTAGTGCCTTTTAAGTAGCGAAATCTTTTTTACCTGCAATAAGATGAGATTCTTTAGGCTTAGACTAATATCTCGCACAGAGACATGTTGAGAACATAATATCTGGTCTACTAGCGGACAAATACATTAATGATCTTGTCATGCCTCTATAGGTCTTAGCATCCACATCATTCTGCTAGGATCGGAGTGTAGCTTAGACCCTGGTGCTATTGGAGTTTTCATGGGAGAACTCTTTCCAACTTGTATTCTTTAAAATATCGGAAATATATTTAGACTGATTAATAAATATGCCAGTGGAAAGTTGTTTGACCTGAAGTCCAAGAAAAAAAAATCATTTCTCCCATCATACTCATTTGGAACTTAGACATCATTAAGGCAGAAAAATTCTTACAATATTGAGGGTTTGTAGAGCCAAATATTATATCATCTACATAAATTTGTATGAGTATGTTATCAACCTTTTCTTTCTTTATGAAGAGAGTGGTATCGATCTAACCTTTCGAGAAGCCGAACTTGACTAAAAATTGGGACAGTACATCATACCAGGAACGAGGGGCTTGCTTGAGACCGTATTTCACTTTGTTTAGTCAGTAGACATGATTTGGCTTGTCAGCATTCACATAGCCTTTCGGTTGAGAGACGTACACTTCTTCTTTAAGTATGTCGTTCAAGAATGTTGTCTTCACGTCCATTTGAAAGACGGTGAAGTTCGTATGAGCGGCATATGCAAGAAACATCCTTATAGCCTCTATCCGTGCAACCGGTGTAAATGTCTCGTCATAATCAATTCCCTCTTGCTGTCTATAGCCTTTAGCCACTAGTCGTGCTTTATTGCGAACCACAATGCCATCTTCATCTCGTTTGTTCTTGAACACCCATTTTGTTCCAATAATGGTCTTGTTTCGAGGTTGGGTTACGAGTCACCACACTTTCAAGCTTTGAAACTGGTCCAACTCCTCTTGCATAGCTATGATCCAGTCGGGATCTTCGAGAGCTTCAAAAACTGTCAACGGTTCTATCTTGCTCAGAAAGATTGAGAATAAACAATCGCTTGTGGACACGGACCGTGTGAGAACAGGGGAATTCGGGTCATCAATGATCTGGTGGAGAGGATGGTCCTTCATCCAGTGATGTGAGTGTGGAAGCGGTTGATAGTTGTTCTGATCAGGTGCAGATTCGACATAGTTTCCCGACGGAATGTCTTGAACTGATTCAAGTGTTGGTTGTGAACCAGAGGGAACTGACTCTAAATTCACCGAGGGAGGTGCTTGTTTTGGTATAAAAGTTGATTGTTCTGTTGTGACGGCTGAAGATGAAGGTACATTCAGATCTTTAGGGGACTTTGTGTCGGTAGATTCTTCGATGGAGGTAGACGCTCCGGCACCAACAGAGTCAGCAGTAGGAGTAGACATGCTTGGTTATTCAGTAGGGGTGACAGGGATCGGTAGGCCATCACATGTTGTTGTTTCCTGAGAAGTGGATGATCCTAAGAGAGAGAGAGAGACAACGACCTTAGCTCTTGCTCTATCGACCCTGTTTGATACAGAAGAAGTAATCTTAGTGGAACCAAAATATTCATTATAAAAATGCTGAAATAATAAATCCAAATCATTTGAAGGTGAGTGCGATGTAGATGCATGATTTGGAGTGAGCGTTTGTTGATCAGAAGCTAAGACACCGGTTAGCGCGGGTTCTAAACTGAGGTGTTCAGAAGCCAACTTTGCTAATTCGTCAAACGTAACATTGACATTCTCCGTGACATCTTTGGTCCTTTTGATGTAGACTCGGGAGGCAACAAATTCAAAGGAGTAGCCGATGAAATCGCCTTCATCGGCCTTTGGGTTGAACTTTCCCAGATCCTCTCTATTATTTAGTACGAAGCACCTGCACCCAAGTATGGTTCAAAGTGTTTAAAAATCATTTTCCAACGCTTTTCTTTAATTAATAGTTTTAATAGTGTTTAGATTATATCGTTGGTTTTTGAAGGAAGTAATCACCATAGTGTAAAGAATGAGATTCAAAATACACAAGTGGTTATTTACTTTACAAATCCAAAATATGCATTTCTTTAGTAATCCATACAACAATTCTACATTTGAAACAAGATTTTCCACGCAAATTCCTGATATGTCTTTTAGCTTTATAATTCTTGTTTTATTTTATTTTATTATATTTACTTTATGCAATTTAATTTCTACACTTTACTTTATGCAATTTAAATTTCCCGCAATTTACTTTATGCATTGTATTTATCATCTTTTATTTCAAGTAATTTAATATTAGCATTTCTTTTTATAATTAGTTATTTGCGCGACAAATTTCCGTTTCTAAGTTTTGATTATTGTAGTCTACTTGATGCATTTTCCATCTCCATTATTTGTTTTTAAAGTCATTACACATCTTATAATTGAAAACCAAGCAATGATGGGCTAATCGCCTTAGCTTGGTATATATTGAAATTAAGAATGAGACCGGTGAAAGGCTGAAAAGGTGTATCGTGAAACATGATTGTCCGATGTTGTTTAAATAAACGTTATATTTTATATTACAATTAATCAATTCACAACTGGTTCGTTGTATGAAGACTTGTTTAAGTTACATAAAATATCGACTTCGAGATAACAAAGGAATACTTTCTCATCTTTTTACCCGATCATTTGTTTTATCCTAATGGTTCTTTATACCCCATGCTTCCGTTTATAATTGATTCTTCAAGTTAGTTGTTAAAACCAAACCATCAACAAAACATTTTCTCCAACTTCGCCATCTGAAACTAATTTTTTAAGACCGGACTTTAAGAGGAACTTGCACGCTTCCCAGTGGGATCGATATTCGGTACTTTGTACCATCATAACTTTGTTACAAAACGATAATAAATCAAGATGTATACTTGCGTTATGTAACACGCTAAATTTTAGAGGAATTTAAATTTTCGAAAATTCGGCAATATGACAGCCATAAATGGAGAAAACCTAAATAACATGATAATGACTTTTTAACCAAAATGTGCCATCCCGAAAATGGGGAACAAAGTTTAACTCAACAACCTACTAATCTAGACATAATTATATCTAGATTAAAATCGGGTGTTGGCACTTTTATTCTCAAGTATACCAAGACTAAATAGAGTGTGTGTCTCTATATCCTCCAAAAATGTTACTATTCTTCGACCTCTCACCACTCAAGCCCGAGGAGTCCCACTGCTAGAATTACCTGTTATACATGTCATTTTAAGAAATAGTGTTAGGCTAAAGCCTAGCGAGATCAAACAGTTAAGTAAAGAAACAATAGTAAGAGTTAGACATAAATAAAGGTAAAGCCGGAGAAGAAATGGTTTATAGACCTTACCATAATATAACACCTCTTCGATTAACGGGGGAGACCCGCTTACTAACACAAGTGACGGAACACAAAAGTAAGTCACTTGACAAGTTAGTAAAACCAATGCACATAATAAAATACACACAAGGGATGTTAGGCTCGGTAGCTTTAAACGTACACCCATGGAAAGTCAACTTCAACCACATAGGGTCCTTACATTGAAATCCTTATCAAATATCGTATACTAGAACGTAGGGCTTATACCCTATTCGATGCCTAAACATGCCTCGATGTGGTCATGACGCCCGAATGCAACCATTTATGCAAATACTCATATGAGAAGTCAATTAATATTATCTAACAATTAGATTGCCATCAAAATATATAACCGAGAGTTCATGTAATTTCATACGTAATTCCAAAGAGGTTCCAATAGAATTCCATGGGTAACATTCTACCCAATAACTTGTTTCATTCAATTTCTCATCAAGTAAATTCATCAATGCCTCAAACCCTATTTAAATTTAAAACATAAAACTATAGGGTAAAGGAGACATGATACCCATGTAATAACCACATGTAAATCCAAGATATAAGTTTCTTTTCTTAAAAATCTACTCAATCAAATAAACCCTAGAATCTCCAAAATTAGGGTTTTTGGTGAAAGTTCACCCAAATCAAAGAAGTTCAAATGGAGATGTCTAGTAGGTTAAAATCCATAATTTAACATGTATAAGGTATTAAAAGAGGATGAACTCGCCTTGTAGGGTTGTATTTTGAAACCCTAAAATACCAAGAACTTAAAGAAATAAGAATGATCTTTGAGGAGACTTTAACTAGCACCACAACCACTTAAGAGTACCTAAAAATGCCATAAATGGTCAAGATTGAGGTGGTTGTGAAGCATTGATTGCAAAAGGTGAAAGAGGAGAAGACTTACCAGCTTCGTGGGAGAAAAACGAGTCTAACAAAGCCCCAAAATCAGATCCAATGACAAAATCCCGCAAACAAGGCTTTTATACAACCATCCCCACGACGAAGACTATAACCGGCGACAATGCCCTGTTCATAGTCGTCGGGGCAATGTCGCACCCCAGGCACCACTTACTGACTTTCGTCCAGCGTCCTCACAAGAATGACATGCGACTATGCCCTGGTGGCATAGTCGTCGGGCATAGTCTTCCCATGCCTTATGAATGTGTCTTCAACCCAATCTGATCCGTTTTCGACTAGGGAGGGTTGACCAAGTTTAAAGATCCAAAACCAAATAATAAGACGCTAACGTACGAATATTTAAACACAAAAACGAACCCAAAATAGAGAAAGTCTACCCGAAAACACGGGTGTTACACGTGAAGATTTATTTGCACACATTTTGAGATTGCATAAACCTGAAAACATTCTCGCACATGAACAACTTTCTTCTGCCGACCTTCCGTTACCGGCTCAAGGATGTCACGGTCGACGACATGGGAGCTAAAATTACGGGGGTCTCATTCATGGTGAGTAATCTGTCTTTATTTTTATTTTACATTTTGATTTCAATCGTACGATATAACTTTGATTTGTCATCCGATATTATAGGCGTTCCAGGCGTCGTTTGTTCTTCACTCCCATCTTGACGACGTGAGGAAACTGGTCCCCAAGGCACTGGAGAGGGAGAAGATAGCTCTTGTGAAAGAGAAAGACGCTCTCACCAAGGATAAGGAGGCGGAGCCCAAGCGGGAGGAGTACTCCGTACGACTTGATGATGCTATTAACAGTCTAGAGGTCGCAGAGCACGAGTAGGAAGAGCTCCGAGGACTCCTAAAGGAGGCCCTAGACAAGGCTACCACAGCGGAGGAGGTAGAGGCGAGTAAGGCCACCTCGACTGTTAATGAAAAAGAAGTCGAGGCCCTTAGGTCGGAACTAGGCACAGCCAAAGTGCAGGTCGCGGTCTTAGAGGAGAAGATGGCATCCATCAAGGCGATCACTCTACTTAGGGTTCGTGTGGCCTTAATGTTGCGCCACTTGACGGGGAAGAACCCCATGGCATCGGCCGAGGAAGAATTGGCCTTCTTCCTTCAGTTTGTTAGGGTCGAGAGGGATCTCGATTCTGAAGACGAGTAGGAGGTTGAGTTTGGGGATGACGTCTCTAGAGGTGGAGATGCTGAGGTCGTGGCCCAACAGCAGCAGCATGAGAAGCAGTCGGCTCCTTAGTTTTTTATGTTTTTCTTTTGTATCTTTAATCGGGTGGCTATTGGTGGTCGTGCCTTTGTTTTGTATCCTCTCACAATGAATACAAAAAGAATCTTTTGACTATATGATATGTCACAACTTATATTTTCCACAACAATCAAATGATATAAATTGCATGGAAAAATCACAAGTCATTCACGACAAACGTAATAAGACGATTGAAGCAAATAGAAAATAAGAATTTTCTAAGTAACTCATGACATCGCAAACGATTAAGCTTAGTTTAAGAAACTTGCGACTAAGGAAAACAAGTAACCTGTCAAACATTTGTATCGAGGAACTTGCGACCAGGGCAAGCAATAAACCTGTCGAATGATTAAATCAAACTTAGGTCAAAGGACTTGCAATCAAGGAAATTTTTTTTACAAAGATTGGATCTTTAGACGAAAGATTATAAATCGTTCGACCCGATCGCAATATGATCGCATAATTATGAATGTCAAAACTTCGACCGATTCGTATGTTTGTATGAACCTATGATGAAACAACATTAGCACGCCAACGACTCTTCGATGCTTAAGTCAGTAATCGTTATAATGAAATCGTAAAGAAAAGGATAAAGTTAAAATAAATACTTCTTTAAATGTACCGCATTCCAACTTCGTAGGATATCCTCCCTGTCGAGGGTTTGTAGCCGATAGGCACCTTTTCCTACAACTTCAGATATGTGATACGGTTCTTCCCATTTGGTGGATAAATTACCAACATTTGGCTCCTGAGTATTTTGGAACACTCGTCGTATGACATAATCTCCTTATTGGAAGACTTTGTCCATGACATTTTTGTTAAAATGTCGTTAGACCGATTGCCTTAAGGATGCCATTTTGATTAATGCAGACTCTCTCAATTCCTCTGGTGCGTCGAGGTCATCACTTAGGTCTACTAAGTTATGATCGACCGACGTATGTCATGAGGTTGGAAATTGGGCCTCGACCGGCAACACTGCTTCGCAACCATAGACTATGGAGAAAGGGGATTTGTCCTGTAGATGTACGAGGCATCGTACGCTTGGCCCAAAGAACTGTCGGAAGTTCTTCAACAAATCTGCCTTTAGCTTATTTGAGTGTCTTCTTGATAGAATTTATGATCGTCTTATTGCTCGACTCAAATAGTTCGTTTGACTGAGGGTAACGGGGTATCGAAATTGTAAGTTTTATGTTAGGATCTTCGCAGAATTGTCGGGTCCTATCACTTATGAACTATGACCCGTTGTCGCATATGATTTCGGATGGGACTCCAAATTTGCAAATAATGTTAGTCTGGATAAAAGAGACGACTTCTTTGTCACGAACTTAGGAGAAAGCAGCAGCTTCTATCCATTTGGAAAAAAATTCGTAAGGACGAGTAGAAATACCTTTTGCCCGGGGGCAGGGGAAATTTTTCGATGATGTCCATTCCCCATCTCATGAAGGGCCATGGAATCAAGGTCGAATGTAAAGGTTCAGAGGGTCTATGAGACATACATTGTTGTTCTAGTTATCAAGCTCAATCAGATTACAATACAAGATCTAATCACAAAGTCATTGTCATTGATTTGAATGATTTACAAAGTTTTCTCTCTCTAAGCTCTATGACTCTCTCTCTATCTAGAACCACAAATCTCACTTGTACAATTATATCTCTCTCAATGTACGTGGTTACTCTCTATACACAAGACTAACAAAGAGAACAAGGTATTTATACCTAGTCAACAAAGTTGACTTACACCACAAAACTATTAAAGGAAAGTCAACACCTTGACTTTACAAGATATAAACAATTACACTTTAAACCCTTTAATCTTGAATACAACATTTAGGATTAACAATATCCCCCTTTGGATTCAAGATTAAAAAAAATTGACAACAATCTTGAACGTTTTCTTTTCTTGAAAACTCTTTAATGTAGCTTTCAGAACTTTAAAACTTTGACATCTACATCTTTCAAATAAACTTTCTTGAACTTTGAACACTCTCTCTTTGTCTTCATCTTTGACAAACATCTTAACTTTGTATATATCTTCCCTTTGCAAACTTTGTTTATTCAAAACTTGTAATCTTTGTCCATCTCCCCTTTTGCTAAAAACATACATATGTATCACTTTGTATCTCTTTTTGTCTTTCCAATACAATCTCACTCAAATTCTTCTTCACGGACAAAATATCATCAAACTTCTCTGATATGGAAAATTCAAATTATCTTCTCCTTTCTGATAAAATCTTGAAATAAATTTCTGACTTGAAAATAACTCAAAATATCTCCCCAAAGCTTTGAAATTGTAACTTTAGAAACATATCCTCCGCTTTAACTCTTTTCAATACAACTTTAGTATGTAATCCTGACTTTGAAAATTTCAAAATCTCCCCCATTTGATGAATTGTAAGTCATCAGAATCATCAAAAGTTTTTCAATGTTAGCATTGCCTTTATGACAAAATAGCATTCTATGCCTTATAGATAGAGTAACAATCTCCCCCGAAGAATATAGCAATCTCCGCCTTTTGATCTGAATATCCGTCAATTCAAAATTTTATTCATCCGAATCCTTTCAAATTCATGCAAATTGAAACTTGTAACCCTGAATCAACATATGATACAATTAGAATGCCTACAAGTAGCACAAAGCCACTTTATACAACGAATGCACTTTGGAAAGGAACTTTTGTGATGTTCACTCCCCCAGGGCTTCCATTCAATCATCGAAAAACACAAAGGAATTTCTATGAATGTTTTGACAAGAAAACATATTCCTTGTGTGTACGTGCAAGTGTAAGAATGATTGAAGCTACTTAGGCTTTTCAGGCTCAAAATGTGTAAATTGTTGAGACAACAAGTTTTACACGGACTCAATGTGTATTAAAGAGGTGCGAAGGTGGGGCAAACTTTCTTCTTTTTCAATATCTAAATCTTCTGAGTGAAGAGAAGATAGCAGATATGTTGCGTCCCCAAAGAAAAATGAAACATTTCTTTTTTTAAGAAAGAAACGAGTGGTTGGTTGGGTTAATGCAAGAGTTGGCATGGGCTAGTGCCTGCTTCAATGAAGTTCACCAAAGAATTGTGAAACAACAGTAATATGGTTGCCCGACTCAGAAAGTATTTGGTGCAGAGTTCTCATATTCTTTTAACTCTGTTCTCACACCCTCTTTCTTTTTATCATTATGCTCACTTCTAACCAAACTCTATTTTTCCATTTTACCTCAGAACAATGAGGTTGTTCAACTGTATGGACTTCCTCCCCTACTCTTTGATGTATGACCCCTCACCCCTCAATCACTCAAGGATAACTTCTTGGGTAGGAAACACTGGTTAACGTGAATCCATAAAAGTCTTTTAAGCTCTAACACATTGATCCCATGAAATTTGTCCTAAAAGAATATGTTATCCAACATTTTAACTTTGAACAAATAAAGCTTAAAATATGATAACATTGTCACATGAATGTATTCTCTTCATGAATATGAATGATAATTGAGCATTTTAACTTTGAAAATCTCTCAAAAAAAGGAAATTGAATGAATACAATGAAAACAATAGACTTGTTTGAGAATCTGACAATGTATCAATCAGATCAAATATCATGAAATATGAACATGTAAGAATAGGGTATCAAAGAACTTGAAGTATGTTTATATGACGAATATAAACAATTTTGTAATGAACACACAAATTTAGGAATGATGATCGATGCTCAACAATTTTGAATACAAACGAGGGTATTACCATCGAACTATGTTTCTTTTAGAGACATGGTAATAACAAAGTTAAATGAAGTTGTACCGGTGTGTATGAATACTTGACAGTATATAGACAATATAATACACATGTAATTTATCTTTTGAAAACACACAGTCAGAAGATGTAATGCAATATTCACAAGAAAATCATTTAAAATCACACTTCTAAATTCATAAAATTATTTTGAGAATAAGAAGTGGTTTGAATATTTAAGAAAAGCGTTTTTCATGCTCGAAAGTTGTCCTTCTTTCAAACATGCAGAGATTAAGAATCAGAAATACTTACATTCAGTGTAAGATTCTCAACTCTACCTCAAAACTTGAATGATTGATTGACTAAAAATCAGATACTCTCCCCCTTAATATCTACAAAAAGTCAAAATGTCATCAAATATATATCAAAAATATATTCTCCCCCTGAAAAATTAGAAATACTCCTTTATAAAGATTGATCATTCAGGATAATCAGTGAAGATCAAATTCATTGAAGTACGGGTTCTAAACTATAAAACACAAGTTGAATTAAACTCATATAAGCTCCTCTTTAATATTTTCATAATCCTTAAGCATTAAAATGAGTTCTGAATTACTAGGAATGAAGTAAAATCAGAAGTCATTGTGTCTTACTCCCCCTGAAAATATGCATTCATAATATTTATCAATAGGAATAATAAGTACTCCCCCTTGAAGGTTGATCATATCATTTTGTGCATAGGAATACACCATCTCTTTTGATCTTTGAAGTATGAGTCCTAAACTGTTGTGTTTAGAAGTCAAAATTCGTTGAAGTACAAGTTCTAAACTGATATGTTTAGAAGTCATTCTTGATATCTAAAGTATGAGTCAGCTGATTTACACAAAAGTCTATGCTCTTACTCCCCTTACACTTGACGTGCCTGCAAAACAGATTGAGTAGCTTTTGTTACCCACTGCAACTTGGTTCCAGATCTATTAGATGCAGTTCTTTTGGATGTAATATTATATGTACCATACCAATTATGAGCATAATTTTTTTGAACAAAATCGTTTGTACCGCAATAAGAACAAGATATTTTCTTTTGAGCTAACCTGATTAAATGATTTATCGAATAAACAAGATCATGTTTTGCAAAAGATTTACCTTGTGGAGCATTGTTCTTCTTAGCATTTGATGTATGCACAAATGATTTATGAACATTCTTCTCAACAGAAGAAACTTTAACTCTCCAAACTAACTTTTCCTTAACATTTTCCTTTCCAAAATTGTCTGTACCATCAACAGCTTTATCATAGAAAAGGTTAGTAGAACGAATCTGATCTTTAAAATTGACTAACCTCTTAGAAGAAACATGTGTATGATAGGAACTTGAAGTTGTCTTGAATGATTTTTCTGAATCAACTAAATCATCTCTAGGTGATTGAACAATTAAGTATGGCGTCTTTTGTTCAGTCAAATTCACCTTGAAGATGATTTCTTCAAGTTATGTTATCTTTGTAGACAAACTATTTCTTTCATTAAAGAAAAGATCAATCTTTTTCTGTAACTCAGACTTCGCATTCTGTGACACCTGTCAAATTCTGAATATTAAGGTTAGTACCCTTAGATTATTTTATAAGTTTTGTCACTTCTAGATTTTTATTAAAAGCCTTTAAGATAAAAGTTTCCCGAAAAATTTAGAAGTTGCGTTAAAAACCCGGAACAGTTCCGCATCTGACCGTCACTGTCCCGAAATGCCAAATAAGTGAATAAAAGTCCAAAATCCTTAAACTATAAAAATCAGTATGTTAATTTCTCTTGCATTGCAAAATTTTCAAATTTGACATTTATTTAGCAAATAATGAGAATCGGGTATTTCGGTTCTCAATTATATCTGATATTTTATAAATTAGACTAGTAATTTAATTAATAATATTAAATTAATTTTTTTTTATGATGGTGAGTCATTAAGGACACTTGTCTTGATTTTACATATATTATAATTAATCTATTAATTAAAAACAAATTTAAAAACAAGACTTACCCTCATTTTCAATTTTAACCTTTCACCTCCTCTCCCTCTCCTCCCTCTTGTTCGGCCGAAGACCACCACCACCACCATTCCATTTTTCTTTTCTTTGTTAAAAATCAAAATCCAAGCAAGAAACCATCATCAATTTGAAGTTAGAATCAAGTTTCCTTCTCAAATCTTCAAGGTAATCTCAAAAACTACATTTTTCTTATGCATGTTTTCATATTTTGAATTTTGGGTTTGAGGAGCAAAAGATTCATATAAAATGTGGTATAAATTAGGTTTTGTTGATAAAATAGCTTTCAAATTTATGTTCATATATTCAAAAATGAGTTTTTGATTCTTGTTTTTCAAAAGAAAACTTGTTTATCATCAAGTTTAGGGTTTATGATGAAAATGTTGAATTTTGGTATCATAAACCACTAAAATATTGGTATTATTGAAATTGTGATTATGTTAACATAATGAAATGTTAGTATAAAAATGTTCTTATGAAGGAATTTCCCAAGTTCCACATGATTAAGAACTTAGTAATAATGTTAATGTCATTTATTTGGTGTTGTGTTCATGCATGCATTTGGATGAGCATTTTGATTGCAATGAATCCATGATGCATAAGTTAGTTTATCATGTAATGAGGAGTGAAGACATGGTTTATAATCAAAAACCATGTCTAATGATCATCATTTTTGGTTTAAAATAGTACTTTCTTCATTTTAGAATCTGTCCAGAAAATGGACTTCACTTCTAGCTTGCACAACTCACAAACCACATGTCCAAATTTGGGGTTTTTGCTTCTAAACTTTAATTTAGAGTGTTAGATTTCTAAAAAGTCCGAAAACACTGAATTTGGAGTTGATTTGGGCACTTAAATGGATTTTACAAGAAAATGGTGCAATCTGTCCAGTAAAGACAGATTCATACACCTATCTTGTAGAGGCCATAACTCCCTCATTACTCATCCAAAATAAGTGAATCTTTTTCCAAATGTTAGGATTTTGAGTTAGGTTTGCATCCATATATGGATCACTGTCTAATTCCCATAATTGATACCTCAAAAGCCTGTTACAAGTGAGGTATGTCACTGATCCGAAAATCAGTGACACTCTATTTTGTAAAAATTATTTGAGGTATCAAAAGTTATACAAAAATTATAAAAAAATGCAGATTTACTCTAAACATATTATAGTATCATCACAAAATTTGTTATTAAACAATTCTCTTGGGAAGTTAAGCTTCCGTGTTGATTTTATCGAATAACTTTCTGGACAGCGTATGCTGAATCCAGAAAGGTAATCTTATTAAGTTTAAATTTTGTTTTATTGTATTTTGGAACTTTGTATAGTTTAAAAATGGATATGGACTAAGGAATTTATATAATGGCATTTCATGGGACAATTAGACATATTGGTTGGACATCAGAATAGGGCATTAATGTGTTTCTCTATGGCAACTCTTGTATAGGGAAACTAAGGGCGTGGCAAATTCCATAAGTATTAAAGTAAAGTTTCACCCGTTACATTCATTAAGGTGAGTATTCACAGCCCCACTTTTATCGTTTTAATTGATTATTGGGGTGGAAAGCATGTTTAAATTGCGTATTTAAAGATTTATGAGAATGGTTTTAAAGTATTGCAAATTGGCAATTTATAAGGCTTTGTTAAAAGCGTTTGGAATTATAAGCTATATGATAAGTATGCAATTGATGTGTTGAGTATTAAATGTTAAGACCCCGTGACACTACTATTAACTCGAAGAAAATCGGGCCTATAGTATTAGTGGATAGCGCTATTTGGTGTGACAAACCCACCTTAATGCTGACGAGCAGGGATGCACTATACTAGAGAAGATGACTAAACATGTGGCACGAACCACCGCTGAGTTAGTTCATCGGAGGCGTTGAAATTGGTCAGGGACGGCTTAGTAGTGGCTCAACGTAATATTATCTTTGCATACACTTATCATAAAGAAATTGAATTATGGTACTCATGAATCAAAGAAGTGAAGATTTGTTTTTACACGTGATTTACAATGTCAACTTGCATATAAATTGATTGTGCATATCTAAAACCTGTGAACTCACCAACTCTTTGTAGTTGACCTTGGTTTTTATTCATGCTTTTCAGGAATCGAGAAGGTAATTCCATGATGTTTTAGCAGTGCACTTCATATTTTGAAGCAAGATTATTTTGCTTTATGCGTATCGTTATGTTTTTAAGTTTGGGAATTGTAAACAATGACAATACTATGTTCTTAAAAATGTAATGTCTTTTGAAAGTTAAGTAAATGTTGGTATGTTTATAATCTTGTGCTATGACATCGGAGCTGTTATGCCTCGTGTTTCCGCTTTAGCGGGGTGTGACACATTCTTTTCTTTCATTGCAGTTGTTGATAGTTCAGGTAATTTCTTTGTAAGCTTCTTTATCTCTGTCTCAAACATTTTCCTTTCTTCCTCAAAATCTTTTTCCACATTCTTTCTTTTATCTCTTTGAAGACTCCAACATGCTTCTGTTCAGACATCTTCTTCTCTTTCTCAAACTTATCTCTTTCCATAATTATCACTTGATTTCCTTGAAAAATCAGAGAACTTTTATGCGAAAGACTTTCTTTCATTTTCAACCTCTTCTTTTTTCCAAAACTGAAACCTTCTCCTGTAGCTCAACATTTGCACTCTCCAGAGCTTTTATGTTTTCTTCAACCTTCTTTAAATCATTATGTAATCTTGAGTTATTATGCTCTTGGCTGGCTTTTTCTTTCAAAACATTTATCTCAACTTCAAGACTGAAAACTTTTTCTTTCAAACTTTCTCTTTCTGCTTCAAATGCAGGTATTTCAGGCATGTAGGCAATCGCACAATTTCTCTTAGATAAAACAGTAGTACACTTGTTATTCCAATTGTCATTAGACATCTTGAGGTCTAAAAAAATATGAACTTGAAATGATCGTTAGCAAAGAAATCAGAAAAATTTTGACTGTAAAAAGTCAAACTTGGTCAACTCAAAAAATTCTCAAAAATTTTCTAAGTATGGAAGTCGCAGACTGAAGAGAACCACTTGTCGTGTGCAACAGAATCAGTTTCTCGTAAGCTTCAGCTTGCGAGTTGAGTATTTGTCGTAAACCTCAGCTTGCGAGAAACCACTTTTCGTAGAGCACGGTGTGCGAGTTGTGCATTTGTCGTAAACATTTTTTTGCGACAACCTCACTTGGCGTACAAAAAGCTCTGCGAGAACTCAGCTTGTCGTATAAAGCTCCTTGCAAGTTACTCACTTGACGCAATTCAAACTATGCGAGTTCTAGCTTGTCGTACGCATTAATTTGCGAGTTCCTACTTATCGCAACCTTTACCCTGCGAGTTCATCACTTGTTGTAGAAAGAAGCTTTGCGAATTCTCACTTGACGTATGAAGAGCGTTGTGAGTTCTTGACTTCTCTTAAACAATGCTCTGCGAATTATGTACTTCTTGAACACAGATTTTTACGCGTTCTTGACTTAGCAAAACCACAAAAACTCCAAATATGCATCTTGCGAGTTCTTCGATGAATCTTACGAGTTCTTCAGATCTTCCGAGAACCGAGCTCCAAACTCAATAATCTGCCATAATTCCTTCAATTATTGATCAGTTAGCACCAAAATCTGAGGATTTACTCACGATGCTATTCTAAACACTTTTGTAGTTAACAACTTCGATCAAGAACAACTAGATCGCATATTTCGATCTGAACACAGTATTTCAACATTTTTTTTCGAACCAAAAACTTACAAAAACACAAAATTGATCAAATTTACTGAGAATTATACAATGTGATCTACACATAAATCAATCTACAACATCATACGTGTGTGTCCCAATATGTGCAATTAACAAGATGAACAACAAGAAATTGATGCAAATGCCATTTCAATTTATCACCAATTTAACAGATTACAAATCCTCTCAGAGTAAAAATATTTCTCTCTCTAAGTGTAATCCTATCAAAGAACCTAATGAGTCTGCAAACGTAAAAGGCTATTTATACTTCCTAAATATACAAAGACATAACAAGTAAACTAACGAGCTAACTAACACATTGACTTTAAACTCTTTGAGCTTTGTCTTTGACTTTTGCTTAGAGCGCTTTGTCTTGATCTTTGACTATCAACCTCATTGATCTTAGATTCAACATTTATGCTCTAACAATACGAATATAATTGAATCAAATTTATACTCAAACAACACAAAATGAATAAAATTTGAATCCAACACAGTCAACTTGCGAGTTCTTCCAATTTCATCAAGTTTTGACCATTTTTCTGAAATAACTGTTTGCTCTGATACCAATTGTTGTTCCAGTTATCAAGCTCAATCAGTTTACAATACAAGATCTAATCACAAAGTCATTGTCATTTATTTGAATGATTTACAAAGCTTTCTCTTTCTCTTTCTAAGCTCTATGACTCTTTCTCTAGAACCACAAATCTCACTTGTACAATTATATCTCTCTCAATGTATGTGGTAACTCTATAAACACAAGACTAACAAAGGAACAAGGTATTTATACCTAGTCAACAAAGTTGACTTACAATACAAAACTATTTAAGGAAAGTCAACACCTTGACTTTACAAGATACAAACAATTACACTTTAAACCCATTAATCTTGAATACAACATTTAGGCTCAACATACATGAATATCGTTGACATGCGTCGCAACTTTGGACGTACCTTATAACGCCCTGGTGTAAGGTTTTCCAATAGTAACCTTGTCGAGTATAACACTCGGAATTTTCTGTAAGTGATAAACCATTTATGTTACTCCTAAAATTTCTTGGTTAAGGACTTAAATCTTATGTAACACTTCCCTCTTGTTGTGGGTCGAATCGGGAGCGTTTCGGGTCTTGAATCAACATTTTCGAGAGTCAGGGAGTGGCAGGACGACTATTTAGATGACAATGACATCTGTCACAATCGCGCTGGCAATGTCGCGTGGCCATAGCCACTCTTGGTACATAGTCAGCGATTATGCCTCGTGACGGTGACATCTGTCACTATCACTTGGCATTGTCGCGGGGTTGACCGAGCTCTCGGTACACCCGGGGAGATTATGCCTGGTGATAGTGACAAATGTCACTATCGCGTGTCACAGTTGCCATCAGGGGGCAGGGGGTGTCCATTTAATGTGATTTCACCCCATTCTTATTCATTATTCCACCAAACTCACCCAACTCTATTTCCACCCACTCCCACCTCCTTATTGGCGATTTGGAAGCATTTAATGCTCCCACCTACCTCTTCTTCAAGAATTTCCTCCATCATTCAAGTTTGTGAAGTCTAGAGTTCACGGATCTGTTATCTCACTTCTTCATCTTCACCTCAAGATCTAGGGTTTCTAGGGTTTTAGCCAAAAACCTAATTAGTGAGTACATTCAACTCTTTTAAACCTTATACATGTTAAAATTACATATTTGAACCTACTATCATCTCCATGTTTACATTTCTATCATTTGCAAGATTTTGACCTAAAATGGGTTTTGGAGATTTTAGGGTTCTAGCCACATTTTTGGGAAACTATTGTTGGAACACTTTCCTTGAGTATAACTTATGTTCTATTCACATACTTATGAGTAAATATATTTGTGTTAACTAGGATTTCCTTGAAAATGGAGATTTTAGTTGGAAATGAGTGGTAATATACCAACGGTTATGGATTTATTAAAAGATTATGAAAGTTGGAAAATCTTGTTTTGGAGACATTTTGTATGGGAAATGGAAATGAACCTTGACTAATCTATATTTGGGTTTTAAATGCCCTAAAGGTTATTTATGCAAGGAAATTGTATTATGAAGGTTCTTTTATGATAACTCTATATGCATTGATATCATTTAGTCAAAAATAAAATTGTGACTATGCCTTAGATTATTACCAATGGATCCATGGGAAAAGGAATTGGTTTATTTTGGGATGTTTTTCCCCATGTGTAACTAGTTGAGACATTGGGTCCTCGGAGGTAATTTGGTACGGTTATGTGGGACCGGTTACTAGCCATGGGTCGTAAGTGTAATCCTAGTGAATGAGTATGACTTGGATCCACGGGTGCCCTCCCCGCATCTGAGTACGAGTCGGCGTTGTTCGTGGCCATGGGTCCAAACTGGGAGAATGGCTCACAACTGGGAGAATGGCTTACTTTTGTGTTCCGCCACGATCCTTGGAAATCGGGTCTCCCCCGTCATCGTAAGATGTTTTTAGGCCGTAAGGTCCTTATGTGGTTATTTGTTACACCTTATCTTTCTAAAATTATTGAAAGGCTATTTATTACATTTCAAGCATTTCCTAGTAATTTATATAAACTGTTTGTTCTCACTAGGCGTTAAGCCTTACACTTTTTCTCAAATGACATGTATAACAGGTCCCCTTAGCGATGGGTCACACAAGGTTTAAGGGAAGAGCATTGGGCCTTTGGGGCATTTTTTTTTTGGATAGATACTTTTGGAGACATGGCGTACAAAGTTAGAGTATTTTTGGGAATTTGGGTTGACAACCATTATAATCTAGAGGTCTATCGTTTAGATTAGTTTGTTGTCAATTTTAATATTCTTTACAGGAATTGTAAGTGCTATTATACTTTCCCTTTTTGGGCAGTTTCCTTTTGTTATAAACGTCTTATTGTCGAAATTTTAAGTTTTAAATTTACCCCAATTTTCAGGGTATTATAAGTTGGTATCAGAGCTCTAGTTTAATCGAATTAGGCATGAATGTAAGATGTCTAGACTTAAGCTAAAATTATTAAGTCATGATTGGTGAGACTGGGTAGAATTCTAAGATAGGACGGTCTTAGAGTCGACGGAAATTACACTAACTGAGAGTTGTGGTAATGGTAACGAGAATTCTTACGTATCATATGTTCATAAATTCATTTAGCTAACGTTATTATGAAGATGTTTTACGTGAGTATGCTTGATATATTGTTGATATGACAATTGATGAATGTAGTAGTAGGTTTCCTTCATGTTTAATTCTGCTAATCTATTTCTTACCCTCCATCCTCGTTTTGTGGAAAATTAAAGATGGTTAGTACGCATGGTAGACCGTGTACACGTGTCAACGGGGTCGAGAAGATTGCTTCAACAACTGATTAACTGGAGAGGGTTGAGGCCGCTACTCGTCCACCCATACCGCCATTGTTGGGCGAAGGACCTGAGGTTATACAAAGGGTTGAGCTCGCCTCGTCTAACCCGGTCATACGTGAAGTGACCCCTCAATCCGAGATAATGGCCAATATGATGTTCATGATGAATGAAGCTATGGCCAAGAAACATAAATTCCTCTTGAAAGTGATCGAGGATCGGGATGTCAGCAACCGTAGGAATGAAACGGCCATGGAGAACGTAGTGGTGGTCGAATCCAGGGGCAAGGTCATGTGAACCCAACTGGGGAGTCGACGACGGTTGACGTGAGACAAGGTTGGAGGGCTTGCTCCTACAAGTCCTTTTTGTGCAGCAAGCCACCCGAGTTTTCTGGGTCTGACGATCCAGTTGCCTACATGAACTAGATACGAGAAATTGAGCAGGCTTTCGACTCACCTGATTGTGAAGAGGGTCAGAAGGTGAAATTTGGCTCCCAAATGCTTAGGGGCTAGGCACTCATCTGGTGGAACGTCACCAAGTCCACCCTCTCCACTATTGTCTTAGCTCAACTGTCTTGGGGCGAATTCTAGAAGAAAGTTATGGAGGAGTACTGCAATGAGAGGGCCTTGGACCGCATTGAAGAAGAGTTCCGAGCACTTAAGAAGAGAAATCTGTCGGTGAGAGAGTACACCCGATGATTTATGGAGAAGTTGGCTCTGGTGAGGCATGTGGCCCCGACTGAGAAAGAATAGATCAAGGCCTACCTCAAAGTCCTACCGGCGGACATGATGTCAACGGTCCGTAATTCTTGAGCCTTAACCCTCTGTGAGCTGTCGAATAGGCTAAAATTATGGATGACGTTTACGCCAGAGGCAAGGAAGAGAGAACGGTTGTGGGGAACAAAAGAAGATAGAAAAGCAACCCCGGACCTCCCAAGAGGTCGAGACCGTTCAATGGGGAAAGAAGTTTCGACAACCAATGAGAGGAAAGATGGTGCCAGAAGTGTCGGAGCAAGCACCATGGCAATTGCAACTTCACTCCATACCATTGTGCCAAATGGGGGAAGGCTAATCATCCCACAAGAGACTGCCCAGTGAAAGGAATTATCTGCTTCGAGTGCAAGGAACTGGGGTACGTGAAGAGACATTTCCTGAAGCTCAGGGAGGGTAGTGCACCAGAGAAGAGGGAGAACCCTCCCAGGGTTCTGTGTCGAGCCTTCCAAATGACAACCGAAGAGGCGAAGGCATCTATCGACGTGGTATCGAGTACGCTTCTTCTAAACTTCGTACATGCTCGTGTGTTATTTGACTCGGGTGCTAGTTTCTCCTTCGTATCTGATTCGTTTTTTCTAAAATATTTCTATGCCCACTAGTAGTATAGAGGATGCCTTAGTGGTAGAGATAGCAAATGGTGGTCATGTAGTGATTCGTGAGATCTTGATGGGTTGCACTCTGGAGATCGAAGGGAGAAGATTTTCAATCAATTTGATGCCTATGTTGATCATCAGGTTCACGTAGTGATCGGAATGGATTGGCTAGCGGAGAACCAAGCCAAGATCGTGTGCTCCAAGAAACTAATCTGACTTCCTATGTTGAATAATGAAATAGTGATCGTCTATGGTGAAATAAGGAGAGCGATTTGGCGATTATCACCATAGCTAAGGCACAGAAGTGTTTGGTGAAGGGATATTCGTCCTTTCTGGCATACGTGATAGATGCCAAGCTTGAAAAGAAGAAACTCGAAGACGTGAGGGTGGTACGTGAGTTTCCCGATGTTTTCTCGGACGATTTACCTTGCTTGCCATCCGATCGCCAAGTAAAGTTCTAGATCGGCCATGTCCCGGGGGCGACTCCGATTGCTCGAGCCCCTTACCGCTTAGCTCCATCTGAGATGCAAGAGATAATGGAACAACTCCAAGATCTTCTTGAGAAGGGCTTTATAAGACCGATCTCGTCACCTTGGGGAACTCCGGTCTTGTTTGTTAAGAAGAAAGATAGCATGATGAGAATGTGCATCGACTATAGAGAGTTAAACAAGGCAACGGTGAAGAACAAGTATCCGCTTCCGAGAATCGACGACTTGTTCGATCAACTTCAAGGAGTGGGTTGCTTCTCAAAGATTTGCGTTTGGGATATTACCAAGTGAAGGTGAAGGAAGATAACATCCTGAAGACGGCATTTAGGATGCGATACAGACATTATGAATTTCTAGTAATGTCGTTTGGCCTAACTAACACATCGGAGGTGTTTATGGATTTGATGAATAGAGTGTGTCAACAATTCCTCGACAAGCCAGTCATTATGTTCATCGATGGCATACTCGTGTACTCCAAGAAGGTTCTAGAAGTGTTGAGAATGGAGAGGTTATATGTCAAGTTCTCCAAATGTGACTTTTGGCTAGAGGAGGTTCAATTCTTGGGCCACGTTGTCACTCGAGATGGAGTGAAGATGGACCCCTGTAAAATTCAAGCAATGATGAATTGGAAACCTCCCAAGAGTCCATCCGAGATACGAAGCTTCTTGGGATTGGCGGGTTATTATCGGAGGTTTATCCAAGACTTCTCCAAGATTGTCTCTACATTGACCGCTTTAACCTGGAAGAACGTGAAGTTTGTTTGGACCGAGGCGCAAGAGAAATCCTTCAGGACCTTACAAAAGAAGTTGTGTGAAGCTCCGACTCTATCTCTACCCAAGGGATCAGAGGATTTTGTGGTCTATAGCGACACTTCATAAATGGGATTAGGTTGTGTGTTGATGCAAAGAGGTAAGGTGATTGCCTACGCATCGAGGAAACTCAAGGTTCACGAGAAAAATTACTCTACCTATGACTTAGAGCTAGCGGCAGTAGTGTTCTCTTTGAATCTATGGCGACACTATCTCTAGGGATGAAACGGATCACAAGAGTTTGAAATACGTATTTGATAAAAAAGAGTTGAACATGAGGCAAAGACGGTGGCTCGAGTTACTCAAGGATTATGATTGCGAGTTGCTTTACCACACCGGTAAGGAAACGGTGGTAGTCGATGCATTGAGTCGAAAGGATTATAGTGGAAGCATTCGGGCCACCCTTTCAAGAATCGAGCTAGTGTCGATCCTTATTGAGAAAATTAATACGTCTCAAGTAGAGCCTTGTTGGAGGAAAATCTCAAGGAAGAAGTTATGACAAAGCAACGATTACTCTTGACGGAAGATAGCCGTGGGGTGAAACTGTTCAACGGTCGAGTGTGGGTGCCCAAAGTTGGGGGTAATTGGGGATTTCTCCTTGAGGATTCTATAAGTCCAAGTATTCCATCCATACTGGGAGTACAAAAATGTATAGGAACTTGAAGCTACATTATTAATGGTCGGTGATGAAACTTTATGTAGCACATTATGTGGAGCGTTATGTGACTTGCTTACAAGTGAAGGCCAAGCATCAACGACCATATGGGAGTCTTCAATCCTTGGAGATCCCCGAATGGAAATGGAAACATATCACCATGGATTTGTGTAAGTTGCCTAAAACCTTAATAGGCCACGATACCATATGGGTAATAGTCGATTGGTTGACCAAGAGCGCTCACTTCTTAGCCATGCGTGAGACCCTACCGATAGATAAGTTGGAAAAGATTTACATCGATGAAATGGCTTGCAGAAAGATCTTGGTACGAGTGTAAAGTCGAGTACGGCTTACCATCCCCAAACCGATGGCCAAAGTGAGAGGACGATCCAAACGCTAGAAGACATGCTAAGGCCTTGCGTTATCGACTTCGGGGGTAATTGGGACCCTCACCTACATTTGGTGGAGTTCGCATACAATAACAGCTACCACTCGAGTATTGGGATGGCACCGTTTGAAGCCCTATACGGACGGAAGTACAGAACCCCTATGTGTTGGCTTGAAGCGGGTGAGAAACAATTCGCTGGTCCCAAAATTGTGCAATAAATGGCCGATAAGGTGAAAGACATTCGGGAACGGTTGAAGGCGGCTTAAGATCGGCAAAAGAGCTACACCGACAAAAAGAGACGGTCGATGGGAGACCGGATGATGCTCAAGTTCTCCCCTTGGAAGGTAATAATCCAGTTTGGAAAGCTTGGGAAGTTGAGTACCCGTTTCCTCGGATCATTCTCGGTAGTCAAGCGTGTGGTACTTCAAGCATACCAATTAGAGTTACCACCCGAAATGAGTGGGATCCATAACACTTTCCACATTTTTTATCTCCGAAAGTGTTTGGCGGAAGAAGAGAGCGTCATCCCTCTCTCAGAGATAAGAGTGGATGAGGGCAACCGTTGTATGGAAGAACCCAACTCCATCCTAGAGAGGAAATCCAAGAAAATTCGCCGCAAGGAGGTCACTATGGTCAAGGTGCAATGGAAACATCATCGTAGGGCCAATATGACGTAGGAAGCCGAGGAGGACATGAAGCGAAGATACCCTCATTTATTCGAGTAGCTCGAATTTCGAGGACGAAATCATTTCCATGTCGGGGAGGATCGTAACACCTAGAATTTTCTATAAGTGATAAACCAGTTATGTTACTCCTAAAATTTCTTGTTAAGGACATAAATCTTATGAAACACTTCCCTCTTGTTGTGGGTCGAATCGGGAGCATTTTGGGGCTTGAATCAACATTTTTGAGAGTCGGGGAGTGGCAAGGCGACTATGCCAGGCGACAGTGACATCTGTCACAATCGCCCTGGCAATGTCGCGTGGCCATAGACACTCTCGGTACATAGTCAGCGACTATGCCTCACGACTGTGACATCTGTCACTATCGTTTGGCATTGTCGCGGGCTTTACCGAGCTCTCGGTACACGCAAGGCAATTATACCCACAGTCGAACAAACGAACTTTCTCGAATCATCTATGAAAAACTTTGACATATATTCTCGAGCTTCTTGACTTTCACAAACATTACATTGACTTTCTTTGACTTTTCTATTACAAAGACTTTTACACATAAATCTTGAATATAATAATGCACTGGTATTTGGGTCCATATTTGTTAATTGCAGTTCTTTTGGGAGTAATATAGTGTGAACCATACAAGTAATTAACAAAGTTTTGACTTACAAAATCATTTGCTCTACACTAAGAACAACAAATCTTCTCTTGAGCTAGCCTGATAAGATGATTAGTAGAAAAAATCGTATCTGGTTTGCCAAAAGATTTACCTTTATGTACACTGTTCCCCTTGGCACATTTGACGTGGATGTAGATGATTTATCAATCTTCTTTTCATCAAGAGAACCCTTCACTCTCCAAACCATCTGTCCTTTCTTGGAAACATTATTTTCAAGAGATTTGACATAATAACTATTTGAACTATCAACAAATTTAATATAAAACAGATTAGAAGGACGAATCTGATTTGATTTAACAATATTTAATTTGACAATGTTCTTTTTAGAAACATTTTCATGAATAAAACTGGAAGCAGTTTTGAAAGAGCACATTGATTCAGTTGAATTGTCATAAGATGATTGATTAATCACATCTGCAAAAATCTTTTCTGACAATTCATTATTTACATCTTCCAGATGTTTTATCTTTTCAATTAAAACATTTCTTTCTTTAAAAATTGGGTCAAACTTCTTTTGTAAATCAGACCTGACCATCTGTTCTTTTAGAATATCTGATGATAAAACAAATAACTTTGTTGTGAGAAATATATTTCACTTTCAAAGATTTGACGCTCTTGCTTAAAAAAAATTCCATGTTCTTTTTTTTTCAAAAATTTCCTTGAAAATCCCAACATTTCTCTTTTTAGAGTTTTTCTTTTCAGAATCAAAAGACTTCTTCTTTTCTAGAAAATATTTTCTTTCATTTTCAAGGAAGTCTTGGATCGTAGTATAGAGATCTGCTCAGGAAGTTCAATAGTCTTATCTTCAAGAACTTTTCTTTCTTTAGCAAATGTATCTTTTTCGGTTATTAAAATCTTTTCAAATTCTGAGACTTGCTTTGAGATTTTTATGCACCTAAGCTCAAGGTCTTTCTTCTCTTGAAAAGCTTTCTTAGAAAAGTCAGATAGTTTTTGAGTTCAAACTTTCTCCAAAGAAGCTTTATCTTTATCTGCATGGAAACTTTTCATTATTTCAGCATTTTTAGCTTCCAATCCAAATACTTTCTCTTCAAAAGCTTTAAACTTACTCTGTAGATCAACGGATTCAGCTTTCAGCTCTGTTGAATTCTTTTCAGCTGCCTTCAATTTGCTTTGAAGATTTGTAATCTCTCTCTCTCTCTCTCTCTCTCTCTCTCTCTCTCTCTTTTGATTTAATGATACTAGATATTGATTTGTCTTCCAGCATTTTAATCTGATCTTGAAGCAATGCATTCTGAACTTTTAATTTGTCTCGTTCAGCCTCAATTGCAGGTATTTCTGGCATGTAAGAAATTGCACAATCTCTCCTTGACATTACTGTAGACATCTTGATTTCTGAAAAAAAAATATGCTTGAAAATTATCGTTAACAAAAATCAGAAAATTTTGATCACTATCAAAAATATGTCCCCCTCCGCAGACTTAGCATTTATAGAAGTCGCAAAGCACTGTTATGAACTTGTCGCATAATGAAAACTTGTCGCAAAGGTCCAATAAGTTGCAAAGCACGATGTGGGAGTTCTTAGTTGTCGCAAGCTTTGGTCTGCGAGTTCTCAGTTGTCGCAAGCTTTGGTCTGTGAGTTCTGAAATAACTACTTGTCGCAATGCGTCTGTGAGTTCTCTTACTTAGAAAAATTTTCAAGAAATAACTTGTTGCAGAAGGGAGCTTGTCGCAGAGAAGAAGTTGCAAACCAAACAAATCAAATCCAGAGAAGTCGCAAATAAGGTCCTGCGAGTTCTCACTTGACGCACACTGAACCCTGCGAGTTATTTACTTGTCGCAAACAACGATCTGCGAGTTCCTGCTTGTCTCAACCTTTAGTCTGTGAGTTCTTCATTCAGATGACTCTTGCGAGTTCGTCATATGATTCTTGCGAGTTCTATGGATCTTGCGAGTTCTTCACTTTATCGAGTCTGAGTTCACTTTTTCGATCAAAAATCCTTCAAAACTCTGAATTAGAGCACCAAACTTTGCATATTTATTCTCGATTACAAAACGAACACTTTACAAACACATGATTTCAAACAAAAACAACAAAGATTACTAATTTGACCAAAATACAGTACGTTTACAAACTCGAATGAAAATCAACCAAAAATCTAAAATTAACACAATCTATTGTGAATTGGATTAAACAATACAAACAAAGATTGTCCTAGATCAAAATTCGAATCCAAAGCTATCAAATTCCAATCCAAAACACTTCAAAATCACAAAATCAATTTTATACAGATGCGATTTGTGAGTTCTTCAAACAATGATCAAATCTTCAAATCCTGAATCACTTTTCTGATGTGTGTCTGCTCTGATACCAAATGTTATTTCCAGTTTTCAAGGACAATCAATCAAGATTGATCAAGATATGACAATGAAGCTTTTTATCTAGAGAGAGAGTGTAGAGAGATATATATATTTAATATATTGATATCACATGTGTTACAATCATATATCTCACAATATTTCTACACACCTTAGAAACAAGGTATACAAGAGGTATTTATATAGTCAAGGACCATGTACAATACAAAGTAAGCAAACTTTGACTTATAAGACTCTGACTTTACACTTAAATCTTGGATACAATAATACACTAACACGCTGGACTTCTTTAAAGTTTCGAGGAGACTTGATGTCCATAATTGCTTTGATATGATCGGGGTTGGCCTCGATACCACGTCGTGTGACCATGTATCCCAAGAAATTGCCCGCGCTTACTCCAAAGGAACATTCCGTCGAGTTCAGCTTCATATGATATTCTCTAAGGATATCGAATGAGTGCTTCAAGTGACCGATGTGATCTATTGCTCGTTTTGACTTAACGAGCATGTCGCCGATATATACTTCCATTGTGTCGCTCAGATGTTCTTTGAACATCTTGTTGACTAGTCATTGGTATGTCGAACCTGCATTTTTAAGACCTAAGGAAATAACCTTATAAAAATAAATACCTTTGTCTGTCATGAAGGCTGTCTTTTCTTGATCGCCACGATGCATCAAGATCTAGTTCTAGACCGAGTAGGCGTCTATGAATGTTAGAAGTTCATGACCTGTCGTCGCATCGACCATAGCGTTGATATGTGGTAAAGGGAAGGGATCTTTTGGACAGACATTGTTGAGGTCAATGAAGTCTATGCATACTCTCCACTTCCTGTTTTTCTTTTGTAAGACCACGACATTGGCCAGCCATTCAAGATATTTGACTTTCCTTATCTTCCCGGTCTTGAGTAGGTTATCAATTTGGTCGTTGATTATTTTGTTCTGTTCTAGAGCGAACTTATGTCATTTCTGTTCAATAGGTTTAAACGAAGGATCGATGTTTAGTCGTGAATGAGCTCTGTCGTAGCTTGTTTATATAGCTTGGGTCGCTATAAA
Organism: Arctium lappa; assembly: GCA_023525745.1. Taxonomy (NCBI): domain Eukaryota; kingdom Viridiplantae; phylum Streptophyta; class Magnoliopsida; order Asterales; family Asteraceae; genus Arctium; species Arctium lappa. The sequence goes on from CM042052.1 coordinate 40,501,295, forward strand.
TAAGCCTTGAGTGTCCCAACGGTCTTCACATTTAATGGTCTTGATGAGGTTCTTCCATTATGACTGTAGCTCATAAATGTATATTAACCTGAAATAAAAGACATAGAAGAAAACGCTTGCTACAGTTAATGAGTCACAATCGTTATGTATCTTATGAGAGTCGTAAGATGTTAGTCGTCGAGGGATTTTGATCGTAGGTCGTGAGAAACTTACGACCATCGCCATAAGTGACGACCATGGTTCTCGGTGTATGTAGTCGTCAGGACCTTATCTTAATACAAGAATTATCTCAGGATTGAAAACGTTTGGTCTTCTTGCGTCAGTCGAGACTTGTAAAATTTTACCCAAACAGTCATCCCACATTGATGAGATATGTAAGATCAGAGAATGAAGGTGATTATAAGAAATGATAATTGATTCTGATAATCAAAATTTTAGTTGGCTAAATATGTTTTTAGCCAACCCTCATTTTTTCCAAAGAATGACTGTTATATAGACATGTATACAAATTAAGAACTTATCTCGGAATCAAGTTTTATCTTATCTCGGTACATATATTTTCTAAACATTTATTGCCACCGAGTAGAATCTTCAATAGCTCATATGGCACAACCAAGTTTGAGTATTCTTAAATGTTAAATTCTGCTTTGATCTAGGTTATCCAATATTAAAATGGATTTGACTAAATATATATTTTGGCCAACAATTATTTTTCAAAAAATATTATGCATCTATACATCTATAGTTTTGTTTAAACTAAATCATCCATAAATCTATTTATTTATATAAATAAATAAATAAAAAACTTGAATAGATAGTGTAACACAACTAAAATTTGGGAATTCTCAAATGATAAGTTATGGTTTGATTTAGCTTATTTCTTATTGCTATGGAGATGACAGATTAAAAAAGAGGATGATTATATATAGGAGTAGAGAATGGATAGAAAATTAAAAAATGTGTTGCTTAAATATGTGTTTTTGCCAACCATTATTTTTCAAAAAATATTTGTATTTATATAATGTTTTTTACTAAATCATCAATATATTGATATCAATCAATATATGTAAAAGGAAAAACCAATGGTATATGACATGACATTATATATAAAAAAGGAACATCCAGGGTATTTGATGTGACATTGCGAAAATTGAGTATTCTCAAATGATGGATTGTGGTTGATGAGTTTAAGTAGTCATATATTGATGAGAAGTTGAAATATTGGAATAAAGAAATGCGGATGAAATGTCTTTGTGTCAACTCATGGGGTTTGACATATGAGGTTTACTTATATTTTTTAGTCATCCTTACTTGGCTAAAAATGTCTTTTGACCATTCACTCAACAGAGAAAATTTACAAAACATGACATAAACCTTATATTATATTATATTATATAAACAAAAAAAATCTTTATATCTTTATCTTTATTTCTTTATATGTATAAAAGAAATAACCAATGGTATAGATGTTATTAGCTTATTATTCAATAGATAATAGGAAAGCTCCTTTTTCCGTAAAATAAGTCAGGCGGGCTAGAACCTAAGATAGAAGGGAAGTGTGAGGTCCCTTTCGTGATGTGGTTGGGGGTTTGAGATGATATTGTAAGATTTGTGTAAACTCAAAGCTTGCATTATGGTATTGTTTTAGTCATCACACAATAATGAAAGAATGTTAGAGTGGAGAATGAATGTAACTATAAGAAATGAGAAAGAAATGCTTATATAAATTTGAAATGTGGTGAGTTTTGCAATCCCACATTGGTGGGAAAATTAAAAATTTTATGAAACATCTGAGTATTTATTGGCAAAATGTCAATTTGTGGCAACTTATAGGGTTGACTAATTTTAGTCGAACCTTTTTATTGGGAAAAAAATAATCTTCAAACCCTTCGTAACAACAATAATGATATAGGTGTGTGGCATGTCGTTGGAGTTCTAAATAACATAATAACAAAATTATTGCCGAAAAATCTCAAACTCTTCTTAAACAATAATTGGTTATTGCTAAATGAAAATGAACCACTTATGGATATACATTTTTCGTTTTAAATTGTATCTCATTAATTATTAACCAAATTTTACGTTTTATCTTATCTCAGTCAAATATATACTTAGGGGGCGTTTGGTTCATTTTATGGAATGAGAATGAAAATGAGAATAGAAATGCAAAAGAATGGAAATAGGAATGAACATTGATGCTCTTTGGTTAATACTCATAAATCATTATCATTTTCATTATTATGCAGAGCAAAGAACTCCAATATTTTGAATAGCTACGAAAATAATCTACGACGACAATGAATTCAAGCTTCTAAAAGTAAAGGATCAAACAAAGAAGGTCAAAATTTAGGGGAACATGCCAAGAATCTTATGAAATTATAAGTAATGGGATTCCCTTAAAGTGAAAAACTACAAACTAAAGGTACCTAGTCAAGAATTTGGGCCAAAAATTAGAGATAAGTATAAAAAAAATTAAACTGTGAGTTGAAGAAGAAAAACGTTGAAGACCCGATTAGGGTTTTTTTTCTCGTTCATAAAGCAATATTACCAATCAATAAGCAACAGTATCAGGAACGATTTTGTAAAAGAACAAGTAATCCTCTAACACACCGAGAAGAAAAGAACGACTAGAAGATGATAAACCGACTTGAAGCAACAACAATTTCGGGAACGATGTGGAGAAGAACGGTATAACTTGTTAGGAGTAATCAATCACTTGAACAAGTCTTGTATATATATTGACAGAAATTATAATGAAAATACAAATTCTTATGTATAAAATATATGTATTAACATAAAACAACATACAATAAATCAAAACTCAATCGATAAACCTTACTTGATTAGTAGATTCTTGTAGAATTTTTGTATCGATTGAGGCATGTAATTTCACAGTATCCTATTACAGAAATTTCGCTGGTATAGCGTCCATCTAGAGGATACAACAATCGTTATTCAAGTAGAACTTGAATTTGTCGAATCAAATCATGTTTGATGAAGAATATGGAGGAGAGAAACCCATAAAACGTGTATTCTTCGTCTGAAAAGCGTATGGATTGATTGTGGAAATAACACAACATTTATAGGTTACTGTGAAATAACCGAAATAACTGTCGCGTACTGCGCGACTTGTCGCGTACTGCGCGACTTGTCGCGTACCGCACAACTTGTCGCGCGAGTGAACCCACGCCAAACACTGTATGCCGTATAGTCCAGTGTTTCATGCGACCATCGACGCGGATATAGCCGCACTAGAACCCGCACAATGCTCTGTTTGTCGAAAACTCCAGAGTCCCGCGCGAGGATTCACGCGGCTTGGGTCGCGCCTACACCAATCCATCCACAATCAGTGATCTCGATACTATCGAGACCCCAAGAGCCCCATGGCCCAAGGCCCTATCTTTGACATTTAATATATATATATATTTCATGTCAAATAGAGCCCACCAAGAACACCACACTCCAAGGCCCAAGTAATTAAATGATTCATTTAATGCTCATTGATTGGAGTTTATTAAGTGTTCTAATTTTTAATGTAGATCCTATGTAGGACAAGTTTTCTCTCTTCTATACTAAGTTCCAACACTACCCCACATTTTCTATTCAAACCTCAATAATACACCACATTTGAATAGAAAATAAGCAATATATTGGAACTTATCTTTCTATCACTAAGCTAGTTATAACATGCATCATAAAAGGTGTCTTTTAGACTTGAACCTTTCCTAGTGAAAACCTATCGGATCTACTTCGTGGGTAGTGAACTGAGGTCTTGAACTAGCCACGTTTTGTAGTATATCAAGACAATAGGCATCACACATGTTATATCTATACATAATTCAATTCTTACCATTATGTTCATTTCGGTCGTGAATATGTCCTTTCTTCATGAGAGTTTTTAGAAGACGTAACCATATATGTTCCCAAAGATGCGACCACACATCACTCTCACATGGGTAATGCCGATCAAGAATATTTTGTTGTATTCTACTAAGAAGCTATTAGCATTATTAAGGATGCAACATTCAACCCTATATCATCAACGAAAATATACACATTCAACCCTATATCTCTTGAGTGTTCCCCAACTAGTTGTCCTATTGAACCTAGACCATGGGATCTCCAATTTCGCTAGGTTAGGTTGTCGCCGAGGAAAACTCATTGTATTGGCTTTATGGTTGTTCCCCTCGCTGAAAAGGATACTTGCTCTCTACTTAGGCCTTTTGTCAAAGGATCTGCAATATTCTCCTTTGACTTTACGCAGTCAATGGAAATGATTCCATTTTTCAGCAAGTCCTTAATTGTATTGTGGCATCGTCTTATATGTCGAGACTTGCCATTGTATATTTGGTTATTTACTCTTGTTAGAGCATCCATACTATCACAATGTATATAAATGGCAGTCACATGTTTTGGGCACAACGGAATACCTTCTAGGAAGCTCTTTAGCCATTCGGCTTCTTCAGCGGCTTTGTCTAATGCAACAAATTATGCTTCCATAGTTGATATGGTATTCACTGTTTGTTTGGATGATTTCCATGAGACGGATGCGCCACCAAGTGTAAACACGTATCCACTTGTGGACTTACTCTCAGAATGGTTGGAAATCTAATTTGCATCATAATACCCTTCTAGAACGGGATGATATTTTGTATAGTGTAACCCATAACTCATTGTGTATTTCAAATATCGAAGCATCCTTACTAGTGCATACCAATGGTCTTTTCCTGGGTTATGTGAGTATCGACTAAGTCTACTCACACTATAGGCGATGTCCGGTCGTGTACAGTTCATGATATACATCAAGCTTCCAAAAACTTGAGTGTATTTCTACTGAGCCACACTATCTCCTTGATTATTCTTCAATTGGCTTGAAGGATCAAAAGGAGTCACAACTGGTATGTCATCATAGTGATCGAACATACGAAGTACCTTCTCAATATAGTGAGATCGAGTGAGGATGTAACCATTTGGATTTCTTTAAATCTAAATACCAAGGATTACATATGGAACTCCCATATCCTTCATATCAAATGAGGAGTGCAACATCTTCTTGGTTTGATTTATTACATCCAAGTTCGATCCTAAGATGAGCATATCATCTACATACAAGCATATAATGACATATGTGTTTTTGTATTGCTTCACATAGACACACTTATCACACTCATTTATTTAGAATCCGTTTGATATCAATGTATTATCAAACTTTTTGTGCTATTGCTTTGGCGCTTGCTTGAGTCCATAAAGGGACTTAACTAACTTATAGACTTTGTTTTCTTGACCTTTGATAACAAACCCTTCCAGTTGTTGCATATAAATCTCTTTCTCTAACTCTCCATTCAAGAAAGCAGTTTTTACATCCATTTGGTGGATTTCTAAATTGTAAATCGTTGTTATGGCCACCAACGTTCTTATAGACGTTATTCTTGTGACCGGAGAGTAGGTATCAAAGAATCTTGACCTTCTTTTTGTCGATACCCTTGGGCAACTAGTCGAGCCTTGTATTTCTCTATAGTGCCATCGGGTTTCAACTTCTTCTTAAATATCCATTTATGGCCTATGACCTTATGACCCAGAGGTAAGTCAACCAATCTCCATGTATTATTTTGTACAATGGAGTCTATCTCACTTTGGATTGCCTCTTCCCAATAAGGTGCCTCCAAAGATTCCATGGTTGCCTTATACTATAGAGGTTCTCCTTCAACATTAAAGGCCATAAAATCAGGTCCAAAGTTTTTGGTTACTCTACCACGCTTGCTTCTCCTTTGTTCCAGTTTCTCTTGAACCTTGGAGGTTTCACCTTTATGTGTATGTGTAACTCCCATGTTTCTTTTATATAAGGTAAGTCGCCTTTAAAATATCTAGAGTGACCTTATAATCGTTATTAATCAGCCTACCATTTATACTTATACCATGATTTGCAATTCCTCAATTTTTGGGCAAATAAGGAAAATGTGGCCAGTGTTCCACGCGGATGGTCGCACGGATGGAGCCGCGTGCGACTCTGTTCTCTTTCAATCCTAGAGGATGACGTGCCTCTCCACGCGAGTCCAACCGCGCCGTTACCCGTGTGCAGCCCCTGTGTGGGTTAAAAAGGGGAAAACCCGATTTTTCCTCATTTAAAACACAAATCATCTAGGGTTCAATTTTGGAGCTCTCTAGGGGCGATTTCTTGACATTCTACCTTCTCTCTTCATTAAATCATCATGATTCTTGGTGGTTTCCATTATTCCTCTTCCATACACATCCAAAGAGCATTAAAGATCAACATTCAAGCTTGGGAAAGACTCATAGACTTCATCTTCCTCAAGACCTCTAGGGTTTGGTATTTTTCTAGGTTTTTGACCAAAACCTAGACTGTGAGTTTCTAAACTTCGTTAAAACTATATACACATCATATCTTGCTATTTATTATTATCATTCATCTTTATTTGAACTATTTATTCCTAAAATATGGTTTCTTGTGAGTTTCATCATATGTAAGTCTAAATCCTTATAATCTATGTGGGTGAGCTTCCCTAGAATGGTATTGGGACTCTATGACCTTAAATAAAGGGGAAATATACTTGTATGGGTTAACTTTGATCAATTGGTCTATATGGGTGGTTTGACCAGATCTTTGGAAAATAGATTATTTGGTAAGTGCATGACAATAAGTTTCTTGTTATTGTTCGATGAAGTATGTACCATGGTATTGGGGGATTTATCACTTGAGTCCCTATGAGTTGGGGTTATGTCTATATTGTTAATAATACATTTCTACTGGCCTTGTTATAGACTATGTGCAATGTGTGAATCCTATGGCCTAATATTGTACCCATGGTTGGTGTTATGATGATTCATGTGCCTTATGTGCCTTGAGAGCTACTAATGATATTGTTGGACGAACCAAGTCAGTAGACACTAGGAGGATATAGTCTTGGGTGCCACCGTTAAGGTATGTACCTAGACCTCCGACATTTGGGGTAATGCCATGGTTGTAGTCCTCGGGTGTGTCGGGCCTTTCGGATGTCACTCATGGAAGTTGGCGTCAAGGTATATCGTCTTTTTGGGTGGAACTTGATTGGTGTTATGGGTCTCCCCCATTGACTCCACATATGAGAAATTTCTTGTTAACTGTTGATAAGTATTATGCTATTGATTGGAATATTATTGCCTCTACAAACTCACTAGGCTTTTTGGCCTAACACTTGTTTGGTGTCGATGTGTATCTCAGGTTCTAGTGGCGTCACTTCTAAGCAGGCTTAGTCGGTCTTGGTGAGAGCTTGGGGAAGGTGCATTGGGACGCACTTTTTTGTGAAGACATCCTTTGGGACTATAGACGACACCCTTTTTGTAATCTCCTTTCTATTATAGAAATTTGATTAGATGGTTGTTGTCCATTTCCGTTAAATTACAACTGTAATTAAACAGGTTTATTTGTTCCCTATTTTTGGGAGGCTCTTGCTATGGAAATTTTTATATACCACATGTTCGTTTTTCCGGATTTTTGTTATCCCTATTTTTAGGGCGTTACAAGTTGGTATCAGAGCTTTAGTTTAAGTAAACTAGGTATTGACTTAGTATATCTAGACTTAAGCTTTAAGCGTTAGCGATAAGTTGTCCACCTTGGGGTAAAAGTCTTAGGTGGGGAGAGCTTTAAGACCTACAGAATTACATTGATTGAGAATTGTGATGACGGTAACGACAGATCCTTGTGTATAACGCAATCATAATATCACGTAGCTAATGTTATTATGAATGCGCTCTTACGTGAGCATGCTTGAATTGCTATTATTATGATGATTGATAAATGTATTAGTACGTACCATGAGTTCAACTCACTTAGTCTCTTTTCAACCTCTTTCTCATACGTGTGTGGCAAATAACCATGGTAAACACTCGGAGCAGACTACCAAACCCGCAAGAGGGTCGCGTGGAAGTCGAATCTACCGGAGATCAACCTCCTTTGATCGAGACCTCTATGGGACCTCCCATACCCACCATCTTGGACGGGAGACCCGAACATATCCCACGTGTGAACTTGGTCGATAAAAACCCGATCATGGAAGAGGTGACGCTTGAGACGAGAATCAAGGACAGTATGATTCTAGCCATGAACTCGGCCATGGCATAACAACATGAATTCTTTATGAAACTTCTATAAGATCGCGACACTAGCCATCGACGGCCCGAAATGGTGGGGGATAATGTTGCGGTCAGATCGGGCGGTAGACCGGCTGTTGTAGGAATGGAAGAACATGCTATTTTTCGTGAGAAAAGGAAGGAGACGGGATGCACCTATAAGGCTTTTCTGGGGTGCAGGCCACCCGAATTTGCAGGTACTAAGGATCCTGTCAGTTGCCTATATTGGATCTGAGAGATAGAGATGGCGTTCAAAGCAAGCGAATGTGATGAATCTAAGAGGGTCAAATTTTCTTCTCATTTACTTACAGGAGAAGCCCTGACTTGGTGGAACCTCACCCAGTCGTCTCTCACCCCCGAAGTGTTGGCCAAACTCTCGTGGCCAACATTTAAGAAGAAGATCCTCAACAAGTATTGTAGCGAGAGGGCCTTGGAAAAAATAGAGCTTGAGTTCCGAAATCTTGGGAAGGGAAGTATGTCTGTTGCCGACTACTCAAAGAAGTTTCTGGAAAAGCTGAGCTTAGTGGAGCATCTTGCTCCCGACGAGAAAACAAAGTTTAAAGCTTATTTGATAGGGTTATCGGCCGAAATGAAGACGACGGTAAGGAATGCCAAGGTGTCGACGATAGAGGAGGCTATTGAAGAGTCATTTCTTATGGAGGATGACATAATTCAAGGAAGGGAAGAAAGGGGTCAAGCTAGGGAAAAGAGGAAGTGGGAAGGGCCATCGGGGCCCGTTCGTCAGTCTAAACCATTTGTGGGTGGAAGATTCGGAGACAACCGCCGAGAGTCAAGGTGGTGCCATAAATGCAAGGTTAAGCATTTTAGCCCATGTAATCCAAGACCTCACTCGGGGCCTGTTGAGTGTGCCAAGTGCGGGAAGAAGGGTCATGCCACTCGAGATTGCCCCATCAGGGGGCCGGTGTGTTTTGAATGTCGGGAATTGGGTCACATGAAGAAGGATTGTCCGAAACTAGTGGGTGGAAACCGTGGAAATTCTTTTGGATCGACAGCAAGAGTCGAGCAACCTTCTAGAGCTCTGAGCTGAGCATTCCGGATGACTACCGAAGAGGCGAAAGAGACCGCCGATGTCGTTTCGGGTACGTTCTTAGTAAACTCTTTGCCCGCTCATGTATTGTTTGATTCGGGTGAGACGTGTTCTTTTGTGTCGAATATTTTCTGTAAACGATTCGTCACTCCTAGTAATATTCTTCCCGATGCATTGGTTGTAGAGGTGGCTAATGGGGATCGGGTAATTATTCGTGACTGTTTTGTCGACTGTTCATTAGAGATCGATGGGCACTCCTTTGGAGTAGATTTATTACCTATGGCTATTGGTGGTTTTGATGTAGTCATAGGCATGGATTGGTTGTCAAGACCTAAGGCCGACATTCTCTGTTACAAGAAGATGATTCAAATGCCTTTGTCAAGAAATGGTGTAGTCACCATCTATGGAGAGAAGGGGAAGATATGCAATCCTATCATCTTCTCTCTAAAGGCCCGTAAACTCCTAGCGAAGGGTTACTCTTCGTATCTAGCTTATGTGGTGGACGTGAAGAAGGAGAAGAAATTTGTAGAAGACGATGAAATCGTGCGAGACTACCCGGATGTCTTTTCGGAGGACCTACCCGGGCTACCGTTGGAACGCCAAGTGGAGTCTCAAATCGACCTTACCCCGGGAGCGACTCCGATAGCCCATGTTCCCTACCATTTGGCACCGACAGAGATGCAAGAGATGATGATGATGCAACTTCAAGAGCTTCTAGAGAAAGGATTTATTCGGCCAAGCTTTTCTTCTTGGGGAGCCCCTGTTTTGTTCGTAAAGAAGAAGGATGGATCTATGTCAATGTGCATAGACTTTTGGAAGTTAAACAAAGTTACGGTGAAGAACAAGTATCCTTTACCTCGAATTGATGACCTCTTCGATCAACTCCAAGGCGCAGGATGCTTTTCGAAGATCAACCTTCGATCTGGATACCACCAAGTGAGAGTGAAGAATGAGGACATTTTGAAGACGGCGTTCCGAATGAGGTACGGCCACTACGAGTTCTTGGTGATGCTCTTTGGGTTGACCAACTCTCCGGCCGTATTCATGGATTTGATGAATCGCGTGTGTCATCCTTTCTTAGACAAGTCGGTGATCGTTTTCATTGACGACATTTTAATCTACTCAAGGGATGAGGCCGACCATGGAAAACACTTGCGGGAAGTGTTGGAGGTTCTCCAAAAAGAGAAGTTGTTCGCAAAGTTCTCGAAGTGCGAATTCTGGATTCAAGAGGTTCACTTTTTTTGGGCCATGTGGTGTCTAAAGACGGAGTGAAGGTAGACCCGACAAAGATTGAGGCGATGATGACCTGGGAACCGCCAACGAGTCCGAAAAATATCCAAAGATTCTTGGGTTTGGCGGGTTATTACAGATGATTCATACAAGATTTCTCTAAGATCGCTTCGCCACTCACCTCTCTAACAAGGAAAAACGTCAAATTCCTTTGGACCGAGACGCAAGACTAAGCCTTTCAAACGCTTAAGAAGAAATTGTGTGAAACTCCCATCTTATCCCTACCCGAAGTATCGGATGACTTTGTGGTGTATAACGATGCTTCCAAGATGGGACTCGGGTGTGTACTAATACAATGGGTAAAGGTGGTAGCTTATGCGTCACGACAACTAAAGGACCATGAGAAGAACTACCCGACTCATGACTTGGAATTGGTGGCAGTGGTCTTTGCATTGAAGTTATGGAGACGTTATTTGTATGGGACGAAGTGCACTCAATTTATCACAAAAGCCTAAAGTATATCTTCGATCAAAAAGAACTCAACATGTGGCAAAGAAGATGGCTCGAGCTATTGAAGAACTATGAATGCGAGTTTCTCTATCATCCCGGTAAGGCCAATGTGGTAGCGGATGCATTGAGCCGGAGAAGCTATGAAAGCGGTGTCAAATTATCCCTCACCAGAATCGATGTGGTATCAAGCTTATTGGAGAACATCAAGTCATGTCAAGCAGAAGCGCTTAAAGAAGAAAACCTCAAATCAGAAGTTATGGTAAATCAAAGTGGACTATTGACGGAAGATGGTCATGGGCTCAAACTATTTCAGGGTTGAATCTGAATCTGGGTGCCAAAGCTCGGTGGGAATCGGGAGCTACTCCTAGAAGAGGCACATAGGTCTAAATACTCTATATACCCCGGTAGTACCAAGATGTATAGAAACTTAAAATTTGAATTATTGGTGGCCAGTGATAAAACTTGACGTGGCCAACTACGTGGAGATATGTGTCACATGTCTTCAAGTCAAGGCGGAGCATCAAAGACCGTACGAGAGTTTGTAACCGGTGTCCATTCCCGAGTGGAAGTGGGACAACATCACCATGGATTTCGTGACAAAGCTACTGAAAACCTTGCGAGGCCATGACACTATTTGGGTGATCGTAGATCGCCTAACCAAAAACGCTCATTTCCTTGCAATGCGAGAGACCTTGCCAATGGATAAGTTGGCCAAGCTATATATTGACGAAGTGGTGTCAAGACATGGAGTCCCACAATCCATTGTGTCTGACAGGGACAGTCGATTCACATCAAAATTTTAGGCTAGTCTGCAGAAGGAGTTAGGCACTAGATTAAATTTAAGCACGGCTTACCATCCTCAACGGATAGCCAAAGCGAGAGGACGATTCAGACCCTTGAAGATATGTTGAGGTCATGTGTTATCGACTTCGGAGGGAGTTAGGACTCACATCTACCCATGGTAGAATTCACATACAATAACAGTTATCACTCTAGTATTGGAATGACACCCTTTGAGGCTTTGTATGGACAGAAGTGTAGAACCCTAGTTTGTTGGCTTGAAGCGGGCGAGAAACAATTTTTTGGACCGAAAATCATTCAAGAGATGGCAGACAAAGTGAAAGAAATCCGGGAGAGATTGAAGGCGGCTCAAGACCAACAGAAGAGTTACGCGGATAAGAAAAGAAGACCGGTCAAGTTTCAGGTGGGCGATCGCGTTATATTGAAGGTATCTCCATGGAAGGGGATTATTTGGTTTGGGAAGCGTGGGAAGCTTAGCCCCCATTTCTTGGACCCTTCGTCATTCTGGAAAATTGGGATGCAAGCTTACCGGTTGGATCTACCACCAGAAATGGATGGAATACATCCTACCTTTCACGTGTGTTACCTCCGCAAATGCCTAGCTGAAGAGAAGAGTGTGATTCCTTTGACAGAGATCCGGGTGGATAGCGGGAATCGTTGCGTAGAAGAGCCAGAGGCAATATTGGAATCAAAGATAAATAAATTATGCCATAAAGAGGTTATTATGGTTAAAGTTCAATGGAAGCATTATCGAGGCGCTAATGTCACTTGGGAGTCTTAAGAGGACACGAGGAAGAGATACCCTCATTTGTTTGCGTAGAGCTCGATTTTGGGGACGAAATCCTTATTAGGTGGAGAGGATTGTAACGCCCGTGTTTCTTTTATATAAGGTAAGTCGGCTTTAAAATATCTAGAGTGACCTTATAATCGTTATTAATCATCCTACCATTTATACTTATACCATGATTTGCAATTCCTTAATTTTTGGGCAAATAAGGGAAATATGGCCAGTATTCTGCGTGAATGGTCGCGCGGATGGAGCTGTGCCAAGAACCGCGCAGGACTCGCTCTCAACCCCAGAGGCCGACGCGCCTCCGTACGAGTCCAACCGCAACGTTACCCGCGCACGGCCCCTGTGCGGGTTAAAAAGGGGGGAAACGGTTTTTCCTCATTTAAAACACAAATCAGCTAGGGGTCGATTTTGGAGCGCTCTAGGGGAGATTTCTTGACCTCCTACCTTCTCTCTTCATTAAATTATCAAGATTCTTGGTGGTTGCCATTACACCTCTTCCATACTCATCCAAAGAGCATTAAAGATCAACATTCAAGCTTGGGAAAGACTCCTTTACTTCGTCTTCCTCAACACCTCTAGGGTTTGGTATTTTTCTAGGTTTTTGACCAAAACCTAGAATGTGAGTTCCTAAAATTTGTTAAACTAGATACACATCATATGTTGCTATTTATTATTGTCATTCATCCTTATTTGAACTATTTATTCCTAAAATATGGTTTCTTATGAGTTTCATCGTATGTAAGTCTAAATCCTTATAATCTATGTGGGTTAGCTTCCCTAGAATGGTATTGGGACTTTTTGACCTTAAATAAAGGGGAAATATACTTGTATGGGTTAACTTTGATCAATGGTCTATATGGGTGGTTTGACATAATCTTAGGAAAATGGATTATTTGGTAAGTGCATGATAATAAGTTGTTTGATATTGTTCGATGAAGTATGTACCATGGTATTGGGGGATTTATCATTTGAGTCTCCATGAGGTGGGGTTATGTCTACATTGTTAATAATACATTCATACTAGCCTTGTTATAGACTATGTGCATTGTGTGAATCGTATGGTCTAATATTGTACCCATGGTTGGTATTGTGATGATTCATGTGCCTTATGTGCCTTGACACCTACTAATGATATTGTTGGACGAACCAAGTCTGTAGACACTAGGAGGATATAGTCTTGGGTGCCACCGTTAAGGTATGTACCTAGACCTCCGCCATTCAGGATAATGCCATGGTTGTAGTCCTCGGGTGTGTCGGGCCTTTCGGATGTCACTCATGGTAGTTGGCGTCAAGGTATATCGACTCTTTGGGTGGAACTTGATTGGTGCTATGGGTCTCCCCCATTGACTCCACATATGAGAAATTTCTTGTTAACTGCTGATAAGTATTATGCTATTGATTGGAATATTATTACCTGTACAAACTCACTAGGCTTTTTGGACTAACACTTGTTTGGTGTCGATGTGTATCTCAGGTTCTAGTGGCGCCACTTCTAACAGGCTTAGTCGGTCTTGGTGAGAGCTTGGGGAAGGTGCATTGGGACGCACTTTTTCTGAAGACATCATTTGAGGCTATAGACGACACCCTTTTTTGTAATATCCTTTCTATTATAGAAATTAGATTAGATGGTTGTTGTCCAATTCCGTTAAATTACAACTGTAATTGTTAGTCCGTGATCGTTTACCAGATAAATCAAACAACAGATATATAAGATTACCAACATGTTTCTATTACAAAATGCGGATTACAAAGGTTGGTATTGATCTGATTAAGCTCACTTTCTCTCTTTTTGTTCTTGATGGACTGATGTTTCTTTGTGTGTCCTATTTTCTCATCTTCTCATATTTTCTTACAAGCAAGAGATGGTGATATATATATTATATCACTTAGCTTCTTCAACACACTTCTACCAACTAATAATATCTAGATATCTAATATCTAGATATTATATTTAAAACTAATATAATTAAAACAAACTAACTTTGACTATTATTACATTTTGGACCCTAGACTATTGTTGAGAGTGACTTGTCAGCTTTTAGCTTCGGATTGCGATCTTCGTATTGGATGATCTTGAATCCAATGATACTGTGTTCTAACAATCTCCCCCTTTGGATCAAGATCATTACTCAAATGATTTAGCAATACGATCTTCTCTTTTTCAGCACTGAAGATGCATCTCTCTCTTAGTCTTCAAGATATAGTAAACTCCCCCAAAGATGTAGATTATCTCTTTCAGTTCATGGGGAGAAATTATCTTCAGTTGTAGCTCCGAATTGCTTCAGCAAAGTATCTGCAAAGAAATTTCTTTCGAATCAGCATATCTTCAGAATACTTTGATCTTGAAGAATTCAATCTTGGACGTGATTCTTGAAACATGTGACTTAGTTGACTCTTCTCCATTTCTTGGGTAGATCTTCTCCCCCTCTTTTTGATGGATTGAGCAACGAATTCATCAAAGTCTGATGTTCAAGAAATGTCATTCAGTTAGAGCCTTTGATTCGTCACTGCAATAGATATTCATCCAGATCTTTGCAAATCCAAACAAAATAGTCATGTAACACCTGTAGAAATAAACAAATCAGTTAGAAACGCCTGTCAGTAACACTAAGTCACTGTGTGTAACGAATACACATTGGAAAGGAGCTATTTGATGTTGACTCCCCCAGGGCTTCCATTTAATCATCGAAACACCACAAAGGCAGTTTCTATAAACGTTATGACAAAGAAACTAATTCCTTGTGTGCTCGTGCTTGTGATAGAAAGAAGTAAGAATTTGATGATCGCTTATAAGGCGCGAAATGTGTAAACCACTGAGACAACAGTAAGTTAAACACAGACTCAATGTGCATGAGTGAAGTGCGAAGGTGTGGCAGACTTCCTTCTTTTCAATATCCAGATTTTCCAAATGAAAATCAGATAGTAAATGTGTTGCGTCCCCTTTGAAAATGAAACATTTTCCTTTTAAGAAGAAAATGAGTAGATGGTGGGGTAATTCCAAGAGTTGGCTTGGGCTAGTTGCCTGTTTCAATAATGTTCACCAATGAAATGTGAAACACTAGAAATGTGGCTGCCCGACTCAGAAAGTAGTTGGTGCAGAGTTCTGATATTCTTTTAACTCTGTTCTCACACCCTCTTTCTTTTAATTATTTAGCTCACTGTTAACTGAACTCTCTTTTTCATGATACCTCATCACTCATTCAACACTCATTTCTTTTGACTCCTCACACCCAATCATTATAGATTAACTTCTTGGGTATAAATCACTGGTTCATGTGATTTCATTGAAGTTGTGTTAATCCTAACACACTGATCCCATATTTTCCTATCAAGCATATAATGCTCAAAATGGTTCAACTTAGCAGTTAAAGCTCAATTGAATAAGAAAACATTTAAAGTTACACTTCCGAATTATAAAACCTGGTTGAAGAATCGGGAAGTGATTTGAACGTTTTAGGATGATGTTTTCAATGATTGAAAGTTGTCCTTCTTTCAACCATATATGAGATTAAGATGTAGAATTGTACCTTGACGTGCAATCTTAAATCTCATGAAGCTAAGCTTAAAGTCATATGATCTTGTAAGCTTCTCTCAAACTTCTGAAAAAGTCTTAGGTCAAGTCAAAACAAATTTATTCACTTAAATTGAAAAGACAAAAAGCAGTAAAACAGTTAAAATACGAAATCTGATCAGAAATAATCAGAAGTTATTACCTATTTACTCCCCCTGAAATTATGCATCTAAAATATGTCAGTTTTAAAAGCATATGATAGAGATCTACAACTTTCCTTTTTGAAGTGAAGATCGTCATATCTTTCCAAAGCATAAATTTCAGTAAAGTATGTACACCCCCTTGAAGGTTGATTTCCTCGTTAGAGTATCAGAGTACAATCCTTATCAGTTCAGGAGTAAGGTCTTTTGATCATTGAAGTGCGAGTCCTAAACTGTTGTGTTTAGAAGTCAAACTTCGTTGAGGTACGGGTTCTAAGCTGATGTACTTAGAAGCCATTTGTTCTCTGAAGCACGGGTTCTGATCTGTCGTAATCAGAAGCCACTTCTCTTACTCCCCCTTGACAGTAGGTGCCTGCAACACAGAATCAATTATCTTCTTTGGTACCCAATGGTATTTGGGTCCATGTGTGTGAGTTGCAGTTCGTATGGGGGTTACTGAGTAGGAACCATACCAGTAATGGTCACTAGTCTTGTGAACAGGATTATGTGTATGACAATAAGAACAATAAAATTTCTTACATGATAACCTGATCATTTGATCTCTCGTGTAAACATGAGCAGGTTTACTTTTTGGCGCATTGTTCTTCTTGGCAGTCTGCGTATGAACACATGAGTTTTTACCTTTCAGCTCATCTTTTACTGGTTTCCTGTTCCAGACCAGTTCTTCTTCTTTGAAGCTGCTTCTTTTTCTGAGATTTGTACCTGAACTATCTATATTCCTGTCATAGAAAAGATTAGTACTCCGAATATGATTAGAAGATTTCACTAACCTGTTTGAAGAAACAGTTCTGATTGTTGAGCTTGCAGTAAGCTCTTTATTCTTTGAATAATAACTGTCTCTTTGTTTGATAAGAAGGTCAATCTTCATCTCAAGCTCAGACCTCTTCTTCTTCTCTTTCTGTGCAAGCTTAGATAATTCAGATAGCTTAGCCATAAGCTTCCTAATTGCAGCTTCAAGGATGCTTCTCTCTTTTTCAAATCCTTTCTTAGCACCCTTCGTTCCATCTGATATATCTCTTAAGAATCCTGCTGACTTTAATTCATTTGCCTTCTTCTCTTTGGCAAACTGATCTCTCTCCAAAATGATTACTTTCTCAAAGTCTTCAACTTTTTGAGAAAGCATTAAACATTTAAGCTCAAGTATCTTCTTCTCTTCAACACTCTTCTTAGAAAGATCTGAGAACATCTTCTCAAACTCTGATATTTTCTTTTGAAGCACGGTGCTCTCAGCTTCCAATTCTTTTGCTTTTAATAAAGCAGGATCTAATTTGTTTGAGCGATTAAGATGATGATCCGCTGATGAAGAAAGTATTTTAAGATCCAATTTAAGCATTGTAATATACTCATCATCAGAAAAATTCATCTTGAAGAATCTGATTTGATCTTTAGAAAAGATAAGTCTGGATTTGCGCTTGAAGAAGAATGTGAAGAGCGACCGATATGATAATTCTCTCGAACGGATGGTTCTGAGCTTCAGCCTTCAGAGGCTCTTAACTTCAGAGCTCTTAACCTCAGAGATCTTAACCTCAGAGCTCTTAACTTCAGAGCTCTTAACCTCAGATCAGAGCTCTTAACTTCAGATCAGAGCTCTTAACTCCATATCAGAGCTCTTAACTTCATATCAGAGCTCTTAACTCCATATCAGAGCTCTTAACTTCACTTCAGAGGCTCTTAAGTTCACTTCAGAGGCTCTTAACTTCACTTCAGAGATCTTAACTTCACTTCAGAGCTCTTAACTTCACATCAGAGCTCTTAACTTCACTTCAGAGGCTCTTAACTTCACTTCAGAGCTCTTAACTTCACTTCAGAGGCTCTTAACTTCACTTCAGAGCTCTTAACTTCAGTTTTCAGTCTCTGATAAATCTTCAAAGCTTGCTGATATCGGCTCTGATGATCAGCCTTCAGAGGCTCTTAACTTCAGAGCTCTTAACCTCAGAGATCTTAACCTCAGAGCTCTTAACTTCAGAGCTCTTAACCTCAGATCAGAGCTCTTAACTTCAGATCAGAGCTCTTAACTTCACTTCAGAGCTCTTAACTTCATATCAGAGCTCTTAACTCCATATCAGAGCTCTTAACTTCACTTCAGAGGCTCTTAAGTTCACTTCAGAGGCTCTTAACTTCACTTCAGAGATCTTAACTTCACTTCAGAGCTCTTAACTTCACATCAGAGCTCTTAACTTCACTTCAGAGGCTCTTAACTTCACTTCAGAGCTCTTAACTTCACTTCAGAGGCTCTTAACTTCACTTCAGAGCTCTTAACTTCAGTTTTCAGTCTCTGATAAATCTTCAAAGCTTGCTGATATCGGTCGACCGGTACCAGATGTTAGGCGTGCGACCGGTAGGTTGTTAGTCGACCGGTATTCTTCATCTTTGGTATACTTCAATGTGAATAGTATCGACGTGAATAGTATCGGCGTGAATAGTGAACAGTGAATAGTGAAATTTTCGACCGGTATCGTTTCTTCTTTGATAGATCAGCCCTTTTGATTTCGAAAACAACCACTGATTTAGATTTTAATCGATTGAACAATGGTTTGAAAAATGAAGAACACGGAGAGTTCTTAAAAGTTTGATTTTGAATCTGATATCTGCTCTGATACCAATTGTTAGTCCGTGATCGTTTACCAGATAAATCAAACAACAGATATATAAGATTACCAACCTGTTTCTATTACAAAATGCGGATTACAAATGTTGGTATTGATCTGATTAAGCTCACTTTCTCTCTTTGTGTTCTTGATGGACTGATGTTTCTTTGTGTGTCCTATTTTCTCATTTTCTCATTTTTTCTTACAAGCAAGAGATGGTGATATATATATTATATCACTTAGCTTCTTCAACACACTTCTACCAACTAATAATATCTAGATATCTAATATCTAGATATTATATTTAAAACTAATATAATTAAAACAAACTAACTTTGACTATTATTACATTTTGGACCCTAGACTATTGTTGAGAGTGACTTGTCAGCTTTTAGCTTCGGATTGCGATCTTCGTATTGGATGATCTTGAATCCAATGAGACTGTGTTCTAACAGTAATTAAACATGTTTATTTGTTCCCCATTTTTGGGAGGCTCTTGCTATGGCAATTTTTATATACCACATGTCCATTTTTTCTGGATTTTTGTTATCCCTATTTTTAGGGCGTTAAAGTATGATCATTTTCATTTGATTCAACTTGAGTGTGTGTGTGTGTGTGTGTCATCATGCAACCTTTTCCTTGAACTAGAGGTTTGATCCACTTTTTCTTTGTAAGGAAAGGTAGTCTCAAAGAATTCTGCTTCTGCAGATTCTATGATTGTGTTGTTGGTTATGTCATTTACACTAGATTTATATACTAAGAATCTATATGCACAACTATTATGAGCAGGTCCAATATATATATAAATATATATATATATATATATATATATACAATCTATAGTTTTAGGACCAAGTTTAGTCCTCTTAGCTAAAGGAACTTGAACCTTGGCAAGGCAACCCCACACTTTCATCCTTTTGTAGGATGGTAATCTCCCTTTCCATAGTTGATAAAAGGATTTATTACTCTTCTTGTAGGGAATCCTATTTAGGATCATATTAGCAGTAAGACACGCCTCACCTCATAAATGGTGTGGAGCTCCGGACGTGATCAACATTGAATTTATCATGTTCTTCAATGTTTTATTCTTCCGTTCGGCCACTCCATTTTGTTGTGTAGTGTAGGGAGCAGTAGTTTGATGTACTACGCCATGTGTAGCACAAAACTCTACAAAGTCATGGGATTCGTATTCTCCTCCCCGATCCGACCTTAGAACTTTAATTTGATGTTCTTGTCGAGTTGGTTCTCAACTTCAGCCTTATAAGTCTTAAACATGCTTAAGGCTTCATCTTTTGTATGTAAAAGATACACATAGCAATACTTACTGCAATCATCTATGAAAGAAATATAATAATTCTTTCCTCCTCGTGTATGAGTTGCCTTAAAATCACATAAGTCAGTGTTAATGAACCCAAGTACTTCATTTGATTTTTCAACATACTTGTGTGGATGGTTTGTGTATTTAGCCTCTATACAAACCTCACACTTAGTCATTTTGTCAATGGAACAGCTAGATATCATGTCAAGTTTGATCATTCTTAGAATTGATCTAAAGTTTACATGTCCTAATATCGAATGCCAAAGATTAGAAGGAGCAATCATATACATGTAACTAGCAGAGCTAGAGTCTGCCTTATTTTTATTTACAATGGAGGCTTCCAAGTCATTTACAATACTGAGTTTGAAGAGCCCCTCATTGAGGTAGCCCTTCCCCACATACACACCACCCTTGGTGATGACTACTTTATCAAATTCGAATATAAGTTTGAACCCTTTCTTGCTTAGAACAGGGCCATAAATCAAGTTTTTGGTTAAACTAGGTACATGTACAACATCATTCAATATAAAATCCTTGTCATAGGTCAGCTTCAAGTTGACCTTCCCATTTCCTTCTACCTTTACCATCGATGTGTTCCCCATAAACATCGGCTCCCCATCGCTCACCTTTTAGTAAGATGCAAACAAACTTTCTGAGTTGCATATGTGTCTTGTGGCCCCGGTATCAATCCACCATGTTTGTAACCATATGGGCTTCGATTACACCAATGAACTCATTCAGGGAGTGGGTGAGATTGGCATGACTAGAAGATGCCCGAGATCCTCCACCGTCACTTCCTCCGACGCTACCATGATCACGCTTGTGACGACAATCCTTGGCTCGGTATCCAAGCTTACCACATACCTAACAACATATCTTCCTTTTGAATTGTTTCTTTTGTGGGGCCAAGGGGCCCTTTCCATCATTAAAAGGACTCTTGGTTGTAATTCCCTTTCCCTTAAATTTCGGGAATTTTGATTTGGATGAACTTTCTTCCACCATGTTGGCATGTGGTTCGATTGGATTGGCATCGACTTTTTCATTGAGTCGGTTATCCTCCTGAACTCGGATCTTGAGAAGCAATTGTTCAAAAGTGATCTCCTCCGTAAGATGCTTCAAATATAGCTTGAAGTTCTTCCACGAAGGAGGTAACTTTTCAATTATATAACTGACCACAAAATTGGTATTCAAGCCCATACCCTCAACCTCGAGCTCATGAACAATTAATTGCAATTCTTCTACTTGTTTTACCACTGGCTTCGTATCAATCATCCGGAAATGTAGAAATTTTCCCACTGCGAACCTCTTGGAACATGCCACTTCGGTTTTGTACTTGGCATCCAAGGATTCCTAAATCTCCCTTGTCGTTCGAAAGGAAGAATAGATGTCATAGAGGGAATCGTCGAGAGCATTGAGTATATAGTTTATGCAACTATACTCATTCGATCTCCAATTCTCGACCGATCTTTGATGTGCGGACACTTGGATTTGCGTTGGCGCAATCCCGTCCGCCCCTTCCGGAGGATTTTCCGGTGGCTCTTCCTCAGTGAGCACGTTGGCAACGCGAAGTGTTGTCAAATAGAACAACATCTTTTGTTGTCAACGTCAGAAGTCCAATCCTTTGAACTTATCGGGTTTCTCCACATGACTTTTCAATATTTGTTGTTGATCCATCGCTCCACAACAAATTCCTGTCTTATATTGTTAGGAGTAATCTATCACTTGAACAAGTCTTGTATATATATGGACAGAAATTATAATGAAAATACAAATACAAATTCTTATGTATAAAATCTATGTATTAACATAAAACAACATACAATCAATCAAAACTCAATCAATTAACTTTACTTGATTAGTAGATTCTCGTAGAATTCTTGTATCGATTGAGGCCTGCACTTTCACAGTGTCCTAAGATAGAAATTTCGCCGATATAGCGTCCGTCTAGAGGATACAACAATCGTTATTCAAGTAGAACTTGAATCTGTCGAATCAAATCATGTTTGATGAAGAATATGGAGGAGAGAAACCCATCCACAATCATATTTGATGAAGAATATGGAGAATCAAATCTATTTGTCGAATACTCCAGAGTCCCGTGCGAGGATTCGCGCGACTTGGGTCGCACCGGCCACTGTGTTGCCTGCACCAATCCATCCACAATCAACCTAAGAGCCCCAAGGCCCAATGCCCTATCTTTGACATTTAATATATATATATATATATATATACATATATATTTCATGTCAAAGAGCGCCCACCAAGAACACCACACTCCAAGGCCCAAACAATTAAATGATTCATTTAATACTCATTGATTGGAGGTTATTAAGTGTTCTAAGTTTTAATTTGGCTCCTATGTGGGACAAGTTTTCTCTCTTCTACACTAAGTTCCAACATAACTCACATTTGATCTTAATCCAGAGAAGAAGATAGATCTCACCTTCGATTTTGAAGAATCGATTTGAAGAACCAATTGCTAAAGATCGAGAGTAAACAGAGAGGTGGAGGGACGTATGGAAAAGAGGTTTAATGGGAATAAATTTTCCATTCCTCCCATTTTGGTCAGGTATGGAAATTAATGGCTTTGAGGGATTAGGCCCATTATATTATATTAAACGAAACCCCATTTTTTATTATCATTCTTATTCACTATCCCTCAATACCCCCAACCAAACACCCCCTTAAATTATCGCTACCGTACAACAGACAAGGTGGGCACTAATATAAAAGAAAAGTAAGATAAACCTACCAAACTCGAAGCTGGCCAATTTATTAATGAGAAAAAAGGTAATTTATCTCACCTTAATCAGCTTCCATTACGACTAATGGATAAAAAATGTAGTTTACTCACTTATAATTACAAACAATAAAGTGAAAACCGAAAAACATTACAAACTACATGACCGCCAATGTAATAAAACCGAAATTCGTAACGTACTCTTTTAAAAATCTATCTATCTATCTATCTTTATATTTATAAAAGCAAATCCTTAAGATGATGACATGGCACAATAAGAATAAAGAATTCATCAAATGGTGAATTGTGGTGAATTCTCCATTGTCCCACATTGGTGACAAATGTGAAAAGTTGGAAGTAAAAGTGACTATATAAAGGATAAGATATTTTTTGAATGTTCATCCAAAATTTGATCCATTTGTTGGGTTAAATAGTTTATTTCATTTACATGACGAAATTTCATTTATAAGTTAAAATCTTTATCTTTATCTTATATATATTAAAAGAAAAACCAAAGAAGATGATTTGGCATCGTGAGAGTTGAGTATCCTACAAATATTGAAATGTGGTTAACTTTGTTTATCCCACATTGGTGGAAATAAGGAAAAATGAAAGTTGAAAATGTGTATATGAAAGGAGGAAGACATCATTTTGTAGCAAATCATGTTGGTGGCTCAAATGAGTAAACACTCTAATCTTACAAAATGTTTTCTTTAAATCTTGAAATGTGGTTAAGTTTACTTATCCCACATTGGTGAGATAGAAGAAATTTGAAAGTTAGAAATATGTATATGAAAGGAGAAAGTCTTTTTTTTTTTTTTTGTAGCAAATCATGTTATGAAAGGAGGAAGTATTTCAATACATAAAATAAAATAAAAAATCTGAAAAAACCAAAGAAGATGACTTTGTATAGTGAGAGTTAAGTATTCTACAATCTTATATATATTAAAAAAATCCCATAGAAGATGACTTGGCATCATGAGAGTTGAGTATTCTACAAATATTGAAATGTGGTTAACTTTGTTTATCCCACATTGGTGGGAAGAAGAAAAAATGAAAGTTGAAAGTGTATATATGAAAGGAGGAAGACATCATTTTGTAGCAAATTATGTTGTTGACTCAAATGAGTAAGCACTCTAATCTTACAAAATGGTTTCTTTAAATCTTGAAAATGTAGTTAAGTTTACTTATCACATATTGGTGATATAGAAGAAATTTGAAAGATGGAATTGTGTATATGAAAGAAGAAAGTCTTTTTTTTGTAGCAAACCATGTTATGAAAGGAGCAAGTCTTTCAATACATAAAATAAAATAAAAAATCTAGAATTTATATATATAATAAAAATTATAATCATAACTAAAATTTATTAGAATCAATATGTAAAAAAAACGAAAAAATGTTATATAAAGATTAATTTAGAATAACCAAATATATAAAATTATAAATAATAGCTTATTACAATTATAATATATAAACTATTTTGGTTTAGTTTTTTTTAATTTAAATTGAAATCAAACTATATATATTGAGAAAACAAACTATGAAGAAACAACCTTATGTAGATCGAAAAAACTCGAACAAATGAAATGAAAAATTAACAACTCAATCAGACTTGCCTAGAGTCGAAGTGGTGACAATACTAATGAGTATTGTTACTCTTCATGCAACCGTAGGTTTGGGAAGGAAGGATTTCGAGAAGGGTTTTTGGTCAAAGTTGCAAACAAAACATTACAACAAATGTAAGGAAATTATCAAAATTTCTCGCAATTATGCAAAACTAGGTAACAACATCACATTTGCATGAGTTGCAAACAAGTACATTACAACAAATGTAAGAAAATTATCAAAATTTCTCGCAATTATGCAAAACTAGGTAACAACATCATATTTGCATGGTAAATCAAATATTTTATGAGAATATATGTAAGAATATAAATCGATATATTATGAGTTATGACAAAACAATTCTCATAATACACCTCATGATTATAATCATTAGTCTCACACATTTTTTTTTATCATTTTGAGCTAATTACAAAGCTTGATGATGCATAACTTATTAATTTAATTATATATATATCAAAAGACACAATCGAGGATGATGAAACAACTTCATATCAAATTTAATATCGATTCATATTAGTTTAATATATGATATAAGATTATCGACCATTTAACTTCAATATTTTCAAAAAAAAATTATTATCACCGCGCAACGCGCGGTGTCGAACACTAGTATCTATATAAAAGGAGAACTCACCAAGATGATGTGGCACAATGTGAGAAGAGAATTTGTCCAAATGAATTTTCTCATTGTTTTGAGTTTTTTAAATATTAAATAAGTTAATGACTATTCTACCCCTAAATGAAAAATATATATTTCATTACAAGAAGGATTCTTTAGTAATTTCACTTCCAATATAATTAGTTTTAACTTTCAAACTACATAACTCCCTAGCCATATTCATTATAGTATTTTCATCTTTCCATCTACTAATTAAGGGAAAACCTACAACAAATAATTTGGCACATTGTTACAAAATGATTCATTATAGAGATAATTAAGTTAAAGACTTTATAAAATGTTAAATAAGTTAAAAAATTGTCTATTCGAATGAAAAGTGGCATCTTCTAGAGGATAAAATCTTATTTATCTTTTTTCATATTTTTGAATTAATTTTTAATAAAAAATATTAATAAATGAACAAACCTTTCATTTTATCTTTAATTTTTTTTAATATTTCTAAATATTAAATAATAATACTCTTATTCATTAGTAAAGTAATTTATTTATGCTTTTGAATATTTTTAAATATTAAATAATAAAATTCTTATTTGTTAATATAATATTTTATTCATATTGGAAAAAACAAATTTCATATATATATGAATTAACTTATGACAATCATATAAAATAGAATTATTATATAACACATAATTTTAATTTCATTTTAATATATATATATATATATATATATATATATATAGGGAAAGGTTCATTTGAGAAACACTAAATATATGAGAAATAGAGAAGTGATCTTAAACCATTAATTCGGTCAAGATCGGCGGCTTTGACCGATAATTAGGGGATAATTGCTCCCATGGTCCACTCCCGTGTTCCTCACATTGTTTATTATTCGAAGGGTATTTTTGTAAATTATCCAAACGTTCAGATATGAATATCACTTTTTTTTTCTTTTTTTTTAGCCGTGTGTGTTCATATATGAATGCATGCAAAAAACAGAAGTTCATATATGAATGTTAGTAGACGTTCATATATGAATGTTAGTAGAATGTCACTATTTTTTTTGTACGTATTCATATATGAACGCATGCATTCATATATGAAGGCATGCAAAAAACAGGCGTTCATATATGAATGTCACTCTTTTTTTTTGCATGCATTCATATATGAACGCATGCATTCATATATGAAGGCATGCAGTCAGTGTTTATGTAAAAATTATGAACATTCATATATGAACGCATGCATTCATATATGAAGGCATGCAAAAAACAGGCGTTCATATATGAATGTCACTCTTTTTTTTGCATGCATTCATATATGAACGCATACATTCATATATGAAGGCATGCAAAAAACAGACGTTCATATATGAATGTCACTCTTTTTTTTTGCATGCATTCATATATGAACGCATGCATTCATATATGAAGGCATGCAGTCAGTGTTTATTTAAAATTACGAACATTCATATATGAACGAATGCATTCATGTATGACTGCATGCCTTCATATATATGAACACGCGCGTGTTTTTGTCAAAGTTACGTAAATACCCTTATATTTTTGGAAGAGCCGTAATTTTTGACCACCAGTCAAAGCCGTAACTTTTGACCAATTAAATCCAATCTTGACCATATGAATGGCTAAGATCACTTCTCTATTTCTCATATATTTACCATTTCTCAAATGAACCAAACACTATATATATATATATATATATATATGTATATATAAAGATAAAAAGAGAATTGAATTTAGAATCCATATCCCCATATGTAAGTTATATTTTCATTAAATTTATTGGGATTTTTGTACTTATACATACACATTGAAATTTATGTTATTTAACTATTCGATTTCCTTTCTTTAGGTTAGATAACTATTCATTTTCCCTTATTTATGTTAATTAATTTTTCATTTCTCTTATTTATTTAACCTTGTGGTCTTCATTTTTTAGTTGTCTACCTAATGGTTTGGTTTTTTGTCAAACAATTTTTCTCTCACTATATTTGATCATCTAAGGTATGAACTTATGTATGTTGTTAAGTTATATGGTGTTATATATATTTTATATGTTTTTTTTGTAGAAAGTGCACAAACAAAAGACAAAACAAATGAGATATTGTCTAAATAAGTTGTGAAGGTTGTTGAACATATTGAAGAACATGAAGGTTTCATGGACAACATACGCATATATTATGAAATGTAAGTCATTCAGTCTACAATCTCAATTTAAAATTGGTTTTATCTATTTTGTAATTTCATGATTTATTATTATCTAACTCTCATTTCTATTTTTTTATTCCAAAAGAGTCATCACATTGCTAATAGATGAGTGCTCTCCTATTCCGACTGTCCTAGAGCCTCCGGTAAACATGTTGATTTTGTTTATTATGATATGACGTTGTTACTAGCAAACTACATTTTTAGTTTTGATTTTTAAGTATGGCGTCAATTCTATGTCATTTTTGTATTAATTTATTTTAATTAAATTTTGTATTATATAATAGATGTTTAAACTATGGTTGTTATTAATAATTTCATTACACATCTAATATACTTTATAATACTATTAATTAAATAGGCTTATAATCAATCTTTACATGCTAATTGAGAACAATATTGTTCATCGACACTCAATTTCATCATTAAAGATATTGTATAATGTTTTGCAACATGGTCTAAATTTATAAAAACAATAAATAAAAATAACTTATACATTTTCAACATGATTTTTGACAATCTCGCAACGCTCGATGTCGAATATTAATATTAATATATATAAAGAAAGATTAATCAAATCAATAAGAAACCTCCGTTTCTGTATATTTATTTCGTTATAATTTTGATTTATTTTTAATTAAATAAATCACATTTTTATTTTACTACGTTTTCAATTTCTTTTTTACATAGCAATTATTACATACATTTTTCTACAAATAACAACATTATTTATCTTACATTTTTTAATAACAATTAATTAATATATTAGTTTTATTTTTATTTACTAATTTATTATTATTAAAACATATATTTTAATTTTTTTTTTCATTTTTTACATAAACAAAAAATTATTGGTGAGGTAAAATAGATTTAAAATATAAATTTATATTATTTAATTTATATTTTTAGATAACAATTAACAAATATATTTGTTTTATTTTTTATTTACTTTATTATTATTATTATATTCAAACATACATTTAAATTTAAATTTTTTTCCTTTTCTTAACATAATCAAAAAAATATTGGTAGGTTAAGAATGATTATAAATTAAGAGTACAGTTATATGAATCTAACTTTTTTTTTTGTAAAAACTAATGAAATATAACTTTTACTTTTATTAACTTTGATATTATTAATTGAACATGTATTTTTATTTATTTTTATATCGATAACTTAATCATTGATTACAAATAATATTATTTGTTAAAATAAAGTAACAATAATTATAAATCAATATTTTTATTTATGCACAACACTATTATTTCTTTTATTTATCTTTTCGTTAACTCCAAAACATTTCATCATCTTTTTAATTATATATCATCAATATATAAATGAATATTTATTACGATCAATCAATATATTTGATATACAAAAATAGAATAAAAGATTAGTTGTGTAATTGTTTAACCCCCAAACTCATCATTTGCTCCTTTTATTATATGTTTTAAATTTTCAATGCAACATTTAATTTTCCTACCAAATAAATAAATATTTAAATACCAAACATAAAAGAGAAATAGGTTGATCAAAAAATACGGAATCAAGTACTCCTTAAAAAAATATTATTTTCACACATCGCGCGGGTCCACACTAGTTATCATCTAAAAACGTAGTTTGGTGGTTTTCTAACAAAACAATGATGTGGATATTGTGACACGTGTAGCTTGGAAGAAGAAATCTCTCATCTTCCTAACTCAAATCCCTAATTTTACTTTCAACTCAAGCTCAGGTATGAATCGCCTTCTTTTAATCCTCATCATTGCTCTGCTTCTAAAATATAATTAATATATTTGTCGGTGAAATTGGTCACCACGGAGTTGCAGGTGGTGGTGGTGGTGGTGGTTTGCCCCCTTCGAGAACGAGAACTGGCAGTGGCAATGTCACTCATGGTCACAAGAGCCACGCATCTTTCTACTCTCTATCGCCTTCCTCTTTTGCCATTTACCTATTGATTTATGCGTCATCTTCTTAATATTTTGTTTGCTTGATTTCTCTTCTTTCTAGTAGCCCGTTTTCTTTCGGTATAACTTGTTTATTCCATTAAAATTTGATTCATTGCATTACATAATCCATTGTTTCTCACACGTTTATCTCCTCAAAGTCAAGATCCAATAATAGTTGCTCATTCATTTGTCACAACTCCATTAGCACCAAAACTTCAATTCCCATGTTTGCAAATGGAATTCATGAAGTTGATCTTAATAATTCACTTGAATTTGACTTCTTTTCAGCATTCAGACAAGTGTTTGGGTGTTTACTTAAATCAAGTTCAAATGAATCATAAATTTTTCAGTCTCTTTTTTTTTATGGTCAGAATCGTTATGTGTTTGTGGTCATATCAGCAGAAACAGAACTCCAGACTTGCATATTAAGCTTTAGAGGACATGAATTTGCTCTAGCTACCCTGAATAACCTCTCTTAGGATACTCTATTTCCATCAAATTTTCTTGAATCGTTGTATATTCTCTACAGGAGTTGTTCTTACATACACAATCACATCTTCGTTGCTATTCCAAATCAAATCATATGTGATGATAATTCCTGAAATTTCCATAGAAATACATGTAACAAACTCTTGCTTTGTGGTGTTACAACAACGGATAGGATCTCGGTTCTTAGTTGTATACACTAGTCTAATGTCGAGCATTCTATAGTGCTACTTTTCCAGAGAGTGAAAAACAAACAAAACGAAGATTGGCAATTTAGCGCTGCTTAGAGGCTTCATTGGACTATAGGACATCCTTCAACCAGGATTCCAGGGAGAGAAGGACAATTAGCCAATGGACAGTGGTCATCCACCTCTAAACCCCACCACTCTGGTCCATTGATGTTTCTATTTTGTAACACCAAATAACAAAGGATAGCCATAAATGCAACACCAGCATCAAGCCCAGCTGATAATATATAGTTATGTCTTGCCCACCAACTCTTGAACCTCTTATAAACAACAAAGTTGAAAAACATTCCCACAGAAAACCACATATTATAGTTTACTGGCTTAACGGGTGGTCCTGGACAGTTTATAAGGATAGGTATGTTTACGAGCCTTACCCATTTCCACTCTGGAAACTTGCGAGAGAGGAACCAAAATGGCACAGGTGCAAGAATTCCAAACAGAAAAAAGTAGTTCATCTTGGAGTACAACCCAAGATTCCCAAACATGCGTTGAGGTCCCACCAATCCCCATATAATCGAGGCATTGTAAAAAACATCGTCTCCTGGGCATGTCCATGGGCTGCCAGTTGGTAATTTACTGGGGTCACAAATGAATTCCACTGTTGTGAGGAGCCACCAAGATGTAGCAAAGTAGACAGAGGATGCGATCAGCGTCCCTACCAACTTTTAGGTAAAAACAATGAAAGTCGAGTATGAGTAATTAAAATTGTTTTGCACTAAAGCAAACTAAACTAAACGAGCTCAATATACCCTTCTGGAGGTAAGATGTAGGCCTGACTTCTACCCTAAAGAGTAGAACGGCTATGTAGGTGAACACCCCTGGCTAGTAAGAAGCGTGTGAAAGTAGAAAAAATAACTTCTTTGTAATATATATATATATATATATATATATATATA
The DNA here is from genome assembly GCA_023525745.1 of Arctium lappa. Lineage (NCBI taxonomy): Eukaryota > Viridiplantae > Streptophyta > Magnoliopsida > Asterales > Asteraceae > Arctium > Arctium lappa. Next base: position 40,532,232 of record CM042052.1, read on the forward strand.
TATGTATCTATACCTGAACAATGAACATAGACTTTGGTGGGATTTTCATATAATGGCCTAGCTTAAAATCACTGAGAAACTGTATCGCTTGCCACATGCTGTTGTCACCATAGGTTTTGAAGACCACATTGGCAAGTGGTCTCCCTGGGTACATATACCCTATGATCATCTCTGTGATAACATTTAGTCCTACTCCCTGAAATGGTCAAACACGTCATCAATCACTATATATCCAGAGTTAAACACAAGCCCACACCACTACAACTAAAATGGGTCTTTTAGGACCCCTAGGCATTCTAATAAGTACCTAATGGGACTTAGTTTATAGGACCAAGAATCGTGTGTCGTATTTAAATGCGTTAACAATAAATTGTTACAGAAAAGTTAGGTGACTTAAACAATTTCTATCGTGGAACTTGGCAACCTAGTAGGACGCAAAAGTAAATTGTCCTATTGAGTGTCCTATAAAAAGATTAATAGGACGATTACTTTTTGTGTCCTAGTATGTTGTCCAACTTCATATATAGAACTTGGTAGGTTGGTTATCTTCGTTCTAAAACGCCTTTAAATATGACGTATAGTTCATAGTCCCACAAACTTAAGAAGGTCCTATTAATAACATATCATAAAACTTGGGTTTGTAGTGCATGCACATAATGGATAATCACCTGGTTTGTGGTGGCTACAATAACACCAACAGGCAAGGTGAAGACTGAAGCCAAACAGATTGCTAAGATAATGCCCCAGTAAGGAAGCTGCAACTGTCTTCCAAATCCTTCGCATGTAAGCAAAGCAAGTCCTATTACGAATATTAGAAGAGAATGAAACCACCATTGTGGGACTGGATCATAGTTTTTCTTCATCAATCTTGTATGTACATCCCCAAATTTGTTACCCATTGATGCCTTTGTTTGTTCCCAAATTGTCCTGTAAAAATGTAAAAATAACATACAGGACAACAATAAGAATCAATGAGCATTGACTTCCTATGAATCCTCAATGATAATCCTTAACTTAGAAATTATTTAATACCTCCCATGGAAGAGAAGGACATGAGATATTGTGGCAGCCAAGGTTGCAAAGCTTAGACCATAGGCAAGTACAAACAAGATGCTAAGGTTAACTTTTCCATAGTCATCGTAACCTGCTTGGTTGAAGGAGAACGAAGATTGGTTCAAAACTTTAGAGACGTTGTATATTGTTCCATCGACATTGTATGTCTTAAAAGAGTACATAGGGAATCTTCGGGCTTGGTACCAGTTGTTCCAGTAAGATAAAGGAATCACCATGTAAAAGATTATTATGTAACCAACCAACATATTCACCATAGCGAATCCAGGGGTGGCTAATGGGCTTCCTAGGAACGAAGCCACAGTTGCCCAATCAAGGGCGAAAGATCCAATACCAAAACCTTTAAGACCAGAACCAATTTGTTGAGCTTTGAAGGAATCCTTCCAAATCCAACATACAAAGGAGAGGGCCGTGATGGATTGAAATAGATAGTTAGGAACTATGTAGTATGAAAAGCTAGATATAAGGACAATCATGAAGAACTGCAGCCTTGAGAGACCCCCCTTTAGCCTCTTCTCTTCCTCATGTAATGCCCTACAATGCTCATATAAGTTAATTCTATGTATAGGGCCTAACCAAATCAAAACCACAAAAAGGTTGAGAACCATGAGAACCAATTTTCATGTGTTATCTCATATTGTGAAACAATGCATGCAAAAATACATTGTTCTTTCACAATGTGATTACATGTAATGTCTAGTTGTAGAATTCATCACATAATCAATAGTTTTCAACATTTTTGTGGTTCTCATTTGACTACGCCTCTATATATTAATTGATGCATATTCATAATAGGAACCACAAAATTTTGAGAACCATGAAAACTTGTATATTCATTGATTCATATATACTAAGGAATTGAATTTCAGTAAGAATGTGCATCGATGCATATATACTTATATACATAGCAGATACGTATTTATTAATATATCATTGACTGTATACATATATTGATAGTTTATATGTATCAATGAATATAGAGGATCCTACGGTTCTCACATTTTTGTGGTTCTCAAATGAATATATATGGAGAAAAGATTCAGAGAGAATATTTATTAAGAAAAAGAAACGAATAACCCATCCAAACTGTTGATTGAGATGATACTATGAATGTGATTATAACCACCTTTAGAAAAAATAAAAATATCTCTCCTTTTTATAAATTGATAAACGGCGAAATATAACAAAATTTGGAGCGCAACAAAAAACGATCACTTTATTATCTTTAGTTTGACATGCATTTTGATATAATTTTGCGTACGTTATTTCGTGGTTTGGTTTTTTTTTTTTTTTTGAGGTTCTATTTCGAGCTAACCCCTCTCTCTCTCTCTCTATATATATATATATGATATGTCCGGTCGAGAGAAAATAAGGTATTTAATTTGATTAGTCCCCTATATAAAGAATTAACTTATGTGATGTAGGCCATTGCATTGCATTGCATGAGGAAGGGAAGAGGCTAAAGGGGAGGGGGGGTATCTCAAGGCTGTAGTTCTTCATGATTGTCCTTATATCTAGCTTTTCATACTACAATTAACTTATGTGATGTAGGGCATTGCATTGCATGAGGAAGGGAAGAGGCTAAAAGGGGGGGGGGGTATCTCAAGGCTGTAGTTCTTCATGATTGTCCTTATATCTAGCTTTTCATACTACATAGTTTCTAACTATCTATTTCAATACATCACTACCCTCTCCTGTGTATGCTGGATTTGGAAGGATTCTTTCAATGCTCAACATATTGGTTCTGGTCTTAAATGTTCGGTATTGGATCTTTCAGCCTTGATTAGGCAACCATTGCTTCATTCCTAGGAAGCCCATTAGTCACGAAGCCCATTAGTCACCCCTGGATTCGCTATTATGAATATTTTGTTGGTGATTTTAGTGAAATCATCAGTTCATTTTGTGTAATTGGATTCATAAGATAATAATGGGGTTGGTAGCTAAGCTATAACACGAGTTAGGAGGTGTAGAGTGCACACTCGTGTATGACCCGGGATAGTTGGATGGTCACGTTTGGCGGTTTTATCAGGTTTGTAACTGAGACAGTGACTCGAGCGTGCCGCGGGTTAACCCGCACGGCTACCCGTGCGGTGCTCTGCTAATTTGTTTTATAACCGCTCCATTTGACTTCAATTTGTAACCGCCAACATTTATGTCCAACAATCAATACCATTAAATGGGAAATTATTATCGGTTTTAATATAGCGTCGGTTATGATTCTCTAGGTGTTTAAATAGGTTCGATTTCTGCCAGAATCGACACCGGTGAATTTGAGATTATCCTCGAATGAATTTCATGATACCCAGGCAGAATAGGGTCGAAATATCACTTAACGAAAGCGAGCTCTCACGCGATCTCACATTCTTATCCAAGTTCGATCACTCTCTTCTTCACCTCTCCATCGTTTTCTGCCCCCTCCCCAACATATTTCGGTTGCTTGCATAATAATCTTTTATGGTCATTCCCTATCTTATTGGAAAAACCGGTGCCAAGCTCGAAGATTGCCCGTGTACTCTTTCAAGACATACAATGCCGATGGAACAATATGCAACGTCTCTAAAGGTTTGAACCAATATTCTTTCTTCTTCAATCAATCAATCAGGTTACGATGATTATGAAAAAAAGTTATCCTTAACACCTTGTTTGTACTTACTTATGGTTTAAGTTTTGCAACTTTGGCTGCCACAATATCTCATGTCCTTCTCTTCCATGGGGGGTATTAAATCTTTTCTAAGTTAAGGATTATCATTGAGGATTCATAGGAAGTCAATGCGCATTTGTTCTTATTGTTGTCCTGTATATTATTTTTGCGGGACAATTTGGGAATTCACAAAGGCATCAATGAGTAACAAATTTAGGGACGTACATACAAGATTGATGAAGAAAAACTATAATTCAGTACCACAATGGTGGTTTCATTCTATCCTTCGTAATAGGACTTGCTTTGCTTAGTTGCGAAGGATGTGGAAGGCAGTTGAACTTTCTTAATGGGGCATTATCGTAGCAATCTATCTTGCCTGTTGGTGTTATTGTAGCCACCACAAAGTGACTATCCAATCTTTGCATGCACTACAACCCCAGGTTTTTTGATATGTTATATATGAGACCTTCTTAAGTTTGTAGGACTATGAACCATGCAATCTATTTAAAGGCATTTTAGGACGAAGATAACCGACCTACTAAGTTCTATATATGAAATTGGACAACATACTATGACACAAAAAGTAATCATCCTATTAATCTTTTTATAGGACACTCTATATATACACAATTTAATAAGACACTTTATTTTTTGTGTCTTACTAGGTTGCCAAGTTCATCGATAGAAATTGTCAAGTCACGTAAGTTTTCTGTAACAATCTATTGTAATGAATTTAGATATGATACACGGTTCTTGGTCCTATAAACTAGGTCCCATTATATACTTATTAAGCGCCTAGGGGTCCTAAAAGACCCATTTTAGTTGTAGTGGTGTGGGCTTGTGTTCAACTATAGAGATTTAGTGCTTGATGAAGTGTTTGATCCTTCCACGGCCCCACTTCTCATCTGGCCTCCGACACAGATATACTCCGATTCTATTTTTAATACGAGCAATGTTCTTCTATTTTTAATACGAGCAATGTTCTTCTATTTTTAATATGAGCAATATACCAAATAACATTATCTTTAGTTTGACATCCATTTTGATATAGTTTTTCACCCCTTTTTTCGTGGTTCTTCGGCTCTCTTTTTTGAGGTTCTCGATCTCATCTCTCTCTCTCTCTCTCTCTCTCTCTATATATATATATATATATATATATACATATATATATATATATATATATATATATCATTGGAAACCTCAAGTTCATCATGATAAATAATACTGAATAATCATAAATATAGTACCATGCACTTTCATTATATATGATTTCATGCATTTTTATTCATTATTTATGATTTTTAAATATACTTTTATTGATGATATTATGCATTTATATCGTAGATATCATTCATGCATTTTTATTATGAACATTTTTTTGTCATAAATATCTATCGTAACATTCATCATAAATAATTTTCATTATTTAGTGTTATTCATCATGAATAGATGGTTATCGGGTTTATCAAAGAACTTGTTGTTCTCATTGAACCCACCCCTTATAGATAGATAGAGAGAGGGAGAGGATGAACCTGAACAGGGAAACTTGAACCAGAGTCGCAGGCCACCACATGTACGGGGAGTCAACTAAAAACTTCCGGAAAAGACCTGCCCATCCGAATCCAAGAAGCTATACATCATCCAACCAAGAAAAAAAAAACCATCAGATAACAACAGGTATCATGAATTTGAAGCAGTTACCTATATCACATTTGTATTCTGTTGAACTCTTCTCTGGTTCTTGTTTTTGTCTAGATTTAGGAAATGAGCCCATTAGGAACTTACCTGAGTACTTTGGGTTAGTAGCATTGCTGCAAGTGGGTGAATTTCACTGTGGTAGAAGGCTTTGACTATAGTGATAATCCCCACTGCATAAACGGAACTCGAACCAGCATTTGCTAATATTGTAATAAGGACATGCTCTTTCATGTTAAAAGGCCCCGGATTCAACGAAAAAGACCATCTTGTTCCTAGAACTCTTATTGGTTTTCTGGGGATACTTGCTTCCATCATTCTTCCCACTGGAAGAACAACAATTTGCGCTAAAACCGACGACACTGTTAGTGCATTCTGTCGATAACCAAAGAACTGGTTCAAAAAAGCAAGAACACCGCAAGAAATGATCCCTAAAAACCACGTGCGGAAGGTCAAGCAAGGGAGTGTTGGATCATCGGTTGTTGGGACGGTGAGTCGAACTTGCTCAATTGGACAATCATTTTCCTCTTCTGTCATAAGAACATCAGAAACACAAAGTTCAATGAAGTTATATGAGTTGCTAAATTCATTGAAAGATATGGAGGAGGTGGTAGAGAGTTTACCTGCTTCTGGACCGAGTTTTTGGGGATCACTTCCTGAAAAATCCATGATAAGCTACACAAACTTAATTCATGAAGTGTATGAAGTTTTTATAGAAGTGGTAGATTTCGTGTTGTGGAGTATTTCTCTTGGTTTCACCTCCCACTCCTGTGTTAACCTTGGCCGTTGTTTCGTTTTATGTATCTTTTTTTCCCTTTGACTTGTGAACACGGGTTTATATGATGTCAAAAATGTCCTTTTAAGGGTTCTAATAGACTGCTTTATAGGAATTTAGTTTATAACGAGCGTCCTAATATGTAAGAGTGTCGCAATAAGTTTATATGACCTTTTTAAGCGCCTTAACAATTTTAACACTTTTGAAATAAACTAAAGTACTAGTTTTTTTATATATATAAAAGAGTCAAGAAAAGAGGTGTTCTTAGGACACTAAAAATCCAATAAGATGCTTTATTTTAAAAATGTCCCGTAAAACTTGTAAAAACACACAAAAACGTACAACTGTTTGGTTTTATAAACTTAAGTTGTAAAAAATCTATTATAAATCTGATATTTTTATAATGCCAAGTCTTTCGGTTACAGGCTTACAGCGACTTGTGAAATAAAGTTGATTAATATATATATATATATATATATATATATATATATATATATATATATATATATATATATATATAGGGTTGGGTTCACGTGAGACCAGTCTGTTTTCGTGAGACCGGTGAGACCAAAAATAACACTAACAACAAAAACACTGTGAAGGTTTACCTTTACAATACCGTTATTTTTGTGGTCTCACGAGTCTCATATAAATAGTCTGGTCTCACATGATCTCAAGTCTCTCTCTCTCTCTCTATATATATATATATATAGTGTTTGATTCATATATGAACCTTTGTGAATCACAAAGATTCATATATGAACCAGTTGAACTAATTAACAGATTCATATATGAATCTTTGTGATTCATACAGATTCATATATGAACTAATCCCGTGTATTTTACGAAATTATCCCTCCACCTTCTATAGACCACACAAGAAATTATCCGGTGCTTCGCGGTTAAAGCCGCAAATGTTGACCAGATGAATGGCTAAGATTACTTCTCTATTTCTCACTAGAAGCGTACTCGCGCAATGCAGCGAGATATATCACGATTTTAATATTTCATTTTATTTTTTTGTCGATTTACAGTACGATTTTGGATGATTTTGAGAAAGTGATACATTAATTAATTAATTAATAGTGATACATGGAAAAGTCTGCATAAAAGGAAGGTCCTACACATACCAAATTAGTGGATGTTAGAAACCTGCAGTAGTAATATGTATCTTGTGCTTTGATACTTGTAAATTAAGAGATTCTTAAAATCTTGCATAAAATAATGATACCTTATGCATAATAATTTGCATTTAAGAGTTTTTTATCTGTGCTTTATAATATATAGAAGTGTACTCGCGTAATGCAGCAAGATACATCACGATTTTAATGTTTCATTTTATTTTCTGTTTTTTGTCGATTTACATTACGATTTTGGATGATTGTGAGAGAGTGATAATGATTTTTTATATAAATTTATTTAATTTAGACTTAATAATATAATTTTTTTTATAAAATATTCTGCAAGATTTTTTAATTATATTTTAGATTTTTTATATCTAAAATATGCTGAGAGTTATTTTAGGGAAGTTAAAGTGAGAAATGATTTTAGGAGAGTTAAAATAGTTAGAGATAATGATTGAAAATTAATGAATAACATTAAATGTAGTACATACAACTTTTATGGTTGTTTTTTAAGTAATTAACATTAAATAGCGGTACATTAAGCTTTAAGACTTGTTTTTAAGAGTTTTTTTATGTCATCTTTATAATATAGTATAGATATATTTACCATTTCTCAAATGAACCTCTCCGTATATATATATATATATATATATATATATATATATATATATATATATATATATATATATATATATATATATATATATATATAGGGTCCCCTTCATTTGCTAATCAAACTATTGGTGTTAACCGTGCTAACCAATTTTCGACCAATCAGAAGCTTTCTAGAGTTTATGTAATTTGATTAATGCTATTAAAACGTCAAGGGTATTATGGGAATTTTCTAATTTTCGGCCATTTAATCTCATTCCATATTTTGAGGACATTTAATCTCATTCCATATTTTGAGGAGTTTGTTATGGTAATTATCTATTTTTTAAATGTAATATTTTTAAATTAAAATTTGATGTCTATCAAGTTAATATGGAAGTTATCTTCTACCTAATTTTAAGCATCCAATAACTTTCAAACTGCATGAACATATGTTCATATGCACAACTCCTAATGATAACTTCTTACCATATTCCCATATGCACAATTACCAAACAATGTTCTTAATCCACAACCATTTACATCGAACTGTGAATATATGAATATACTATTTCATATGCATTTACATCGAAATGCATATGTACACACCCTTTCACACATATCTAATTTATTTCCATATTTCAAGAAGTTTTATATATGGTAGTTATTTTAACTTTAAATATAGTAATTTAAAATTAAACTTTGATTTCCATCTTCTTGTTACGGAAGTTATGTATTTCCTTATTTTTAGCATATTTCAATTTTTGTAACTGCACAACCTTTTACCCAAATGTGCACATATGCATATACCATTGTCCATAATTAGTGTGCATATATGCATGTCTATCCCACCCAATGAAGAATAGATTAGCTGATATGCACATATGCACATATACAACATCTACATAGTCACAATACGCAATGTGCACATGTGTATATTATATACCAGTGTGCACATATGCATATACTCAACCGTTCTGACTAATGTCGACCACCTTCACTCCAACCGTTCTTCAGCCAATCCCTTCTCCTTCCTCGCTTTCCATTAATTAATCCATCAGATTTCATATGATCTACTACACTTTTAACAGATTTTTAGTTAAAAATCAGTACTAAAAATCTATTGAAAGCTCGAACCTGGTGTGGAAATGGAAAGATCCAACATTCTCTCCCCCATTCCAACAACTTCGAAATTATGAACAATTCATAAATGGATTAATGTTGTTGTTGATCATAGGAGGAGCCTGCTGTAGATGATCATGTGGTGCTTCTGAAGAATGTTCATAATCATCTCTTTCCATGCTCCAAGAGAGAGAGAGAGAGAGAGAGAGAGAGAGAGAGAGAGAGAGAGAGAGTTTTGTATGGAATTTTGATGGCAAATGAAAGAGTTTGGTGTGAAAATGGAAACATCAGGCCAAACATTCTCTCCTCCATTCCAACAGCTTCGAAAATATGAACAATTCCCCATGTTCCATTCTCTCCTCCATCACACCATCTACAGCAACTCCTCCTATGAACAATTACCCAAGTTTAAAAATCCCTTTTGATCACTGTTACTATCATTCAATATCAAAAAATTGCTTCAAAATTCATCTGCAACAGGATTTCGTATCAACACATCATCGTCATTAGATTTACTCACCAGATTCGAACTCAAACCATCCATTAACAAATTTCCAAATGCTCCCGTAAGACTCGAACTCGATTTAGATAGTGGAGAGGAGTAGAGGCGATTTTGAGGGATCAAATCCCTAATTATTGGGGTTTTTAATTTGGTAGGTGTATATTCCCCAAATTAAAAGGAATTGTATTTTGACCGAAATACCCCTGTGCATACATGCATTATATTTTTTACAACCGTTTTTAATATTTTAATTTAATAAAATATCAATTAATTGTGGATCATTGATCTCATCAATCTACGGTTGAGATTGGTTAGCACGGTTAGTACCAATGTCATGGTTAGCAAATGAATGAGCCTCTCTATATATATATATATAGTGGAAGGATATTTTGCAACCCACATCTTAACCGTCGGATTCATGATCGGTGGTTATTTTATTTCTATTTTTCTGTTTTTTTTAATTAAAAATATTGGGCCTCATATCTATTGTAACCGTCGATCATGAATCCGACGGTTAAGATGTGGGTTGCAAGGGTTGCAACCTTTTTAAGAGTTGCAAATTAAACAACCCTATATATATATATATATAGAGAGAGAGAGAGAGAGAGAGAGAAAGTACAGGCATATAGGAGACCACATATAAAACAAGAGGCAGGAAGAAGTGGGAGAGAAAATAAGTAACAAGTGGTATTCATTGATTACCTTTCTTTGTCCGCAGGTAACTGTCTGTGTGGAATTCTATTACGTTTCTTAATTATGTCAAGTAGAGGCACCGTTACTTATCTGATGTATGTTTTTTGTTCCTTTTCTGTACATATATTTTATTAAAAACAGAAAAAGCATAAAAAAATCTGGATAAAAATTTGTTGTCCCAAAATCACACGTCTCATCTTTGTCCAACCAATAAAATTAAGATGCATCGGATTTTTATATATTTTAGATTTATTTTATTGCAGAAAAAATTATTGCACGTTATAAAACATAAAGCGTAGAGCCGTAGAAATGTTGGGTTACATGATCTATACAAGCAACAGAAGCTTAACCGTAACCTAACCGATCGAGGATTTATACCAAACTTGGTAGACCCGGTGATAAAAATTGCCTATTGATGATAAAGATTGAATCCAAAAGTTGCAAACTTTATGCTTCAAACTAATGTATATCCAGTATTTTGGTGAACGACGAGAAATTTCTTGGCAAGGGTCGGGAACAATAAGTATTGGTTAAAAAAGTTATAGGGTAAAAATCTTTTTTCTTTTATTATTTGAGTTGAGCCCCTTAACCTGGATCTGCCCCTACTTCCAGCCTCCAATCGTATCTATATGAATAATATGGTGGGAATGTCTCAGGGGCTGTTTGGTTGGTTTTCTACTAAGTACATGTTTGGATGACCATAAGCTAACTTATTGAAAAACTACTCAAAGTAGCGTTTTGAAAAACTAGCTTATCAGCTACCAGCTAGCTTATAAGCTAGTTTGCCAAACAATGCCCAAGTCATGTATAGATAAAACTGTCTGTATAGATTGGAATGGTTTTTATTTAGGAGGGTTTTTCATAGAAAGATTAAGGAACATATATAATCGATCGAATAAGTTGGGAGCCTTAATAAGCTCATTAAGCTGCTAACAAGAAACTTTTGACCCTTACCAATTACGATTTGAGCCACAAAAGGGAGGAGAGAGAGAGAGAGAGTGAGAGAGGCCTTTTTCTTAGAAAATTCAATAAATCATTTTCAACACCTTTCCTTCATGTTCATAGGTAAAGGCCAAAAGGGAAGGCTAAGAGTATCTTCAACAAAAGTTTTTAAAATGGAGAGAAGGAAGATATTGGATAAATTATTGCTCCAACAAGTTCTTCCAAACTTTTTCCTAAATGGAGAAAGTATGAAAGCGATTATGAAATTCTCCAACGAGAACTCTCCAAAAATAATTACCTGACAAAAAGATTTTGTTATTGTGTTCCCACCAATAAAAACCTTGAAATTAAATGTTTGGAAAAGAGAAATAATATTTTCTTAAATCTATGAAATATTTTAATAATACAATCAATGTTGTAATCTCTAAAATGAAGAAGCTGTTGGTGTTGAATATAATTTTTTAAAAATTTTAAGTTTTAATTCTTTATTTTAGAGTAATTTTGAAAGATATGTGGAATATGCTATAACAACGTACTCTAGACATTACAACCACTCAAGTTTCAGCATTGGGTCCACAACCAACGTTTGTCAAGTGTTGTGGTGAATTGGCAATTTTTACAATGCACCTTGTTGCACTGATCTATCTATACTATATTATAAAGCATGAATAAAAAGCTCTTAAATACAAATTATTAGGTATAAGCTACCATTATTTTATATAAAATTTTAAAAATCTCTTAGTTTACAAGTATCAAAATTCAAAGCACAAGATACATATTATTACTGCAGGTTTCTAATACCCACCAATTTGGTATGTGCAAAACTTTTCTTTTATGCGACCCTTTTCATCTATCACTATTAATTAATATATTATATTACTATAATTTTGTTTTAATTATATTATTAAATATGTAATTGGTTATTTTTACTAGATGTCATTAAAATATATAAGATAATCATTGAATTCTAACAAAATACTTAATTTTTTTATATAAAAAACATTATATTATTAAGCCTAAATTAAACAAATTTATAAAAAAAAACATTATCACTTTCTCAAAACCATCCAAAATCGTACTGTAAATCGACAAAAAAACAAAAAATAAAATGAAACATTAAAATCGTGATGTATCTCGTTGTATTGCGCGAGTACGCTTCTGGTGTAAATTAATATGCATTAGTACATCTTTCAGGTTTATCTTCCATAACGAGAAGCTATTGTGCATTTCTATTAATCGTAGCTAATACTTCATCGACATCATAAGCAGTGTGCACCAAGTAAACAATCCAATACGAAAAAACCATGTTCTAATATTAATTGTTGTTAAACCGATCAGCTTACAGAAACATAATGTTGAAATTCTAATTCAAAAGTCTAACAAAAAGTCAACCCATGATCATCCCCGATACATATGTCAAATATTGGTTTCAATATGGAAATGGTTTGACGAGGCTATTTAAAATATTCACTAAGCAAATCCCTACATCAAACAAGCCTAGCAATCATCACAAGTAAATAAAGCACTAAAAGGATAGAGACACCAAAAATTTTATGTCGAAATCCAAAGGAAAACCATGGGTGAAAGGCATTGATACTACAAGAAAAATGAGTTTCAGCGACGCACCTTTAATGACAAGATGTTTCATCCATAAGCTATAGCGACGACATCTTGTCTCTATAAACCGTTTCTAACGATAAATGGATTTTTAGCGACAACAAAATCGTTGCTAAAACCCCTGTTTCTTGTGGAACTTATCCACTATCGATATACTGCTTACAACGATGCATGAAGATTACTGTTTCAATGGTGAAGCAATTTCTACACACTACATTCGGTTCGTCTATGGAGGAAAGCTAAGTTTGTCAAGAAGATAATTAACCAACATAAATATCTTCATATGAAAATAAACTGATCAGTCAAACATATGGGAGCAATGGTCACAATACCAAGTCTCCTGTGTTAGTGATACGCCTAAAAGTTAATCATTAGATGATTGTAAACATTGAGTTGTAATTAATAAATGACATTGCCCAATTTCAATATTTGTAGGGGGTTGCTACTCTACCCCCTCCTCACTCACAAACCACTAATTCGTACCCCCTACCTCACTCACATACCCCCTTATAGGAGGGAGTATAAATAGAATTCACCTATTTATATTATGATTTTGTGTTCCATATAAAGATAACAATAACTTTGATTAATGTATTCTAAATGTCCATAGTCACATATTACTTTGAGCCTAAAGTTGAAATAATATGATCATAACAACTGATATATGTACGGATTCATACGAAGACATTTAAACCAACATATAGATACAATATGAGGATCTTTTGTACCGTACATGACTCGCTATGAGTATTATCTGTGTTTCTCAGTTGCTATAATATGATTAAATCCTTTGAATTGATAATATGAAGTCTTTTATGGTTAAGTCATAGACTTCGATGCTAGCTCTAATTGAGGGTGTGTGATAATGCCATTTATCATAGATATCATTTATCACCCTTGCATGATACGTGTAATGCCTTTAGTCGCTAATGAAATGTAATTGAAGAAATACATACATGCTTAGATAAAAATAATATATGATATGAAGATATTGTTTGTAGGATAAGTGTGTCATCGTCTAAAGGATATGACGATAGAGATAAGTATATTAGAGTTAGATTAGAACTGAAATATTTTATAGCTATCTATTTGTATCTCATCCCTATTTAAAGGGCTATTGATTAATGAGAATTACAGATTTATTCTCTCCATATATTATTATTCTGTTTGGATTTTCCTTTAACACGTTATCAGCACGTACGCTCCTTAGAACAAAGTGATCGTGAAATTAAGCTACACTTCAATATTTGAGGTAACTTTTATATGTTTTAGCTATAGAACATCACCATATTATGTTTTATGTTATGAACAAATATGACGAGTTCATAGAATCATGTTTTTTTTATTATATGTTTAAATTGTAAACATCATCCGGCTATGTTTTATGTTATAAACGCAAAATATGATTTGTCAAATCACATGAAATTTTAATTCACGTGTTGTTTTTTTGTTTTATAGAATACTAGAAGCATACTCGCGTAATGCAGCAAGATACATCACGATTTTAATGTTTCATTTTTTTTTGTCGTTTAACAGTACGATTTTGGATGTTTTTGAAAAAGTGATAATATTATTTTTTATAAATTTGTTTAATTTAGACTTAATAATATAATGTTTTTTATATAAAAAATATATTTTGTTAGAATTCAATTATTATTTTATATATTTTAATGACATCTAAAAAAATAACCAATTACATATTTAATAATATAATTAAAAAAATTTATAGTAATATAATATATTAATTAATAGTGATACATGGAAATGTCTGCATAAAATGAATGTTCTGCACATACCAAATTGGTGGGTGTTAGAAGCCTGCAGTAGTAATATGTATCTTGTGCTTTGATACTTGTAAATTAAGAGATTTTTAAAATCTTGTATAAAATGATGGTACCTTATGCCTAATAATTTGTATTTCAGAGTTTTTTATCCGTGCTTTATAATATAGTATAGATTATTATAAAAATAATTTGTTAATACTTTTATGACGATAATCAAATATGATGATAAATATATACATGACTATAAATACGTGAATATAATTTTTTTTTAGTTTTTCAATAGATGATAATAAATATTTTTATTCTTTTTTTATCCATGTTGTTGAGTCTTTAATAGAAAACTCTTTTATTTTACTAATTAATCGATTTAAAAAAATCGGATGAATATTTATGTACTTTTGTAATTATTTTAGTTCTTTTAGCAAGAAAAAAATTGACACATGTCTCTAAACCTAATTACAAAATTATTTTTAAATTATATTTTTATTAATTATGATATAGGCTTTGATAATAATGGACTTACTATTATTTAGTCTTGGTTAATATATGTTTAATTAAACCAACAAATTACATGTAATTTATATTGGTTATTATTGATTTAAGACCATCTTAGGGTTATGCAACTTTAAAATTGTTGTAAAGAATTAGTTAAAATAAAAAACTGTATTCTAGAACCAATTTTTTTTAGGACCGACATAAATGTAGCTCATCATATTTATTGATTGGATTCTTTTTATTTGAAAAATATTTGTCATATTATTATATTAGGTTGTTATATTACTTTAATTTTGATTCAACATGTTATTATTTCATTTGGTATGATAACTTTTAGATATGATAATATTTATCGTTTTGAAATATTATTATTTACTTATTAATGTTTATCAAATAAGATTACAATATTCATATATTTAGATGGTTATCCAATTAGTTTACAATACCATTTATCTATTTATTTATTTATTTATAATAATAATATTCAAATGTTTATCCTAATTAATAATTGTTATATTTCAAATGCTTATCTTGGTTATGAGTTCCTACTCATTAACCTCAATCTTATAAATTATCTTTGGAATTTACAATTCCAAACCCCTGTTATTTTGCCAAAAGATCCAAAAATAGCATGAAAATATTAAATTCAAACATTTATCTTGATTGTGAGTTCCTACTCATAATTTTAAATTATATAATTAATTTTTGGAAGTTACACTTCTAACCCCATAGGGGTGTGCAAAACCCGAAAAATCCGAACCCGAACCCGAACCAAAAATAAGGTGTTTTTGCAAAACCTGAATACCCCTAAATCCAAATGTCCGAAACCTGACTTTTTTGGGGATATTTGGATTCGGGTTGGGTTTGATCTTTGGCCACCCACCCCGCCCGAAAACCCGAAATAATATACATACATATTTATATGTTATATAAATATATTTAATTGTCTAATTATCTTTTGAAAATCATAAATTCTAGTCGGTCGAAATGTTTCTAATTTATATATTTACTTTCGATTTCATCAATCTCTCAACCGATTGAATTCATTCTCAAAATCGATTGAATTAATATATATTTTTTGCGTTATAATAACCCCGAACCTGACCGACATCAACCCGAAACCCGACCAACCCGAACCCGAAGCAATTCGAAATCCGAAACCTAAAATTTGGGTCTTGATTTTCATAACCGAAATTCGATCGGGTTTTCGGTTTTCCTACCCGAACCCGCCCGACCCGCCCGA
Organism: Arctium lappa; assembly: GCA_023525745.1. Classification (NCBI taxonomy): domain Eukaryota; kingdom Viridiplantae; phylum Streptophyta; class Magnoliopsida; order Asterales; family Asteraceae; genus Arctium; species Arctium lappa. Next base: position 40,548,527 of record CM042052.1, read on the forward strand.
TGCACACCCCTATAACCCCATATATTTTGGTCTTTACCAAAAGCTCCAAAAATACTATTAAGGTATTAAACTATTAAAATTGACTCCATATGTCAAACTTATAGTCAATTTGGTCTCATGTCAAATGATCTATAACTAATAATGTTATATTTAAATGAAATAAATCACAAGATACCGACTGGATTTTGTCAAACGGGTGTAAACAACCCTAAGGTTTCTAGGGACTTAAGAAATCCATGTGATTCCCCTACTACCTGGAAATCCAATAGATTGAGTGATTTCTTTTTCGCAAATTGAAATATTGATGAAGTATTATCAATAAAAATAAAGCATACAAAAATCCAATATGATTATGATAATGAAATTTCATACATAAAATAATAATTATAACCACAATCCACTGTCTTATCAAACAACAAATCATATATTATCTCTTATATATGTAAATGGTTGAAAGAACTCGTCCTAAAATCAACGTCGTAAACTCAAAAGAATCTGAGTACCATAAATGAGTATATAAATCTCCTTTTGAAAGGTACAAGAAAATACCTAAAGTCCATCAACTCCCTACTGACCCTAAAACCAACCTCTTGAAAAGGTACAAGTAAATACCCTCATATTTTGAGACGATATATAAATCCTAACTTTCATAGGAATACCTTTACTATAAACCTCCAAAGAACTGTGTGATGTCCCGGAAAGGGAGAATCGGGAGTATTCATGAAATATGTACTTCTCGAACTAATCGTATAGTGGAATGAAACCAGTTACTCGATTATAAAAAGGTAACTGATTTCAACAAAGAAATGTTATATCCAAAATGTGTCTCAATCTCTGTGGTAAGGAACTCGCAGAAGATGACATGATTCTTAACATTATTTCCACCTTTCATATATAAGTAAATATTAATATAAGTTGGAATGTAACCTTTAGAAAAACTCATCAACCGACTGCAAGTGGTTGAGAGAAATAACAAGGTTCTTTCGAATAACACCACATATGTCGGGACAAAGAAAATTCCCGATATCAATAATGAAAGCGCTAGAGGTGGAAACGACTTCAAAGGATTGTGAGTTAAAAACAATTTCACACGTGTGACATTTATGCACCATGTGGACGAAACCTTAGAAAAGGTCAGAGTCTTGGTAAGAGTCAGGAAGCATTTTTCAACACCTGGAGTAGGGATACAACTACTACCCCAGGTGATAATGGACAATCAAATAAGAAATGCAGTAAAAAGTGATTCTATAAAAAAAGGGAACAAGTTGAAAATGAACTATAACATATTAATTTAATATTTAATATTGATTAAGCATATGTTTATTTGAAATTAATTTTAAGTATCAAAATTAATTTCTTTGCTAAAGTAAAATCGAATATGTAACCATTATAGATGTAAAGAAATACATCTAAATAAATAACAAAACTATCAATATTCTCCGTTCCATGTAGGAATGTATCGAGGAGAACTTGAGTTTTTGTAGAATATTCCACACAATCTAAAATGATAGACAAATACTTATTTTATAATACATCCAACCAAATTACTTAGACGATAAACTGTCATTTTCTTGTTGATACAAGATTAATAAAGAACCTTGTAAAGATATTCGTATAAAATGGAAATGAGCATATATACATAAATTCCAATGAATATGAAAGGAAACATATATCATGGAAACTAATGTGTCAAACTAGTAGATTATTGGATCATCGAAACATTTTTTGTCACCAATAAAGAACTTTGGGCAAATGTCACATATATGTTTCGACAAGACCATGTAGGACACCATGGTTATGAGATAGTGATCCGTGTATTGTCAATACACAGACATGTTCTCTTTCGAGTGAAAGGCAAAATGAGGCAAATTGCAACTGTTGACTTCTGCAACATAGGAAACAACATGGCCATCATAATATGCCCTCTCGAATACCTAAAACTTTTATATATACCTTAATCCTTAGCCAAGACATGAGATCATCCTAAAGCTAAGGACATAATACAAAAATATTCCATTGTTACAACGAATACAAGGTGATATTTATGGACATAAACATCCAGAATGCGGGTCATTAAAGTACTTTATGGTTCTGGTTTCGACACGATGAACGCATGTCGTATTATTGTCCACATGAAATACTGCACTCCTAACACTAGCTATACGTTTAAGGACTCACCACCCTGATTATTTCATCAAGTCTACATGACTTGGAATGCTGAAGAATTTACATCATAAGGATTCGATGTTAATTGCATATGTATTAGGATCAATGTAGAGTTTCCTATACCCCATGTGTATATATAAAATGGTCTCATAGAAGTTGTTATCAAAAGAATATGATGACATCTAGGGTATTTGTAATGCGCACCAATTTACCCACATCTACCTGGGGTTATGCAATTATTATATGCAATTTTTCTTTTCATTTTTAGACCCACTACTAGCTAACTAGTCTCATGCGTACTAGTTGGTAACTAGATATAAGCCTGATATTTTACATTTATGCATGTTTAGTTTTGCAGTATATGTGCCAATTGATCCCCCACAGCGCATCAAAATGGATCCTTAAAAACGATTTGGTATATGTTGGGTATGAATCCCCAATAATTATCCGCTAATTAGAATATTTGACTAGTGATCCCTTTACCGCTAGAGTTGCGGGTTGTCACTTTCATGAGACAGTCTTCCCGTCGTGAGGGGGAGATAGGAAAAAGGATATTCCATGGGAACGACAGGAAGTGTCATTGAATATCCCCAATCTGTCTCATTTTGATCCCCAAAACTTCACAACGTAATGTTGAAGTCAAACGAATCAGACTCGATACCTGATATTTTTAATGTTATTCCAAAAGTGACAAGATCACATATACGAGATGCAAATATACTCGCAAGGTTAAAAAGTCCCCAACAGGGGCACAACGCCATTGGAAAGTGCGTTGCAATCACACATAGTGGAGGTGTGGTTGAGGTCTAGCTACCAAATGGAAGTGGTGGAAGCTAATTGGTTCGATGGATACTATTCTAAAGGAAGAGAATAGTTAGGCACATCCATTTATCATCAATACACAAAACTCTCATGAGATTGTCTCTAATTATAATTATGTCCATGAATCATCACTGGAGGACGCTCCGAAGTTAATATTGATTCTAGAGATGAATATTAATCTCAAATGAACTATGAGAGTACATATGAGTCGATGGACAAATCATATATAATCATTGATGATTTATTCGCATATACGAGGGCTCATAAGATGATCGAGCACGACGACATCGAACCAGGCTCAGTTGAATAATATCAACAAAGAGCATATTGACCTAAATGTAAAGAAACAATTCAGAAAGAATTATATTCTTTGACAAATGATCGGGTATTTGGTATGGTAGTGCTAACCTACCAAGTGTAAAGCCCGTAGGACATAACTCACTCTTTGTCAGAAAGCGTAACGAGAATAATGAAGTCCTAATATGTAAGGCTCTCCTTTGGCGCAAGGTTTCTCACAACGCCCTGGATTGACCACGAGGAGACTTACCCTCTCATGATGGATGTTATGACATCCGAATAATTTGTTAGCCTAGTAGTTTCCGAAGGACTGGAAATGCAACTCATGAATGTGGTTACCACATATCTCTACGAGGATCTAGATTTAGAGATATATAAAAGTACTTGATGATATTACATTACCAAAATCAAGTAACTCTAAACCACAAAATGCGTTTGCAATAAAATTGAAACACCCACTTTATAGATTAAAACAATATAAGCGGATGTGGTATACCCGCCTAATGGAATACTTGATTGGGAAAGGATATATAAGAACGATGAACTGTTCCCTTGCGTATTTATTATGAAAAACAAGTTCCAGATTTTCAAAGTAGCTCTATATGTCAATGTTATGAACATAATAGGCACTCTTGATGAAATAAGAGAAACCACAAGCTACTTGAAATCTGATTTTGAGAGGAAAGATTTTGAGAAAACTTGGTTTTGTCTAGATATTTGAGCTAGGACACCGAGTTTGTGAAATATTAATTCACCGATTGCATATGTCCAGAAAATAATCAGGCAGTTTAATATGGACAAAGCGCATCTGGTTAGCACTCCCATGATCGGTCGAAGTGTCGGATATAAGGAAAGATCCATTTCGTCTAAAGGATGATGGCAAAAAATGTTGGGAGCTGAAATTCCCTATCTAAGTACAATATGCACATTATCATACTTAGCATATTACACTTGACCATATATTATATTTCTCAGTGAACTTGTTAGCTAGATTTAGCACAACCCCAACGCAAAGTCATTGGAATGATATCAAATTAATCTTTTGGAACCATTGATATGGGCTTATACTTTCCCTATAGAAAGAAAAATGGGATTGATAATGGAACTTCAATACCTACTTAGAATGTAAGCAGCAAAAGTACTAGCTCTTATAGGAAAAACACCAAACAAATGTCTTGGTATGTGTTTGTTGATATTAGGTATATGTTTGACTCATAGAAAGGTTGTTCTCAAACTGGATAAGGAATTACCACAAAGAACACCCAGATTGCTTAAAAGTAAGCTAAACAAACCCTTATAACTACCTCCATGAACTATTCCAAGAATATTACTCTCCATGAGATAATTAAAGAATGTATATGATTAAGAACTATCATTACATATATTAGAGGAACTAGTAATTTTGGGTTCAACCAGTATCCTACTTGCATATATGGAAATAATGCATCATGTATCAAAGAAATGAACATAAGATACATCAAGGGTGATAACACAAAGCATATTCTGCTTAAGTTTCTATACAATCAACAATAAAAGACTCTCCTTTAGATTCAAGTGAATCAAGTAAGGTGTCAAAAGAATGTGACATATTTTACCAAGTCATTACCTAAAACCATATATTGGGAAACATGTAGAAAGTAAATGCAAATGTTTTCCAAACTCCCTTGATTAATGCACGAATCAGGGAGAGTCTACTATATTTATGATATTGGTATGTTGTGCTCTTTCCTTCAACCAAGGTTTTATTTTTCCCATAGGGTTTTTTTCCTTGGTGTAAGGTTTTAGTGAGGCAACGGTTTATATAGCATCATGTTTTTCTAACTCATGATTAATGTACGAAATTAAGAGAAAACTAGACTGAAGGATAAGTCTATGTATTGCAAAGAAGTTGGCGCGTTGTACTCTTTCCTTCGTCAGACTTTTATTTTTTTCCATTGGGTTTTTATTTTAGCGTAAGGTTTTAACGAGGCAACAATTGTGCACCGTCACTCCTTTAACTCGACACAAGGGGGAGTGTTGTAGGATAAGCGTGTCATCGTCTAAAGGATATGACAATAGAGATAAATATATCAGAGTTAGATTAAAACTGAAATATCTAATAGATATCTACTTGTATCTCATCCCTATTTAAAGGACTTTTGATTAATGAGAATTACATATTCATTCTCTCCATATATTATTATTCTGTTTGGATTTTTCTTTAACAGATATAGTATTTATTCATTTCATTCGAATATCAAGAAAATAAAAATTGGACTTAATGAGAATGACATAAATCATGTCTAGTGTTCAAGGCCGATGGGCCATCCCTGGCGGAGGGCGGATCGGGCGTACGCCCAGGGCCCATGAGAAATAGGGGCCCAATTTTTTTTTACTATATAGTAGTAGTAAAAAAAACTAGTAAACAAAAGAGACAATTTTTTTAGTATCTAAGAGTACCCAAGATTTTCACATTATATTAAGGGTCAAAACATGCATTAACTAATTACATTGGAAAAGAAAATATGTGAAAAGTTAATCACTCGTTCAATTTACGATATTGATTATAGTTTCTTTAAGGGTTTTTTTTTATCTAGTACCACAGTTTAAAATTACTTACCTAGAAAGATTGATATATTATCCATCATTCATCTCCCACCGACTCTTTTGATTATTCAATCGGTATGAATTCTATATTTCTATAAAAATATGGTAAATTTCTTGATATTAATTAGCAGAACTCCTACTTTTTGTAAAATATTACCAACATATGAGACGGTCCAACTTATATCTATACCTTTGTTTTTTCAAACATTATTAACTCTTTATTACCTAATAATCTAATACTAAGTGCATGAATCTTAAGTACTCTTCTATCTCAAAAACAATAATAATATCTCAAACTATAACTAACATAGGCTTTTAATTCAAAGATTGATGATTCCAAAAAGGATTGTTTTAACCTTAAGAGGGCGTTTGGTTCACAGAATGAAATTTGATGGAGTTGGAATGGAATTTGACCATGCGTTTGGTTGGTGGAAAATCAATTCATTCACTTAAGCCAAGGAATGATGAATTCCTTAAATTGTAGAATTCAATGGAATTTGATGGATTCCATCGCTTTCATTCTATGAACCAAACATGGGCGTGGAATTTGGTCAATGGAATTAGTCATTCCAATTCCTTCAAATTTCTTCCAATTCCATGAACCAAACAGCCCCTAAAAGTTTAAAACAGTGATAGAAAAACATTAACCTGCGATGAGATGGGAACCCAACTGATTTATATTGATTTACCTAGAGCGGTACTCCGAATAGTCACACCCCAAATGATGTCAATCTGTATATTAAATATATATCATAAGGATGTTTTTGACGTTGGAATAGATTAACGTTGTTATGTAAAAATGATATGGTAGATCATATTAATTTAGAAATAATTATTGATTGATTTTGTGTCTAGTAATACTCGGGAAAAAGGTTTTATATAAATTATTCGTATTTCTTGAATTCAATGTTATTTCTTATGATACAAAACGATATATTAAATAAATTTTTTTTGTACTTATCAAGAGTCATGTTTTACATTTCGTTCGGGACCCATAAAATGTCAGGATCGGGCATGCTAGTGTTGAATTTTAGAGGTGGGGAGGGGGCGCTATTCAAAGTATTCACTAAGCAAAATCCCTACATCAAAATAATAAGCCTAGCAATCATCACAAGAAAATAAAGCACTAAAAGGATAGAAACACTGAAATGTAAAGGGAAAACCATTGGTAAAGGACATGGAGAACTTATTCACTATCGATATAGTGCTTACAATGATGAAGGTTACAGTTTCAACGGTAAAACAAATTCTATGCACTATAGTGGTCGTCTATGGAGGAAAGTTACGTTTACAAAGAAGATAATTAACCAACATAAAGTCGCTATGGATGAGAAGTCAAAACCTTGGACAACATTCATTGTTCCAGGAGGATTATATGAATGGAACGTAATGCCATTCGGGTTAAAGAATGCACCGACTATATTCCAACGAAAAATGGACAAGTGCTTCCGTGGAACAGAAAGTTTCATTGCCGTCTACATTGATGATGTTAATGTATATAGAGGCCCAGGCCCATGTTAGGGCCCAAGCCCTTTTAGCCTAGTATATATTTGTTGTATATTATAGTCTAGGTTAGATAACTCTCATAATTTTCTCTTTCATATTGTAAGCTTTCTCTCAATCAATATATCGAGGTTACAAACCTTTAGTATTTTCTTCGTGTTCTTCAACCATATTCATCTTCTAACATGGTATCAGAGCTTTAGGTTTGTTCATCGGTTTACTGTTCATCACGATCTTACTGCCATCACCGCCGCTGTTTGCCATCGCCGCCGCTGTTTGCCATCACCGCCACTGTTTGCCATCGATTGCTGCTGTTCTTGCCATTGTCACAGTCGACTCGCTCTCTCTCGTCGCCTCTTGAAACGTCTTTATCGGTCGATCGATCGATCGATCTGTTAGAAACCCTAGCCGCAACACCGGTCGAATTTCTACCGATCTTTAATCACACTCGGTCGAACAACCTTCGGTCGAATCAACCTTCGGTCGAACAACCTTCGGTCGAATCAACCTTCGGTCGAGACAACCACTCGGTCGAATCAACCTTCGGTCGAACAACCACTCGGTCGAACAACCTTCGGTCGAATCAACCTTCGGTCGAGCTGTTTCTCAGTATCTTTTCCTTATTTCATGGCTACCAATTTCAGTCACTCAAATCCCATCTCCGTTGTTTTCAACGGTAGCAACTATATTCTTTGGCATCACCATATGACAATTCTGTTAAAGTCTCATGGTCTTTACACCTATGTTACTGGCGCATCCAAAGCTCCAGTTCAAGAAACAACTGAGAATGTTGTTGACTTTGCCAAACGAATGAACGAGTGGGATATTAATAATGCTCGTATCTTGGGATTCATTAATGCCTCCACTACTCCTGAGATCAACCAACAGTTCCTTGGTTATATTACAGCCAAAAGTCTCTGGGATTTTCTCGCCAAGCGGTATACATCATCTGGTCTATCTCATCAGTATCAACTGTGGACCACTTTTCAGAGCAAACGTCAACTTCCTGATCAATCCATCAATTCTTATATCTCTGAAATGCAGTCTCTCAGAGATCATATCAGTCTTGGAGCACCTCAGATTTTTGATGAAACCGCTCAACAGTTCACCGCCTACTTCAACCAGCTGCATCTGATCACCATTTTGATGGGCTTGACTGATAAATTTGAGAATGTTCGTGCTTCACTTCTTCATAGGCAGCCTTTACCTACTCTTGAAGAAGCAATCTCAGAATTGCTAAGTGAAGAAACTCGTCTTCACATGCGGTCACCAGTGCCTGCTACTGATAGTGTTCTCTACACGTCTCATTCCAAGCCAAAAGGCAAATGGACCAATAACAATCATTCCAGATCTGTGGGCAAGACGAACACATCCGAGTGTGCCTTCTGTCATTCTCCTGCTCATCTTCTTCTTGATTGTCCTATCCGTAAGTGCCGTAAGTGTGGCATCACGCATCCGCGCCACTATGAGACTGACTGTCCGAAGAACTCAAAGCACATTAGTTCTCAGAATCGGACTCATGCTGTTGCTGGGCCTGCCATTGCTGATACTGAGGCTTCTACAGCCTCCTCACCTGACCTAATGGAACTGATGCGTCGCAATCAGGAACTTATGGAACAGATCATGTCTGGTGCTATGGATATGAACTCTCCACACTCAGCTGCATCAGGTAACGTATGGCTTTTTGATCCTGGGTGTTGCAATCATATGACACCTTGCCCTGATGGTTTCGCTTCTAAGAAATCACCTCAGCAATTTACATCAGTAAGAACTGCTGACAACACTGGTCTACCGGTATCTTTTAGTGGAAATGTTTCCACTCCTCTTATACAATTACCGGATGTTCTAAATGTTCCAAAGCTATCTCTGAGCTTAGTTTCGATTGCACAACTTCTTGAATCTAATTTGATCATTTTATTTCATTCTTCTGGTTGTGTTGTACAGGATCCAAAGACCAAGCAGATCCTTGGACTCGGCCGTAAAGTTGGACGGATGATTGAAGTGGTCTACTTGCGCTTCCTTTACCCTCTTCAAGCCTTGTTGCCTCGGTCTCTAGCACTTATTCTCTTGAGCTGTGGCATGCCCGACTGGGTCACTTATCTCTAGCCAGAATAAAGTCATTAGCTCATTTAGGGGTTTTAGGAAATTGTGTATCCACTGACAATATTTCTTGTTTATCTTGCAAACTTGGCAAACATCATGCTTTACCTTTTGAAATGAATGAATTTAATTCTACTTCTTCTTTTGACCTTATTCATTCTGATGTATGGGGACCAACACCACATCCATCCATGGGTGGTGCTCGATATTTTGTGATTTTTATTGATAACCATACCCGTTTCACATGGATATATCTTATGAAACATCGTTCGGAATTACCTCAAATCTATATTATGTTTGCTCGGATGATTCACACCTAGTTCTCAAAATCTATAAAGATTCTTCGAGCTGATAATGCTATGGAATACAAAGAGTCATCCCTTCTCTCCTTTCTTCAATCTCAGGGGACTCTCTCTCAGTACTCCTGTCCTGGCACTTCTCCTCAAAATGGTCGTGCCGAACGCAAACACCGTCACATTCTTGATACGGTTCACACTCTTCTCATCTCTGCTAAATGTCCAGAACGTTTTTGGGGTGAAGCTGCTTTTAATGCCGTTTATACTATCAATCGTCACCCTACTCCCATCCTTCATAATAAGTCTCCTTATGAGGCTCTTTATGAGGTCACTCCTGCCTATGAACTTCTAAAAGTTTGGGGTAGTGCTTGTTTTGTTCAACTGCAATCTCATGAACATACCAAACTTGAACCTCGCTCCAGACTGTGCTGCTTTCTTGGATATGGGATTGAGGACAAGGGATATCGCTGTTGGGATCCTATCTCACAGCGTCTTCGTATTTCTCGACATGTTACCTTCTGGGAACATGTTCCTTTCTCTTCTATATCGAAGTTTCGTGAGTCTCCTAATCTCACACCTCCGTTTTTCACTGATGCCTCTGTCTCATTGGACTCACTCCAATCTGACATTATATCACCTCCACCTAGTGTTCCAACTTCCTCTGAGCCAGCCTCTTCAAATTTTCCTGATCATCATCAATCATCTGCTCCATCCGTACAACCAACATCTGAGGTGCCTGCTGAGTCTTTGGCTCCTGAAACTTTTCAATCTCAGAATGTTAGACGATCAGAACGGGTAAGACAAGTTCCTTCTCATCTTCGTGATTATCATGTTTATGCTACTCTGCTGTCAAATCACGAACCTACTTCCTACAAGGAAGCCTCTTCTAACTCTGATTGGCAGAAAGCTATGGATGAGGAACTTCAGGCACTTGACAAAGCTCAGACTTGGGATTCTGTCCCTCTTCCACCAGGCAAGAAACCCATTGGCTCCAAATGGGTGTTCAAAATCAAAACCAAATCGGATGGCTCTATTGATCGATATAAAGCTCGGCTTGTGGCCAAGGGCTTCAATCAAGAGTATGGTATTGATTATGAGGAGACCTTTGCACCTGTTGCTCGAGGTACATCTGTTCGCAGTCTTCTTGCTATTGCTGCTACCAAACAATGGCCTCTTTTTCAGATGAATGTTAAGAATGCCTTTTTAAACGGTGACTTATCTGAGGAAGTCTACATGACACCTCCTCCAGGCGTTCGACTTCCACAAGGTCATGTTTGTCGTCTTCGGAAGGCTCTTTATGGCCTCAAGCAAGCTCCGCGAGCTTGGTTTGAGAAATTTAGTTCCACTGTCACCTCTTTGGGCTTCTCACCCAGTAACTATGATTCATGACTGTTTACTCGAACCACTGAAGCTGGCACAATCTTACTTCTCCTGTATGTGGATGATATGATTATTACTGGCAGTGACTCTACAGGTATAGCCAATCTGAAGTCATCTCTCAGCTCCTGTTTTGAGATGAAGGATCTTGGTTCTTTACACTATTTTCTTGGTCTTGAGGTGCTCTCTGATCCATCGGGTCTTTATCTGTGTCAAGCCAAATACACCTCAGATCTTTTGTCGAAAGCTGGGATTACTGACAACAAAACAACATCCACCCCTCTTGAACACAACCTTCATTTGGCTCCAAATGCTGGTCCACCTCTACGTGATCCTACTTTATATCGCCAGTTAGTGGGGTCACTTGTCTATCTGACAGTGACTCGACCTGATATTGCCTATGCTGTTCATACTGTTAGTCAGTTCATGTCTGCACCTTGTTCTGATCACTATGCTGCTGTCCTGCGCATTCTTCGATATTTTAAAGGGACCATGTTTCATGGTCTTCATTTTCCATCCACCTCATCGTTGACTTTGCGAGGTTTTTCTGATGCTGATTGGGACAGTGACATGACTGATCGTCGCTCCACTACTGGCTACTGTTTCTTTCTTGGCGACTCTCTCATATCCTGGCGAAGCAAGAAACAATCTCTCACAGCTCGATCCAGTACAGAAGCTGAATATCGAGCGCTAGCTGATACAGCTCAAGAACTTGTGTGGTTACGCTGGCTTCTCTCTGACATGGGGGCTCCTCAACAGTCTTCAACTCCATTGTGGTGTGACAACAATAGTGCTATTCAGATTGCTCACAATGATGTCTTCCACGAGCGAACGAAGCATATTGAAATTGACTGTCACTTTGTTCGTCAACATGTGACTCGTAAGACTATTCAGCTTCTTCCTATTTCGACTCTTGATCAACCGGCTGATATTTTCACTAAAGCTCATTTACCAGGACGGTTTCGTGATCTAGTTTCCAAACTCCATCTGGCTCATTCTTCTCCTGATTGAGTTTGAGGGGGGATGTTAATGTATATAGATGTCCAGGCCCATGTTAGGGCCCAAGCCCTTTTAGCCTAGTATATATTTGTTGTATATTATAGTCTAGGTTAGATAACTCTCATAATTTTCTCTTTCATATTGTAAGCTTTCTCTCAATTAATATATCGAGGTTACAAACCTTTAGTATTTTCTTCGTGTTCTTCAACCATATTCATCTTCTAACAGATGATATCCTTGTCTTCTCCAAAAATGAAGAAGATCATGCTCAGCATCTGAAAGCAATGATGAACATCTGTGAAGTCAATGGGTTAGTTCTATCACCAACAAAAATGAAGATTGCAGTCCCTGAGGTTGAATTCTTAGGAGCAATCATTGGCAAGAAACGAATAAAGCTACAGCCACATGTAATTCAGAAGATTGTGGATTTTGATTGTGATACCAAGTCGCGTGTGTTAGTGATGCACCCAAAAGTAAATCATTATATGATTGTAAACATTGAGTTATAACTAACCGAAGGCATTGCCCAATTTCAGTATTTATATTTTGATTTTGTGTTCTATTTAAATATAACAATAACTTTGATTAATGTATTCTAAATGTCCACAATCAAATATTACTACTAAAATATTGACTTTCACTAACGGACGTTATCGATGGATTTTCGGTCGGAAAAGTTTACGACGGATTTCCGAGGGATCACCCAAAAGTCAAAAAAAAGTCAACACCCCATTAAAATTATTTATTTCTAATGTTGAAATAATATGATAACACTAGTATACGTAGGGATTCGTACGAAAATATATATAATCAACATATAGACACAAAACGAGGATCTCGTGTACTATGAGCATTATCAGTGTTTCTCATGTGGTTATCATACATTAATATGATCGAATCCTTTGACTTGATAATATGAAATCTACTATATATGCATGATAGCGGTGTAATGCCTTTAGCCCCTAATGAAATGTGATCTATTATTTATTCATTTCTTTTCCATATATATCAAGGAAGTGTAAATAAAGGCTTGACTACTTAACGAGAATGCATCATGTCTCGTCTTAAAATCTAGACATTTAGGGAAAGTGAAATGTTCATATTTTGTGATGGTCACATAAATTAGTGATTGATCACAATTAGTTAATCCTTGTCATTTGGATAAAAATCATACGTTGATAGATATCATTCTTCGTTTATAATCATAGGGTTGGGTTCCAGTGAGAAGTTGAGTTAATGGTGAGAAACGTGAAAAGTGGTTATTGACCGTTGGAATAGAAATGGACGCACATTATGATGAGATGCACCGTGGTGCACCAGATAAATTCTCTTCTAAGCCGCAATTCATGGGAGGACTTGAGATTAAAAGAGATCAACGGTTCAGATCTACTTCTTAGTCTTCTCACCGTTATCTCAACTTCTCACACGATCATTCGCCTATAATCATAAATATTATTTATAATTATTAACACACTATATAATGTCTAAATGAGTCTTACGCAAATGACCATCTGGATAACAAGAAGGGGAAATTAAAAGGTTTAATTATTATTTAATAACTGAATTAAATTAAGATTGATTAAATGGATAAATGAGTTTAATTATATTATAATTAATTGAAGCTAATTACGAGAGCAATGGTGTTTCACATCTTTAATTGGGTGTTCTTTTGGTAGCCTATCTCTGGAACTCAAACACTTTCTTTTATAATACTTGTACAAGTTCTTTTAACCTTAGCTACATGTTCTTTTATTTTCCTTTTGTTGCTTGTATTTCTACTTTCAATGAGAGTCTACAAATTTTAGTTTTATTCTCTAACAGTGCTTGATTGATGGTACAGTCTAGATCAGTATGTCAACCCATAGCCTAAATATTATTAGTTGTTTCTTGTCCATTTTAGATTTCCAAAATACTAGAACCAATTCGTCTCTTTCGGGGCTCCAACTTGGCCTTTATCTGTTTATCAATAGGTGATTTAGGCATTCTTTTCTTAAGCACCAGCCTTATATATACACACAATCACTTGTTGCCACTTACCTAGCCTAAAAAGGTTCATTGAGAACATTGTTTTAACCGAGTACGGAGGGAGGAGATATTCATACTCGTAGAATTCCAAATGTAACACCCTGATTTTTATCTCAACTGAGGAAACGTGTTGAACTGGATGAATCAGTAAAGGAAGAACCAAGTATGGGTATGGTTATAGTGTCATGTGGTTGTGACACTTATCACAGTAGCACCGATGGTACTAAGAGTATGGTTGTCTCGACTATAGTGCCATGTGGTTGTGATATCTGTCATAATAGCACCATTGTGACTAAGATTATGGTCGTCCCGGCTATAGTGTCATGCAGTTGTGACAAATCTCACAATAATTACACCGACATTACTGAGTGTTTGGCCATCCCAACGAATGTGCCAGGAAGTTACAACAATGGCATGATAACTGGCATAATAGCATCCAATATACCGAGAAAACGGGCGAAAAGGGCTCTCGGTACCTTTTGGGCGAAAGTGCCATGCAAAAGTGACACTTTAGCCGGGCACTTTCGCATAGAAAAAGGAGCCCATGGTACACTTTGGGCGAAAGTGACATTGTCACTTTCGCATGTCACTCTCGCGGTCGGTGTGCAGTGCATAAATCCGATTTTCAGCCTCTTTCTTCATTTCGTCATATCTTTCTCATCTCAACTCCGATTTTGACGATTCTTTTTGCTATTGTTTCGTTTTTGAGAGATTTTCAAGGATAGATTGTTAGTTTTGGCAAGATCCAAGAGTATTTAGTGGTGGAGTGGAAGCAACGATCAAGAGCTCGTCATCATCACCTCTATCTTAAAAATTTTTAGGGTTTTCTAGGTTTTCACCAAAACCTAAGTGGTGAGTTCATCCTCCTAGTTTCTAAACTTTATTATGAGTTATAAATTCTCCATTTATTACTTCCTAGTGTTTATATTTCCCAAATTTCGATTTGGATGGTTTTGGGAAGTTAGGTCAAAACTAGGATTTTGGTCAAAATGAAGATTTTGATATAAGATGTGTGGGGAATGATCCTAAGTGTTGGGATATGTATATTTATGTTTGTAAAACTTGTGAATCCAGGTTTTGGAGGAATTGCTTGTGGATTCAAGTTTCTTCAAGGAGCTCCTAAGGGGGTAAAATCTAGATTTTGCCTAAATCTAGCAAGACGAGTTCAAGTTGATTTGTGAAAACTATGTACATGCCAAAAATGTCCATTTTGAAGTATTTATGTGTTTACTTGATAAATATCAAATATGGGTTTTTGTGACGAGCTTCGTTTATTTTGGGTATGTGATTCTATAAATCTTGTGAATACCCCATATGTGGGATTTTTGGGATATTTTGATAAATAAATCATGTTGATATGTTTCCTTGATGATTTAATATTTAAATGGAGGTCATTTGATATAAATATCCCTTTAGTGTATTTGATCTTATAAACCGTTTGGAAAATGCATATCATTGTGTTATGAGGTATTTTGGAAATATAAGGGTATGAGTTCATTTTGAAAATGGTTGTCTCAACCAATGATGAGTTTTGGGTTAATCATACTTTTGGTCGTTGTGTTTGCATAATCGTTGGTTAAGTGTGTTTTATTGTTTACACTGACTTTTATCGTACGATAAAGTAAATTGTGGAGCTTTTGCTCGATTTGACTAAAATGAGTCTTGGGGACATTTGTCCGATTTTAATAGCCCGTTGTGGAGTTTTGAGTATGATTTGCATTTATTTCGTATCTTTTGAGAATTACATGTTTTGGGTGCTTTGGTCATTTAATTGAAGTCATGTAAGGTTATAGACTGTAATGCAATGTGTTAGCGCACAGATCTATTAGATTCAAGATCATCCAATTTGAAGATCGCAATCTGAAGCTAATGCTGGAAAGTCGACTCTTAATATAAGTCTAATGCCGTTTGTAATAAGTGTCAAAGTTTGTTTTTAGTATTTTATATTAGTTCCTGAATATCTAGATATTAGTTTAGATATTATTAGTTTACATAATATCTTGTTTAGATATTATCTTGTTAGTTTGTTTTAGATATCAGGTATGTTGAGATATTATGATCAGAGAAGAACAATCTTACACACCACACAACCGATCAACACTATTCACTGAGAGAACACAGTGTGAGCTTCAAAGTGTAAACAATATCAACCTCTGTAATCTGCGTTTGTTATCAAAACAGGTTGGTTTATCGTTTATGTTTGTTGTTTGATTATCTGGTAAACGATCGTGTTCAATCACATAAGGACTCACAATTGGCATCAGAGCCTTGACCAGATCAAAATCAAATTTAGAACTGTGTTCTACATCGACTCTGTGTTCTTCATTTCAAAATCATTTTTGAGTTTAAGGGTGAAATTGGTGTTGAAATCAATCAGGTGGTGTTCGAAAAGTGTTTTAGAGAGTTTGGGTATAGAATAATTTCAAGTTTGTACTTCAATCGTCTCCAATTTCTGTGATTTTGGTGTCGTTAAAAACACCGGTCCACACCAGTTCATACGACACCGACCGGGCGAAATTCATCGGTCACATTTCCAATCCGGTCACACTCATAGTTCAAACACCTAAACGCAAAGAACAGGTCGGTCTCTACCCCGGTCACTCTCAAGATCGGTCGACATACTTCCGGTCGTAACCTCGGTCCACATCGCCCCGGTCGAAAACTCATACCGGTCGACATATATCGGGTCAGAACACCGGTCACAACATCAACACCGGTCATCAAAGGCTCAACTCCGGTCGTAAACGCAACACCGATCGTTACAACAACCCGGTCGAACATCTCTCCGGTCGATCAAACTTTTCTGCCATAAACGATTCACGCAAACCTCTACTTTGTGCGACCAAATGCTCGCGCAAAACTCAATACGCGTGACCCTCTACTAGCGCAAAGTTCCATTTCACGCGACCAACTACTCGTGCAAAGTCATTTTCGCGCGACCTACATCTCACGCAAAGTTTATTTTTACGCCAACCACCTCACACGCAAAGTTGACTTTTGCGCCACCTTCAAGTAGCGCAAATTAAACCTTTTGCGCCAGTTCCATACTTGGTTTTATTTTTCAGTGTTCATCTGATTTTATCTGGACTAACATTCAATACAAGTTTTTTATTTCACATCAAATCAAACAGAATGAATTCCAGCGAAGCTAATTCAATCAGTATGGATGAGAATACACTTGTACTTTACAAAGGAAAGATTTCTGCCTTGGAAGCAGAAAGAGAGAAGAAAGAGACAACACACTTGTGTTTGATGGGTCTGTGTGCCCAGATTCTAGTTCTTTAAACACAATTAATGAAACAAACACAAACAAGAATTCAATCAATTACCTGTTTGATTAACTTTCAAATTCCAAGATTACAAACTTTCTCTCTCTAGAACTCTCTCTCTCTCTACAATACTCTCTCAATCTGAATTGTATCTATTCTGATTAGCTACCCTCCATACACTAAAAACAGAAATACAAGGCTATTTATACCTATAACTAAAATACAAGGAAATAAAGCAAAATACAAATACAATACACTTTGACTTTTATTACAAAAGACTTTGACTTTAATGAAAGTTGACTTTCTCAGCTTTGACTTTCTTGAACTTTGACCTTCAGTCTTCTTGATCTTGTATCCAACATATTTCATGCTCTAACAATCTCCCCCTTTGGATTCAAGATCACTGTTGAAAAATCTAGCAATTCAGTCTTCACATTTAATCTCTGTCAGTACAATCTCCCCTTTTTCTTTGACGATATTCTTTCCAAAAGTGTATTCAAACGATTAACAATCTCCCCAAAACTTTCACAAAACACTTTTAGACTTTGGAAAGAAATTTTCTTCAGAATCAGCTCGGATTGCTATAGCAAATAATCTTCAAAGAAAATTTCCTCAAAAATCAGCACATCTTCAGAAATTCTTTGATCTTCGACAAATCTTTACTTTGAATCTTCTGACTTGGACATTTCTAAAAATCATCTCTCAAAACTTTATCATTTCTTGATACCGTCTCCTCCTTTTTGATGATTTGAGCATCTATGTCATCAAAACTTTTCTTCCAAGAAATGTCTTTGACCATTCTAATTTGTCAAATTGAGCCTCTGATTCTGTGATCCATAACCAAGTATTCATCTAGATCTTTGCAAATCCAGACAAAATAAGAACATGTAACTCCTGAATCAACAAATGAATCAGTTAGAATGCCTGTCAGTAACATGAAGTCACTGTGTGTAACGAATACACAATATAAAGGAGATTTTTGATGTTCACTCCCCCAGGGCTTCCATCCAATCATCGAAACACCACAAAGGCAATTTCTATGAATGTTATGACAAAGAAACGAATTCCTTGTGTCTTCGTGCATGTGTAGAAAGAATTAAGCACGAATGATTGCTTTTTATAAAGGCTCAACATAGTGTAAACCACTGAGACAACAGTAGATAAACACAGACTCAATGTGCATGATTGAAGTGCGATGGTGGGGCAGACTTCCTTCTTATTCAATATCCAGATTTTCCAAATGAAAACCAGATAGATTATATGATGCGTCCCCTTGAAAATGTGAAACATTTTCTTTTTGAGAAGAAAATGAGTATTTGGTGGGGTATTATTCAAGAGTTGGCATGGGCTAGTTGCCTGTTTCAATAACATTCACCAAAGAATTGTGAAACGCTAGTAATGTGGCTGCCCGACTCAGAAAGTAGTTGGTGCAGAGTTTGATATTATTTTATTCTGATCACACACCCTCTTTCTTTTAATCATTAATCTCACATCTAACCAAACTCTCTTTTCCATTTTACCTCAACACACATCCCACACTCATTTCTTTTAGACTCCTCACACTTAATCACTATTGGATTAACTTATTGGGTAGAAATCACTGGTTAACGTGATTTCATAGAAGTTCAGTTAATTGCTAGCACAAAGAACCCATGTATGATCCTAAAAGAACATATTGCTCATAATGATTTAACTTTATTAGTTAAAGCTCATATACAAATGTCAGATGTTGATATGCTCATAATATAATCATGAAGATATGAGCATTTTTAAACATTGAAGTATTTTCAAACAAGTATATTGAAAGAATAGATATGAATGCAAAAGACTTGTTTGAAAAACTGACATTGTATGAAAATGATCAGAAATGAAATGATATATCAATTAAGGCTTATAGTCAAGAATAATGGATATTGTCCATACCGAAACAAAAATATAGACATTCTTGAATGACACGCTTCGAAATGAAATGATGCTCAAATTTCTTTAAAATACAAGCGGGGTGTCTTACCATCGAAAAATTGTTTCAATTTAGAGACATGGTAAGAACATTTTGAACAAAAAGTCAAACCGGTGTGTGTGAATACTTGAAAGTATAAAGAAAAGACAATACGCAAGTATTTATCTTTGGAAACACACGATTTATTAATCATTGAAGCTCAAAATGAAAAATGAAAGCATTTAAAATCACACTTCCAATTCATGAAATCTATTTAAGAATCGGGAAGTGGTTTGAACATTTTAAGAACATGTTTTCTATGATTGAAAGTTGTACTTCTTTCAACCATATATGAGATTAAGATAAGAAATTAACCTTTCCGTGCAATCTTAGATCTCATAAAGTCAGCTGTAGTCATTAAGATATGATCTTGATAACTTCTCTCATTCTGCATAAGTTTCAAAGTCTAGTCAAAGAAAATTTATTCACAAAGTTTATTGAAAAATAAAAGACATAAAACAGTAAAACGACTAAAGTACGAGTTCTGATCTAAAATAATCAGAAATCATATCCTTTACTCCCCCTGAAAATATGCATCTGAGATATATCAGTGAAAAAGCACATGATAGAGATCTACAACTTCCTTTGAAGTGTAGTTCGTCATATCTTCCGAATACATATTTCCAAAACAATTTATGTACTCCCCCTTGAAGGTTGATTTCCTCTTTAGAGTATCTGAGTACACTCTCTTATCAGCCCAGGAGTAGCATCTCTTTTTCATCTTTGAAGTACGAGTCCTAAACTGTTATGTTTAGAAGTCAAACTTTGTTGAAGTACGGGTCCTAAGCTGATTTACTTAGAAGCCTTGGTTCTCTTACTCCCCCTTGACTGTAGGTGCCTGCAACACAGATTCACTTTTCGGCTTTGGTACCCACTGGTATTTGGGTCCATAATTGTTAGTTGCAGTTCTTATAGGAGTAACTGAATAAGAACCATACCAGTAATGATCACTAGCTTTATGAACAAAATCATATGAATGACAATAAGAACAATACCTCTTTTTAGATAACCCGATCAATTGATCTCTCGAATAAGCAAGATCAGGTTTACCTTTTAGCACTTTGTTCTTCTTGACTATTGATGCATGTATACATGATTTGTTACTTGTCTTCTCTTCCTTCTTTCCTTTCTTTTCTTTCTTCTTCTCATCATTCTTCTTATCTTCAACTGGTTTTACTCTCCATACCAGCTTTTCTTCTTCATATCTTCTTCTTCTCCTTCTTCTTTGTGTATTTGAACCATCTACATTTTGATCATAGAAAATGTTAGTAGTACGAATCTGATCAAATGAATTAACTAATCTTCTTGAAGAAACAGTTTTCTGATGTGATCTTGCAGCTGTCTTGAAAGAACCAACTGAACTATTTCTAGGTGAGTGGATTTTGGACTCTGGAGTCGTATGCTCAGTCACCACCACCTTTGAAACAATCTTTTCAAGCTCTTTAACCTTTGACGATAAACTGTCTCTTTCTTCAATGAGTAGGTCAATCTTCTTCTTGAATTCAGACTTCGTTATCTACTCTTTCAGTGCACTCTCAGACAGTTCAGATAACTTCTTAGTAAGATTCTTGATTTCTTCCTCAAATATATTTCTTTCTTCTTCAAAATCTTTTTCCACATTCTTTCGTCCATCAGATATCTCTTTAAAAAATCCAACGTTCTTCTGTTCAATTTCCTTTTTATCCTTTGCAAACTTTTCTCTTTCCAAAATAATCACTTTCTCAAAGTCAGAAACTTGTTGAGAAAGCTTTATACATTTTAGCTCAACTGCTTTCTTCTCTTCAGCACATTTTCTTGAAAAATCAGAAAATTTCTTTGCAAACCCTTTCTTTTAAGTCTCAAAATTAGATCTTTCTTCAATAATTTGCAATTCTAATTCAAAGATCTTCCTTTCATTAGAACACCCAGTTTGTTGAAACTTGACAATGTGATCTTCTAATTCAGAAATCTTGCTCTTTAACTCAATGTTTTCAGCTTCCAAAAACAAGACCTTTTATTCATTAAGCCCAGAAGTCTGTTTCAGAAGATCTTCATTAATAGTCTTTAAAGCACTAACTTCTTCTCTCAGTATCTTCCTTTCATCATTGTATCTCTTTGATCTCTTTGAGTAGTAGTCAACTGAGGAAGCAAGATTTTTGTTCTCTAATTTGAGCTTTTCAATCTTCTTTTCATCATCATCAGAAAAATATCCCATATTGAATTATCTGTTTGAAAATATATGCAATAAGAAAGTAGAACTGATCGTTAGTCCAAAATAGAAATCTCAAGAAAAATCACAGAAAAATTAGCTAAGTATGAAAAACACAGAATGCGTGAAACAAATCAAACTCAATGACAAGTTTGCGTTTTGCACATGTAACGCAAAAGAGACTTTGCGCGACGGGCGTCTTGCGTAAACCAAGACTTTGCGTGACGTGCAGCTTGCGCAAACAAGACTTTGCGTGACGTGCAACTTGCGCAAACCAAGACTATGCGATATGGAATTGATGCAAACCAAACACCACTTTGCGTGAGTAGGTGATAACGCAAACACCTCTTTGCGTGATGAACTGCTAACGCAAAATACACTTTGCGTGAGTAACTGATTACGCAAACCAAGATTTTCGCTTCTGGTAAATGACACAAATATCACTTTGCGTTACTAGTTGAAGACGCGAAGCTCAGAATAATATATTGGTTGATCTCTTGAGGAACTTGCGCAAACCGTGATGAACTTGCACAAAGTTAAGATCTCGCACAAACGTCAAAAAATCGATTAATTCTTCACCAAAAACTCATCTAGACCTCAAATTTCGAAATGAAACTTTGAGAATTTACTCACCTAATCATCTAGAACACAATACAACCAAATAATTTCGATCTAAAATACAAAAAGATACAAATTGGATAGAATACAGTGCGTCGAACTCGTGAAATACAAAACTCAACATAATCCAAAAATTCGAATCGATTACAGTGCAAATGACCAAATTTCCTATACAAATTCGATCGAAAATGTCTTTTTGACAAAACCTAATCGATTTCAACATCTAATTCTCACTACAACTCAAAATTCAATTTTCGGCCAAGAACACAGTACGAAAACTTTTCTTGATCTAATTTCTAATCTGAATCTGCTCTGATACCAATTGTGAATCCCTGTTTCTAGTTCCTAAACACAATTAATCAAACAAACACAAACAAGAATTCAATCAATTACCTGTTTGATTAACTTACAAATTCCAAGATTACAAACTTTCTCTCTCTAGAACTCTCTCTCTCTCTCTCTACAATACTCTCTCAATCTGAATCGTATCTATTCTGATTAGCTACGGCCTCCATACACTAAAAACAGAAATACAAGGCTATTTATACCTACAACTAAAATACAAGGAAATAAAGCAAAATACAAATACAATACACTTTGACTTTTATTACAAAAGACTTTGACTTTAATGAAAGTTGACTTTCTCAGCTTTGACTTTCTTGAACTTTGACCTTCAGTCTTCTTGATCTTGTATCCAACATATTTCATGCTCTAACAGGGTCAGATGAAGATAAAATCCGAAGCTGATTCTGATGAAGAGGTATGTGATTTAATCAAATCTGATTTCTTAAATCAAATGCAAGCCATGATGATAAAACTCCAAGAATTAGAGTCGAAACTCAAACGTGAAAAGGGTGTCATAAAAGACAAAGACCAGTCAATACAGAAACTTAGCAATGACCTTGCTGAGAATAAAGTATTGATTGAGATTTTACATAGAAACAATGACACCAGCGCAAAAGAAAAGACCATAATTCTTAAAGAGAATACTGAAACAAAGTCTAAATTGAAAAAGAGTGAGTTTGATTTCAAAGAGCTTACGAAATTGCATTCTTCAACTTCCAAAGAAAATGAATCTTTACTTGCAAAATTAAAAGCTTTGGAAGAGAAGTTATACACATTTGGTCAAACTGAACAAACCATTCATCTAAACAAACCTAAAGACGAAATAGAGAAATGGGGACTCGGATATGAGAATCCACACTACCTTAAAAAGGGTATATCAGAAGTGCCAACACTTTATGATATTACTTTTATGAAACTTTCTCACCAATTCCCTGAACTTAAAGTTTTCTGTATTGGACTGTCTATAGAGGATGAAACCAAGGAAACAGAAAAACGAAAGAAATCATCTAAAGTTCACCTTCCATTTTATTATGCGAAGCTGAATAATAGTTATAATGATGATCCGATATATCAAAAGAAATATCTTTCAAATGACTTCTTTCAGAGTTATTCTGTAAAAGAAATGGAGGCGAAACCTATTGAAGGTAAACTTTATATCCCTCCTCTCATTTTGGAAAGTAAAATTTCTGAACTTGAGAATTCTTTAACAGATGATAGACTTTTGATTGATATTGAACAAAAAGTTTTTTCAACTGTGCTTAAGAGTACTGTTCTTTCTAAATCATCAAAGGCTTCAAAATCTGATGATTTGTTTGGTCTAACTGATGGAGGGTTTGATTTTCTAAACTCCGATGGTGTTTTAGATGATTGTTTTGATCAATTTGATTTTAGTGCCAAACTTCCTAATCATTCGCCATTTGTTGTGAATTCCTTTGGATTATCCAGTAAGGTTGTGAAAAGCAAATCATCAACGAAAGTTGATGATACAGTTTCTGTGAAAACTAAGAATGCGAAAGGTAAGAAGAAATCTCAGCATTCACAGAAACCGATCACTACTGTTAACCTAAAGAAAAAGCATTCATTTGTTGCTCAAAAATCTAACTCACGAGTTTCAAATGTTTCAGAACTGAGCAAGAAAAAGCCAAGAATTAAATCTGAATGGAAACCAAAACAGGAGATTAACGAAACTGCTAAATCTTTTTCTAATGTTGCTTGTATAAAACCAAAACTTGTCGATTCTCGCAAGAAATACTCCGTACAACAATTATTCCAGTTATCTCAATCTACTAGAAAATTTTCAAATTATGGTAGATATGATCATGCTTCTCGTAAAAATCCTGATGTTTGGTTTGGCACATATCATGTTCCCTCTTATCATACTAATTCTTCATTTGATTCTCAAAAGCAAAGAGGACCCGGATTCCAATGGGTGCCAAAATCGTATACTAACACAGTTGGATCCAAATACAAGTGGATACCAAAGAAAAGGGATGCTTATGTGTTGCAGGTACCTACTGTCAAGGGGGAGTAGGAGAACTATGGTTCTTGAGTAAATCAACTCAAGACCCGGACATCAATGTCAACAAAGGCTCTTGAATACAACAGTTCAAGACCCGGACTTAAATGTCAAATCAGAGGCTTCTAAGTAAATCAGCTTAGAACCCGTACTTCAACGAAGAATGACTTATAAACACAACAGTTTAGGACTCGTACTTCAGTGATCAAAAGACCTTACTCCTGTGCTGATAAGAGATTGTACTCCAATACTCGAATGAGGAAATCAACCTTCAAGGGGGAGTATATATTTGTCTGAAATTTTAATGCATATCTTTTTAATTGACATATTTTTGAATGCAAAATTTCAATGTCAACAAAGGCTCTTGAAAACAACAGTTCAAGACCCAGACTTAAATGTCAAATCAGAGGCTTCTAAGTAAATCAACTTAGAACCCGTACTTCAACGAAGTTTGACTTCTAAACACAACAGTTTAGGACTCGTACTTCAGTGATCAAAAGACTTTACTCCTGTGCTGATATGAGAAGAGTACTCCAATACTCGAATGAGGAAATCAACCTTCAAGGGGGAGTACCTATTTGTCTGAAATTTTAAAGCATATCTTTTTAACTGACATATTTTTGGATGCATAATTTCAGGGGGAGTAAAAGAGCTATGACTTCTGATTATTTCAGATCAGAACTCGAACTTTCATTGTTTTATTGCTTTTTGTCATTTTATTTAAGTGAATAAATTTGCTTTGACTATGACATAAGACTTTTGCAGTTTTTGAGAGATGCTTACATGTTTATATATTTATGACTTTAAGCTTAGCTTCATGAGATGTAAGATCGCACGTAAAGGTATAATCCTTTATCTTAATCTCATATATGGTTGAAAGAAGGATAACTTTCAATCATAGAAAACATTGTTCTTAAAAGTTCAAACCACTTCTCGAATCTCAAACCGATTTCATGAATTGGAAGTGTGTTTTTTTAAATGTTTTCTAGATCTACTTTGTGCTTTAACTGATAAAGTTAAACCATTTTGAGCATCATATGCTTTGTAGGAAAACATCGGATTTCATTGTGCTAGGACTTAACACAACTTCTACGGATACACTTTAACCAGTGTTTCCTACCCAAGAGGTTAATCCATAGTGATTGAGTGTGAGAAATCAAAAGAAATGAGTGTGGGATTTTTTTCAAAGAGAGTTTGGTTAGAGTAAGCTAAAAGATAAAAAGAAAGAGGGTGTGAGAACAGAGTTAAAAGAATTTCATAACTCTGCACCAGCTACTTTCTGCGTCGGGTATCCACGTTTCTAGTGTTTCACATTTCTTTGGTGAACATTATTGAAACAGGCAACTAGCCCATGCCAACTCTTGATTTACCCCACCAGCTACTCATTTTCTTCTTAACAATAAAGTGTTTCATTTTCAAAGGGGAAGCAACACATTTGCTATCTGATTTTCATCTGGAAAATCTGGATATTGAAAAGAAGGAAGTCTGCCCCACCTTCGCACTTTACTCATGCACATTGAGTCTGTGTTTAACTTACTGTTGTCTTAGTGGTTTACACAATTTTGAGCCTTATAAGCAATCATCAAGTGCTTAATTCTTTCTATCACTTGCACGAACACACAAGGAATTTGTTTCTTTGTCATAACGTTCATAGAATTTACCTTTGTGGTGTTTTGATGATTGAATGGAAGCCCAGGGGGAGTGAACATCAAAAAGCTCCTTTCTAATGTGTATTCGTT
This sequence comes from Arctium lappa, assembly GCA_023525745.1. Taxonomy (NCBI): domain Eukaryota; kingdom Viridiplantae; phylum Streptophyta; class Magnoliopsida; order Asterales; family Asteraceae; genus Arctium; species Arctium lappa. Next base: position 40,574,873 of record CM042052.1, read on the forward strand.
ACACACAGTGACTTAGTGTTACTGACAGGCATTTTAACTGATTCATTTGTTGATTCAGGTGTTACACGATTATTTTGTCTGGATTTGCAAAGATCTGGATGAATATCTTTTGAATTGACGAATCAGAGGCTCCAAATGAAAGACATTTCTTGCTAAAAGTTTTGATGAAGTCATTGCACTTTTCATCAAAAAGGGGGAGAAAGCTAATCAAGAAATGGGAGCTAAATCAAAATCTTAGAGAATTCTTCAAAGTATTCTAAAGACATGCTGATCTGAGAGAAATTTTCTTTGAAGATAATTTGCCTGGAGATTATTACAAATTGAAGAGAAAGAAAGAGATTGCATCTTCTGAGCTGAAAGAGAAGACCAAATTGCTAAAATCTTTTTAGTAATGATTTTGATCCAAAGGGGGAGATTGTAAGTGCACAGATCTATTGGATTCAAGATCATCCAATTTGAAGATCGCAATCTGAAGCTAATGCTGAAAAGTCGACTCTTAATATAAGTCTAATGTCGTTTGTAATAAGTGTCAAAGTTTGTTTTTAGTATTTTATATTAGTTCCTAAATATCTAGATATTAGTTTAGATATTATTAGTTTACATAATATCTTGTTTAGATATTATCTTGTTAGTTTGTTTTAGATATTAGGTGTGTTGAGATATTATGATCAGAGAAGAACAATCTTACACAAGACACAACCGATCAACACTATTCACTGATAGAACACAGTGTGAGCTTCAAAGTGTAAACAATATCAACCTCTGTAATCCGCATTTGTTATCAAAACAGGTTGGTTTATATTTTATGTTTGTTGTTTGATTATCTGGTAAACGATCGTGTTCAATCACATAAGGACTCACACAATGGATCCATAGGCCTAGGAGTCGGACTTTATCATTTTAAAAAGGAACGGTTGTTCCCATGTTGGGACCAAGATTAATCATTGGTCATCGAGGGTCTTATGGTACGGGCTCTTGGAGTCAAACATCTGCCATTGACCCTATGATGTAATTTTCGAGTCGGTTTTTACGGGATAGTTCTTTTCTGTTTGTAACTAGTTGAGACATTGGGCCCTCAGAAGGTAACTAGGTATGGTTATGGGGGACCGTATACTAGCCATGAACCGTAAATCCTAGTGAATGAGTATGACTAGGATCATTGGGTGCCCTCCCCTACATATGAGTACGAGTCGGCGAGCTAGTGGCCTTGATCCTAGTATGACGAACTCAATAACTTGTAATGTGGCCTACTTTTGTGTTCCGCCATTAACCATGGAATTCGGGTCTCCCCGTCACCGAAAGGTGTTGTTTTGGGTATTTAGTTTTATCCATGTTTTCAGTGACGTTTTGAGTATGGGATGTTCTCCATAAGTTATAATTTTGGGGCTTGAGTCTTATTCATATTCGGTAGTTTGGGCAATAAAGTTTTATCCGAATTTCAATATTTGAGCATTTATCATTATTCACGTTTTGTGTGGGTATTGGGTTTTGAATTCATATTTGAAAGAATGTTTTGTATTGGGGTTTTCATCACGAAAATGGTGGGTTTTTGGGAAAGGTGTTACTTCAATATTTTTCTACATTCTTTTTAGAAACTATGATTTAATAAGCACTCTTCAGTTTACCGTTTCATATAAATGTTAAAAACTCTTGACCTCACTAGGCGTTAAGTCTAACCCTTTTATTTGTCAGCATGTGCATCAAGTCATTGATGGGAGTGGTTCTAGCAACACCGTGAAGAGTGAAGTGTTAGTTAGATGCACGAGAAGAATATCGCTAATGGGTGATGTCTTCCGCACATTTGAAGATAGCAATTGTTGATAGGTTTAGTAACACCCGACCTTCATTTAGTCTTTATATAAGACTTGAATTAGTATTTGTTGAGGTTAACCTAGAACTTTAATGGAGTTATTTCAGGTATTGATTTGTATAAAGAGATTTTATCCTTCATTTGATGTATTATTGAAAGTTTTAAATTAGATGATCTTTCCAAATTTGAAGGTGTTACACAAAATATCGTAGCTCAAAATGATAAGTAGAATATATGTAAAATAAAGATAAAAGTAGAAAAGATAAAATACGTTGCAGTAGCAAAATTCTTGTTACAACATACAAAAACAGAAGTTTGAGGAGAGAAATTTAACATCCAACGAGAAAACCCACTGAAGCCCCAATGATCCTAATCTAGCTAGATAGATGAATTTGTCTAACAAAGGAAAGCTTTACATTGGCTTATGATCTAGGACATTAGGAACGGAAAAACACTTATTTATTAAAGGTGGGACTCCTAAAGATTAAATGATGACTTGATCTCTATCATTCAATTATGTTATTTTCTTTCAAATTCTGTCTTTTATAATTATCATTTTTGTTGCTTGGAGATAAATAACAATTTAAATGTGGGGGTGTAATAAGTGTCACAACAAAGGACATTTTACAATACATTAATTATCATATTACTCTTATTTTTATATTTCCCAAATGAAATTTGAGTCTATTATTCTGATTTTACTTAGGGGCCATTTACCTAACACTTACCCAGTAAGTACTTACCAAGTCATGTAACCTTATCGATGAACATGGCAAGAACCATGAATCTTACCCGGTAAGAACAACGACAAGGTCCAAGAGTCTTATCCGATAAGTGATGGTTACGACTCTTACCCGGTTAGCACTTACCGGATGAATTATTGCGTACAATGCCGTTTTTCATGGACTAAGATCTTAACGGGTAAGGAAAGTGATAGTGTTGAATTTACCGGTAAATGCTTACCGGGTAAGTGATTGGGTAAACGGCCCCTTAGACTGAGTCTGAAATTAAGTTAAACAACTTGATCATCCTTGTGATTAAAAAGACAGAAAGTAATATGTTGAAAGGTTGGAACAACATGTCGTAGTAGGAAATCTCATGATTTTAATGGTTTAAAAAGGTGTTGTTTTGAAAGACTTAATCCTCTTTTGGATTTATTTAAACAAAAGCATACACGTGGGAATGTTCTGATGTTGCTTTAGTTTACTTTATTGTTCAAACACTATTGCGGTTTACTTGTTGGATATTATGTTTTGTCATCATTAAACTATACTTTTGGAGGCCATCTCTTGTATTTTTTGAAGATATGTGTTATTTAGTTTTTAGACATCAAGCTCTTAGAGCTTCGTTCCTTCCTTCCTGTACTTGTAACTAGGTTTGAAGTAATTTAGTAGTTACTTTTTTGACTTATTTTCTGATCTCTTTACATTACCGCAAATTTCTTATTTCTCACAGTAAGTTTCATTTAAAGCAATTTACTTTCTAGTAATTTACATTTTATGTAACTTGCTTACATGTCTTTACTTTCTGTTTTTAAAGTGATGATAGGATAATCACCCTAGCCTGAGTGTTAGTGAATGTTAGGAGATTAAGCCAATGTGATAGTGGATGATTGTTTTTGCCATAGCAATCAACTCCACTATTCACTTCAAGTTTTAGTGTTTCATTAAGTAATCTTTGACAAATTACTTATGCTATTTTACTTAGAAGAGTCGAGCTTAAAAACAAGATGATGCAAAGGAACTTAGAGTGTTGTACACGTGCTATATATAAAGAAGTGCATCAACTTTCATAGTTGCACTCTACATGAAAGGAATAATAAGTTATGTGACATACTTGGACTTTTACTCATCATTGACACAATGAGTGTAATAACCGAGACGAAAGTAATAAAGATGAGAGTTTGGGGGAGGGTTTGCTCAAAGCCTAAGTGTGGGGACTAGCTTGTAATTATTGAATAGAAGGGAGTCTAACCCTAATTCCGTAGCTCTCAATTTCATTGTTGTTGTTGGAGGCGGCTAAGAGGAAGCCAGGAAGACGGGGAGAGAAATCAATTTGGGGGAAGTTGAAGAAGGAAGGGAGCTTGAGGAGATTCTGGTCTTATTCTTTAAGGTAAATCCTAGTTCAATCTTCTATTATCATTTTATTGAGTTGTTATTGAGGGAATTTAAGATTGTGTTGTGTAAGAAAAACCCTTATTGGGATTCTTCCCAAATTGTTCGTTCTTGAGTGGAAGATTAAGTTCATAAGGTTTTGATTGTTTAAATCTTGATTGGAATGTCTTTTCTTTGGAGGGATTTCCTTTGTTCGGTTCAAACCCAAGTCTGAGGATGATCGCCCAGTCACCCTGGGGGATTATTTTCGACTCGATCGAAGCGGGGACGTCCAACTCGGGAGACGAATGAACACCAGGGAAGGGGCCCCGGGTGGGAGGAACCTGGGGAGGCCGGGGAAGGCATCCAGGAGTTGGCGCCAAGGGACCCGGGAGACGGGGGTAAGGGGTGCCGGGAGTCGATTTTGACCCGAGAGAGGTGAAAGGGGGCCGGGAGTCGGCTGTGACCTGGGAGACTGGTGAAATGGGAGTCGGGAGTCGACTATGACCTGGGAGTCGGGTGAAGGGGGGGCGGGAGTCCCCTGTGACCAGGAGTTGGGTGCAAGGAGGCCGGGAGTCGGCTGTGCAACCCGGGAGTCGGGTGTAGGAGCCGGGAACGGTGAGGGAGGGCCCGAGTCGCTAGGGGAGGCTCGAGAGGGAGTCTGGACCTGTTTTAGGATGGATTTTTCAGGTTGTTATCTGTTTTGGTAAACTTTTGGGTCTTGGGGTACCTTACCACCCTAACTGTGTTTTCATAGGTTTTCGGTTCAAGGACTCCGGTGCGAGTGCGAAGGGTAAAGCAGGTAAGTTTTCTAACTAGGGTTTTTCCTATTGTTTATGTTACTGTACGCATGTGAAGTTTATTAAATTACCATTGGTATTTACGCTACTTTTATGCATGCGGGATTTATTAAACGTGAGTTATGCTATATTGTGTTGACTGTGTAAATTGTATGCATACATTGTCATTGGCGAGTTATGGCCTAAGTCGGGGGGTGTGTCCCACCTGTGCTCATACCGGGGGGGGGGGTTGTCTGTTAGGGCAGTTTGTTTGTTAAATAGAAGTTCAGGGGTCGAATTGTAATTAGTTGAAAGTTGATTTATAATTGGGCCTCAAGCCTATTAGCCTGATACGCTTGATATATATATGTTTGTTAAATCTAGTTTTAGGTTAGAAGAAGAAGTGATTATTGTTAGAATTGTTAGTGATAAGGTTTACATTCTCTGATCAGAAATTCTTTCTGTAAACCTAAACCCTTCATTGTTGAATCTAATCATATGACTAGCAGTTGTGGTTTATTTATTGTTCTTCATTGATTATTATTGCTGGTAAATTTCACTGTTTTGGGATCTACAATTGGTATCAGAGCAAAGAGACAAGAATTTTGATCCAAAAAGGTTTGTCTAAAACCCTTTAATCGCTTATTTTGGTAAAATCGATATCTGTTTTGTGATTGAGTATTGATTTGCATTTTCTATGAGTTTGTCTCTGTGATCGAAACATCTACGTGGGTTTATATCTGTTTAATCGATTTTTTTAGGTCTATAATTGATTTTCTGAGCTCAGTCTGCTATAATTGATGTTCTGGGTTTACACTTGATTTTCCAGGTTCATATCGATGATTTTCTGGGTTTGCATATCGGTCGTTGATATATTGATATATTGATTTTCTGGGTTAAGGTTCTTATCTGCATATAGATTTTCTGATTTGGATATCGATTTTCTTATCTACATATCGATCTTCTGGGTTCAATTAATCGAAAATCATAAAATCTGAGTTCCTTTAATAAGTTCTTCAAATCTGTGAGCTTTAGGAATCGATTCGGTTTGATTAATCTGTTGAAAGTTATCTGTATATCTGGTTATCGCGATTTTATCGAAGAACTCGACTGACCCGGACCCTACCTTGCCCGGGGTTGCCCATACTCCTGGACTCCATCGCCCGGGTCATTGTTGACTGGACTGTCCCTTACGCCCGGGTTCTTGTAGCCCGGGTTGTCCAAATTCCCGGATTCTAGTCGACCGGGTTCTAGTCGCCCGGTGTCCCATCTTCCGGGCTCTAGTCGACCGGATGTTCCTTCGACCGGGTGTTCCTTTCGACCGGGTCTTTGCCTTCGACCGGGTCTTGTTCGACCGGGTCCTTGTACTTGTCCGACCGGGTCCTTGTTGTCGACCGTGTCCTTGTCGCCTGTCTTAAAGTTATCTAATCTCTCTTTGGATCAAATAGTTTGTCTCACGATCACTACAGTGCATTAAAGTTGAATTCAAGGGACGCTCTAGCCATTGGTTCAGATCAAAAACCTCTAGTGCTCTATCAGGGAGAATACCCACAATGGCATGATCGATTCATGAATTTTATCGAAGCGAAACCAGACTATGACGAGATAATGTTATGTCTGAAAGAAGGGCCACAAACCTGGCCGATGAAAGTCCTGCCTGGAGACCAAACCCATGGTCGACAAGAACGCCAACTCGCAAAATCACTCTGTGAGTTTACCCCTCAAGAAAGGAGCCGACATGACGTGGAAAAGCATGCGAAGACCTACATTCTACAAAGCCTGCCTAACGACATATAGGCCTGCATCGATAGCTACAAGGCCACTACGAAAGGAATGTGGGACCAGATTGAGAAGATGATGATGGGTAGCCGAATAAGCTCTCAGTTGAAGATCACCAACTGCATTTCCAGATATGACAACTTCAAAGCAAGAAAGGGAGAGACGCTCACGGAAACATATGAACGGTTCAACCAATTTCTAAACGATCTGCATAAAATCCACATCATGAAGACCAACATCGAGAACAACATCAAGTTCATGAACAACCTTCAGTCGGAATGGAGGACGTTTGTCTCTCATATCCGCCATACTCAAAGCCTGGAGAAAATTTCTCTGCCTGAAATATATGAAATGCTTCTACAGGATGAAGAGGAAGTTCTTGAGGTGATGGAAAATCAAAAAGCAGACGAAAATCCGTTGGTTGATCCATTAGCGCTCGTCTCAGATAAAAGAGGTCGGTCTGTCAGTCGCACCCCTGAAAAGGAACCTGTGCAAAGTGATTCTGAAACCGAAGACCCTGCCAGTGATTCGGATCCAGAATACACTCAGATTAAAGAAGTCGTGATGTTCTTAACTCAAGCATTCCAGAAAGAGAATTCTTCAAAAAGTCATCTTCAAATAATCAAAGATATTCCACTACTCCTCTCAAACGACATAAGGAGAAGTATGAAGAGAAGAAACGCCTTGATGAAGGAAAGAACACTGAGAAAAAGCATGATCAGAAAGCCAAAGATGAGCCGATCAAATGTTATAACTGTGGTCGTTTGGGTCACTTTGCCAAAGAATGTCGAAAGCCTGTCGTGCACAACTCAGAATACTACAAGGCCAAGATGTTGTTAGCTAAAGAAAAGGAAGCAGGTAAGGCTCTTATGGCAGAAGATGACCACTGGCTTAATCTATCTGATGATGAAGAAGATGATGCAGAAGCACACTTGTGTTTCATGGGCAAGCACTCAACACAGTCCGATACTGACGACGATGATCGTGATTCCCCATGTCAGGTATGTGCTCCTTACCATAAAGCCATAATTGATCAGCTGCAAATCACTATGAACAAATTAGACTCCTACAAGCAAACCATGAGAGAAAATGAGCAACTCATCTCCTCTCTGAAAAATCGTGTGTCATCACAGTCTGAAGGGCTTGAAAAACAAAGCATAGAAATTGCTGGCAACTTGTGCCAAATGTCTAATCTAAAGGAAGAGTGTGCAATTCTTTCAAAAGAATCAAAAGAGTTAAAGACCAAACTAGATGATCTTACTTACAAGCTTCGTATGTCAGAAAATGAGAAAATTGATATTGTGACTAAAAGTGTGTCTTATAAAAATGAAAATCAAAGGTTAACTAACCAGTTAAAGGATCTTGAACAGAAACTTTACAAAATCGGTCAATCTAAACAAACGATGCATCTGAATGCACCTAAAGAATTCAAATATTTAGAGACGGGTCTCGGGTACGATAACCCACATTATCTAAAAAAGGCCTTGACCAAAGTTCCCACTTTATATGCTTTCGAATTTTTGGGAGTGGACAAGACCTACCTAGAGTACAAAATCAGATGGACCAAACCACTTGTTGATGAGGATCAGGAACTGGAAACTTTGAGAAGGAAAAACACTACCACAATGCAACTTCCTTTTGTTTATGACTCATTGAATGCGTCATACAACACCGAAAACCCCTGTTTTCTATCAAATGACTATTTTCGAAGCTATTCTCAGGCTGAACTTGATTCAAAAACCGTTGAAACTGAGGAGGAACCAATGGACCACAAAATCTATGTTCCACCTCTGATTTTAGAAAAGAAAATTGTTCAGCTAGAAGAGTCATTTGCACAGGAAATGCTCATTTTTCAAAAGGAAAAACAAGAGTTATTATCCAAACTTGAGTGCCTCAATTCCGATCAAAGGGAAACTGGATCGAGGGAAGAAAAGGAATATCTTCAGACAGAGATATATAAGCTTAATTCACAACTGTCTGCCTTGGCAGCAGATCTGCTGAAAGAGCAACTTCACAAAGTTGAGCTCCAAGATAAGCAGGAAACTCTCCAAGTTGAGAAAATCAATCTGTCAGAAAATTCCTATCCCCCCTCAGACACCTCTTCCTGTAAAGCCTTTTTGGGTGACTCGTCACCATTTTCTTTAAACAAAGAAAAATAGCCTCAATTTTTCGAAATGGATCATCATTCTGATTTTCAAAATGCTTCCGCTAATGATCCACTTCAAAGCACAAATCCTTCCAGTCTCCTCAATCCTTCGAGTGATTATGCTCCTTCTGATGAGGAAATGGAATTCTCAGCCTTTCTGAATTCTGAGGTTTGTTCAGACAGTCAGATAGACCAGTTTATTTTGATCCAAAACTTCCAAGTCATGTTGATTTTCTAAATTAAACCTATGAGCCTCTGGTACAATTTTACAAGGGTGAATGTTCCACATCTGCCCCACAAAACACTTATGTGAACAATTCTTCTAATTCTTAATCCAAAAAACGTTCACAGAAGAAGAAAAAGACCGGTCCCTCTAACAAGAGACAATCATTAAAATTCAAATCTTCTGACTATGAGTTTAACAGTATTTCAGATACCTTTGGTCGAAGGAAAGAAGTCAAATACGAGTGGGTAGCTAAGAAATCTAAGGAGAGCACGGCGAAAACGGAATCAGTTAATCCAGTTTTGAATTTTAGGAAAAACAATAACAGTCATGATGTTTTTAATTTTAAACCTTTGGTTGAACGTAATGGATTGTTTCCTTTAAAAGTTTATTCCATTCAACAATTATTTCAACCAATCAGATTAATTTAAAAGTTTGTTGTTCCAACTATGGATTGAATGATTTCGTTGATCGTAGATTTGCATCTGATTGGTTTGGTTCTTATCATGTTTATAATTATCGTTCAAAGATTGATGTACCCCGTCACAGAAATAAACCCAAGTCGAAACGGGTAACCAAGACGGGTATAAACCCTAATCCCAAAAGAACCATTTACAAATGGGTACCTAAAAAGACTTAATCTGGTTTGCAGAACGGTCATGTGTGGTATTTAGATTCAGGCTGCTCCAAACACATGACCGGAAGAAAGGAGCTTCTCATGAACTTCACCGAGAAATTTTGTGGGAATGTATGCTTTGGGAATGATCATTATTCTCCAATTTTGGGATACAAAGATATTGTCAAGGATAACCTCACCATCAAGAAAGTGTCCTACGTCGAAGGTCTTGGTCACAACTTGTTCAGCATCAGTCAGTTTTGCGACAAGAATCTAGAGGTCAACTTCAAAGCAAAACAGTGCAGCGTCCGGATTGAAGATGAGAAATAATTTCTAGCCGGAACGCGTCACACCAACCTCTACACGATTGACCTCTCGTCTCTAACAGCAGAAAAGGAAGTTTGTTTGATGTCCAAAGCTTCAACCGAACAAAATTGGTTATGGCATCGGAGACTCTCACACCTGAACTTCAAGAACATCAACCAGTTGGTGCTCGACAGACACGTGAAAGGTATGCTAACTCTCAAGTTCGAAAAGGATCACCTGTGTGCCGCCTATGAAATGGGCAAGATGAAGAAGACTTCTCACAATCCTAAAGTCGCTCCAAGTACTTCACGGTCCCTTAAACTCATCCACATGGATTTGCGTGGACCGATGCGCGTTCAGAGTATCAATCACAAGAAGTATGTCATAGTTATGGTCGATGACTTTTCTTGCTACACATGGGTTAAATTCCTTCGTTCGAATGATGGAACTCCAGAACTGATAATATCTCATCTGAAGAGCGTTCAAGTCAATCTCAATCAAACAGTTCAGACCATCAGGACAGATAACGACACAGAGTTCAAGAATCAAGTACTTGACGGGTACCTAACTTCAATGGGCATCACCCACAACTTCTCAGCTGCCCGTACTCCTCAGCAAAATGGGGTAGTAGAGCGATGAAATCGAACTCTTGTAGAAGTTGCGTGTACGATGTTAACACAGTCCAAGCTCCCGCTTTCCTTATGGGCAGAGGCAGTTGCAACCGCATGCTACACTCAAAACCGTTCTATCATCAACAAGCGGTTCAACAAGACTCCATACGAGGTCATCAACAATCGCCTCCTGAACATCAAGTATTTCCATGCATTCGGGTGCACGTGTTTCGTGTTGAAGGACAAGGACGATCTCGGCAAGTTCATCCCCAAAGCGGACGAAGGAGTGTTCATTGGCTACTCATTCCAAGCCCAAGCTTACAGAGTCTACAACAAACGGACAAAGACCGTCGTTGAGAGTGTGAATGTGACTTTTGACGAGACTGCTGATATGGCTTCTGAACACCTTAGTTCAGAACCCGCCTTAATTGGTGTGTTAGCTTCTGGACAACTATGTCCAGGGTCTACACAATCTCAGTAAATCTAGATCAAGTGTCTACGTCAGCAACTCATCTTTCAGATTTGGATTTACTTTTTGAGCATTTTTATGATGACTATTTTAATCCTAAGCCTAATGCTATACCGTGTAACAGGAATGAAGCTCAAGCACAGAAAGTGACACCGGTCACTGGTCTATCCGAATCAAGTGAGTCAGCCTCGACTGATTCTGCCCATTCTCCTACCACTGAATCAAAATTACGAAGCTCGTGTGATTCCCCCCAACCTCTCAAGCTAATACTGAAGCACCGACAATAGTAGCAACTCTTGAACCGACCCCTGCTGAAAGTGTTCAAGACGCTCCATCACCGACAATCCCGGAAACCGATATAGATATATCACCTGCTGAGTCGTCCTCCGCTACTCGCATGACTCGAGCTCAGGAGCTTCCACTTCACAGGTCGTCGTCTCTCGAAGTAGTTCAGGATTTACCCCAGGTGGTTATGTGGATACTGATACCTCCCAGCAGACATATCAACCTCTCCCATACACCACCAAGTGGACACGTGCTCATCCCCTACATCAGATCAGAGGCGACCCCAACGCCCCTGTTCAAACTCGATCCGCTACCGCAAATGACTGTCTCTTCTCTTCGTTCCTTAGCCGTATCGAACCCTCAACCGTCTCTGAAGCATTAAATGATCCAGACTGGGTGCTAGCTATGCAAGAGAAACTCTATCAGTTTGAGAGCCTCAAGGTATGGCGACTTGTTCCCAGGCCAAAGAACAAGACGATGATTGGGACGAAATGGATCTTCAAGAATAAAAAGGACGAAGATGGAATCGTAGTACGAAACAAAGTGCGTTTGGTAGCCAAAGGATATCACCAGCAGGAAGGAATCGATTATGATGAGACGTTCGCACCGGTTGCTCGAATTGAAGCAATTCGAATGTTCCTTGCCTACGCCGCTCACAAGAACTTCATTGTATTTCAAATGGATGTGAAGACCGCGTTTCTGAATGGCGTTCTCAAGGAAGAAGTTTATGTATCGCAACCTGAAGGCTTCGTGTGTTCAGACAAACCACATCACGTCTACATTCTTGACAAGGCCTTGTATGGTCTGAAGCAAGCACCACGAGCCTGGTATGATGTACTCTCTTCATTCTTAGTTAAAGCTGTATTTTCCATAGGTAAGATCGATACCACATTGTTTATTAAAAAGGAAAAGCGAGATATCATTCTTGTACAGATCTATGTTGATGACATAATATTTGGCTCAACAAACCCCAAGTACTGTCATAACTTCTCAGCCCTCATGAGCAAACATTTTCAAATGAGTATGATGGGTCAAATGAATTTTTTTCTAGGTCTTCAAGTTAAACAATCAGCCATAGGAATTTTCATTAATCAATCTAAGTACATCTCGGATATTCTTCGGAAATACCAGATGGAAAATTATTCACCCATGAAGACGCCCATGTCTACAAGTATAAAACTACACTCTGATCCTGCGGAAAGGATGTGGATGCTAAGACCTATAGAGGCATGATTGGCTCCCTGATGTACTTGACGGCTAGCAGGCCATACATTATGTTTTCGACATTCTTGTGTGCAAGATTTCAGTCAAAACCAAAAGAGTCTCATTTAGTTGCAGTTAAACGCATATTTCGTTATTGAAAAGGTACTGTTGATCTTGGTTTGTGGTACCCGAAAGAGACAGGTTTTGAGCTGACAACTTATTCAGACGCTGACCATGCTGAAAACATGTTGGATCGGAAAAGCACGACGGGACATATCCAATTCTTGGGTGATCGACTTGTCAGGTGGGCATCGAAGAAACAGAACTGCGTTTCAACCTCTACCGCCGAGGAAAAGTATGTAGCAGCCGCCAGTTGCTGCTCACAGGTAATTTGGATGCGCACTCAGCTGAAAGATTATGGATTCCACTACTCAAAGATCCCCATTTACTGCGACTCGAAGAGCGCAATTGCTATATCTAGCAATCCCGTCCAACACACGAAGACGAAACACATTGATGTGCGCTATCACTTCATCAAAGATCATGTGGAAAGAGGTACAATCGAACTCTACTTGGTTAATACAGAACATTAGATAGCAGCCTGTTTACCAAAGCCTTGGACGAAAAGTGTTTTCAATATCTGGTTTCCAAGTTCGGTATGCTTAATATGAAAGTTTCACCCCTCTACAGACCGACACGAGTCTTATACAATAACGAATGATTGTGGCTTAATGTTCCAGGGATCTGTCTCTAGATACACATGTCAACACTCATTGGTTTTTGCATTTTACTCATTAAGTTCTATAATAGTTTTAAACTTCTGTATTAATAAATTAGATTTCTTCGCCTTGTTGTGTCTCACTTCGTTTTTTAGTTCGTTACTTCGGTTGCCTAAAGATTCAGTCGTTTATGGTAAAGCTTCACAAACTGTTCATGTGTTAAGGGGGAGCACTACCGCAAGACGGTCAGTAAGTTTATCTAGTTCTCATTCCGAGGTGGAGCAGGTAAGTCTATCTGACATTATCATAGTTCACGTCAAGGGGGAGAAAAGTTTTCTTTTATGAGCGTAAATCTATCTCGATTTGAGGGGGAGCCGTTTGTGTTTAATCCATAGTTTTGTATTAGTTTTATTTTATTATTTATTTAATTCTTAGTTTCGTTTTAATTTTTATCTCTTTAATTAAAAAAATCTGTTTTTTTAAATCTCGGAGGGAACAGGACCCCGCACACCTGTCCCCGGACCAAACCGGGGCCGACCTATAACCACGACCCGGGGATTAAAGACCCCAGACTCTCTCCTCTTTCCCTCATTCATCTATCTCTCTTAATCTATCTCTATCTCGTCCCGGTCGCTCTCTCTATTACTCTCGATCTCTATCTTTCACTCTCGTCGATCTCTCTCTCGCGACCTCCATATCGACTCGACGACAGGTACGCCTCCCTAACCCTCTTCTCTCTCTCGCTCGATGTCTGCCTAATCATTCCCCCCACCCCCGGTCGACTCCCCGCCGTCGTGGTGACCAAACCCATCGATTAGCGTGTTCCAACGGCCATCACCGTCGTCGACCCTCCACTGCGGTTTACGTCGTCGTCATTCGTACACACCGACTCAAAGTCGATTTCTAGAACGAGGTTCGATAGATTATTTGTTTCATGTGATTTATGATAGTTTGATAGGATTTCAGTACTGGGATATGTTGTTGATAAAAGTTTACTCTGGTTTAAATCCAATTATCTGTGGATGGTTTGATTCTCGGTACCTCCCGGGCAGTGTAATCTCCCGGTCCCTGGTGTGGTGTATTGTCGGTCCACAACAATACTAATATATCAAGTTCTTAGAAACAACACAATAACGATTACCAACCTGTATTGATTATAACAACGGTTACAAGGTTGATCGATTCAAGCTATGTTTGTGTTCTCTGTTTGTTTTCTCTCTTTTTCACCTTTAGCTATGTGTTTTTGTGTGTGAATTATGATCTGATCTATTGAGAGATTGAGATACACAACTAATCTAACTTGGTGTGTTTTACACACTACCTAACTTAATATCTAGATACTTTAATATCTAGATATTATCCTAGATAATATCAAACAAACTAGAAACTAACTTAACTAACTAAGTTACCTAAGTTAACTAATATCTAACAAACTAGATATTAAGTTAACTTTTACAATAATAAACAAATACATTGATTACTTTGACATTTATTACAAATAGACATAGACTTTAATATCGAGAGTCGACGTTCCGACTTTAGCTTCAGATTGCGATTTTCAGATTGGATGATCTTGAATCCAATGAGACTGTGGTCTAACAATCTCCCCCTTTGGATCAAGATCATTACTAAAATGATTTTAGCAATTCTGTCTTCTTGTTCAGCTCAGAAGATGCAATCTCTTTCTCTAGCTCTTAAATCAACATGTATTAAATCTAACAATCTCCCCTTTTGAAGAGTGGACGTGATTCTTGAAACATGTGATCTTTGCCATTTCTTGTGTAGTCATTCTCCCCCTTTTTGATGTTAAGTGCAACGACTTCATCAAAATTATTTGTAAGAAATGTCAACCACTTGGAGCCACTGATCCGTTAATTCAATAGATATTCATCCAGATCTTTGCAAATCCAGACAAAATAGTTGGGTAACACCTGAATCAACTAATGAATCAGTTAACATGCCTGTCAGTAACAATAAGTCACTGTGTGTAACAAATACACATTGGAAAGGAGCTGTTTGATGTTGACTCCCCCAGGCTTCCATTTAATCATCGAAACACCATAAAGGTAATTTCTATAAACGTTATGACTAAGAAACTAATTCCTTGTGTGTTTGTGCTTATGTTAGAAAGAATTAAGCACTTGATGATTGCTTATTGGCTCAAAATTGTATAAACCACTGAGACAACAGTAAGTTAAACACAGACTCAATTGTGCATGACTGAAGTGCGAAGGTAGGGCAGACTTCTTTCTTTTCAATATCCAGATTTTCCAAATGAAAATCAGATAACATATGTGTTGCTTCCCCTTAGAAAATGTGAAACACTTTCTTGTTGAGAAGAAAATGAGTAGATAGTGAGGTTTGATCAATTGTTGGTATGAGTTAGTTGCCTGTTTCAATAATGATCACCAAAGAATTGTGAATCACTAGAATTGGTCGCTACCCGGCTCAGAAAAAGTTGGTGCAAAGTTGTGATATTCTTTTAACTCTGTTCTCACACGCTCTTTCTTTTAAACGTTTTGCTTACTCTAATCATACTCATTTCTTTTCTCTTTGCACACTCAATCACTAAGGATTAACTTCGTGGGTAGAAATCACTGGTTAAGGTAATTCCATAGAAGTTGTGTTAATTCCTAGCACAATGATTCTTCTTTTCCTATGATGCACGTGATGCTCAGATTGGTTTAACTATTTCAGTTAAAGCACAATATTGATCTTTGAAAACATTTAAAATACACTCCCAAAATATAAAATCTGATGAAAAATCGGGAAGTGTTTTGAACATTAAAAAAAAACAATGTTTTCCAATGATTTAAAGTTGTCCTTCTTTCAACCATATATGAGATGAAGATATAGAATTATACCTTTACGTATGATCTTCCATCTCGTGAAGCTAAGCTTTAAGTCATAGACGTATGAACTTGTAAGCTTCTCTCAAAAATTCTGCAAAAGTCTTATGTCAAGTCAAAGTAAAATTTATTCACTTAATTGAAAAGACAAAAAGCGGTAAAACTTTTTAAAGTACGAGTTCTGATCAGAAATAATCAGAAGTCATATCCGTACTCCCCTTTTGACTTGAAGAGCCCCCCCTAAAATCTTGCATTACAAAAAAAAACTTGACATTAAAAGGTACATGCATAAATTTTATGAGCTCCCCCTCGAAGTAATATTGACCAGATGTCAATTTCATCTCATTCTCCCCCTTGGATCATGAACATTAGATAGAAGTGCAGATATCAATTAGAGTTAAAAAATGAAGAAATGATGAAAAGTATACAATTTAGAAAACTTTTATAGGTAACTACTGATTAAATCTTAAGATTTAGCATACCAAGCTTAGAGATAAGAAAGTTGAACCTCTTTTCGTCTAAGGGTTTGGTGAACAAATCGGCAAGTTGATAATCAGTTTTTACAAAGAAAAGTTCAATTGTTCCTTTTTCAATATGATTTTAATAAAGTGATACCTGACATCTATGTGCTTGGTCTTGGTGTGTTGAACAGGATTCGCTGATATTGCGATGGCGCTCTTGGAGTCACAGTATATCGGGATTTTGTTGTAGTAGAAACCGTAGTCGCGCAATTGAGTTCTCATCCATAAGACCTGCGAACAGCAGCTAGCAGCAGCTACATATTCTGCTTCGACCGTGGACGTTGAAACACAAAGTTGCTTCTTCGATGCCCAACTTACTAGTTTGTCACCGAGGAACTGTACATGTCCCGACGTGCTCTTCTTGTCTAACATACAACCTGCATGATCTACATCTGTGTAGGCTGTTAGTTCAAAACTGTTATCTTTAGGATACCACAGACCTAGATCTGCAGTGCCCTTTAGATACCTAAATATGCGCTTCACAGCAGACATATGAATTTCTTTAGGATTGGCCTGATATCTTGCACATAAGCATGTTGAAAACATTATATCTGGCCTACTCGATGTAAGATACATTAAAGAACCTATCATCCCTCGATAAGTCCTAACATCAACAGCCTTTCCCGAAGGATCGGTGCCAATCTTAGTACCTGGTGCCATTGGGGTACCAATCGGTTTTGAATTTTCCATTTGGAACTTCCGAAGAATATCCCTAATGTATTTTGATTGATTGATAAAAATAACCGATGAATTTTTTTTTACTTGTAAACCGAGAAAGAAATTCATCTCTCCCATCAAATTCATCTGAAATCTAGACACCATAAGGTTTGAAAAATTCTTACAGTACTTCGGATTTGTAGAACCAAAGATAATATCATCTACATAGATTTGAATTAAAATGATATCGCCTTTTTCCTTTTTGATAAACAAAGTGGTATCTACCGTACCTTTTGAAAACCCAGACTTGACTAGAAAAGTGGAAAGGACATCATACCAGGCTCGAGGTGCTTGTTTCAGACCGTAGAGTGCTTTGTCGAGAATGTAAACATGATTCGGCTTCTCTTGATTGACAAAACCCTCTGGCTGAGAGACGTAGACTTCCTCCTTCAGAATTCCATTGAGGAATGTTGTCTTCACGTCTATTTGAAAGAACGTGAAGTTCTTGTGGGTTGCGTAGGATAGAAACATTCTGATTGCCTCTAATCGCGCCATAGGAGCATATGTCTCGTCATAGTCGATTACTTCCTCTTGTCTGTATCCTTTGGCTACTAGTCTTGCCTTGTTTCGAATAACTGTACCATCTTCGTCTTTCTTTATCTTGAAAACCCATTTCGTACCTATAATGGTTTTACCTTGAGGTTTCGGTACGAGTCTCCAGACTTGAAGTGCATCAAACTGATTTAGCTCTTCTTGCATTGAGATCACCCATTCTGGATCAGCAAGTGCCTCTGATACGCGTGTTGGCTCGAACTTGCTCAGAAAGGAGTCATGCATGCACATGTTCATTGATGCTGACCTAGTTTGCACCGGTTTTGATGGATCACGAATTATCTGGCTTATCGGATGCTCTTTGGTCCATTTATGTTCATGAGGTAGTGGATTAGATGATTGTATGTTAGTTGTATCATCTACAAATCCACTTGTACCTTCTTCTGTTTGTTCAGGAGGATTGATGGTTGCAGTTGAAGTGATAGGTTCAGAAGGCTCAGCAGGTACAACTTGATCTGGCTGTAGATTGATCTGAATAGTATCTCCTACTGTTTCAGCTACTTCTGTCTCTTTATCATTTGTCACTTGTTCAACTGTTGGAGTCGGCATTTGAATTGTAATTTCTTGTTGAATCGGGGCGTTTGATTCAATAGGAACATCTGAACTGGTTGGATGAGTAGTCGTGAAGTCTTCCATCTGTCAACCACAATAGATTTCGTTACATTAGATCCAAGAAATTCATCATAAAACAATTCAAATAATAAATCTAAATCAGATAAATGGTGAGTAGAAGTTGATGCTTCATTTGATTTATTCTGTTGAGACGTAGGTCCTGGACTGTGTTGCCCAGAAACTAGTATTCCTGTTATAACGGGTTCTGAACGTTGTTGTTCGGAAGCCATTTCTTCATCAAAGGTGACATTGATGCTTTCAATCACCGTCTTTGACTTCTTCAGATAGACACGATATGCAGTTGATGTCGAGGAATAACCAATGAAGATTCCTTCGTCCGCCTTAGCACTAAACTTATTGAGATTCTTCCTATCGTTTAGCACGAAACACTTACATCCAAATATATGGAAATATTTGATTGTCGGTGTTCGGTTGTTGATTAATGCATAAGGAGTCTTCTTGAACCTTCGATGTACCATGGATCGATTCTGTGTGTAGCACGCGGTCGAAACAGCTTCTGCCCACAAAAATAGAGGTAAGTCAGAGTGACTTAGCATAGTACGAGCAGCCTCGACTAGCGTTCGATTTCTTCTTTCAACCACTCCATTTTGTTGAGGCGTTCGAGCAGCAGAGTACTGATGTGAAATCCCGACAGATTCGAGATATTCTTCAACTTTATTGTTCTTGAACTCTGTGCCATTGTCTGTTCGTAGAAACTTGACCGGTTTCTGCAGATTCACCTGGGTCGTCTTTAGGAATGTGATGAGTACATCAGGTGTCTCATCC
The DNA here is from genome assembly GCA_023525745.1 of Arctium lappa. Lineage (NCBI taxonomy): Eukaryota > Viridiplantae > Streptophyta > Magnoliopsida > Asterales > Asteraceae > Arctium > Arctium lappa. The sequence goes on from CM042052.1 coordinate 40,593,949, forward strand.
TTTGAACGTAGAAACTTGACCCATGTGTATCGCGAGTAATCGTCCACGATCACGAGTATGCACTTCTTTCCGCCTAGACTTTGAGTTCGCATCGGACCGCATAAGTCCATATGCAATAACTCTAACGGAGCATAGGTACTTGGTTCAGGCTTCGGTTTATGAGGTGCCCTCTTCATCTTGCCCTTTTCACAAGCTGCACAAAGATGTTCTCTTTCATATTTCATCTCTGGAAGTCCTTTGACGAGCTTTCCACTGACCAGATTGTTGATGTACCGAAAGTTGAGGTGAGAGAGCCTTTGATGCCATAACCAACTTTGTTGCATCGATGCTTTCGTCATTAGACAAACTTGCTTGTCAGTCTGGATATTTGATAGATTGATTATGTAGAGGTCTGATTCTCGAGTACCAACCAAGAGTTCTTCGCCTACTTCATTGCGAACTGAACATCTCTTGGCTTTGAAGTTGACCTCTAAGTCTTTGTCACAGAACTGGCCTATGCTGAACAAGTTGTGTCGTAAGCCTTCTACATAGCTCACCTTCTTGATCGTGACATTGTCATGTTGTACATCACCATATCCCATGATTGATGAAAACTGGTCGTTGCCGAATCTTTCTGCCCTGTCATGTGCTTGGAACATCCGCTATCCAAGAACCATGTATGACTAGTATGCATAAGAGAAATAACAAATTTAGATTTGTATACGACAACATTTGGAATATTCACTTTGATTGTCGAAGTGCGGGTCTTGAATTGATTTGTTCAAAAGCCTATTTTGACTTTGATGTTCGGGTTTTGAACTGCATTATCCAAAAACCTATTTTGACATTGAAGAACGAGTCCCAAACTGTTATGTCTAGAAATCATTTCCATTTGCTCCCTTAAACTTTTGTTGCCTGCAACACAGAGTTAGCTTTTGGTACCCATTGGAATTTGGGTCCAACTGTGTTAGCATAAGATTTTGGTACCCATTTCAAATTGTGTCCTCTTTTCTTTTGAAATACATGTGAAGAATTAGTATGAGATGAATGCACATGGTAATTGCCAAACCAATCTTCAGAATCTTGACAAGAGATAGAAACATGTTTATCATAAAAGGAAGACTTTCCAGCAGATAAAGATAACTGAAATAATTGCTTCATTGTATATTGTTTTCGAGAAACAACAAGTTTTGGGTTCAAAACAGCAATATCAGCAATCACAACATCTTTAGTAAGCGAAGTCTTATTACAATTAACACTACTAAACGATAAAACGGTCTTGTCAAGCTTCCGTTTGGGTTGCCATTGAGAAATTACTTCTGGCCTTTGCTTGCTCAGATCTGTAACATGTGAAACTGGTGAGTTAGACTTCTGAGCAACAAACGAATGCTTCTTCTTCGGATTACCAGTAGTGTTCGGTTTTTGTGAATGCTGAGATATTTTCTTACCTTTAGCACTCTTAGCTTTCACAGAGACTGATTTATCAACGTAAACTTTCGCTGATTTTGCACTGTTCACAGGCATACTGGTTTGTCTCAAAAATTTCTTAACAAAAGATGAATGGTTAGGAAGTTCTGCATTAAAGTCAAATTGTTCAGAACAATCATCTAAACCACCGTTAGAGTTCAGAAAATCAAATCCTTTATTTGATGAACCAAACATATCCTCAGAGTTTGAAGCTTTAGAAATTATAGCATTTTTGAACATTGTTGAAAAAACCTTTTGTTCAATATTCATCAAAAATCTTTCATCTGATAAGGAATTCTCGAGTTCAGAAATTTAATTTCTAAAACGAGAGGAGGGACATATAATTTACCTTGAATAGGCTTCGCCTCCATTTCCTTTGTAGAACAACTTGGAAAGAAATCACTCAAAAGAGTTTTCTTCTTTTGATATATTGGACTTTCATTATAACTATTATTCGTCTTCGCATAATTAAATGGAAAATGAACTTTAGCTGATTTCAATCGTTTTTCCGTTTCATTGACTTCATCCTTTTCCGATAGTTTAGTCCAAAATGTTTTAAACTCAGGGATTCTGCGAGCTAATTGCATTGAAAGATGATCATAAAGTCCTGGCACTTCAGACATCCCTTTTTGTAGATAGTGAGGATTCTTATAACCGATTCCCCATCTCTCTATTTCCCCTTTGGGTTTGTTTAGAAAAATAGTCTGTTCAGTTTGACCCATTTTATATAACTTCTCTTCCAAACTTTTTAATTTTCCCAGTAAAGAAAAGTTTTCTTTGGTACAAGAAGCATGCAAATTTGTAAGCTCATATAAATCAATCTCACCTTTTAGCAGTTTAGACTTAAGATCAGAGTTCTCTTTAAGAATTATTGTCTTTTCCTTGGCGTTGGTGTCATTATCTTTATGTAAAACCTCAATTAATACTTTCTTCTCAGCAATTTCATTGCTAAGTTTCTGTATCAATTGGTTTTTGTCAGTTATGACACCATTTTCTTGCACAAGATTAGATTCTAACTCTTTTTGTTTTAAACTAATGGCATGCATTTTATTCATGAAATCTAAATCTGATAGATTACATACCTCCTCTTCTTCATTGTCTGAATCAGCTTCAGCATCTGATTCTATTTGGCCCATCAAGCACATGTTGACAGCTTCATCTTTTTCTTCATCCTCTTCTTCATCATCTGAGTGATCGATCCAGTATTCATCCTCAGCCATCAGTGCCTTCCCATCCTCCTGTTGCTTTGCAAGAAGCATCTTGTTCTTGTAGTAGTCGGAGTTTCTGACTTTTGGTCTGCGACAGTCCTTGGCAAAGTGACCTAATTTGCCACATTTGTAGTACGTTGGTGGTTCTGGCTGGCTGGATCCTTCAGCTTTGAACTTTCTCTCTTCCGGATTTCTCTCCTCTAATCTCTTCCCTTCAGGCTGATACCTTCTCTCTTCAGGCTTCCTTTCCTCTCTTCTCTTCCCTTCAAATCTCTTTCCTTCATATCTGCTTCCTTCAACCCTTTCCTTGTGGATGTAGTTGTTCGGACCAGATGAGTACCTCTGACTGTTTGATGTTGGCTTTTTGTAGAATCTTTTCTGAAAAGCATTTGTCAGCATCATCATTGCTTGCTTCAGCTGATCATTTTCATCTGTGTCAGAGTTTGCATAAGCTTCATCTTCATCTGATTCGTACACAATCGTCTTATTCTTCTTCTTCCTAACAACAAGAGCGACTGTGTCATCAACTGTCTTTCCTCTCTGTCTATTCTCAGCTAGAATTTCATCCACCTCTTCTTCATTCTGACGGAGGGTTTCATACACCTCGTGAAGTGGAATCTCATTCAAGTCTTTGATCTGCTTCATCTGTCTTGCAAATCTTTTCCATTCTGGTTGAAGAATGCTCAGGAATTTGACGTTCAACTCAATTTGAGATTTGTGGACTTTGTTCTTGCTAAGTTCGTTCAGCAAAGTCACAAACCTGTCATAGGTTTCTTCTAAAGTTTCTCCCATTCTGCCTCTAAATTCTTCATAGTTATTTAGGCAGTTGGAGATTTTCAGCTGATTTCCAACTTTTGAACCCAGCATCATCTTTTCAAGCTGATCCCACATTTCTTTGCCGGAGGCCTTGTAGCTGTCAATCTTTACGTATATCTCATTTGGGATTCCTTGTAAGATGTATGACTTAGCTAATCTGTCGCCTTTGGCTCTTCTAAGGTTATCATCTTGTAGCTCATGAAACTTAAGTTCAACTTCAGTCGGCACATTTCCAACTACACGAGTCGTTATGACTGGTTTCATAACCCATTCTTCAATAGATGTCCTGATGAAATCACTCAACTCATGTCTGTCAATGAAGTTCAGAAACCGATCCTTCCACTGTTCGTATTCTCCTTTGAAGAGAATTGGTGGCTTGGTGTCAGTTCCTATTGCAAGGGCTTCTCTGGATGTCATCCTGTATTGATTAGAAAACTTGAATATGATCGTTAACCCAGATAAAATTTGATCACACAAGAAATTTTGTCCCCCTAGGCAGACTTAGCACGGGTGTCCCGCTACCCGATTAGCGGGTGGGGTCAAGGGGCAACGCCCTTGCGGGGGTATGGGGGCAGCGCCCCTAGAGAAAAAATTTATGACAATTAAAGACCCTATTACAGTTTCGAAAAATTCTCAGAAAAAATATTCTAAGTATGGAATAGAAGTTTTGCGTTTGAGAAGGTTTGCGTTTCAAATAAGGAGCGCAAATGGAAGTTTGCGGGTCTAGTGAGGAGCGCAAACTGAGGTTTGCGGGTCTAGTGGGAAGCGCAAACTGAGGTTTGCGGGTCTAGTTGGAAGCGCAAACTGAGGTTTGCGGGTTTAGTGGGAAGCGCAAAGTTGATCTTTGCGTTTCTTGAAGAGGTACACGTGAACCGAGGTTTGCGTTTGTCTTGAGATGCGCAAAGTTGAGCTTTGCGTTTCTTTTGGAACCGAGAAGTGGACTTTGCGTATGCTTGAGGACCCGAGAAGTAAGGTTTGCGATTGATGTTGGAACCGCAAAGTAAGGTTTGCGTTTCCTTTGAGAAGCGCAAAGTAGGACTTTGCGTTTGACGTGGGAGGCGCAAAGTTGGACTTTGCGTATGTTCTTCCTCTGCTTTGCGCTTTATTCGTCCTGTACTTCGAAAATTTGTCTAAAATCTGTTCCTGTTTCAATTTGCAATACCAAACACTACCATTATGTCTAGAAACACTTCTAGAACTGAATGTAAGCACTCGATCGCAATAAAACACACTTTTTGAATAAAAATTGATCGCACAATACCTATTTGTTCTTCGACTTTCAGACCACTTAATCACCAAAATGAAACTCGATTTAAGCTTAATACTGAAATTAATCACACACAACTCGATCTAGCATGTATTTCGATCACAACCTGATCGATTTTAACACCTAAAACAGTTTAAATCTCGAAATAGATTTTCAATAAGAACACAGAGACGTTTTTCTGAAAAACTTGATTTGATCTTAATCAGGCTCTGATACCAATTGTCGGTCCACAACAATACTAATATATCAAGTTCTTAGAAACAACACAATAACGATTACCAACCTGTATTGATTATAACAACGGTTACAAGGTTGATCGATTCAAGCTATTTTTGTGTTCTCTGTTTGTTCTCTCTCTTTTTCACCTTTAGCTATGTGTTTTTGTGTGTGAATTATGATTTGATCTATTGAGAGATTGAGATACACAACTAATCTAACTTGGTGTGTTTTACACACTACCTAACTTAATATCTAGATACTTTAATATCTAGATATTATCCTAGATAATATCAAACAAACTAGAAACTAACTTAACTAACTAAGTTACCTAAGTTAACTAATATCTAACAAACTAGATATTAAGTTAACTTTTACAATAATAAACAAATACATTGATTACTTTGACATTTATTACAAATAGAAATAGACTTTAATATCGAGAGTCGACGTTCTGGCTTTAGCTTCAGATTGCGATCTTCAGATTGGATGATCTTGAATCCAATGAGACTGTGGTCTAACATGTATGCACTCTTGATTAATTATATGATTGATCTTAATAGTTGAGGGTGTGTTGCTCTTTTGGTTGAAATCGAAGTACTATTGTCAAATGGTTTTATGTATGGAACCATATGTCGGTTTCCCGGGATCGACCAGACCATGAACTCCCGGGGTCTGTGGGTACCGGTCCCCGGGGTTATATCATACCGTTCACCGGGGTTATATCATACCGGTCCCCGGGGTTTTCTTGCTAGTCCCGGTCCTTGGGGTGTTTAGCTTCCGGTCCCCAGGGGTTCATGATCTGTTCCCCAGACCATCCGATCCCCGGCTTGTGAGATTCACGACACGCCCCACCCGGGACCTTGAACCCCCGAATTCTTTATGTTATTTCCATGGTCATATTTCTAGATATAATGGGAATTTTGAGAACTTTTCAAGTTATATGTGTTTCTTGTTGAATTAGATTTCCTTTCAGGTTTCTTATTGGTTTGGAGTTTTAATTCGACATGGTTTTCAACCCGTTAACCATTTGATTCCAAATAAATCTTTTTTTTGATGTACCTAAGTACTAATATGGTATATCTTAACAGGTACAATGACACAAAATCAGGATATCGATCCTATCGCCGATGCTGCCCTGATTCATCTAAATTAGTACCTTCCTCTCACTCCAAAAAATTTTCATTTGGACTTCTCTCAGCGTCAATGCCAATACCAAGTGATGATCGAGATTCTCCAAGGCCACCCTCTCTCATACGCTCTCACGGAGACTGCAGATGTTCCTCAGTTATATCTGCAACAATTCTGGCAGTCCCTCACACATGTTGACGAAGAATATGGTTTCCATCTGGAGGCCAGGATTGACACTACATTAGTCCTACTCACTCGAGAGCTATTTTGACAATTTGTCCGCCTGCCGAACGCCAATTCTTTTCCAGGCCGAGACAACTTCGATCCTATCGTCTCTAACTCCACACTATGTGCCGAAATTCACTCACTGGGTTATAGAGTGCCTCTCTCGTATCCATCCGCCTTCAACCGCAGGAACTTGACTACCATCTAGTACACTCTATTCACGTACCTCAACCGCTGCTTATCTGCCATCACTAAGGACATAGACCAGACGAGTGCCAACCTTCTCAGACTCTTCCATGCCGTTGCCTTCCACAGACATGCGAATTATGCTGATATCTTATGGTACGAGCTAGACCTAAAGGTCCAAGACAACGCAAACAAATGACGGAACTTCATCCCGTACATGCGTTTTCTTCAGATATTAATCCAGAACTACATGGAAATCAACCCAACCATAGCTCGCCGATCATCGCATCCGTTTTGTCCTCATCATCCCACTCATCGTCTTCCGACTTGCACTGAACTTCCAAACCTAGTCGCTAGACGTATCCTGGATGGGTTACTGGCCTATGCTAGTCCAACGACACTGAGTGTGATAGAATATAGGCGCACACATGGCATACCTGCTCCCATGGTCCATCTAGAACAAGAAGGACCTCCCCAGGGAGCACGACCTGAGAGGTGTGAGGGTCCACGCATGAGAGGTGGCAGAGTCTGGCGAGCTGGGGCTCCCGAACAGGGTGTGATGAGAGAACATATTGTAAGGGGTTCTGAAGCGGGCAGTGCCGTTAGACGTAGCGAGGCTATTACTTCTCGTCGATCACCTACCCTATCACAGACAGCCATTCAGACCTCGGAAGAGGAAACGGAGACAGAAACTGAACAAATTCAGTCATCTTCCTGCACAGACTCTAAGGCTGCCATCAACCAAACCGCCACCTAATCTGAATCTACAACAGTGTCATCGGAATGAAGTGATGAGTCATCTGACTCTGATGGTGATGATGACCAGCCATCACCCGGAGAGATAAGGAGAGCGAAGGGAGTATAAGTAGAAAATGAAGATGTGAGGAGAGAGATAGAAAGGAAAAGTAAACATAATTTCGAGCGTACACGAGTGATGAGGCAACCAACTCCGGTTGACCTCCTCCTACCTAAAATTAGCTAGGTAGCCACATCTGCTACCCAGTCACATGTGTTGAGACAGGGTATTGAAGAAGACGTCGTGGACCTAGAGACACAGTTGCACACCCCACTTAGCCACTGCGACATCTCTCAAGAGATGTTGGTTTCATTTCTCACGGGGATTCAACTCATACGCTACCAGTCTCTCACTTGGAGAGTACTGGTATTGAAGCTAGAGGACAACTGCCCCCATCCTCCCCTTCCTTCAGTGCACCGCATCTAGAGTCAATCGATAATATCATTTCTTTGAGTAGGACACGAGTAATTTCTTCGACTACTGCTAGAGGCCTTAGTGGCCCAGCCGGAACACCCATAGTAATTCCAACATCTGTTGGATTACGAGGATTGGGTGGAATTCCTACCACAACCATTATCACGTCATCTGTGATCGTAGGCGGTGCGACTTCTACAGTCGTCACTACAACTGGAAGTCTGAGTGACTCAGGTGTTAGTCACCCTGAGTTCGTCTCACAGGAATTTCTAGACGGCGCCCTAAAGGTTGTCCATTCCATGAAGCGCTCTGAAATAAGGCTGGAGGTAGACGCCCTAAAGAGAATGATCAAAGGCAAAGGACTAATGTATGAGCGTGAGCCACTACCTCCCACACCACCACCCTCCCATACACCTACCATCGATGATCTCAAATCCTTACTTCTAGCCAAACTCCTAGTCCAATCCCAAACCGATCCATCTCAAGATGCCGACTTACTGTCACTCCTACGTTCTCAAGCATCTACTCCTACACCACCAACCCCACCCACTATCTCTCCTGAAGCCTACCAACAATAGTCTGCACTTATTCAGTCTATGCAGAAAACTATATCTGCATTGACTGAACGACTATCATCTTTGGAGGAAACCTACCGAAACCAGACAGAGGGACTCAAACGCAAGCATGATGACCAGGATGATACTAATCATCATGAGGGGGAGAAGCGCCAACGCACATCCGAGCTAGAATCAGCGCAAGAACAGACAGAAGTGGGTATGGTACAGGATCTGACTGAGATGGATTCTGGTACTCAAACTGAAGGGAAGGGACAGGCACAGGAACAAGTCATGGATTTAGTGCTATATGACATTATTCCAACGGTTGAAAAGCCCGAGGAACATGATGGAGGTTCATCGCTCAATCCGAATAATTGGGCTATTATTGTTGATCCTTATTCCGACATAGATCCGACAAAAGAACCTATCAATACAGAAAGAGCGTTGGTAATCTTCCATGCCGAGATAGATGAGCTATTGAATTCTGAAATTGTGGCTCAAGATGACCATCCATCAGAATAATCTTCTGTCGTGGTGCCTCTTCTGACTTACACTTCAATTCATCCCAAGCTTTCTCGGACAGATCTTCCCAGACGATCTCCTCCAGCATCACCAGTTTCAGGAACAGATCGTACTCAGCCAGTTCATCCACTAAAATGGAAAAGAGTTAGAATAAATGTTCCGTTTCTCGAAAAAAGTCAGAAACAACTCTTTGCTCATTGGATTGGCCCGTATGATGAGGTCGTAGTACATGGTCTTCAGTCAATGACAGACAGGAAGAAGCAGCGCGAGCTTATGTTCATGCATAAAAATCTCAGAAAAAGATTCAACAAGACAAAACTCAGAATCAGATATGTCAATCAGATTTACTCTTGCAACTTCATGAGCATAAAGTATTCCTTCTTTATGGTGACAAGAGAAAATGGTAGCCAGTGGTATTTTTCTGAAGCTAACTTTGGAAGTCTCGAGTTACAAGATCTTTTTTTCCTGCTCCGAGACCTAAAGACTAGAACCATTCGACCTGGGAAAGTTACAGACGCACTAGAAACTGTCAAAAGATATATGAAGTGTGCTATGAAATTTGCCTCTATTGAAGATTTTCATATTGGGTTGGAAAGCAATCAAGCAAAGATAAATCTGCTTAAACCTGATTTGAGTATTCCATCAGACACCCAGAATGTACTTGCTTTCACTGTGATAAAATTTCCAGAACTCGGCACGACTTATGTGAACGATAAAGGTGACATGTGGTTCATCAGATTCAGTCAGATTGCTCGATTCTGTGATGGTACACTTTTGCTTCTTAGAGACAGGCTGAAGCGCTCCATTGATCAAGATGTCAAAGGGATTCAACTTTTGGATCTGAACTACAAATGTCTTGTTCTCAAAGCACTGGTCCTGATCAAAGAACGACTGGAGTATAGAACTTCAATGCGACATTTCGAGATCAGTTTTAGATTTCGGAAGACTCATGTTCCTAACTGGCGTGACTATGAACTTCAATTTAAAGGGGGAGATTGTTACGGCAGTTTGTTTGTTAAATAGAAGTTCAGGGGTCGAATTGTAATTAGTTGAAAGTTGGTTTATAATTGGGCCTCAAGCCCATTAGCATGATACGCTTGATATATATATATATGTTTGTTAAACCTAGTTTTAGGTTAGAAGAAGAAGTGATTATTGTTAGAATTGCTAGTCATAAGGTTTACATTCTCTGATCAGAAATTCTTTCTGTAAAACTAAACCCTTCATTGTTGAATCTAATCATATGACTAGCAGTTGTATTTATTTATTGTTCTTCATTGATTATTATTGTTGGTAAATTGCACTGTTCTGGGATCTATAGTGTCCTGTATATGCCATTGGGGGGGTGTCCCAGAATAAAGCAGTATGAGCCAGACACGTTGTCTCCTTTGTGTGACTTCAGTGTGCGCCAGAAACGTGATCTGTAAGTATGATGTTTTTATAAAAACTGAATTGGTTTATGTTGTTTATGAATCTCTTACATGGTGTTGTGGTAAGGAACTTTTTTTAGGGAACTCACTAGACCTTTCGGTCTAACCTTCGCTCTTTCAAAACTAAAACCTTTTCAGGGACGTGTGAAGTAGGCGGATCGGGTAAGGAAAAGGAAAAGCTTTAGTAGATGGCTCGGTCGTGAAGGATGCTACCTAGTTTCCTGCCTTAGTTGCTTTCTTTCTAAAACTCTCAGTTTTGTAATAGGTTGTTTTCTGCAATCCTTGTATATTTGAATTGTTGGATAAGGGGTCGTTTTGGCAATATTTTATATTATGTGGTAATGTAAATGTGTTTTCGACACATTTGGAAATGTCAGAAAAATGGGTAAACTAAGAGTAAGAAGTTTGGCAAGTGGCACATAAATGGGGAGCTATGTTTTCAGATTTGTCGTTAATGAGTTTATGAACCCTAGTGAGGGTGTGAGAAGGAGATTAGGGTGTATGTTATGGTTCTGGTGTTGAGAAATCTAAATTGTGCGGTTGGTCTAAGGCTTGCACCTGTTAGTGAGCCAATCGTTGGAACATGTTTGTTGCTTTCGAGAAGTGGAAAAGGGTGGTTGGATGTAGTGCTCGAAGTGAGTCAGACTTGGTATTGCGTGGAAAAGGTTCCAAGTGAGACTGTCTTCCAGTGTCAAGCTATTTGGAATAGCTTGGTGTGAGAATGGCCATCCCATGTTTGAGCGGGAGAAGCTTGGATTTATTACAAATATGGTCAGACGGTTGGTGGATGCGATTAGAAATTAAAGTATGTGTCATTATAATTCAGTCAGATGGAACTGGTGGATTATGAAAGTAATGAATTGTGGAAGTTTTCTTTTTATTATGTAAGAATATGGGGTGGTGATGTTTGGGGCGACGTATGTATATTGCGTCTGAGTTGTGTAGCACCGATGAGTTGTGACCATTGTGGTTCGACAAAAGAAAGTGCTTTTTGCACTAGGCCTATGTAGTGTTGAGGGAAGTTATTTTGCTATGGCAGGATACTTGATGAAGAAACTCATAACGGTGGGTTCATGGTGATGTCTAAGGTTGACATCGTGTTAAGTTGGCAATTTGAGGGGTTATTATCTTAGTCAGGGATACATGTTATTGTAGCGATATCCCCGGTTAAGTTCCTTCTTTTAAAGAATTGAAGTTGTATGTGAAAACCTTAATGAGACACGTTTTAAAATCGTGAGTCCGGGTGTGTGGATAAAGCAGATAATGTCTGGTACGATTGTCCTGGGACGTTACAGATGGTATGTTGTTGTTGGTATGTTTAGATGGTACAACTTTGGTTTTGGACAGAATGTTTTGGGCAACTGAGTGAAGTTAAGTTGATATGATTGAAAGAATGTGAGCCTTGTGAATCTCAAGTTGAGTGGGCGCAGCTTGATGCGGAGGTCGTCCCCATAGAATGAAGTGGTGCGTTCGATGGAAAACTAGTGTTGGACCACGTTTTGAGGTCCGTTGAAATTATGGAAAGAGTTGGAGAGATAGTGTATGATCTGGATGTATTCGATGAGAATTTGGAAAATTCGTATTGGGTTTCACACCTCTATTTGAGAGCATTTGTTGGAAGTTGGGGCGACGATACCTTTGCAAGGTATGGAAGCAAATAAAAAGTTAACCTTTATCATAGTGTCTAAAGAAAACACTGACCGTAAGGTTAAGAAGTTAAGTATCAAAGGGAATTGCCTTGTGAAGATTCAATGGCGATATCCTAAGGGATGAGAGGAAACTTGGGAGGTAGAAGCGGACTTGAGGTCCTTATACCTCAGTTTGTTCATCGATGTAATTCCGGGACGGAATTCTTTTGAGGGGGATATATTGTAATAACCGACACCAAAGTAATAAAGATTAGAGTTTGGGGGAGGGTTTGCTCAAAGCCTAAGTGTGGGGACTAGCTTGTAATTATTGAATAGAAGGGAGTTTAACACTAATGCCCTAGCTCTCAATTTCATTGTTGTTGGAGGCGGCTAAGAGGAAACCAGGAAGACTTGGGGAGAGAAATCAATTTGAGGGAAATTGAAGAAGGAAGAGAGCTTGAGGAGATTATGGTCTTATTCTTTAAGGTAAATCCTCATTCAATCTTCGATTATCATTTTATTGAGTTGTTATTGACGGAATTTTAGATTAAACTGTGTAAGAAAAAACCCTTATTGGGATTCTTCCCAGATTGTTCGTTCTTGAGTGGAGGATTAAGTTCATAAGGTATTGATTGTTTCAATCTTGATTGGAATGTCCCTTCTTTGGAGGGATTTCCTTTGTTCGGTTCAAACACAAGTTAGAAGACGATCGCCTAGTCACCCTGGGGGATTTTGCTTGAATCGACCGAAGTGGGGAAGTCCAACCCGGGTGACCAATGAACACTAGGGAAGGGGCCCCGAGAGATGGGGTACCGGGTGGGAGGAACCGGGGAGGCCGGGGAAGGCAGCCGGGAGTAGGCGCCAAGGGACCCGGGAGACGGGTGTAAGGGGTGCCAGGAGTCGGCTGTGACCCGGGAGACGGGTGAAAGGGGGTTATGACCTAGGATATGGGTGAAAGGGGAGTCGGGAGTCGGCTATGACCTGGGAGTCGGGTGAAGTGGGGTCTGGATACGACTGTGACCGGGAATTGGGTGCAAGGAGGTCGGGAGTCGGGTGTAGGATTCGGGAGCGGTTAGGGAGGGCCCGAGCCGCTAGGGGAGGCCCGAGAGGGAGTTTAGACCTGTTTTGGGATGGGTTTTTTAGGTGGTTATCTGTTTTGGTAAACTTTTGCGTCTTGGGGCACCTTACCACCCTAACTGTGCAATACATAGGTTTTCGGTTCAAGGACTCCGGTGCGAGTGCAAAGGGTAAAACAGAAGCGACAGGTGAGTTTTCTAACTAAAGTCTTTCCTATTGTTTATGCTACTGTGCGCATGTGAAGTTTATTAAATAACCATTGGTGTTTACGCTACTTTTATGCATGCGAGATTTATTAAACGTGATTTATGCTGTATTGTGTTGACTGTGTAAATTGTATGCATACATTGTCATTGGTGAGGTATGGCCTAAGTCGGGGGGTGTGTCCCGTCTGTGCTTATACCGGGGGGGGGGTCTCGTATATGTCATTGGGGAGGGGGGGTGTCCCAGAATAAGGCAGTATGAGCCAGACACGTTGTCACCTTTGTGTGACTTCGGTATGCGCCAGAAACGTGATCTGTGAGTATAATGTTTTTATAAAAACTGAATAGGTTTATGTTGTTTATGAATCTCTTACATAGTGTTGTGGTAAGGAACCGTTTCTAAGGGAACTCACTAGACCTTTCGGTTTAACCCTCGCTCTTTCAAAACTAAAACCTTTTTAGGGATGTGTGAAATAGGCGAATCGGGTAAGGAAAAGGAAAACCTTTAGTAGATGGCTCGGTAACGAAGGATGCTACCTAGTAGACTGCTTTAGTTGCTTCCTTTCTTAAATTCTAAGTTGTGTAATAGGTTGTTTTCTGCAATCCTTGTATATTTGAATTATTGGATAAGGGGTCGTTTTGGCAAGATTTTATATTATGTGGTTATGTTCTTTTCCTGTGAATTTGGGTTGTTACAATGAGGGTATTGCTAATATCAACGAATTCGTCATCTGAAATCTCATTTTAAGATTAACTTGTGTGAATCCTAACTTTTTTGTCCATGTGGATTAATATTTGGTATTCTTATCATTATTACTTGTTTTTAGGCGATATTAGGTGAATAATATACTTGCATGGTTTCTTGTTGTAGAGTTGCATAAACCTGTCAATAGTCGTCGGTAGGTGTGGAGCACCGGAGACGAGGGAAGACACAATGAGGTGGTCATTATCGGCCACTCTGGATTGTTGGAGTTTTGATGATGAGAAGAAGACAGGTGATATCAAATCTTCAGTTCAGATGGGAGAGTGCTCCACTAGGACTATGTTTAACAAACTAACTGATAAGTTAGTTGATGGCTGATAAACTAGCTGGTTGCTGATGAACAAATTATATTTGGTAAAAACTAGTTCATAAGCATGTAAAATGACCAAAAATGACATCTTGAAAAAATTAGTCAATTACAAATATTTCATAATATAATTCAAATAAATGTCTAATAATATAATTAAAACAAAATTTTAATAATATAATATTTTAATTAATATAAACAAGATAGTAAAGAAAAATTAAACAAATTTCTTATAATTTAATATGTTAATTAATACAAACATATAATATGAATAGCAACAAAATTGGTGAACCTCACATATTGTAATAATTAATATTTTAAAAAATATATAATTATAAATTAAATTAAATATTTTATTTAAATTATTTATCATAGTTTAATTATCTTTGAAATAAAATAAGTATAATTTTAATTTTAATGTAACTTACATAAACATTTTTAAAATTGTTATGTTTGCTTTTTGATATCTAAATATATTAAATAATAATTAAAAAAATAATTGATATAGATAATAACATTTATAAATAATTATTAATATATATTGTATAACTAAAATTAATTAATAATGTATAATTATTTTTTTAATTAATTTTAAATACTATAAATTAATATTTATTTATAAATAATATTTTATATTTATTTATAATCAATAATAATTAATATTAATCAAGGTTATAATTAAAAAAATATCAAAAAGCTCCTTATAAGATACATGGAATATGTTTGGCAACTAGGTAATAAGCTAGCTGATGACTCATATGCTAGCTTATAGCTGATAAGCAAACTATCATTAAGCTGGCTTATAAACTAGTTTATAAGCTAACTTATAGCTTATATAAGCTAGCTTAGCATCTAAACAATTACTTAAAATATAAGTTAGCTTATTTTTATTAAACAATTATTAGATGTGGAGCACCACTCTTGGAGAGGTGACTGGTTTTGATGAAGAGAGAGAGAAATGTTAGTGTAAGGTTTTCAAAAAATAAAAATAGAAAGAAATCAAATGATATTTAATGGATGGGTTATTATCTAATCGTAAAATTTCAAATTCATCCTTATATTATTAATTAAATCATAAAATACTTTAGTTAAAATTGATAGCTTAGGGCATCTCCAACAAGCTCTCTAAAATGAAAATAGAAATTTTGAGCTATAATTTTACTCCAATAGCTTTCCCAAAAATATCCCCAAAATGGAGAAAGTAGAAGAAAGTTCCGACCTTGACCCCTGTTATTTTGAGGTCATATCTAGTATTCAGAGTTTGCCTCGATTTGGTATCGCTCTCGCGGCCCACACCGAAACAGTGCTTTACCCCTAGATGTCCAGTCAACTGTTGCGCCTCAACGCATTGACGGAGCAATGTCGCGTGGAGGTAGAAGGCCCACGGGTATATTGGGAGGCTCATTACTTCAATTAGTCCCCATGCCAGCTAAAGCTAAAGTTCCATTAAAGAGCGTGAATTAATTAAACAAAATCTATCTATTACTTAATTAATTAAACTAAAAATCAACATCTGTTAAAGGAAAAACCAAATGGAACAACAATAAAAAGAGAGAAGAAATATTTAATTCCCATTAATCCAAAGCACTTTAAATGGGGATGAGTTACAAGTAGATATCTATGAGATATTTCAGTTCTAATCTAACTCTGATATATATTTATCGTTATCTCTATCGTCATATCCTTTAGACGATGCCACACTTATCCTACAACACTCCCTCTTGTGCCGAGTTAAAGGAGTGATGATGCACAATTTTTGCCTCGTTAACACCTTATGCCAAAACAAAAACCCAGTGTGATAAAAAATAAGACGAAGGAAAGAGTACAACCACAAGTTTCTTTGCAATACATAGACTTTTCCTTTAATTTAATTTTCTCTTAGATTCATACATTAATCATGAGAGTTAATAAAGCATGATGGTATATATATTGTTACCTTACTAAAACCTTACACCAAGGAACAAACCCCTATGGGAAAAATAAAACATTGGTTGAAGGAAAGAGCACAATATACCAAGATCACATATATAGTAGACTCCACCTTTTGTCTACTACTCCCCATGATTCGTACATTAATCAAGGGAGTTTGGAAAACATTCACATTTTCTTACTACATGCTTCCCAAAATATGGTGTTAGGTAATGATTTGGTAAAATGTGTCATGTTCTCGTGACATCTTACTTGATTAAATTTAATCTCGATGAGAGTTTTCTTATTGTTGATTGTATAAGACTTAAGCAGAATATGCTTTGTGTTATCACCCTTGATGTATCTTACGTTCTGTAACATCCAAGGATTCATATTTTTGAATTCCGTTACGTTTACCCTTAGATTCACTACAATTGGATGCTTATCGTTTAAGTCAAGTTATGGTCAAACCTCTGGTGTGTTTTCAGCATAAACCAAAAGGAAGCAGCAAGCAGTGACTTGTGCGACGTTTCCCGTGGCCTCAAGTCGCGTGGGAATTCGCACAACTTGTTGTGGGTTCGAACAAAGTAGCGCACACGACTTTTCCCGCGACTTCAATTTGCGTGGGAACCCGCAGGAGAGCCCTGGTCGAATTTTTGGGTCTTAACCCCAAGACCCTCATTCAATTCCCCATTTTTCTTCCAACTCACTTCTTCCCTCTTCTCCCACTTCATTTACTCCACAAGCAAGATTAGTTGAGAAACATTTATGGTGTTTGTTAGGTGTTGTTTAACTCTTAAAGTGAAGAAATCAAGATCTCAAGCACCCACTTCATCTTCTTCCCCAAAGATCTAGGTTTCCTCTATTTTCTAGTTTTTACCCAAAAACCTAGATTGTGAGTTTCTTAAACCTTTGTTAAAACTAGATATATGTCATTATATGTCTTTCATCTCTATGTTGCTCTATCTTGTAGAAATCTCTATTTAATGGTGAAATGTTTACATCTCTATATTTGGAGAACTTTTGGGTTTTCATGAGAAATAGGATATTGGAACTTTAAAGTTTATAGATGACTTACTTGTAAACTAAATGTTGGTATATTATATTTATGTGAAAATGTTCATATTTTAGGATTTCGGTCTAACTTGTGATTTCAGTTATCCATGAAGTATTTGATGATTATATACATTTTAGCTTTCGTGTTGAGATTTATTCCACTTATATTATGTGGGATACTATGGATAGTATGAATATTGCGTAAAGCTTGTTAATGATATATGTGGCGTTGAGTCCACGAGTTGACTATGATGGCTTGACATACCTTTCACTTACGTAAATGTGTCTTTGGCCTACATGAAATTGTTGGATTAACCAAGTCAAGTATACACTATGAGGATATAGTATTGGGTGCCACCTTAATGGTATGTACCTAGATCTCTGCCATCCAGGTAACGCCATGGTTGTAGTCGTCGAATGTGTTGGGCCGTATAGTGTCGCTTATGGTAGCTTGACACTTAGGTATATCGACTCTTTGGGTAGAATTTGATTGGTGCTATGGATCTCCCCCATTGACTCCGATTGTGGATTAACTTCTTGAATAAATGCCATACATGCCTCATATAAATTTTTGATCATATCTTGTTCAATCTCACTAGGCTTTTTGGCCTAACACTTGTTTGGTGTCGGCATGTATTTCAGGTTCTAGCGGCGTCGCCCCTAAGAAGGCTTAGGCGTATTTAGTGTGAGCTTGGGGACATATCTTTGGGAACCATTTTTGGAGAAGATTCCGTTGGAAGTAGAGACGACACTCCTTTTGTAATCTTATTTCGATGTTGAAATTAGATTAGATGGTTGTTGTTTATTTTCCGTTAAATTGCAAACCTTGTAATTAAATAGGTGTACTTTATTCCCCTTTTTGGGAGGCTCATACTATGGCAATTTATACCACAATTCCGTTTCTTGGAAGATTTTGTTTTTCCCAATTTTTAGGGTGTTACACGTTCATTTCTTCAATACATGATGTATTATTTTCATATATGCAAGTAGGATACTAGTTGAACCCAAAATTACTAGTTTCTCTAATATATGTAATGATAGTCCCTAATCATATACATTCTTTAATTATCTCATGGAGAGTAATATTTTTAGATTAGTTCAAGGAGGTAGTTACAAGGGTTTGCTTAGCTTACTTCTAAGCAATCAGAGTGTTCCTGTAGTAATTCCTTATCGAGTTTGAAAACAACCTTTGTATGGGTGGGTCAAACAGATACCTAATATCAACAAAGACATACCAAGACATTGTTTGGTGTTTTTCTATAAGAGCTAGTACTTTTGTTGCTTACGTTCTAAGTAGGTATTGAATTTTCATTATCAATCTCATTTTTATTTCTATAGGGAAAGTATAAGCCAATGTCAATGGTTCAAAAAGATTAATTTGATATCATTCAGATGACGTTGCGTTGGCGCTGACTTAAATCTAGCTAAGAAGTGTGGGTCCGTGTGATTAAACATGATCTTTACCAAATAATCAAACAACAAACAAGATAGATAAACCAACCTGTTTCATTAACAACAATCGATTACAAGGATGATACTTTGAAGCTCTCTGTTGTTTCTCTCTAATGAATAGTGTTGGGTCGATGTGATCTGATCAATTTCTATGTTTTGAGATATTAAGAGTTATGAGATTATAATATCTCAAAACCTTTTATATCTCTAACATAATATCTAGAGATATAATAACTAAACTAAATATCCTAAAATATCTATTAGTTAGATATTAAGGAATAATACATAATACAATTATTAAGACTATAATTAACTTTGACAATTATTACAAACTAACATTAGACTTATATTAAGAGTCGACTTTCCAGCATTAGCTTCAGATTGCAAACTTCAGATTGGATGATCTTGAGTCTAATAGATCTGTGCGCTAACAATCTCCCCCTTTGGATCAAGATCATTACTAAAATGATTTAGCAATTCAGTCTTCTCTTTCAGCTCAGAAGTTGGAATCTTCTTCTCTGTCTTCAATATGTAATAATCTCCAGGTTTTAGGTCAGAATGCTTTAGCAAAGTATCTTCAAAGAAAATTTCTCTAAAATCAGCATGTCTTCAGAATACTTTGATCTCTCGCATTTCTTGGTTAGCTCTTCTCTTTTCCACTCTTGTAATGTAATGGACATTTCTTCAAGCTTTAGGTTCTCCCCCTTTTTGATGAATAGAGAAACGATTTCATCAAAACTCTGAGTAAGAAATGTCTTTCATTTGGAGCCTCTGATTCATCAATTCAAAATATATTCATCCAGATCTTTTCAAATCCAGACAAAATAATCGTGTAACACCTGAATCAACAAATGAATCAGTTAACATGTCTGTCAGTAACACTAAGTCACTGTGTGGAATGAATACACATTGGAAAGAAGCTTTTATGATGTTCACTCCCCCAGGGCTTCCATTCAATCATCGAGACACCACAAAGGTAATTTCTATAAACGTTATGACAAAGAAACAAATTCCTTGTGTGTTCGTGCAAGTGATAGAAAGAATTAAGCACTTGATGATTGCTTATCAGGATCAATATTGTGTAAACCACTGAGACAACAGTAAGTTAAACACAGACTCAATGTGCATGAGTGAAGTGCAAAGGTGGGGCAGACTTCCTTCTTTTCAATATCCAGATTTTCCAAATGAAAATCAGATAGTAAATGTGCTGCTTCCCCTTTGAAAATGTGAAACACTTTCTATTTGAGTAGAAAATGAGTAGCTGGTGGGGTAAATCAAGAGTTGGCATGAGCTAGTTGCCTGTTTCAATAATGTTCACCAAAGAAATGTGAAACACTAGAAATGTGGCTGCCCGGTTCAAAAAGTAGTTGGTCTAGAGTTCTGATATTCTTTTAACTCTGTTCTCACACCCTCTTTCTTTTAAACATTAAGTTTACTTCTAACCGAACTCTCTTTTGCATTATATCTCATCACACAACCCACACTCATTTCTTTTTGATTTCTCACACTCAATCACTATGGATTAACCTCTTGGGTAGGAAACACTAGTTAACGTGTATCCATAGAAGTTGTGTTAAGTCCTAGCCCAATGAAATCCGATGTTTTCCTAGAAAGCATATGATGCTCAAAATGGTTTAACTATATCAGTTAAAGCACAAAGTAGATCTAGAAAACATTTAAACGCATACTTCCAATTCATGAAATCGGTTTGAGATTCGGGAAGTGGTTTGAACATTTAAGAACATGTTTTCAATGATTGAAAGTTGTCCTTCTTTCAACCATATATGAGATTAAGATATAGGATTATACCTTTACGTTCGATCTTACATCTCATGAAGCTAAGTTTAAAGTCATAAAGATATGAACATGTAAGCGTCTCTAAAAAAACAACAACTACAAAAGTCTTATGTCATAGTCAAAACAAATTTATTCACAGAAAATAAAAAGACAAAAAGCAGTAAAATAATTAAAGTATGTGTTCTGATCTGAAATAATCAAAAGTCATAACTCTTTTACTCCCCCTGAAATTATGCATCCAAAAATATGTCAGTTAAAAAGATATGCATTAAAATTTCACACAAATATGTACTCCCCCTTGAAGGTTGATTTCCTCATTCGAGTATTGGAGTACACTTCTCATATTAGCACAAGAGTAAGGTCTTTTGATCATTAAAGTACGAGTCTTAAACTGTTGTGTTTAGAAGTCATTCTTCGTTGAAGTACGGGTTCTAAGCTGATTTACTTAGAAGCCTCCGTATTGACATTGAGGTGCGGGTCTTGAACTCCTGTATTCAAGAGCCATATGTTGACATTGATGTCCGGGTCTTGAGTTGATTTACTCAAGAACCATTATTCTCCTACTCCCTCTTGACAGTAGGTACCTGCAACATAGAATCATCCCTTTTCTTTGGTATCCATTTCCATTTGGATCCAACTGTGTTAGTTGCAGTTCTTATGGGAGTAATTGAGTAAGAACCATACCAGTAATGGTCACTCGTTTTATGAACAGGATCATGCATACGACAATAAGAACAATAGAATTTCTTACCTGATAAACTAATTAATTTATCTCTCGTGTAGACAAAATCAGGTTTACCTTTATGCGCATTGTTCTTCTTGGCATTCTGCATATGTACACATGAATTCTTACTTTTCAACTCATATTTCTTCTTTGCTTGAACTAGTATCCTGTTCCAGACCAGTTCTTCTTCTTTGTAGCTTCTTCTTCTTCTTTGATGTGTATTTGAACCATCTATATTTCTATCAAAGAGAAGGTTACAATTACGAATTTGATCAAAAGATTTAACTGACCTTTTTGAAGAAACAGGTTTGGATGTTGAACATGCAGCTGACTTGAAAGAGCATTCCGAATCAGCTGAATCATCTCTAGGTGAGTGGACAATTGACTCTGGAGTCTTGTGCTCAGTCACCACCACCATTGAAATAATCTTTTCAAGCTCATTAATCTTTGAAGAATAAATGTTTGTTCCTTTGATAAGAAGGTCAATCTTCTTCTCAAGCTCACACTTCTTTTTCTTCTCTTTCTGTGCACACTTAGATAGTTCAGATAGCTTTGCATTAAGCTTTCTAATTGCAGCTTCAAAGGTGCTTCTCTCTTCTTCAAATTCCTTCTTTGCACCCTTTCTTCCATCTGATATCTCTTTTAAGAATCCAACGTTCTTCTTTTCTATTGCCTTATTCTCTTTGGCAAACAAATCTCTTTCTAAAATGATTACTTTCTCAAAGTTACTAACTTGTTGAGAAAGCTTTGTACATTTAAGCTCATTCACCTTCTTCTCTTCAAGACTCTTCTTGGAAAGATCTGAGAACTTCTTCTCAAACTCTGATATTTTCTTTTGAAGTTCAGTGTTTGTACTCTCCAAATCCTTTATCTTTTCTTCATAGCATTCAACAGAAGCTGGGACACTTTGATCTTCTAAGTCTGAGATCTTTCTTTTCAACTCATCATTCTCAGTTTCCAAAACCATTACCTTTTCTTTTGGAGACAATTTTGATATATCTTCAAGTTGATCCCATAACTGTTTTGCTGAAGCCCATTTGCTAAGTCTACTATTCAATTGAATAGTAATCTCTTCTGAAATTCCTTTCAAGATAAGAATTTTGGCAAATTTATCAGCTTCATGTCTCCTTCTCTGCTCATTTGTGTATTCATTAAGGTATACGGGAACCTCTTTCATTTCCATAAATCCATAAGCTCCTCGAAAAGAATTGAACATTGTTGGAATTTTCATCATCCCTTCCTGCAAAGATAATCTGATATAAGTATTCAATTCATGTTTGTCAATAAAGTCTAAGAAATGGATTTTCCACTGCTCTTATTTTCCTCTTTCTAAAACAGTAGATTTTATATCAGATGCAGATGATAAAAATTCTTTTGAAATAGACATCTGATCTAGTTTGTACTGTTCTTGAAGATCTGAAATTTTCTGAGACAGACATTTCTCTCTAGGTGGAGCAAAGAAATCATCGTCCATGATTCCTGTAACAAAAGAACTTGACAGATATGATCATTAATACAAATAAAATCAAATAAAATTCAGAAATAAAATTTCCAAATTTAACCAAGTCTGGAACAAAAGCAAAAAGCACAAATTTGCGCTAAAAGAAGGTAGCGCAAAAGTAAACTTTGCGTTAGAAGAAGATGGCGCAAAAATGAGTTTTGCGCGAGAAGCGGGTCGCGCGAACTGGAACTTTGCGCTAGTAGAGGGTCGCGCGAACTGAGGTTTGCGCGAGTAATGGTTGGCGTAAAACAAAGTTTGCATGATAAGTAGGTCGCGCGTTTTGAGTTTTGCATGAGTCGTTGGTCGCGCGTTTTGAGTTTTGCGCGACTCGTTTATGGCGCAAAAGTGGTGTTCGACTGGTATGATGTTCGACCGATGAAATGCGTCGACCGGACCTGCCTTCGACCGGATAGATGTAGCGATCGGGTTTATGCTTGACCGATGTTGTTCGACCGGTATTAATCGACCGGTATGGAACTGTGAGGAAATCTGACCGGAGTCTTTGAAAGGCGCAAAGTAAGGTTTGCGCGAACAGTGTGTGGCGCAAAAGTGACTATGAACTAGCGCAAAACAATACTCTCGCGAGTTCATCCCTGTTTCTTCGAAAATCGGTTGTAAATCCCAAATACACCTATCTGGAAGTCATTTTACAGCTCCACATTTTGACAAAATGATCGCCTAACCTTTTGCAACAACTTACAACCTTTTGATTTCGAAAACAACCACTGTTTGAAGATTTTGATCGATGGTACAGTGGTGAATATGAAGAACACAGAGAGTTTATGAAAATTTGATTTGAATCTGGTTTCAGCTCTGATACCAATTGTGGGTCCGTGTGATTGAACACGATCTTTACCAGATAATCAAACAACAAACAAGATAGATAACCTGTTTCATTAACAATAATCGATTACAAGGATGATACTTTGAAGCTCTCTGTTGTTTCTCTCTAATGAATAGTGTTGGGTCGATGTGATCTGATCGATTTCTATGTTTTGAGATATTAAGAGTTATGAGATTATAATATCTCAAAACCTTTTATATCTCTTACATAATATCTAGATATATAATAACTAAACTAAATATCCTAAAATATCTATTAGTTAGATATTTAGGAATAATACATAATACAATTATTAAGACAATAATTAACTTTGACAATTATTACAAACTAACATTAGACTTATATTAAGAGTCGACTTTCCAGCATTAGCTTCAGATTGCAAACTTCAGATTGGATGATCTTGAGTCCAATAGATTTGTGCGCTAACAAGAAGTTCACTGAGAAATACAATATACGGCCAAATGTATTCTGCTAAGTACGATAATGCGCATGTTGTACTTGTATAGGGTATTCCAGCTCCAAACACTTTTTCATCATCATCCTTTAGACGAAATGGATCATTCCTTATATCCAACACTTTGGCCAATTGATCATGGGAGTGTTAACCGAATGCGCTTTGTCCATATTAAATTGCCTGATTATTTTCTAGACATATGTGATCGGTGAACTAATATTTCACAAACTCGTTGTTTAAGCTCAAATAGATAGACAAAACCAAGTTTTTCCAAGATTTTTCATCTTAAATTTAGATTTCAAGTAGCTTGGGTTTTCTCTTATTTCATCAATAAATCCTATTATGTTTATAACATCAACATATAAAGTTGCTTTCAAAATCTGGAACTTGTTTTCCTGAAATAAATACGCAAGGGGATAATTCATCATTCTTATATATCATTTCCCAGTCAAGTATTCACTTAGGCGGGTATACCACATCCGCATAATTGCTTTAATCTATAAAGTGAGTGTTTCAATTTTATTGCAAATGCATTTCGTGGTTTAGAGTTAATTGATTCTGGTAATGTAATATCATGAAGCACTTTTATATATCTCTGAATCTAGATCCCCATAGAGATATGTGGTAACCTCATTCATGAGTTGCATTTCTAGTCCTTCAGAAACTACTAGACTAATTAATTAGCAGAACGTTATAACGTCCATCACAGGAGAGTAAGTCTTCTCGTGGTTAATCTAGGGCGTTGTGAGAAACCTAGTGCCAAAGGAGAGCCTCATACATTATGGCTTAATTATTCTCATTACGCTTTATGACAAATGATTTATCTATGTCTTACATGCTTTACACTTGGTGGGTTAGCACTACCAAACCAAATACTTGTTCATTGGTCAAATAATATAATTCTCCTAGATTGCTTCTTTTCTTATAGGTCCATTTGCTATTTGTTGACATTCTTCAACTGAGCATGGTTCGATGTCAATGTGCTCTATCATCTCATAAGCAATAGTAAATACAAATATATCATCAATGAGTATGTATGATATGTCTATCAACTCATATGCACTCTCATAGTTCATTTGAGATTTCTTTGATCTCTAGAATCAATATTAACTTTGGAGTGTCCTCCAGTGATGATTCATAGACATAGTTATAATGAGAGACAATCTCATGAGAGCTTTATGTATTGATCATAAATAGTTGTGCGTTACTCTTCCTTTAGATGAGTATCTATCGGACCAAATATCTTCCCCCATTTCCTTTTGGGAGTTATGACCTCAATCACACCTCTACCATGTGTGATTGAAACACACTTTTTCAGTGACGTTGTGCCCTTGTTTGGGGACTTTTGACCTTGCGAGTATATTTGCAGCTCATATATGTGATATTGTCACTTTTGGAATAACATTAAACGTTTCAGGTATCGAGTTTGATTCGTTTGATTTCAACATTACGTTTTGAAGTTTTGTGATCAAAATGAGACAAAGTGGGAATATCCAATGATACTTCCTATCGTTCACATGGAAAATCCTTTTTCCTATCTCCCCTTAACGACGGGAATATTGTCTCATGAAAATGACAACCCGCAAATCTAGCGGTAAATAGATCACTAGTCAAGGATTTTAATTAACATATAATTGTTTGGGATTCATATCCAACATATACCGAATCGTCTTTAAGGACCCATTTCGATGCGTTGTGGGGGCGCAATTGGCACATATACTACACAACCAACCATGCGTAAATGTAAAATATCAGGCTTATATCTAGTTACCAACTAGTAAGCATGAGGCTGGTTAGCTAGTAGTGGGTGTAAAAACAAAAAATACTACATATAATAATTGCATATCCCCTGGTAGATGTGGGTTTTATTCCACTATAAGATTAGTCCGGGAAGTACCTGTTCATTAATATTCCCGATTTTCTGTTTTAGGCCCGTTGTTCTTTAGGGTTGCTAGTAGAAGGTTGTGTCTATAAAGGTTATGACTGGTATGTCATTACAAAAGCTTAAAGGTATTTGCTTGTACCTTTTTAGGGGGTTGGTTTTTAAGGCATTGATGGGTTTGGAGTATTTTTTGTACCTTTCTAAAGGAGATTTGTATACTCGTTTATAGTACTTAGGTTCTTTTGAGTTTACGATGTTGATTTCGGAATAAGTTGTTTCAACTATTTACATATATAAGGGATATTTTATGATTTTAAAATGGATTATGGTTATAATTATTAGTTTATGTATGAATTTCATTATCATAACAATATTGGAATTTTGTATGCTTATATTTTGTTGATAATACATTATCAATATTTCAATTTGCGAAAAAAAAATCACTCAATCTATTGGATTTCCAGGTAGTAGGGGAATCACATGGATTTCTTAAGTCCCTACAAACCTTAAGGCTATTTATACCCTTTTTGACAAATTTCTTTCAATATTTTGCGATATCTTTAATTGGTAGATTTTGACACGAGGTCAAAAAATGAAATCAAAGTCAGAATTATTATCATATCAGCATTATGGGAGCTTTTGGCACGATGCCAAAAATATGAGGTTGAAAGTGTAACTTCCAAATATGAATTAAGGATTAAAATAATGAGCGTGAACCCATAATCAAGATAAGTATTTGAATAATGTTCTAACATTTTAATGCTATTCTTGGCGCTTTTAGCAAAACACCAAAAGTTATGGAAATTGGAAGTGTAACTTCCAAAAACTAATTATAAGATTATGAATTATAATTAAGATAAAGATAAAGATTTAAATATTATGTAGAGAAGACAATTCTAAAACGAAATCGATGATCAAATTACTAAACATTTTAATACCAAAATAAAACCATTTACCTAAATAAAAAAGTAACGGTTAAGTAGTCCAACTTAATATAATAATAATGGGCTAAAATAAAATCATATAAAAAAATCGTGTTAATCATTTAAAACAATAATAATTCAATAGATAAAAATAAGTTTTTAATCAATTATATTATGTTTAAATGGAAAAGTAAACTAATGACAAACTAAATGTTGATAACTCCAAGTTTAAAATGGATAATCTTAACAAACCGAATATTCATTAAAAAAAAGTTTCTTAACTTAATAATACATAAGTAGCATAGAAAAAAATTGAAAAATAAAATAATAAAATACTTAGATAATCTCATTCAAAGATAATTATCTATTCATAATTATAGATTTACCTACCAAATAAGTCAATATAAGTATAATAATAAATATGATTTTTGAAAAACAATATATCTTTATAAAAATATTCATATCTCCATTAGCATAAAGAAAAAAAAAATTATTGGATAACCTTTAGAAAGAAAGAAAAAAAGTTTATCTTATTTTCTTTTAAAATAGGTGTAAAGAAAATATCAACAAATTATCGGAATTTACATGCAAGTTTTTTTTAAATAATTTTATTTATATAAAATTGCATCTTTGAAATTTGAATTGCGAATTATTTTCTTTTTCTTTAAAATAACGATAATAGATAATTTAAATGAATATATATTAATGATATTAATATGTATGATAAAAAAAAAATTGAAATTCAAACAATATATAAAATAATCATGTCCATCAAACCCATAAATCATATATATGTATAATGTATGTATGTAAAATTTTGCTTGGGAGGAAAAATATTTATGTATATATTGTAAAACAACTGTCAAAGTATTTTGCTAAAAGAAAAACAGAACGATATCACATATTATGCAAATTCTATAAACATAAACAATAATTGTATTATGATTTCATGAGATTGACAAATCATATTTTGCATCCATAACATAAAACATAGTAGATTAATGTTTACGGTTTAAATATAAAAAAAATCTTGTTTTTACAAAATCATCATATTTGTTTCATAAAACATCATATATGACGTTATTTTAAAACAAAAATATATAAAAGTTAACTCAAAGATTGAAGTTTAGCTTGATTTCACGATCACTTGGTTCTAGGGAGCGTAAGTGCTGATAACATGTTAAAGAAAAAACCAAATGGAACAACAATAAAAAGAGAGAAGAAATCTTTAATTCTCGTTAATCAAAAGTCCTTTAAATAGGGATGAGTTACAAATAGATATCTATAAGATATTTCAGTTATAATCTAACACTGATATGGTTATCTCTATCTCTATCCTACAACTAACATCAACAAAAATAAAGGTAATTAAACGATAGAGTTGGAATTACTTATTTTTGGGAGAATCCTTTTTGGAACTAAACATTATTATAGCAACTGATGCAGGATCGATATAACAATCATCGAGTATTTCTATACGAAATCCAATAGTTTACCATCGAAAATAATTAATGGGTCGTTGTTAGGTAACGGAATCTTTCCAAGGATGAATGGGAGAAGAAGATTCTGCCGTTTATTATTTGCCATCACTTTCTTAATGTAGCATGGTCATCATAATTGGAATTTGTGTTTAAATTTCTATTTTATGAGATACCACTATCACATAATTATTATAAGCTTAAACTATGGCATATATTTAAATTGTCGCGTTTAGTTCTGTTGACAAAAAGGTGGGTAACTTTGTCCAAATATAAGACAGGTTCAATCCCAGAAAATGTCCCTCATATTGGTGTCGTTAGAGACGGGTTCCATGTGGAGTCGGTAGGTAATCAACTTTTGCTCAAAAATAGATAGTTTTTATTTTCAGAAACTTCTTTTTTGTTTTTCTGTCTAACAGGCTTTCACCATACATGATAATATCAACACACCTAGCAAAAATTGGGAAGCAAGGACCAAACCCTTAAAGTAATGTAAGATGGCCATATATATTTATTTTGAAGATCATATATATATATATATATATATATGAGTAAATTTCGGATTTGGTACCTGTGGTTTCATGAAATTTTGGATTGGATCCCTCAAATAAATTAATTACAGATTACATCACCATGGTTTTGATTTTGTTGCGGATCACATCCCTCCATCTAACACCAGTTAACCATGAACCGTTAAACCCCTCACGTGCCTTCCACGTGAGGGGCAATTTTGTCCATCTAAAATTACCTTCACTTTAATACTTTATTTTGGGATCTCATCGTTTACATCTCCAGAGTTCACGTCATTTGCTTTGCAGGTAGAAGGAAACGAGAATTAGGTAATGTTCAGGTGATTTCGATTTCGAATTCAATAAGTAGGTAAAGTTCGATTTTTGATTTCGAGTTTGATTTCTGGGCCGATTTAGATTTGGATTTCGATTTCAATAAGCAGGTAAAGTTTGATTTCTGATTTCGAATTCAGGTGCAGATTTCGAGTTTGATTTCTGGGCCGATTTGGATTTGGATTTCGATTTCAATAAGAGGTAAACATTGATTTCTGATTTCGAATTCAGGAGCTTTACAGTTTGATTTCTTGGCCGATTTGGATTTGGATTTCACTTTCGAAGTCGATTTCTCCCCTCTGTTAATTTAGTTTGACAGGAAGAGGAAGTCCATGCTTTTTCAGATTTTGATTTCGGTGATGATAAGTCAATGCTTTTTCCAGTTTTGATTTGGTTGATGATAGTTTTATAGTTGTACACTTGTACAGACATTTGTGTTTTGATGTTTTTATTGGTTTTTTCTCACATTTGAATCCTTTTTATGATTGTTTTTTCTCATATCATTCTAGGTTAATAGTTAAGGATTTGAAGCTTGGTTTGGCATAAACATTTGTAGGGACATAAGTAACTGTTGAATTGCACATATTAGCTATATACATAAGCATATAGCTAATAGACAACTGATATTGCATTTCCTCCAAGCTTTTTGGTTACTCTCCTTTTGAATTATACAGATTAGTTATCTACATAAGTAACTGTTGATCAAGATAAGGATATGATTGTTTCACAACTATACATTTAATGTAAGTACTCTCCCCTCTGTTAATTTAGTTTGACACGAAGGGGAAGCCCATGCTTTTTCCAATTTTGATTTCGATGATGATAGTTTTACAGTTGTACAGACCTTTGTGTTTTGATTTGGCATAAACATTTGTAAGGACATAAGTACTGTTGAATTGCACAGATTAGCTATGTACATAAGTATATAGCTAATAGACAACTGTATATTGCATTTGAAGCTTGGTTTGGCATAAACTTTTGTAGGGACATAAGTAATTGTTGAATTGCACAGATTAGCCATGTACATAAGTATATAACTAATAGACAACTGTATATTGCATTTCCTCTAAGCTTTTTGGTTAATCTCCTTTTGAGTTACACATATTAGCTATCTACATAAGTAATTGTTCATCAATATAAGGATATTTTTGTTTCACAACTATACATTTAGTGTAAGTACATATGTCAAACTGTTATGAACTTGTTAATAAATTGCTAATTACTAATTAGACTGTGAGGGAAAACAAAGTTCTGCATCCATTACTATGACATTTTTCAGTTCTACTTGATCTCCTATTCAGTTATTCTTCATATTTTGAAATCAATAACAATTGCATTTGTTTTGTCCTTGGCTGTAAATTCTTTTAACACAGGAAATATCATTTTGGAGCACCATTTGCATGGAATACTTGTAACACCCTCAATCTGTAAATAGCAACTAATTTAAAATTTTCTAATTACATCGATAACTGAATCATCTACAACAACAAAATTAAGGTTTAACCTCAATAAACACATTTCAATCCTTATACGCGATCTATAAAAGGTACGGATGTTACTAAAACCCAATAACAGTCACTATCTCCAACTACAGAAGACTTCACCAAACTACTCACCCTTGTGTAAATTTAGTGCTCATCTCTTCATAGCACCGCTAGAACCAAACCCCAACTGGACCTGATGCACATGCCGACAAATAAAAGGTTAGGTTTAACGCCTAGTGAGCTCAAGAGTTTTCATCATAAATGTAAAAAGCAATAAACTTAAAGAATGTTATATAAATCGTGATTTCCAAAATGATGACACGTTCCATATGAAACGACCAAGACGAAATATATTAAATCTGAAAAAAATCTCTTATTCAACATTGACCCTCTTCGTGATTAAAATTATAAGACAAACGTTTCTTCAGATATAAATCCAAAACCCAAAACTCGCGTAATACATAACTGACACTTTAATAAACAAATACTGAAAACGTGGATAAACTGTATCATCCAAAATATTCCAAAACATGGATAACAATCCATACCCAAAACGTCACCGAAAACATAGATTATAAAACTCCATAACCAAAACAACACCTTGCGGTAACGGGGGAGACCCGATTACATAGTATGTGATGGAACACAAAAGGAGGTCACATAACTATGTAGGAAACCAAAACATATAGGTTATACCCATAAAACATACCAAGATCAACTCCTCTAAGTCTATTGCTCGAAAACATCAAGTCAACCCCTCTAGGTCTATTCTTGAGAGTTTGAAAACGGGGAACTCTAGCACAAGGGAATTACAACTTACTGCCCATGGGACGATGTCCGACCGTATAGGTCCACACTTTACTTACCATGGTGACCCGATGCCTATTCCTTGCCAAAGTG
Organism: Arctium lappa; assembly: GCA_023525745.1. Lineage (NCBI taxonomy): Eukaryota > Viridiplantae > Streptophyta > Magnoliopsida > Asterales > Asteraceae > Arctium > Arctium lappa. Next base: position 40,625,386 of record CM042052.1, read on the forward strand.
GTGAACTTGTCCAAAACGGGACAAAAGAACAACGTGCCTATGGATCCATTGCACTAACTAAAACCTTACAAGACTCAAAACGAATGAACTAACGCATTCAAAACATATAACTCTCAAATAAGATGCAATAAATACAAATCATAACCAAACGCTCTATAATTAGCTATTAAAACGGACAAGTGTCCTCAAAACCCAACAAAAGCCAAACCGAGCCATAAGTTCAACAAACTCAAAGACCTAACATTGAAAATCATAAAGTGAAACCAAACGTAAACAACCCGCATGTATGTAAACCCATACTCCAATTTGTATAAATAACTGCAACGTAGTGTAGATTGGGACAAATCATTTTCCAAGTGTTTTATATCATTTATTCTTTCAAAAACGTCTCATAACACAAACTCAAACACTTATTTAAAATACACATTAAAATGTATTTAAAACCTAAATTCTACTTCATGAAATAAATCCTTAAAATACCAAAATATATTATTTATATGTCAAAATGCCCAAAATCCCAAATGTGGGTATTGTACAAGTTTATAAAGTTAGACAGTTCAACTAATCAAAATTCATCAAATAACTCAACAGTTAATAATTTAATGTAAAACATTTATATAAACACTTTAAAATAGACATTTTGGCATGTACACCATTTTCACAAATCAACTTGAACTCACCTTGCTAGATTTACGCTAAATCTAGATTTTACCCCAATTTGAGCTTCCTTGAAGAAACTTGAATCCACAAGCAAAATCTTCAAAAAACTTATATTCACAAGTTCCAACCATAAATATATTCCTTTAACCATTTAGAATCGATCTCCAAACATATTACATCAAAATCCCCAAATTTGGCCGAACCCTTAATTTTGACCTAACTCCTCCAAAATCTTCCAAACCGAAATTGGAAAAAACATAATACTAGGAAATCATCCATGGAGTGATTATAACTCATAAAGAAGCTTAGAAACGGAGGGAATGAACTTACATTTAGGTTTTTGAGCAAAAAAAACCCAAACTTAGAAATCTTCAAGGAATGGTGATTAACACTTGAATCTTGCTCAAGAGGTTGAAGTTACAAGTATAGATAATGAGAGGGTACAAGGTTTTAGGGGAAGAACTCCCAAAAATGGGTTAGGGTTCATATGAGAGGGTGGGGTTCGGTTGAGAGAGTTTTTAGAAGAGAATGGTTTAAGGAATGAATGAGAAAAGTGAGAAAAATGGGTTTAATGAGGTCTAGACCCCGACGGCAAGTATGCCCAGCGATTGTGACACATGTCACTTTCACCGGGCACTCTCGCTGAGAGTGTACCGCGTCCATAAAGGCTTCCGCGAGAGTGACACGCAATTGTGACACATGTCACTTTCGCTGTCACTTTCGCCCAGACTCCCCGAAGCTCGAATTTTGATTTATTTCGACATGCAACACCCTCGATACGCTATGGGGCTTTTGATAGCATCATCCCAATATAATCCCACCATTTACAAGTCACGGAAACATCCGGGTGACCATTGATTACCGAAAATCACGGGTGTTACAATCCTCCCCACCTTAGAATGATTTCGTCCTCGAAATATATTTCTCACCCAAGACATTCCATTACCACCCTTAGCCCTTATTGGGTTTTCCCGGTCCCCAAGAGAATAATGAACTAATTGTAGACCTCAAAGATGTCTTTCTCCCAAAACAACTGTCTCCCTTCCAAAGGATTGTTTCTAATCTATTTCATTCTTCTGCTAACACTCGACGACCTCCTGTCGTGACTGATATACTGATTTTTCATGAAGATTCTCACACCCAACATCTGTCTTGATACGTCACACTCATACTAGAGTGTACGTCGAACCTTATTATTTCCATCCCTACGTCCTCGGTTGCCTCCCAACCTTAGGTGCCACGTACTACCTCAGAGGCAACTTGTGACCTCAACTTCTCATTGACTAATACGGTCCAGCTCAACACAATTCTATATCTGCATTCCAAAGATCACCCCCAAGCCCAAATAAATTCCATATTCCTTAATAATTCACCCCCGATCTTGGTAGGGCCTTCCTCCCAAGGACATACCAATACACATTCCGGGGTGTTGGTTACTTCAGACTAGGCTATCACGCAACTCCGATCTATCCTCAAACTTCAAACATTCTGCCAATAAGATCTTTACCACATCAAGTAGATCTTACACATTAATACTTAATTTCCAACATCGAATCTCCTTGGAACTCAATCATTGTGAGGCAATCGCTACTATCAAACGAGAGTACATTCAAACATACCAAAGACTCATTGACCTCAAAAGAACCAGTCGATGCCTAAAATCAAAATGGTAACACTGAAAACGTGGGTTTACCGCCCAATATTTCATTCCAGATGCATTGTCGAATTTAAGTTGACACTTAACACGACACTAAATTCCCAATCTTTCATCTCTAATATATGAACCACAATATTTTTTTTGTTCACGAAAATCCATCAAGACAATACACCGTCAACATATAACATGATGTCAAACGGACAAGCAACCCATCCAAACGAACCCAACCAGGCGCATATAATCACACGATACCTTATCCCACAGGTTTACCGAAGCGGACAGATCACCTCTTAATTAACTGGGGAGGCATAAATATAATACCTCCATTATCCATGCGTACACAGATCCAAAAACTAGAGCCCAAAACTCAAGACTGACCACAAGTCGGATCATTCGATGCTTCAATTTCAAAGGACTCCTCTAGTCCCAAATTACAACTCCTTTCAAGGTAGGGTTTTAAATCTATAGCCCTAATGAGTTCAAGGTTTCAACTAATATGCCAACTTAAAATTTTATAAAATTCTCAAATGTAAAATATTTACAATAATTAATTGTACGTGTAAAATCTACTACCGTTTACTTGGTAGACATGCAAAATGGTCACCAATGTCATGCATATAAAACCCTTTCAATATTTGTTTGATCAATACTCGCGTTAATAAAATAGTAACAAAAGATGCGTAATTTTTTTTTCAAACGGACTACCATGGTCCTAGCATGCATCAATTTACACTATGTATATGAAAATAATTTTCTGCAATATAACATGTGCAATAAAAGTTTGTACAACTCCCAAAAGAGGATTTTACAACTTCAACTTTAAAATCTTTTCCTTTTAAAAAACACAACGCGTCGGAAGATAAAATTCCCAACAAGGCCCATATATGTCTGTTTATTTCCCCAAATTTAGCAACGCAATAGGAACGTAAACAAATTTTTAAATCAAGTTCAAATTTTGGGCCGCACAGATAAAACACACTTAACCAAAGCGGTAACTACAACGACATGCAAACCTAAAATTCATTTCATGCATTGCGGAAAACTTATGACAGCAAAGTCAACAATTGAAGCACATTTAGATCAACAGCTCTATTTGAAGCAACATAAATCTTTTGTACGTTTACTCACACCAACAGTATAATTTAATCCAAATACAACACGTGGGATGACATCTATTAACAAAACTTATAAATTAACGCACACAATAATGCATGTATACACGTTCCAAAATTTATCTACGCGACGCAAAATGTCGTAAGATAAGACACCATGAAACCCAACTGAATTTTTTTCTTAAAACTCATTAACACTAAAATCAAGCGGTGTCAAAATTTTCATTTCCCAACATAAACAAAAAACATAAGACGACAATAAGTCTAAAAATTTCAAAATTCTAAAACCACAACGTAAGATAAAGTGACCCATTTTCGACAAAACTTTCATGAGACACGACGCCCAAAAGCTCGTAAATTTACACGCAATAAAATTAAAACCCACGCATCTCAAAGTATACTCATGCATCCAAAACGTCGCAAAACTATACTTCATAAAATTAAACACGACTCATACAGACCAAAATTCTCCAGAAAATCCCGCCTCCAGAACATGGGGACAACTCTTCCTTTAAAACCTTAACATACGTGGAGGAGATCCAATGTCACGGTTAAAAATTCCACAGTTACTTGTCCAATACCCAAAATGACATTAAAACACGGATCTTATAATTTTCGAAAATAGCGTTAGACACGTAACGGGGATAAAGAGATTTTCAATAAAAATTTGCAACCACGTGCAACAAAACAATTTCATGCATGTTTAAGCTCACGGTTTAAAATCTAATGAGTGCTAAATGTTTTACCAAGACTTTATAGTATAGCTCACTTTATGTTTTGAGAACATGAGAAACAATTTATGCAAACTTATTTTAGAAATAAATTTAGTGCATGAATTTGGTCGGCACTCACATCTTAGGATTACGCTTCTCAATTTCCCGTCATACTATTGTCATCCGGAAGCATCAAACATCTAAAAATAGCAATCACCCTAATTTGGTCAACTTACGATTTCTCCTTGAAATAGAGTCAATTCAATAAGCTTATGGTTCTAATTCAACCAATGACTTCGACCCAAAATGGTCAACTAATTGCATCTGGCATGCTTAACCATCATTCCAATATGACAATGCTATAAACATCAACTCTTCTTTCGAATACTCGCCTAGAAACTTCCTCACTACCCCAACGGTCACCATACCAAGGCAGTTCAAGTATACACACGTAACACGTAGGTTCATCATAACACTGGCCAGGTACCATTATAAACGTACCGTACATGAATATTCTTGCGATCCTCGACAAGTTTTCCGTTTCTAGCGACTCGGTCAATTCCAAAATATCGTATCTTAAGGTACCTAATGTGCAATTTCATTTTCAATCACCTAAAAGAACGCCAGTTTGAGTCTAGGCATCCAAAAATCAATACCTAATTCTCTCAAACTTAAGCTCTGATACCAACTTGTGACACCCTCAATCTGAAAATAACAATTAATTTAAAATTTTCTAATTACATCGATAACTGAATCATCTACAACAACAAAATTAAGGGGGTGTTTGGTTCGCAGAATGATTTCTGATGGAATGGAATCTGTCAATGGAATTGGAATGTGAAAGGAATTGGAATGGAATGTTTTCAGGTTTGACCAACTGTTTGGTTGGCAGGAATGGAATGTAATCAGTCAAATGAACTGGAATATGTCTGTTTGGTTTACAAAGGAATTGGAATGGAATTCTGAAAAATAACAAAAATACCCTTTCTTTAATTTTTATTTATTTATTTATTTTTTAAATGTCGATAGAGAGAGAGGGGAGAGGGAGAGGATAGAGAGGAGAGGAGAGGTGAGAGAGGAGAGAGAGAGGAGAGAGAGAAGAGAGGAGAGAGAGAGACGAGAGAGAGAGGAGAGAGAGAGAGGAGAGAGAGAGAGAAAGGAGAGGGAGAAAGGAGAGGAGAGAAGAGAGAGGAGGGAGATAGGAGAGGAGAGAGAGAGGAGAGGAGAGGAGAGAGAGAGGAGAGAGAGAGAGAGGAAAGAGAGAGAGGAAAGAGAGGAAGAGAGAGGAGAGAGAAGAGGAGAGAGAGGAGAGGAGAGAGAGAGAGAGGAGAGGAGAGAGAGGGGAGAGAGGAGAGAGAGGAAACCAAATCCACATCTGATGGGTTTTAATTTTGTTAGAAAATGTTTGGAGGGTATTTTTGTCTTTTTGAAAAACTATGATGGAATGGAATTCAATTCCATTCATTTTCAAATGGAATGACCAATTCCTTAATCTAAGGATTTCATGGAATTCAATTCCATTCCCTTGGCAACCAAACAGCACGATGGAATTCGGTCAATGAAATTGACCATTCCATTTCCACCAGATTCCGGCGGAATCCAGGGAACCAAACGCCCCCTAAGGTTTAACCTCAATAAACACATTTCAATCCTTATACGCGATCTATAAAAGGTACGAATGTTACTAAAACCCAATAACAGTCACTATCTCCAACTGCAGAAGACTTCACCAAACTACTCACCCTTGTGTAAACCTAGTGCTCATCTCTTCATAGCACTGCTAGAACCAAACCCCAACTGGACCTGATGCACATGCCGACAACTAAAAGGTTAGGCTTAACGCCTAGTGAGCACAAGAGTTTTCATCATAAACGTAAAAAGCAATAAACATAAAGAATGTTATATAAATCGTGATTTCCAAAATGATGACACGTTCCATCTGAAACGACCAAGATGAAATACATTAAATCTGAAAACAGTCTCTTTTTCAACATTCACCCTCATCGTGATTAAAATCATAAGACAAACGTTTCTTCAGATATAAATCCAAAACCCAAAACTCGCGTAATACATAACTGACACTTTAATAAACAAATACTGAAAACGTGGATAAACTGTATCATCCAAAATATTCCAAAATATGGATAAATTTCAGTATGCAAAACCCAAAAACATGGATAACAATCTATACCCAAAACGTCACCGAAAACATGGATTATAAAAATCCATACCCAAAACAACACTTTGCGGTAACGTGGGGAGACCTGATTATATAGTATGTGACAGAACACAAAAGAAGGTCACATAACTTTGTAGGAAACCAAAACATATAGGTTATACCCATAAAACATACCGAGCTCAACTCCTCTAAGTCTATTGCTCGAAAACATTAAGTCAACCCCTCTTGGACTATTCTTGAGAGTTCTAAAACGGGGAACTCTAGCACAAGGGAGTTACACCTTACTGCCATGGGACGTTGCCCGACCGTATAGGTCCACACCTTACTTACCATGGTGACCCGATGCCTATTCCGTGCCAAAGTGGTGAACTTGTCCAAAACGGGACAAAAGAACACCGTGCCTATGGATCCATTGCACTAACTAAAACCTTACAAGAATCAAAATGAATGAACTAACGCATTCAAAACATGTAACTCTCAAATAATATGCAGTAAATGCAAGTCATAACCAAACGCTCTACAATGAGCTATTAAAACGGACAAATGTTCTCAAAACCCAACAAAATCCAAACCGAGCCATAAGCTCAACAAACCCAAAGACCCAACATTGAAAATCATAAAGTGAAACCAAACGTGAACAACCCGCATGTATGTAAACCCATACTCCAATTTGTATAAATAACTCCAACGTAGTGTAGATTGGGACAAATCATTTTCCAAGTGTTTTATATCATTTATTATTTCAAAAACGTCTCATAACACAAACTCAAACACTTATTTAAAATACATATTAAAATGTATTTAAAACCCAAATTCTACTTCATTAAATAAATCCTTAAAATACCAAAATATATGATTTATTTGTCAAAATGCCCAAAATCCTAAATGTGGGTATTTTACAAGTTTATAAAGTTAGTCAGTTCAACAAATCAAAATTCATCAAATAACTCAACAGTTAATAATTTCATGTAAAACATATAAACACTTTAAAATAGACATTTTGGCATGTACATCGTTTTCACAAATCAACTTGAACTCACCTTGCTAGATTTAGGCTAAATCTAGATTTTACCCCAACCTGAGCTTCTTTGAAGAAACTTCAATCCACAAGCAAAATTTTCCAAAAACCTATATTCAGAAGTTCCAACCGTAAATATACTACTTCAACCATTTAGAATCGATCTCCAAACATATTACATCAAAATCCCCAAATTTGGCCGAAACCCTAATTTTGACCTAACTCCTCCAAAATATTCCAAACCGAAATTGGAGAAACATAATACTAGGAAATCATCCATGGAGTGATTATAACTCATAAAGAAGCTTAGAAACGGAGGGAATGAACTTACATTTAGGTTTTTGAGCAAAAAACCCCAAACTTAGAAATCTTCAAGGAATGGTGATGAACACTTGAATCTTGCTCAAGAGGTTGAAGTTACAAGTATAGATGAAGAGAGAGTACATGGTTTTAGGGGAAGAACTCCAAAAAATGGGTTAGGGTTCATATGAGAGGGTGGGGTTCGGTTGAGAGAGTTTTTAGAAGAGAATAGGTTAAGGAATGAATGAGAAAAGTGAGAAAAATGGGTTAAATGAGGTATGGACCCCGACGGCGAGAATGCCCAGCGATTGTGACACATGTCACTTTCGTCGGGCACTCTCGCTAAGAGTGTACCGCGGCCATTAAGGCCTCTGCGGGTGTGACACACGATTGTGACACATGTCACTTTCGCTGTCACTTTCCCCCAAACTCCCTGAAGCTCGAATTTTGATTTATTTCCACACGCAACACCCTCGATACGCTATGGGGCTTTTGATAGCATCATCCCAATATAATCCCGACATTTACAAGTCACAGAAACATCCGGGTGACTATTGATTACCGAAAATCTCGGGTGTTACAATACTTCTTAGATGCAACAATGCTATTATCTACACAAATGCTCAGCCAACAGTTTCATTCAAGAAGTTGAAGTCATATGTGGATTGTCACTTGTTCCAAGCAAGAACTTGCAGTTTCAAGCATTCTCATATGTTTGATATCACTATTGGGTCAAAATTTGAACTTGAAACATCCAATCAAAGCAATGAAGAAAGAATGAACTTGGTCTTTTATGGTTTCTTAGTTGACCAAAAAATGGTTTAATCGGTTACTTTTGTTTAATGACAATCGTTGGGAATTATGCAATATTGCTATATATTTCTTTAATGGAAATTCTCAGTTTGCTTATACATAGTTTGTTGATCCCAGTGTTTATACATAGTTTGTTTCTCAATTTGTTCAAAAACCTGTTGATCCCAGTGTATATGAATCAGTTATACAAACCTATTGATGCCAATATATAAAAATCTTTTTCTAAACAACTTGTTGATGCAAATCTGTGAATTTTTGAACATAACCACATTGGTGTACACAGACTATGATCACTGATACAAACCTGTTGATCCTCATGTCTACAAATCTGTTTATAAACAGTTTGTTGATGCAAACCTGTTATACAAACATGTCGATGCCAATGTATACAAATCTGTTTATAAACAATTTGTTGATGCAAATCTGTGAATTTTTGAACACCACCATATTAGTTTACACAGACTTGATCATTGTTGTTTTACATATGACCATATCAGAACCATCATTAAGAAGAGCAAAACCATCAATTAAAAAGAGCAAAATCATCCCCATTAAAAAGAGCAAAACCTGTTAAAACCAATGTTTTAAAAATCGGGTTTTTGGTTGACCCGGTGTGGTGACCGGGTTACGGTTCAACCGGTTCAACCACCAGGTCAACTCGGTTGCAAGAATTTCTATGTATTTTTCATTTTCTTGCATACATACATATGTATTAGAGGTGATCATTTGCGGGCTTGGGCGGGCCACGGGCCGGACCTAACATATATTTCCTATCCAACGGGCCTAATACAGTAAACCCAAGCCCGTTTTTACGGGCTTGAGAACTTGCCCGTACCCGTCCTATTAACGGGCCGGGCTTGCCAACGGGCTAACGGGCCTGAAAATTTACATTTAAAAAAACTTATATAAAATGGTAAGTTGTGTAAAATTATCCAAAATACATAATTTTTTCCAACTAAAAAAGCGTAAATATACTAATGTACACAACGTAAGAAAAATATTTTTTCACAAAATATGGAGTATGAAATTTTCCTCTCCAAAGATTATCACACTCCGAAGTTCGGATTCCTCAACAACAAAATATTAACCACCTAATATTTAAAGATCAAGATCATAAACGTATTATATGACATATCACATATATTATATATTTAGACGGTGGTTGGTACATAGTAGAGGAGTCCAACCGAAAACTACTTCTGAACTTTTTTTAATACAATATTAATTATATAAAAAAATAATTGGTTATAATTGTATAACGAACTGGGTGGGCTTGTCCAAAATTCTTTTTTCATAGCCCGAGCCCGCCCGTTAAGTTGAACGGTCCCGCCCAAGCCCGACCATATTTTCTAAAATGACTATCCAAGTCCACTTTTCTAACGGGCTGGGCGGGCTGGGTCTAGCGGGTCTTACCGCCCATGAACAACTCTAATATATATAAAACCAAGAATTTGATGTCCACAAGTTAAAACAATAAAAATACACATAACAACAAGTTTTACATCAATCAAAAAACATTAAAAAAACACATAACAACAAGTTTTACGTCAATCCAAAAACATTAAAAAACACACATAAACATAAGTTTTTCATCAATCCAAAAACATTTGCATCATCATGATCATTATCTTCTTCATTTACCTCATTGTTAACTACACCATCATCCAATACATTTTGATCATCAAGTATAAACTCACCACTATCACTCTCTTCATTTAAATCATTCTCTTGATGTCCCATTGTTTCATCAAATAGATTCAAGTCATCAAATTGATCAAAACCCCCAACCTCTTTATTCTTATCAACCCATTCAAGAAACATCCCCCTATTTAGCTCTGGATTAATTTCAATAGGTAATTCCTCAATCACTTCGATATAACCCTCTATTATTTTGCACTCAAGAGCATATTTTAGAAGATTCAGTATATCAAGATTATTGCCCAAAGCTTGTAGGCCAAAATCTAAGTCTTTGCATGGAACTTTAAAATGACAAACAGTTGATTCATCATCTTTCATACCTATTTCTCTCATAATAGATTTCAACTCCTGTATCGAAAACTCCTCGGTGTCAACCAAATCAACAAACCGATATTTACCATTAATGTACTCCCTACGGGGACAAGTCGTGAAAACACCACCATAATATATCCTCAATGTAATTAGCGTCGGATAATCATCTGGAAACAAAAACTGTTAATGTGTATAGAGGCCCAGGCCCATGTTAGGGCCCAAGCCCTTTTAGTCTTCGTATATATTTGTTGTATTCTGTAGATTAGGTTAAGAACTCTCTCATAATTTTACTTTCAGTATTGTAAGTTTTCTCTCGATCAATACATCGAGGTTTCAAACCTTTGGCATATACATCGTGTTCTTCATTCATATCCATCTTCTAACATGGTATCAGAGCTGTAGGTTTGTTCATCGATTCACTGTTCATCTCGTTTTTACTGTTCATCGTCACAGTCAACTCGCCGTCGCCGCTGTTCTTGCCATCGCCGTCGCTGTTCTTGTTTTTGTCGTTGTTCTTTGCTCTCTCTCGTCGCCTTCAGAATTGTTATTGGTCAATCGATCGATCTGTTTGGAAACCCTAGCCGTAACATCCTTTCGGTCGAATTTATCTTCGGTCAAACATTAATCCGGTCGAACATCTTCGGTCGAACTCACCTTCGGTCGATCACCCCCTTCGGTCGAACATTAATCCGGTCGAGCATTCCTCCGGTCAAACACCTCCTTCGGTCGAATCCCTCTTCGGTCGAACATTCCTCCGGTCGAGCTTTTCTCCGGTCTTTAATAATGTTTCTCAGTATTTTTTCCTTATTTCATGGCTACCAATTTCAGTCACTCAAATCCCATCTCCGTTGTTTTCAATGGTAGCAACTATATTCTTTGGCATCACCATATGACAATTCTGTTAAAGTCTTATGGTCTTTACACCTATGTTACTGGCGCATCCAAAGCTCCAGTTCAAGAAACAGCTGAGAATGTTGTTGACTTTGCCAAACGAATGAACGAGTGGGATATTAATAATGCTCGTATCTTGGGCTTCATTAATGCCTCCACTACTCCTGAGATCAACCAACAGTTCCTTGGTTATATTACAACCAAAAGTCTTTGGGATTTTCTCGCCAAGCGGTATACATCATCTAGTCTATCTCATCAGTATCAACTGTGGACCACTTTTCAGAACAAACGTCAACTTCCTGATCAATCCATCAACTCTTATATCTCTGAAATGCAGTCTCTCAGAGATCATATAAGTCTTGGAGCACCACAGATTTTCGATGAAACCGCTCAACAGTTCACCGCCTACTTCAACCAGCTGCATCTGATCACCATTTTGATGGGCTTGACTGATAAACTTGAGAATGTTCGTGCTTCCCTTCTTCATAGGCAGCCTTTACCTACTCTTGAAGAAGCAATATCTGAATTGCTAAGTGAAGAAACTCGTCTTCACATGCGTTCACCAGTGCCTGCTACTGATAGTGTTCTCTACACATCTCATCCTAAGCCAAAAGGCAAATGGACCAATAACAATCATTCCAGATCTGTGGGAAAGACGAACACATCCGAGTGTGCCTTCTGTCATTGTCCGACTCACCTTCTTCTTGATTGTCCTATCCGTAAGTGCCGTAAGTGTGGCATCACGCATCCGCGCCACTATGAGACTGACTGTCCGAAGAACTCAAAGCACACTAGTTCTCAGAATTGGACTCATGTTGTTGTTGGGCCTACCATTGCTGATACTGAGACTTATACAGCCTCCTCACCTGACCTAATGGAACTGATGCGTCACAATCAGGAACTTATGGAACAGATCATGTCTGGTGCTATGGGTATGAACTCTCCACACTCAGCTGCATCAGGTAACGTATGGATTTTTGATTCTGGGTGTTGCAATCATATGACACCTTGCCCTGATGGTTTCGCTTCTAAGAAATCACCTCAGCAATTTTCGTTAGTAAGAACTGCTGACAACACTGGTCTACCGGTATCTTTTAGTGGAAATGTTTCCACTCCTCTTATACAATTACCGGATGTTCTAAATGTTCCAAAGCTATCTCTGAGCTTAGTTTCGATTGCACAACTTCTTGAATCTAATTTGATCATTTTATTTCATTCTTTTGGTTGTGTTGTACAGGATCCAAAGACCAAGCAGATCCTTGGACTCGGCCGTAAAGTTGGACAGATGATTGAAGTGGTCTATCTGCGTCTTCCTTTACCCTCTTCAAGCCTTGTTGCCTCGGTCTCTAGCACTTCTTCCCTTAAGTTGTGGCATGCCTAACTGGGTCACTTATCTCTAGCCAGAATAAAGTCATTAGCTCAGTTAGGGGTATTAGGAAATTGTGTATCAACTGACAATATTTCTTGTTTATCTTGCAAACTTGGCAAACATCATGCTTTACCTTTTGAAATGAATGAATTTAATTCTACTTCTTCTTTTGATATTATTCATTCTGATGTATGGGGACCAGCACCACATCCATCCATGGGTGGTGCTCGATACTTTGTGATTTTTATTGATGACCATACCCGTTTCACATGGATATATCTTATGAAACATCGTTCGGAATTACCTCAAATCTATATTATGTTTGCTCGGATGATTCACACCCAGTTCTCAAAATCTATAAAGATTCTTCGAGCTAATAATGCTATGGAATACAAAGAGTCATCCCTTCTCTCCTTTCTTCAATCTCAGGGGACTCTCTCTCAGTACTCCTGTCCAGGCACCTCTCCTCAAAATGGACGTGCCGAGCGCAAACACCGTCATATTCTTGATTCGGTTCGCACTCTTCTCATCTCTGCTAAATGTCCAGAACGTTTTTGGGGTGAAGCTTCTTTTACTGCCGTTTATACTATCAATCGTCACCCTACTCCCATCCTCCATGATAAGTCTCCTTATGAGGCTCTTTATGAGGTCACTCCTGCCTATGAACTTCTAAAAGTTTGGGGTAGTGCTTGTTTTGTTCAACTGCAATCTCATGAACATACCAAACTTGAACCTCGCTCCAGACTGTGCTGCTTTCTTGGATATGGGATTGAGCACAAGGGTTATCGCTGCTGGGATCCTATATCACAGCGTCTTCGTATTTATCGACATGTTACCTTCTGGGAACATGTTCCTTTTTCCTCTATATCCAAGTTTCGTGAGTCTTCTAATCTTACACCTCCATTTTTCACCGATTCTTCCGTCTCATTGGACTCACTCCAATTTGACATTATATCACCTCCACCTATTGTTCCAACTCCTTCTGAGTCAGTCTCTCCAAGTTTTCCTGATCATCATCAATCATCTGCTCCATCTGCACAACCAACATCTGAGGTGCCTGCTGAGTCTTTGGCTCCTGAAACTACTCAATCTCAGAATGTTAGACGATCAGAACGGGTAAGACAAGTTCCTTCTCATCTTCGTGATTATCATGTTTATGCTACTCTGCTCTCAAATCACGAACCTACTTCCTACAAGGAAGCCTCTTCTAACTCTGATTGGCAGAAAGCTATGGATGAGGAACTTCAGGCACTTGACAAAGCTTAGACTTGGGATTCTGTCCCTCTTCCACCAGGCAAGAAACCCATTGGCTCCAAATGGGTGTTCAAAATCAAAACCAAATTGGATGGCTCTATTGATCGGTACAAAGCTCGGCTTGTAGTCAAGGGATTTAATCAAGAATATGGTATTGATTATAAGGAGACCTTTGCACCTGTTGCTCGTGTCACATCTGTTCGCAGTCTTCTTGCCATTGCTGCTACAAAACAATGGCCTCTTTTTCAGATGGATGTTAAGAATGCCTTTTTGAATGGTGACTTATCTGAGGAAGTCTATATGACACCTCCTCCAGGCGTTCGACTTCCACAAGGTCATATTTGTCGACTTCGGAAGGCTCTTTATGGCCTCAAGCAAGCCCCGCGAGCTTGGTTTGAGAAATTCAGTTCAACTGTCACCTCTTTGGGCTTCTCACCCAGCAACTATGATTCAGGACTGTTTACTCGGACCACTGAAGCTGGCACAATATTACTTCTCTTGTATGTGGATGATATGATCATTACTGGCAGTGACTCTACAGGCATAGCCAATCTGAAGTCATCTCTCAGCTCCTGTTTTGAGATGAAGGATCTTGGTTCTTTACACTATTTTCTTGGTCTTGAGGTGCTCTCTGATCCATCAGGTCTTTATCTGTGTCAAGCCAAATACAGCTCAGATCTTTTGTCGAAAGCTGGGATTACTGACAACAAAACAGCATCCACTCCTCTTGAACACAACCTTCATTTGGCTCCAAATGTTGGTCCACCTCTACGTGATCCTACTCTATATCGCCAGTTAGTGGGGTCACTTGTCTATCTGACAGTGACTCGACCTGATATTGCCTATGTTGTTCATATTGTTAGTCAGTTCATGTATGTACCTTGTTCTGATCACTATGCTGCTGTCCTGCGCATTCTTCGATATTTAAAAGGGACTATGTTTCATGGTCTTCATTTTCCATCCACCTCATCGTTGATTTTGCGAGGTTTTTCTGATGCTGATTGGGACAGTGACATGACTGATCGTCGCTCCACTACTGGCTACTGTTTCTTTCTTGGCGACTCTCTTATATCCTGGCGAAGCAAGAAACAATCTCTCACAGCTCGATCCAACACTGAAGCTGAATATCGAGCACTAGCTGACACAGCTCAAGAACTTGTGTGGTTACGCTGGCTACTTTCTGACATGGGGGCTCCTCAACAGTCTCCAACTTCATTGTGGTGTGATAACAACAGTGCCATTCGGATTGCCAACAATGATGTCTTCCACGAGCGCACGAAGCATATTGAAATTGATTGTCACTTTGTTCGTCAACATGTGACTCGTAAGACTATTCAGCTGCTTCCTATTTCGACTCTTGATCAACCGACTGATATTTTTACTAAAGCTCATTTACCAGGACGGTTTCGTGATCTTGTTTCCAAACTCCATCTGGCTCATTCTTCTCCCGATTGAGTTTGAGGGGGGATGTTAATGTATATAGAGGCCTAGGCCCATGTTAGGGCCCAAGCCCTTTTAGTCTTCGTATATATTTGTTGTATTCTGTAGATTAGGTTAAGAACTCTCTCATAATTTTACTTTCAGTATTGTAAGTTTTTTCTCAATCAATACATCGAGGTTTCAAACCTTCGGCATATACATCGTGTTCTTCATTCATATCCATCTTCTAACAAAAACAATGAAACTGATGAAAAAATCATAGCAAAGAGCCGAATGTAAATATTTGAAGTGGAAAAAACAATGAAAAAAAATACAGTGTTCACGACTAGAAGACAATGTTTTAAAAACCGGTTTTTTGGTTGACCCGGTGTGGTGACCGGGTCATGGTTTAACCGGTTCAACCACCGGGTCAACCCGGTTTCAAGAATTTCTATGTAATTTTCATTTTCCTGCATACATATATATATATATATATATATATACAAAACCAAAAATTTGATGTCCACAAGTTAAAACATTAAAAATACAGATAACAAGATGTTTTACATCAATCCAAAAACATTAAAAAAAAACACATCACAACAAGTTTTACATCAATCCAAAAACATTAAATAAACACACATAAGCATAAGTTTTTCATCAATCCAAATACATCAAAACGAAACATAACGATCAAGCCAAATCATGGATCTTGAGACATTGGAGTGTTGGTTTTTAACGCTAATATGTATTGCCTGGACTATTGGTTTTTAACTTTTGTTACCGGGTCAACCGGTTCGATACCGGTTCGTTATGATCGGTTCAAACGGTTTTTTAATAGAACCGGTCGGTTCAATCCGGGTCATAATATGGCATCAACCTAGTCGCAATTGACCCGGTCTCTTCACCGGTTCCTGTTTCAACCGGCCGGGTCGACCCGATTTTTAAAACATTGCTAGAAGAAGTTCAACGAAAAAAATCGAACAAAACCAATGCAACTAACATTCGAATAAATTCAACGAAAAAATCTTGATGAACATACCATAAACGTCAAGAACATGTTGCTCGGTTAAGTTGATTCGAAGTAGCCACGATGTGCGCCCTATTGGAAGAAGTTCACGGCGGGAGAAAGTTCACGATGGGAAGAGCTTCATGATGGGAAGGGTTTCAGGATGGGAAGAGCTTCAAGGCAAGGTACGACTTAGGGTTTTTTCATATACTTCACGGTAGCATGGGAGGAAGGAGATCAGGCGTAGGAGGAAGGAGATCAGACGTGATCTTCTTCTTTTTTTTTCTTTTTCTTTTTTAATAAAATTAATGTAATCATATAATGAAATAAGGTTTTTAAAAAAAGTATTAAAAATAATGGTAATTTTAGAATGACAAAATTACCCTCATGTGGGAGGCACATGAGGGGTTTAATGGTTCATGGTTAACTGGTGTTAGATGGAGGGACTTGATCCGCAACAAAATCAAAACCATGGTGATCTAGTCTGTAATTAATTTATTTGAGGGACCTAATCCAAAATTTCAGAAAACCATAGGGACCAAATCTGTAATTTACTATATATATATATATATATAGACAGAGGTTCATGGGAAAACCTTAAAAAAAAAAGAAAACTGAAGAACACTCTGATAGCCCTTCATCTGGACGGTATGCACTTGTGCATACATGTAAATTATGTTGTTTTTTTGGTTTTTATGCACAAGTGCATTATGCACTTGTGCATGTTACAAATTACTTGTATGCACAAGTGCATACCGTCCAGATGAAGGGCTATCAGAGTGTTCTTCAATTTTCCCTTTTTTTGAGGTTTTCTCCTGAACATGACCCTATATATATATATATATATATATTTAGGGTCTCATTCATTTGCTAACCAATCTATTGGTGCTAACCGTGCTAACCAATATAGACCGTTGATTATTTAGATCAATGGTTAACAATTAATTATAATTTTAATTTTAGAAATATAAAACAAAAACGTCATAAATTTAATGGGCATAAGCGTATAGGGTTAAAATGGTAAAATTGCTTATACCATTCATTAACAATATGCACCCGTTAACAAATAAATCAGCCGAAAAATTAGGACCTGAATCATATTGAGATGCGATTTGATTAAGAAAGGATTCTACAAACCGTGATAACAATTGCTTATCGATATCGACCTCCGGCGAAAAAGGTAGGAACGTATTCATGAAGAAGAGGGAAAATTAGAAATCATCAATCGATTGCTTCGAAACCGAGTGAAAACGGAAACCTAATATCAATTGTGGTTGAAATAGGCGCGAAATGGATGAAATTGAAGGCGGGAATCGACGATTGAGAGGTAAAAACCTAATTTTCTAGGGTTTATAAAAGAGGTTTATACTCATATCTTCATTGTTGATATCATTCTTGCAGTAAGAAAGCCTAGTGAGAGGATATTCAAGAAGTGTGGTCTTTCGAAATTCAAAAACACAATGGAAACACCTGTTGAAGTTGACCTAGAAGAAAACCGTGAACTGAACGATTTAGTGCAAAAGATTTCAAGAGATACAGGACTTCCAACAGATGAGACGACTCCGGAAACCGAAGATGAAGGTAATGTTCCAGAAACCGAAGATGAAGGTAATATTAAAAGGTGTTCAATATGTTTTTTTCTCGATCTTAGTTCAAATTTATTTGATAAAGTGTCGATTTTTTTTGGGATTTTTCTTTGGAGTACTGTTTTTTAGAATTTTGCATGTTGAAATTCTGAAACATATAGATTCAATTAGTAACTATTCTGGTGCATATACACATTGTAGATATTTAAATATTAGGTATAGGCATGATCAAATTCTTATATATTTTTAATTGTGCATATGACCATGTTTAATGAACTGTGCACACATGCATAAGTAAATGACATACCAATTAAAAATATGGAATTAAAATGAATTGATGTACACACTGTGTATATGAGCATGTTTAATTCAATTTTGGATGTGCATGTATGCATTGTCATGGATTTGTGCATATAGGCATATGGAAACAAATTGATTATTAGGAGTTGTGCATATGAGCATATTGTACGTAGTGATCATTAGCAGTTGTGCACTTGAGCATAAGGTAGGTAGTGATCATTGTATATATGGGAAGTGTAAACCTTAATGCCAAAACTGTTTGTTTTTTCTATGCATCTGGGAATTGCATTGCATATATGCATTTCATTACTCTATGCATTCAGAATAAGAATATTTAAATTCTTTTATAATTTCTTATATGTATAGGTGCATTTTATATAATTGTGCATATGGGCATAATGTAGTACGTTATCATTAAGAGTTGACCATATGAGCATGTTGTCATAAGTGATCAGTTCATGCTCATATATGCTTTTATGTTATTGGAAACAAGCATAAGTGCATTGTGTGATAAGTGTGCATATGGGCATAGTGTAAGAAGTGGTCATTAGGAGTTGTGCATATGAGCATGTTGTCAAAAGTGATCATTTGAAAATATGGGAATGGTACATCGTAAAGGTTAAACCATTTGCTATTTAATGTGAATATATGTAGTTTATAGCACATATGCATCTTTGTTCTTTGTTCTTTGGTACAATATGTGCATTATTTGATAATTGTGCATATGGGCATAATGTAAGAAGTTATCATTAAAAGTTGTGTATATAAGTATGTTGTCAAAAAGTGATGGTTTGAATATATGGGAATGGTACATCTTAAAGGTCAAACCATTTGATATTAATGTGCATATATGCATTTTAGAGAATATATGCATTTTAGTTCTTTGTTACAAGCATATGTGCTTTCTTTGATAATTGTGCATATGATCATAATGTTTGAAGTGCTCATTAGGAGTTGTGCATATGAGCATGTTTTTAATATGTGAACGGCTGAATATATGGCAATAATACATCCTAAAGGTTAAACCATTTGCTATTAATGTGCATATATGCAGTTTATAGCATATATGCATTTTAGGTATTCGTTACAAGCATGTGTGTTTTTTTTTGCTAATTGTGCATATAGGCATAATGTTATAAGTGATCATTATGAGTTGTGCATATGAGCATGTTGTCAAAATGTGAAAGGTTGAATATATGGGAATGGTACATTTTAAAGGTTAAACCATTTGCTATTAATGTGCATTTATGTAGTCTAGATCATATATACATTTTAGTTCTTTGTTACAAGCATATGTACATTGTTTGATAATTGTGCATATGGGCATAAGGTAAGAAGGGATCATTAAGAGTAGTGCATATGAGCAAGGTGTCAGAAGTGATCAGTTGAAAATATAGGAATGGTACATCTTAATGGTTAAAACATTTGCTATTAATGTGCATATAGGCAGTCTAGGGCATGTATGCATTTTAGTTCTTTGTTACAAGCATATGTGCATTCCTTAATGTGTTTGGTATTTCTACGCATGTGTACACAAATGCATGTAGGTACCCCATTGAAGAGAAGAAGGAAAATACAAACAACAGAATCAGTTCCTGATGTTAAATCTGGAAAAGGTACTTTCTGTAAAAGATATGTTGGAATCTGATAATCGGGCTTATGACATTCATAACATAAATAATTACCTGCAAATGTGGATTGGTAATTTGCATAAATGATTGAGTAAATATTGCAGGTAAAGAAAAGATGGTTGACAAGGATTTCGTTGGAAAACGCGTTACAAGATCCAGTGCACAGAATCAATCAAAACAGGGGAGACACATCGAAGCGTCGTCGGCAGCAGGTGAGTATCACAACCACGATCCTATAACATTCATAATCAACATAAAAATGACATTTTTCATTAAACAGACATGTCTCCAGACAGTGATTTCGAGGAACAACCTAATATGAATTTAAGGGAAATGAACAACAATGAAGAGCAGGGTCAAGAAAAAAGGGAAAAGGATATGAAGTGCACAAAGGTTAGAAAGCAAAAAGATTTGCGGGGAGTACCTGGCATACGAACAATACGAACAAGGACATCACCTAAGGCGTTGTACGAGACCATACAGAGCTTGAATGACAAACAAAAAAGTGCAGTTAGGGCAATAGGGATGGAATCTTTTCTAGATATGACCATAGACGGAATTCCATTAAAGTTACGCTACTACGTGGTCGACGCCGTGAACACAACACAGATGCATTTGAAAGTTCATACTAGGGTGATACCAATTACAGTGGAGTCAGTACATCAGGTTCTAGGACTTCCAACAGGGGGATAGACTTAGCGAAGGAAGAGTCATTGGATGCGGATGAAAACCTGGCTTTGTTCTGGAAGAGACAGTTTATAAAAGGTCGGATGACACCACAAGACATCATTAACGAGATACGCAAAACAATAGAAGGTGACATAAAGTTTATGCTGAATTTCCTGGTGCTTGTGGTGAACACCCTAGGAGAGTGTAGTCAGACGGGTCAGTGCAAGACTGACTTCCTGTCAAAGATAACTGGGGTGCATATGATACCTGAGGTAGATTGGTCAAAGTACATATATGACTGTATACCGAAAAGTAAGAAAAACTGGAAGAGAGAGAGCTCCCGGGCTTTTTATGTTGGTCCATTGACATTTCTTACTGTAAGTATATCTGAACGTTTACTTACACTACTCTAAACAAATCAGTATTTGTTTCACACATATTAATCAATTAACACAAACGTGGCAGCTCCTATACGTTGAATCAACATGGGGTCCAGGAATTGAAGTTCCACAAGCATAATTACCAACGAAGAAATGGAACATGGACAGGCTAAGGCATAGACAGGCTAATTCATTAAATACACGTTAAGAAATACTCAATGCACATTTGGTGATGCTATATTGCTAGTAGTTGCAACTTGATGACAATAAAAATTTATGACTTTCGAATATGTGCAAATTTGTATATTAGTGCATTTACCAATTGTTAGAATGCATGAATATCATGTGTGGAAAAACAAAGGTGTGCAAATTAGCACAAGAATAGAGATACATATACATGCATAATTACTTGATGTATGTATGCACATTTGAAACTGTTCTCTTAAGGATATAAGTTTAACCCAATATTGAATTAATATTTATGAAAAATTGTTAAATTAGATGGATCCGGTACTCAATGACCTACAACAACCTGCTGTAGCAAGGTACAAAGCATTCTGAGGATATATCAATGATTTGGGAAAATATTATCCCGATTTGATAACAATGAAAGACATTGATCTGGTATGTTAAACAACTGTTTGTTAATACTTCATGTTGTTTAATTTGTTATTGTTTTATTTATTAACAATCCAGTAACTAAGGATCATATTCATAGGTTTTCTTCCCGTTTTTTGATGGTATACACTATTATCTCCTGGTTTTCAACCTGAAAACCCCATATGCTACCATCATAGACAGTGAAGATTGTGATGGTGATTACGAAGATTTTTATGAAATGGAGTCAGATGCAATGGTATGTACAATTTGTGGATATATTATTAGCAAACGAATTTAAAAACAAATAAATAACAACTTCTTTAAATTGTTTTCCTTCCAGCAATCAATGATCCTTCATCATCTGCAAATCCACAACCACAAAACTGGCATGCATTTCGAGAGGTTGGACCAGATGTTATACAAATGAGATGGAGGGCAAATGAGAACCAAGATGACAAGGGTATACTCTTGATGCGGACTATGGAGATGTATTATGGTGAAATGGGAACAAAGTGGGATACCGGATTATATAGGGAAAGCACCAAACAGAAGGGGCAGCTGAAGGCCCTTCGTTCAAAGTACATAATGAAAATACTGAATAGCGAGGTGAACATCAGAAGACACGCAATCAGAATTGAAGTTGGAAGATTTATGTCGATGGAAGCCAACATGAAGGCACAAAGGAAACGTCGGTGAAGAATTGATTGACTGTCAAACTAATTTAGCTCGTATAAACATATGATATTGGCCTATGATTTTTTGAGACTTTTATGGGTTACATAATCATCTTGGTAGGAATGACTTAGTTTATTTCATTAGAAATGTCTACTTTTTACATTTAGTGCATATCAACACAATTTTGTTATTAATATTAGTGGACATGATTTCGTACATATCTTATATATAATTACCATATGTATTTGGAAATTCCTATATGCATCTCTACTTCGTGCATATTAATTAGGGGAACTAACTTACAAATCCGAAAACATTAAAACTCCTGGGATATATGCATATTATTAGTACTTTGTGCCTATATGCACATGATCACTTAAAAAACATACTCAACCTTGCACTACTAAAAAAAATTAACATATAAACTTACAATACATAAGATGCAACTTCAAAACACTATATATAAGAATGTACCGAGAAAATAAGTCTCATATACTGACAAAATAAGATCCAGAAAAAGGTAGTGCATACACCTTAAAGCAACAACCTACAGATGGTGTTAAGACATTGCATGCATTTTCGGATAACATACAAAATCGAAAAATAGACACTTATCATAACCAAACATCATAAAAACTATATCTATGGAACTAAAGTCGATCGCCATCTACTCCTTGCATGTACACTTGACCTTGTACATCCAAAACTCATTCTCAATGGAATTCTTATCCCATTCGGCATTGGCAAGTTTCCGGCGAACTTGCCACAACTCTTCCCGAAGATCTGCAAGTTCTTCGTCTCTTTGATTAAATTGACGTTCCTTAAAGTCCCGAGCATCAATAACCTGTTACATTTTATTAAAGGAAAACATTATAATCAAAAAGTATAACGTAATAAGAACAACCAAAAAAAGGGAACTCTAAAAAGGTACCTCCTACAACTGAATACGGAGCCTACGCTTATCATAGAGAAGCTTGTCATACTCTTGAACGATGTGTGATAACGAGGTACCATTACCATGGACATTCTCTCGGTTGTTGTTATTTGCCATTTTTGAAACAAATGTTGTTGGATGTAGTTGGAGAAAAAATGTACACAAAATTCTTATAAATATAGATGCATGTAACCGTGGTTTTTAATGAGATGTAAATGCTCACACCAAACACTTAACAAACATTAAACACTTCCAACCAACTAACCACAATTAAGTCTTGACTAGTCACCTATGGAAAAAAACAATATATATATACCATATTTGTAAGGAACAATATTGATTTCCGCTTAATACCTAGATACAATGTCAGTAGCAAAAATCACCTGGATAATTCATTTTCTCATAAAACAATGATTGTCCATACAAAAAAATTATAAAGCATTAAATAGACTAAAAAATTTAAAATCAATTATCAATTACATAATCATAGACAATAAAAAAAACTTCTTGCAATATATTTCACAATCGGGAATCCACGGGACAGTTACGGGAATCATGTCCTGTGCTCTGCCCACATTTCTTACACTTATGCTTTGGCTTTTTACTCTGAGACTGTATCCTCTCGGAAATACCAACCAAACGTTTCCGGTACCACAACCCTTGTTCCTGAGACCAGTAGAAGGAAATATATCAACCTCGTCAGGAACAGGAACACCTAAGTACTCATTAATTGCATCGACCTTCTGTTTGCATGGATCTTCAGGTTCCAACTGACTATCTATCTCTTGTTGCAACTCATCAAGCATTTTCGAAAGTTTACATAACCACGGTTTCTCATTCCGGACACGACTAATAATTCCATCCATCTTAGAATATGCGCCATTTATTAAATCCTCCTTTTCCGGGTCGACCTCACCGTATCTTACTTTGGCAGTTTGAAGTTGGACGGGTACCAACTATGGCAACCATCTTCTGACAATATATTGATCTGGAATAGATTCGACATGTTCATTCATCATCACCTTCAATGAATGGCGACATAGAAACCCATTACGAACAAAGAATTTACATTCACAATCAACGGTGTTAATTGAAGAACTACGAACAACCTAATTAGAATGGAAAACAAAAAAGATTAATCAAAGAAAAAAAAACAGTTGAGAAAATAATTTAAAATTACCTTATAAAAAATCTTCCTATCTGCCATCTTATTATTATGGCTAATAATAAAGGTCTTGGTGTCACCAAAACATTCAACAACTTCCACCCCGCAAGACAACATAGCCTTCTTTAACTCTTTCTGAAAATCGAAAAAAATGTTCCTTGTGTACAACTTGGCAGCATACCTTTCGATAGGAAATGCACTAACCAGCTGCGGGTACGTAGTCCTGGTTACATGCTCATTCTCAGATTGCTTCTCACGTTGCGCCTCGATTGCACAGTCATAATTGCTAAGAAACCGGACAAGATCAAAGTGCCATGCTACATAAATATTGAAAAAAGCATTCACACTCTCTGATCTTGAAGTGGTCTTCATAAGACCTGACATTGGAGTATCCCTATAAAAGGCAGGGATCCATGAATTACGAATTTCATACATCTCGGTGAACCATGGGTCATCGACAAGGTTGAATTTGACAATCATCGTATGCCATAACCTCTCAAAATCATCAGGACTGATATTCACTTTCCATACGATTTTGTTTATAAAACGATTGAACTCTGGATCATGATTTAGTGCAACACTCACCTTAAAAAAACAAAGAACATAAAAGTAGATATAACTGACTAATATAATTGTTACAAAAAAATAAATCCTAAAGAATAAAAAAAACATACCTTCAAAGGTACTTTCTTCATTATATGCCACATACATAGACAATGTTTAGACTCGGTGAACACAAACGAAACAACTTGTTTCATCGCCGAACATTGGTCAGTAATCACAACCAATGGTTGTTTCTCGTAACATCTTAAAAAGGCCCTTAACACCCATTTGAAATTCTCAATAGTTTCTCCCGCTATCAACGCGGATCCAACAACAACCGAACTTTGGTGGTTGTCAACAGCCAAAAACGGAACAAATGTCAACGCATGCCTAAAAAAATTTAAATTCAAATGAAAATATGAAAAACAAGTATTTTTAGCCAAAACACTCACACATTCGTCTTATACGTAGCATCAAAAGATATTACATCTCCGAAATGTCGGTAATTAATTTGGGCCACTTCGTCCGCCCAAAATATCGCATGCAACTCACGTTCATGGCACTTGTACTCGAAAAAAAATTCTTTTTTACACTCCTTCCTATTGATCAATTTATTTATCAGCATTTTCGCATCCTTGTTTCCCACAAACACATCGACGTCTCTCTTAAAGTTCTGGTAATCAAAACAATGGAACGAACATTTTCAGCTCCACCTTTCAAAGCAGTTTGCATATGATGCGCTCTTGTTGCTCCAAACTTATAACTAGCGCTATTCAACACATTCCTACAATCAGTGTACTGCATCTTTCTGTTTTTACGTGAAAAACGTCAATCATTATCATTAAACAACACATGATTATGATTCTCAACAAAATCGTAGACCTCGTATCGAGATTTGTCCTTTGTCAAATGTAACTTCATGCAAGCATTGCAACCAGAGCGTTTGACATTCGAGTTACGAACTCGACGGTCACCGGAACGGAGCTCAAGAGAATCAAAATTCTTCTTCTTCGGAAACCCCTCCTTACTACAAACTATCCAACGGGTCTGGATCGACCCGTACTTGTTTGTCTTCTTCGCCTTCAAACGAACATCAAAACCCGCCTTATCGGCATACTTTCTGTACATAGCCTCGGCCTCGATAGCAGACGCAAACTGGTCACCCAACTTCGGTTTAAATTCATCAGGTACCGTCGGTATCCATAACTTGTTGCCATCAACATCCTCATCGACATCGACATCATTTACATCGACTACACATATAAAACACACACATAATTTAACAATTCAATGTGCATATATGCATAATGAATAAGATGGTGCTCAAAATAAAATACATAAAATTCGTGTATCTATGTATTAACCATTAATTTTTAAAGTTGTGTATCTATGTAACCAACATGGTCGTCTTGTTGAACGATTAGATTGTCTTGAGAAGTATTGATGACATAATATTCAACATTAAAGGGTCGCGATGGGAAGCAAACACCTAGTTCACAGTGGCTATAGAAGAATTCAATTGTAAAAAATGTGCATATATGCATTAAAATCAATATGTACTTGTAAAATGTCTTTTGCACATATGCACTAAACACGAGCATATGTGGAATCTAATTATTGTAAAACTACATTACAAACCGGTATGTGCGAATCTGTGCAATTTTCGCAATTTTCGACCAATCTGTGAATCTGTGCAATTTTCGACCAATTTGTGTACATTATATCAACATGGTCATCTTCAATATAAATTACAGATCCTTTTAGCGGTATTAAATTCTGGATGCATTGAACTAGAAGATGGGAGATTATCGAAATTGTTCTCGAGGGAGATGTCATCAAGTCCGGTAGAATTACCGAACTCTACCGATAATCCGGTATTCAACGGTTGAACAATCTCATCAACCCGTGTGCACGGAGCAACGTCTTGGCTTTCGAAAATAGATTCCAATAAACTCTCATTATCAACGACGGACATGATTCGATTATCGCTCATTGTGATATTACGAAGAAAAGATAAAATTTATTCCACAACGTTAAAAAACCCGAAAACTGTAAAAACCTTGTTGAATGATTCGATCTGTAAATTCATATACAAAGTGATAGAATGCAAAAAAATATGTAAATGATATGTTACGATTTAAGATAATCATGAACAAATTTGAATTTCAAAATATTGTATTTAATGTTGTATATCATTACCATAAGAAAAAGTCCTATAAATATGGAATAATCTTTGATAGGCGTTGATATGGATTTAGATTTGATGGGCCGATTTTACCTAAATTCCATTATTGCCCTTATAAATTTAATATAATCAAACGCATAACCTAATCTCTAGGAACGTTCTGATTGGTCGAAAATTGGTTAGCACCAATAGATTGGTTAGCAAATGAATGACCCTCTCTATATATATATATAGGTTGAAGGAAGGACTTCACTTCCATTGAACTTTGATAAATGGAAGTTCAATTACATGTATTTGTTAAACTAATGACTGTAATATGTTCATTTGTGAAGCATCCTATCCTTGGGGTAATTCTGTACTCCTAATCTTTCACCAATTGCAAACAAGATATATAGTATGTAAGACAAGGTGTCAACCGACTGCAGGACATCCATCGGCCTTAATACCAGGAGCAGTCGGGCATTTCGCTAGCGGACAATGATCATCTATCTCCATACCCCACCAGTTTGGTCCATTGATGTCGCTCATCTGTAGCAAGAAATAGCAAAGGATCGCCATGAATGCAACTCCTGCATCAAGCCCAGCTGATAGAATATAGTTGTGCCTTGCCCACCAACCCTTGAACTTCTTATACACCACAAAGTTGAAGAAAATCCCAACAGCAAACCACATATTATAGTTCACAGCTCTAGTTGGTGGCATCCCTCCTGGACCAGATATAAGAATCGGCATGTTTATGAGCCTAATCCATTTTTTCTCAGGAAACTTACGAGCAAGAAACCAAACTGGTACGGGCGCAAGAATTCCCAACAGAAAGAAGTAGTTCATTTTGTTG
Source organism: Arctium lappa (assembly GCA_023525745.1). Classification (NCBI taxonomy): domain Eukaryota; kingdom Viridiplantae; phylum Streptophyta; class Magnoliopsida; order Asterales; family Asteraceae; genus Arctium; species Arctium lappa. The sequence continues at coordinate 40,653,293 of CM042052.1, forward strand.
TAAAGTCCAAGATTTCCAAACATCCGTTGAGGTCCCGCCACTCCCCATATGATCGAGGCGTTGTAGAAAACATCGTCTCCTGGGCAAGTCCATGGGCTTCCTTCAGGCAACCTACTCGGGTCGCAGATGTATTCCACTGTCGTGAGGAGCCACCATGATGTTGCAAAGTAGACGGAGGATGCAACTACGGTCCCTACCAACTTTATCAAGCAAGAGTATATATATATTAGTCATGTTTTAATGATGACAACTGAAGTCTTTATTTTCAATGAAGGAATTAATTTAATTACCTGTACAATGAACATGGACTTTGGTGGGATTTTCATATAATGGCCTAGCTTAAAATCTTGGAGGAACATGATGGCTTGTGACATGCTTATGTAGCCATACGTCTTGAAGGCCACGTTGGCAAGTGGTTTCCCGGGGTAAATATAACCAATAATCAACTCTGTAATGACATTTAGACCCGGTTGCTGTATGAAAAGTTTAACTATTAGTATACAACAACAGATTAATTACAGGCACTAACGGGTTTTTGTGTAATGATTACAACATATCACCTGGTTTGTTGTAGCTGTGATAACACCTATTGGCAATGTGAAGACCATAGCCAAACCGATTGCTAAAATGACTCCCCAGTAAGGGAGTTGTAGTTGCCTGCCAAAACCCTCGCAAGTTAGCAAAGCAAGTCCTATCACCAATACCAGCAGAGAGTGGAACCACCATTGTGGGACTGGATCATAATTTTTCTTCATCAGTCTCGTATGGACGTCCCCAAACTTGTCTTTAAATGATGCTGTTGTTTGCTCCCAAATCGTTCTGCATACGGCAAAACAAACATATATTCTGCTATATATGAACCCATGTTTTAACATTGAAAATCTAACGGTTTTTGGAGAAGTAAATACCTGCCATGGAAGAGTGCAACGTGAGAGAGTGTGGCAGCCAATGTAGCGAAACTTAGACCATAAGCGAATACAAAAAAGATGCTAAGATTGATCTTGCTATAATCGTTATAGCCTTGTTTGTTAAACGAGAAGGTGGAGGCATCCAAGACTCTTGAAACGTTGTACGGTTCTCCATAAGCATCAAAGACATGAGAAGAGTAAATTGGGAAACGTTTGGCTTCAAACCAGTTATTCCAGTAAGCAATGGGAATGACTATGTAGACGATTATTATATAGCCAGCGAGTATGTTCATGATGGCGAATCCAGGGGTGGCTAAGGGGCTTCCAAGAAAAGCAGATACAGTCGCCCAATCAAGACCAATTGCTCCAACTCCAAGGCCACGGAGACCAGAGCCAATTTGTTGAGCTGTGACCGAATCCTTCCATATCCAGCAAACAAAAGAGATAGCTGTAATGGATTGGAATAGATAATTGGGAACTATGTAGTATGTGAAGCTTGATACGAGGACTATCAGGAAGAACTGCAGCCTTGACAGGCCTCGTTTCGGCCTCTTTTCTTCATCATGCAATGCCCTGGAAAAATGGGATCGATAGAAATTTAATTTAGTGATAATTCGGTAACAAAATTACACCCACCGATCAAGAGATGAACCTGAAGAGGGAGACTTGAACCAGATTGGCAGGCCACCACATATATGGTGAATCAACTAAAAACTTTCGGAAAAGACCAGCCCATCCATATCCAAGCAACTACAGTTAGCATCAACCAAGAGATGAATCATTCGGACGATTAATCTCCTTATGGAAGACATTTCAAGTGCAATATATATATATATATATATATATATATATATAGGGAGGTTCACCGGAAAACCTCAAAAAAAATGAGCAACACCCTTATAGCCCTTACGGTATGCATACAAGTAAATTAAGTTGTTTTTTGATTTTTATGCACGTGTGCATGTTACAAATTACTTGTATGCACAAGTGTATACCGTCCAGATGAAGGGCTATCAGGGTATTTCTCAGTTTTATGTTTTCTGAGGTTTTCCTCTCAACCTGACCCTATATATATATATATATGTGTGTGTGTTTAGAGCATGAAAAATGAAGAACTAACCTGGGTAGATTGTGTAAGCAACATAGCTGCAAATGGGTTGAGATTACGGTGATAGAAAGCCTTGACTATAGTGATGATGGAGACTGCATACACAGAATTAGAACCTGAATTTGCAAATATTGTGATGAGAACATGCTCCTTCAAGTTGAAGGGTCCAGGGTTGAGTGAAAAGGACCATTTTGTTTTTGGAAAATGGAATTTTCGTGTGGGTAGAGTTGCTGCCATTAGCCTCCCGAATGGAAGTACAAGAATTTGCGCTGAAACTGATGATATGTATAGCGGATTTTGGCGATAACCAAAGAACTGATTCAAGAAAGCGAGAACACCGCATGAAATGATCCCCAGAAACCATGTCCGGAATGTCAAGCAAGGCAACGTTGGATCATCCGTGATTGGGACGGTCAGTCTCACTTGCTCAATTGGAGAGTCATTCACCTCTTCTGCTGAGTTTTTAATCAGAAATTAGACATTTTTTAACCTGCTAATCATGGGACAATTTTGGCCTAACCAAATATATATATATATATATATATTCATACTTTTGAAATTGATAAAAGCACAACTTTCAAGGATAAAATTTACAAAAAGGAAACTGTCTATTCATGATAATAACAATTAAAAACAGTTAATTGATAAAAGCATAACTTTCAAGGATAAAATTCACAAAACAGAAACTCTCTACTCATGGTAATAACAATTAAGACAGTTAAATCTCTATACTTGTGAGACCAACCTGTTTTTGTGAGACCCGTGAGATCAAGTTTTTACACTTGAAACTTCACAGCAAAATACCGTGAAGCTAAAAATTTCACAGCAACATACTATGAAGGTTCGGATTTTTTACACGCACCGTGAAGTTTCAAGTGTAAAATCGTAGTCTCACTGAAACAGTTCAGTTTAGGAAGGAAAAAGTAGGAGGAATGTTGTTAACCAAAATAAATGTCATTAACAACTTGTGACCGAAAACTAGCAAATAGGTGATTGTAGTTGCAAATAATATGGAATGGAACCAAATCATCAGCTAAATCTTTAAACAAAAACCACAGAAACACACACAACCATACACATATGGGCAGCCTCCAGGCAGCAAGATAATGTGAACATATACAAGCTACATGAAAACATATATAATATCTTACCCATAATTTCAAGCTCAGGTGCTGGTTTCACACGGCCCTGATCAGACGAGACTACCCGATTCGTATTACTATCTGAATTCTCCATTAATGCCTGACAAGATCAAGGAATGGAAAAGGTTTCTTGTTTGTTTTTTCAGACTTGCATATGCTACTACAAGAAGGCAGATCTAGGTCCCTAAATGTGCACTATCTTTACCTACCATATTAGTCTTATCTTATCCTATTGGTTTTTCAAGTTGCTGGTGAGAGAAAAAAGATTTTGAATGAATATGTCATCATGAATCCAGCAAGGTGGTGAATTCACACACCAAAGGTAGGAGCTAGGATCTGTTTGATATAATTAAATATAGTGAAAAATGAGTGTTTGTGGATGTTCCCATCTACTGTTTGTTTTGTAGTCTAATATAGATTGACAATTTATCAAAGAAAGCATCTTCTTTTTGCCCTTGCACGATATGATATCCCAGGTCTAGTCTAGCATCAAATTATTGTGATTTAATTAAGTGGGACAACATGATATTTGTATTGTCATGTGAAACCAAGAAAACCGAGTAGTATAATTGCAAAATCAACTTGTAACATATAATAGATGAGTTGTGGTGTTGCATCGCCAATTGAAATTCTTCTTACGCATGCAGAACCGATGAAGCACAAAACACACACAATGTATAAATTATACGCTTTAGTGAAGACATGTATATTTATATATTATTCGATGATGTCAAGGTTACAAAAGTGGGGATCAGCCAAAAATCTTAAAATTAGAAACTGACATTAAAACAAATATTCTTATTTCCTAAATAAGGGCATGAAAATCCAAACCACGGATTTCACATGATTTGCTTATTTAAACGAAATCATATATAAATGGACACTCAGGGAAAAAAAAATAATCTTTGGAGTCATATTCAGGCTTCCGGATGATGTATTTTTCGGCCGGCCATGGGCAATTTGCCATTGTGTCCGGCTCATCGTGAGCTTTTCAGTCTATGTGGCAAGCCCTGTAACTCAAGTGGATCAAAAGTTATGGTCGTTTTAAGTTGGGCCTCTTTCCATTTTCTCTCATAAACATAACTCCTGTATCAGTTCTCTTTCAATATCCCACGTCGATCTAGCATCATATATTTAAATATATTTGAAAAGAAGGACTCGCAGATTTTGAGAATCTGCATATCAAACACAATAATAATGTCTAGAAACCTATCATAAGGTCGTAGATTAAAAAAAACTTGTCGGATGGTCGTTTAGCTAAATAACCCGACATATAAGTAAGGTGAGTGCAGTTGCCCCGAAATATTTCTGCTCAATATTTCTAGGATTGAACGATATTAAATACCCAATTTGTTGTGTCCAATCTCGAACCAAACTACCTAACCAAGCTAGCTGTCAAAATCCAACAGTGTGCCACTCTATCTTTATATTAGGCATGTTTCATTTCATTATTATTTTGTTGGATTCAGAAAACATCAATCTTTTATATCTTACCAGAAATTGAGGATAGAATCCAACTTTGAATAATCAATCTGTCTAGTTTTTAATATGATATATGAAAATGAATTATCTTTCAACAGACAGAGAGCTAGATATTTCAACATGTTTTGTTTTATCTCACACACACACACACACATATATATATATATATATATATATATATATATATATATATATATATAGCTATATAGGGTTGGGTTCCGGTAAGAAGTTGAGTTAATGGTGAGAAGCGTGAGAAGTGGTTATCGACCGTTGGATGAGAAATAGACGCACATTACAATGAGATGCACCGAAATAAGATGCACCGAAATGCACCAGATCAATGCCCTTCTAAGCTGCAATTCATGTGAGGGATTGAGATTAAAAGAGATCAACGCTTCAGATACAATTCTCACGCTTCTCACCGCTAACTCAACTTCTCACAAGATCATTTGCCTATATGTATGTATATATATATATATATATATATATATATATATATAGAGAGAGAGAGAGAGAGAGAGAGAGAGGTGAAGAATCGTGTGAGAAATTGAGGTTAACGTGAGAAGCATGAGAAGTGGATCTAAACCGTTGATCACTTTTAATCTCATGCCCTCCCATGAATTGCATCTTAGAAGGGGACTAATCAGGTGCATCTCATCCTAATGTGCGTCCATTTCTCATTCAATGGTAGATAACCACTTCTCACGCTTCTCACGTTAACCTCAACTTCTCACCGGAACCCACCTCTCTCTTTCTCTATATATATATATATAGAGAGAAAGAGAGAAAAGTTCAAATGAAAACTCTTTTTTCATTGTGCACGTGAGGACAAATTTCAGCCACTCGATCTCTTTTGATCCAACAACTCATATTAAATATAATTTTTAATTTTAAAATGCTTAGGGGTAAAAATGGAAGAAAATTTAAACACACGCCTACCATATTTGACTTTTTATTTTTTTTTTAATTAAAAACTTTTTACCCAATTAAAGTTTAAAATAAATTATCTTAAAAATTACTAATATTTTAATCAAACAAATTACATCAAAAAAACGAGAAATTTGTTCTCTTCGATATGACATCAATCTCGATATAGTTTTTTTTGTCGTTTTAACCGTTTTTTACGTGAAATGCTATATATGTGTTATATTCATTATGAATATTTATGTACGTTCAAGTTTGTACAACGCCTCGACACCGTAAGTATGTAACTCGACATCACCTTCTTCAACGCTTTCTTCAACGTCACAAGGCATCACGTTTCTGCAGCACCGTAACCCAACACCCATCAAGACGAATCGAGAACCTATCGAGTAATTCTGTTGTGAATCGGGGAACAAAAGAGAGCGTGTCACGTCTCCACATCTTCACAGGTCATTTATGTGTTATTCATCATGAATAATGTATCATTCAAGATGAATAATACAACATTCAGGGTGAATAATTCACGATTCATAAATTCGTGTATTATTCGTCATGAATGTTGTGTAATTCATCCTGAATACTATATTATTTATCATGAATAATGAATGAACGTTAACATTTGTTATTCATACTGAATGTGGGACATCCGGGGATGCACATACATATTCATAATGAATTAAACAAAATTTCGGTTGTGAATTGGGAAACAAAAGAGAATGCGTCATATGTCTACACCTTCACGGGTCATTCATATATTATTCATCATGAATAATGTACCATTCACGATGAATAATAGAACATTCAGGGTGAATAATGCACGATTCATGATAAATAATACATGAATCATGGATTCGTGTATTATTCATCCTGAATACTGTATTATTCATCATGAATAGTGAATGAACATTCACCTTTGTTATTCATACTGAATGTGGACACCCGAGGACGTGCATGCATATTTATAATGAATATAACACATATATAGAATTTCATGTAAAAAACGGTTAAAACGAAAAAGTCCTAAATATTGTATTAATTATTCATCCTGCATACGGTATTATTTATCATGAATAGTGAATGAACGTTCAACTTTGTAATTCATACTAAATGTGACACCCGAAGACGTGCATGCATATTCATAATGAATATAACACGTATATAGAATTTCAAGTAAAAAACGGTTAAAACGAAGAAAAAAAACTATATCGAGATGGATGTCATATCGAAGAGCACGAAATTCTCGTTTTTTTTTTATGTAATTTGTTTGATTAAAATATTAATAATTTTTTAGATAAATTATTTTAAAGTTTAAGGTGGTAAATTTTTTTAATTAAAAATTAAAATAAAAAGTCAAAGAAGGTAGACGTACGTTGATTCAAAATTACAATTTTTTCCTTAATCACTTTCCAATTAACCTTATTATGTATTAACCATTGATTAGTTTTCTAAATTTTGATCGGTGGTTAAGATTTGTCCTCATGTGCACAATGAAAAATAAGTTTTCATTTGAACCTATCTCTAAATATTAATATATATTTTTAATTCTAGGATGGATCGATGAAGCTGAGATAAGCAGCAAGAAATGGAAGGTGGGCTGTTAACTTATATGTGCAAGTGGATGTTATTTTCAGGAAGATCACATGCACATAGGCTGGCCTTGCAGTTACTTGTCATTTACTTTGTTTCCTGTTTTAGCATCTTATGAAGACAATGCAGCAATCAAACACATTGACTCTGCCCATATTTTTTCCCTCATCCAAATTTATTGGGCTAAATACAACTATAAGAAAAGGCTTCTTTTCAGGATCAAATGTCCAAACTTCTACAACTCTAGTCCAATTCCATTTCAAGGCTTGATTGAAGAAGACATGTGATATTGATTGGGTCCTCCTCCTTAAACGTTGTAGCAAAACTTGGACCAAAAAAACGAAGCCCAAAACTACCAAAGAACATGCATTACAACAAAATTGGGTTTACAGGACACCAAAAACTTCTAAGCGTCCTAATAGACCGCTTTATAATACTTAATTTATAGGATCAAAAACTAAAGCTTCTTATATAAAGACGTTGTAATAAGTCTATAGGATCTTTTTGGGTGTCGTAACAAGTTTTTTAAAACATTTTTTTTAAATGTCGTACATATAAGTTGTTTCATAGGACATTATTTGAAAAAAAGTCATATAAAGACAAGAGTCCTATAAAAAGATGGGTTCATAGGACACTTTCTCAAAAGTGTCCAAATAAAATTGTTAATTTGACGTTTTATATTAAAAGTGTCATAAAAACTTGTTAGTACGCCAAAAAACGTCCTATAAACTTATTACAACACCTTTTAAATAATGGTTTATAAATATGTTTAAATAATTTTATGTTAATAAAATTATAAATGTTAAAAGCATTTAAATATTTAGTTAATCTAAGCTATTAATAATTATTATAGAGTAAAAAACATTAGAACTCATGTTAGAGGTAATCTTATCATTTTAACAATTTTGTCTCGTCCTATCCAGTTTATAAACGCAAATTAATCAATTAGTCCAGTCATGTTCTAGTCGTACCAAATGTAGAACAGACAATTAGTCAAGTCATTTTCAGTCTTGTCTTGTCTCGTCCAGTCCCGTCCCGTCCCGTCCCGTCCCGTCCCGTCCCATCCCATTCCATCCCATCCCATCCTGTTCTGTATGTCTCATCCCATCCAATCTACGTACACCAAATGCTATATTAGGAAGCTTAGCAATTGTTGATGTGCTATAAATCTAATTTTGTTGTAGTGATGGGACAACTAAAAATCCATTAAATCTATCAAAGGAGGTCGATAACCAAAAAATCATTTAGGGTTGTTTGTTTTTTTTAAAAAAAACTTTTTAATGGTTCTTAAATCTGAATCATTCAGACCTTTTTACATACCATCTGTTATTAATCATAATTAAAATAAGACTTCAGATTTTAGACCTCTTAAAAAACAAACGACACCTTAGTATAAAAAGAGATTATAATATATATCGAAAAGAAATTGTTTAAATCTAGCTGACGTGGACTTCAAAAATACAGAAACAATTGATCTCTAACATATTTAGTGCCTGTACATTTGAAAATATATTTAATTTTGGATTACAGAAAGCCATGAAATTTCTGATTAGTTTATGGGTGATTCTAACTACACCCTAGTCTAGGTGTCATTTACACCCTAGTCTAGGGAGGTTGTGAGGAGGAAAGGGGTAATGAGTTCACAGTTTTCCGATCCAGTTACACCATATGCACCCTAGACTAGGGTGCATAAAGCAACACCCTTAGTTTATATCCAGAGCAGCATTCACTAGGCATACTTAAAATAATACCAATGGTATGCTTGGGAACATCAAACTGGGCCGGTAAAATATATATATATAGAAAGAGGGGTGAGTTATTGTACAACCTTTTTAATGATGTAACCCATGCAACCCACCTATCTACTACTCATTTTATTTTCAGCTTTTTTAATAAAAAAGATAAAAACAAAATGAGTGGTAGATAGATGGGTTGCATGGGGTTGCACCATTAAAAAAGGTTGCATTTGAACACCCCTCTATATATATATAGGGAGGGGTTCATTTGAGAAATGATAAATGTATGAGAAATAGAGAAGTAACATTAGACATTCATTTGGTCAACATTTGCGGCTTTGACCGTGAAGCACCGGATAATTACTTGCATGGTCTATAGAAGGTAGAGGGGTAGTTTCGTAAAATACGCAGGATGAGTTCATATATGAACCTATATGATTCACATATGAACTATACGTTCATATATGAATCAGTTAATTAGTTAATTAATTCATATATGAATCTGTTAATTAGTTCAACTGATTCATATATGAACTTACAGTTAATTAATTCATATGTGAATCAGTTAATTAGTTCATATATGAATCACAAAGGTTCATATATGAATCAGTTAAAAGAGTTCAGATGTGAATTACACTGATTCATATATGAACATATAGTTCATATGTGAATTATACATGTTTATATATGAACACAGCCCGTGTATTTTGTAAAAATTACGAAAGTGTCCTATTTTTGGAATAGCCGCAACTTTTGACCAGTCAAAGCCGCAATATTTGACTAGTCAAATCCGATCTTGATTATATGAATGGATAAGATTATTTCTCTATTTCTCATATATTTACCATTTCTCAAATGAACCTATGACTATATATAAATATATATATATATATAAATATATATATATATATATATATATATATATATATATATATATATATATATAATTAAACATATATGAACTTCCCAAGATACAAAGTAAGCAAACTGAGGAATATATTCTTTTGATTCTTAAATTACCCAACTCAAGTCAAGTTCTCCAACATCAATTTATCAAAAGGGGTTCTGAACCCCTAAGGACACTCTCTTGCTGCCACGTGTCAATCGATCATGTGGACCATAAAATTGTAGATAGAAATTAAGATAAACTAAAATGAAGTGAGGACCACGTATTAAACAAAGATTGCCAACCTTTTCTTTCAGATTTCAAGATACTCATACCCTCCATAACCCTCTGTTGGAAATTTTTAGTAAAAATGTGATTTTTTACTAACTTTGGACACAAATAAATACATGTATATGTATACTATATATTTAACTCTTCGCGGTTTTATGTTCTCCTATATGAGAGCTTCAAAACGATATATTATGTGCCCAAAACGGAATATGTGTGAATGAGATATCGATGCTCAAAGTTGAGTGTTTGGGATGAAAATTGGCAAAACCAAATGGGTGTGGGAACTTGTCCCACATAGGAAGGAGGACCAAAATTTTAGTAGTTTATAACTAAAAATGTGGGAGGGACTTTTAAGTCCTTAGTTTGGTTTTACTCCATCACCTACCTGCGCGCAGGGGGGTGCCGGTTTCAGCCTTTGTAGGCTAAATTCGGCGAACTTGTGCATGGGCGCGACCTGCGGACACGAATGCAGCTCCGATATCTCGTGCAAGTTGGTTTTTGCAAAAATTTTGTTTTGAACCAGTGAATTACGCGGGTTGTGCCGCGACTTCACCCGCGTGGTCAGTCGCGAATTTCTCTGGTTCAAAAACCGGTTTGTAACTCCTTCATACTAATTATTGGAAATGATTAATAGGTTTAATTATCATTAATCCTTCGGTTTTCCAGTCGTTAGTATAAATAGAGGACTCCGGTTTCAGTCCAATACACACAACAATCTTGAACACATAGCTTTCTCAATTTTCTCGAGCATACGTTGTTTCTCCGGCGTTTTTCCAAGCAATTGGTGATATCCGGCAGTACACACTGCTTACACTGTTGTACCCTGGGAACAGACGGCAAATCTGTTTAAAGGAATCGTGTTCAACACGAGCCTCAGCATCGATTGTTTCGATATACGGTTTATTCGTTTTATGATTTCTGTCGATTCCCTTTCTATTGATTTGTTCTAATCATTCGTTAATTATATTCAATTATTTCGATATTTCTAATTATATATATTTTTGAAATATATATCTGTGTACTAACACCCTCATCCTTATATTTTCTAAACAATATGCAATTAAGGAGTCGTTTATCAAACTCTTATAAGGTGAGCGTTTAACCGTAACAATCATTACTCTCATTTACTTTATAGGGTTAACATTTTCGGCTATCAAAATGGATTGATGGTAAACGTTTATAACCCACTCTCTCACTTATCGGGTAAGAATCTTGATCCTTGTCTTTCCTCTTAGTGGGTAAGATTCTCAGTCCTTGTTAATTTATCCGATAAAGTAATTAAATTGGTAAAAGTTTACCAAGGTAAATGTTTAGTAAACGACCCCTAAACCCAAGTCTTTGAAACTCACAATATTTGCAATATTAGAAAACGTATGCACATGTAAAATTGTGAGAACCAACTATTTTATGATAGATGCACATAAATTTGGGCAAAGTTCCCCACCCCTTTGTCAACTGAACCAACCGATAGATGTACATAAATAGTTATATATTTTTGAATAGTTGGTTCTTCGTTCTCTCTGATAAACCTGCCTTGTATTTGATCTCTCTCTAATATATATATATATAGAGAGAGAGAGAGAGAGGTGGATTCATACGAGATCAATATCTATTTAATAAAACACGAAAACAACTGAGTACATACAAAATCATATATGATTCACGCGACTTTGCCTCGCGACTTAAGTTGCGGCAAAAGTCATTTTTTCGTGCGTTAATATAAAATCACTAATGATTTTGTTAGTTCTTGTGTCCTTTTAAAGGGGTGTTTGGGATTGCTTATTTATTTGGAAAAATGCTTATTTGGAAAAGTGTTTATCAACTTATGTGGTGCCAAATCGGAGTTTTTTTAAAAGTGTTTGGATTAGCTTATTGTGGTACCAAAACGTAATAAGTTAATAAGTTGTTATTTAAAGATGTTTGGGATTGTTTATACATATAAAATAACCAAAAAAGTCATAAGCACTTTTGAAATAAGTCATAAGTTACAACAAAATGGCTTTTTAGCGGTTTGACACCGCTATAAGCTGTTTTCTTTTTGTTCCATCCAACCACTCAAAATAGCTTATCTGCGGTGCCAAATCGCAATAAGCTAAAAAGCCCTTCAAATAAGCAATCCCAAACACCCCCTAAATAGGTATTATTCTCGTTTAAACCCGTCTCTCTCTCTATATATATATATAAACAACTTCTTAAAAGGCTAGGTCAACATAACTCTGTCATGTTATATTACTGTAAACAAAAACATCATATCAGAGGACAATTTAACCAACTTAATGATTTAAAATGAAATTTTTTAGTCAATTTAAATAGAAGCAACCTACTATCATAACCACATGAATTCAACTCAACCACCATTATTAATTAATAATAATTTAGTTTATATAGCTAGCCAAAGTCTATCATCCAGACCAAGGGTGGCCCTCCCCCCAACCCCCGCACACAACTCTTAAATTATTGCTTAGTGTTACAACTAGGGAAGATGGTGACATGCATGAAGATAGATGTCTTTGACAACAAGGTGCTGACAAAACAATAGCCACAAAAACAAAACATTTCCAAATTAACATCATCATTTGGTTTTGGTCACTTCCATTTGGATGATATATATATATATCAATCTGGTTTTGTACATGGTCACACGAATGTTAGAATCGACTTCTCTGTAATACATGGGGCTAATTTAGATACATGTATCCAAAAGCTAATAATATAATGAGTCCGTCCCTGCATATATATATATATATATATATATATATATATATATATATATATGCTAATAAGACTTAAAATTAACAAAAAAATAACTTTTTGTATATAATTAATTGATATGGTTTGTTTGGGATCTAAAACCTCACGTAGTGTCTTGATGATCCAAATTTATTTGATATTGGGACCTTTGTTATAATTGTTCTTCGTGTAAATTAAAACTCTACTATGCATTTATTTTAGGTCCCAATATCATCCCCACCATGGCACCATCCACACACCCGCTTGCACTTGGTTTGCCTAGCCATAGGTCACACCAAGAACTCCCTACTCCACGGACCACCAAGTCCCCATTCTTATGCTTAGATCATGTAATCCTCACGATATTGTAATGGCGGACAGCTAACCAAGTAATCGTGTAGCAACTCCCCACTTTAATGCCTTATAACATGTAATTATCCTCATGATCAATGTAATAGCTAGCGGAGAGAAAACCAAGTTATCGTGCAACAAGTCCCCACTCTAATGTCTTTAATCATGTAATCAACTTGATGCCACCAACCTCGGGAACCACCAACGGCGGCGAATCCGCAATTACATGTTCAAGTGCTAGATCCTACAAGTTATCGTGTAGCATCCAAAACAATCAAATGGGTAAGGAGAATTAATTGAATATGGTGCAAAATGCAACAACGTTTGGTTTATTTTTATTAAGCATACTCATATTTTGTTTTTCTCAATTGATGTATCAATGTTTAAATTTTTTAGATTTGTATTTATTTTAACCGTTAAACTTGTGATCACTTTTGATGATGTGGATATCCATTCACAAAAACATTACAACAAAGTGGACGATAAACTTAATATCCATCAGATGTTATAAGATCAGCCGAATACAATTAAAATAGACAAAAATAAGGAAATGATGGAACTTTGTTACATTAAACAAAAAAGATTAAACTTTGTTGCGTCAATTTTGAGGAATAAAATATATGGTTACACTAAATGAGAATTAAGAGAAGTTGTTTTGTGTTTTGATTCGTTTTTGTCTTTAAATATAAATCATATGTACACAAACTATATGGGGTTGTTTTTTTTTTTTTAAAAACCTCTTAATGGCTCTTAAGTCTGAATCATTCAGACATTTTTACACATCACCTCTTATTAATCATAACTAAAATAAGATTTCAGACTTTAGACCTCTTAAAAAACAAACGACACCTATGTCATCTTCTTTTCCATCAATTGCCCATAACTTCTTATCAAAACAAAGAATAAAAAATGGATAAATAAATAAATAAATATTATACAAAGAGGGAATTACGTAAAGTTTGGGGATAGATAATTTATTTGAATAATGAATCGTGTTTTGTAATTAGCACCAAGACAAAACTTGTGCACATTGGGTCAAAATAGGGGTGTTCACGGTCCGGTTTAAACGGTTTAACCCCTCAAACCACAAACCAAACCGCTAGTGGCGGTTTATTGATTTTTCAAACCGAGCGGTTTGAGATCAAGTGCCTAGACCGGTCAAGTCGGACCGCGGTTTAGGTGGTTTGGTCAACCGGTTTAGGCGGTTTAGGCCTTTTAGTGGGCTTTAAAATTTAAACATAAAAAACATATAAAATTTTGAATTTTAAAGGTTCATTAGCTTGAGTTCATTTGAATAAAGAAAGTCCACAACAGTGTTAACAAAAAAAAAACAAACTTGGTTCGACCGGTTTGAGCGGTCCAGCGGTTTTTTTGAACACCCCTAGGTCAAATAAGCCATAAAAGAAATAGAATAAAAGGGAACGTAAAACTATTTTTTTTTTTACGTGGCTTAGACATTTCATTTTTCATACTTCTTTATAGAGTTTTATGTGACATACTTATAGGTAATTTTGTACTTGTTTTACCAATAAGTTTTGTTACATTTATCTTTTCTATGTTTCTCCAAAATTTAACTTTAATTTGTAGAACTTAAATAAATAAAAAATAGTAATCGTATAGTAATAACTTTTTGCTACACACTCAAAATCACATTTGTTACATGCCTAAACATGCTTGAATGTTATTCTTTTGGGTTTGGGGTCATACAATTCCTAATAATAAAGTTATATACTTTAATTGCAACAACGATAAAAACGTGATATTTATCAACAAACGAATGCATAACAGGCATTGATGGTGAAGAAACTCGATGAGCAACTTAATGTGTAATAAACAGACAAAGAAAGAAAACATGTGAAATAACTCACAAGTTTACGATGATTTCACCACCGGAAGGTGGTATACATCGTCCAAACACGAATTGAAATACTTTATTAGCCAAAGATGAACCACAATAGAAAGGAGGATTACAAATCGAAATCTACTTTGTGATTCAAATTAAATTATATTAAAGATGATCCTCTCAGGTTCTCACAATGTTTCTCTCTATTTCGTGATGATCGGGTGGTAATAGAAGAGTTGTTTTTATATAACAACTCAAAGGAATGTTAAACACATTTTCTACCGAAATTATCATTTGGCACAGTTGTGCCCTATACGCAACAAGAACGTGTCAACTTTGAAATATGTATATGTTGAGTTTGTGGAACAAAAATGGGCGTTAAGAAAATGGTCTTGCATGCGTTTACAAAACGTATGACACAACTTTTTGCTTTTCGGTTTTTAGTCATTTTGTTGTTTCGTATCACTTCCTTCCACACTTCACCTTGATATTAAACAACTTCAAAACAAGATAACAATGAACTTCACCTATGACGAATTTTTTTTATTGATTCTAAAACAAAAATAAGCTCGAAGTCACCTTAAACGAACAACATTGTTTTAGAAAACGTGTTGTCAGATCTGTTGTGTGGTGGTACGCTTGTCGTTACCTCAGATATGTTGTGTGTGCTCGTCGTTCCTCTTGCGTTTTATGGTTGGTTTTTTGTCTGGCGCTGATGGTGAAGGAATGCGATGAACAACTTAATGCGTAATAAACAGACAAAGAAAGAAAACATATGAAATAACTCACAAGTTTACGATGATTCCACACCGGAAGGTAGTATAGATCGTCCAAACACGAATTAAAACATTTGTTGGGGAGTGGTGCATAAAATCGATGGAGAGGGAGAGAAGAGAGAGTGATCGGAACATGGATAAGAATTCGAGATCGCGTGAGAGCTCACTTTCTTTAAGTGATATTTCGATCCTATTCTGTCTGGGTATCACGAAATTCACTCGAGGATAATCTCAAATTCACCGGTATCGATTCTGGCAGAAATCGATCATATTTAAACACCAAGAGAATCATAACCGATCCTATATTATTAATGATAACAATTTCCCTTTTAATGGGATTGATTGTGGACAAAAATACATGGCAGTTACAAGAGGATTTGGGGGTTACAAAATGATTTTCATAAAAACTTGACAGTTACAAAATTGGACGTCCGCGCGCCTGGCGGCGTAGGTGGACCAGCACGGAGATCTGCGCCAATCCATGTGTCCTTATCCATTCGTGAGTGCACCAAAGCCAAGTCCAAGCTTCTTGAAGCGGCCACACTTCGCACTCATATAGGTAGTTCCTTTCATCATGCACCTGCACATGCACTTTTACAAAATAACAATTACCTCCTTACTTGCAGTATCGAGCACATACCTTAGGATGATTATCTTGTCCTCCAATCCCTTAGAGCGAGCCTTCCCATTGAATTCAACTTCTAACGTTGTATTAGAAAGGAATTGGGTATCTCACCGTTAGAGATTTAAATGGACTTTAAACCCATCCCTAGCACTGAATTGTGAACCAAGTCCCTAGCTAACCCCTTCGTCAAGTGGTCCGCTAGATTTTGTTGCGACCGAACAAATCCAACCGAAATCACCCCATTCGTGATTAGCTCACGAATCATGCTATGTCTAACACCTAAGTGTCTAGACTTGCCATTATATACTTGACTATAAGCTTTAGCCAAGGTAGTCGCACTATCATAACGGATAGAAATAGGTGATATTGGTTTCGGCCATAACGGATTTCCATGGACTAAATTCCTTAGCCACTCCGCCTCTTTACCGGCAGCGGCTAATGCCACAAATTCCGACTCCATAGTCGAACTCGTGATGCAAGTTTTCTTCTTGGAAGCCCATGAGATGGCACCTCTCCCAAGCAAGTACACACAACCACTCGTAGAAGAGTGATCTTCTAAATTGGTGATCCAACTTGCATCCGAACATCCCTCTAATATTGAAGGAAACCCGACATATGACAAACCATAATCAATGGTTTTCTTCAAGTATTTAAATACTCGTCTAACCGGTTGCCAATGATGACTACTAGGATTACTAGTATACCTACTCAACCTGCCTATGGCAAAAGCGATATCCGACCTAGTGCTTGTCATGGCATACATCAAGCATCCAATAGCCTTTGAGTACTCGAGTTGTGATACCGCTTCACCCGAATTGGGCATAAGCTTCACACTCGGATCAAATAGAGTACTCACCGGAGAACAATTAAAGCAATTAAATTTCTTTAATACTTTGTCAATGTAATAAGACTGCGTAATTGCAATCCCTTTGTTATCACGCTTGATCCTTATTCTAAGGATCACCACCGCCTCTCCCATATCTTTCATGGAGAAACTTGATGACAAAAACTCTTTGGTCTTATCAACTTGATTTTGGTCGGTGCCAACGATCAACATGTCATCAACGTATAAGCAAATGATTACACCATTACCGGATGTGTCAAATTTGCTATATACACTTGTCCGCTTGGTTTAACATAAAACCGTTGGACAAGATAACATCGTCAAATTTTTGATGCCATTGTTTGGGTGCTTGTTTAAGCCCATACAATGATTTTACAAGCTTACATACCTTATGATCCATCCCGGGCATAACAAAACCTTCCGGTTGTTTCATGTAAACTTCTTCCTCCAAGTCACCATTCAAGAATGCCGTTTTGACATCCATTTGGTGAATCACTAAATTGTGGATAGCACCTAAGGCTATCAACAATCTAATCGTGGAGATCCTTGCAACCGGGGCATTGGTATCAAAATAATCGATGCCTTCCCGTTGCCTAAAGCCTTGGATTACTAATCGAGCTTTGAACTTGTCGATTGATCCATCGGCTTTCATGTTCCTTTTGAAGATCCAATTGCATCCCAACGGTTTGCAACCCGGTGCAAGTCCGATAATACCCAAGTATTATTCCCCATGATGGAATCCATCTCATCATTTATTGCTTCTTTCCAGAAAGCAATATCTTGAGACTTCATAGCCTCATCAAATGATTTTGGATCTTCCTCAATACTATTGTTATCCCAGTTTAATCTAGTTGATTAACAATCACAGAACACAATAATATCAAGAGATAATAAGATTAACAAAACGTACCAATCCCTTGAATAAACAATGAAACCCTTGTGTGTTCTTGATACCCTTAAATACAGAGAAAATAGGATTACCTCTCAAATATGATTATTTTAATTATCAAGGTTCTAACCCTAAAACTAAACTAATTAACACTTTAAATACTTAAGCCTTATGGGCTTATGGGCTTGATAGACTTAAGGCCCATTTACAAATAACTATCAACTCATTACAATTTAAACCCCAAACTTTAACTATCAAATAAATACAGTTTAGACCCTTTAATCTTGAATACAATTATGATCCAACAATCTCCCCCTTTGGATTCAAGATTAAAAAAAAATTGACAATAATCTTCAGGTCTTCATTTTTCTTCTCTTTTCTTCAGATATGACGTTGATAGCTTCAAAACTTGATATCTTAAAATAATCTTCAAATCTTCAAAACTTTGAAAATCTTCAGCAGTCTTCAGATTATGTTCTCCCCCTTAAGATATTCTCCCCCTTTTTGATGAGTGGTGAGAATCATCATCATCAAAACTTTGCAAAACAATCTCCTCCTTTGAATATGGTCATCATGTAAGCATAGTCTTCATCATGTAACGAGCCCTGTATGGAAATAAGAGCAGTCTTCCCAGACGGAAAGAGTGATTATTTCAATTTTTTTAGATTAAAATAGAAAGTAGTAACCATTTGAATCTTTTCAAATTCAAAAAGTTTAATAAGTGTAACCCTGAATCAACAAATGACTCAGTTAGAATGTCTGTCAGTAACACAAAGTCACTGAGTAACACAAAGTTACTATATAAGGAGCTGGTTTTGATGTTGGCTCCCTAGGTCTTCCATTCAATCATCGAATAACACATGGTTATCTATGAACGTTCTGACAGAAAACAAATTTCTGTGTGCTCGTGCATGTGTATGAAAAAGTTAAGCACAGATGATTGCTTTTCAATTTAAGCTCAAAGTATGTAAACTTGTTGAGACAGCAACAAATTATACAAAGACTCAATGTGCATGAGAAGGGGTTCGAAGGTAGGGCAACTTTCCTTCTATTTCAATATTAGTATCTTCCAAATGAAGAACCAATAGCGTATGTGCTGCTTCCTCAGAAAATGTGAAACATTCTCTTTTTGAGAAAAGAATGAGTAGCTGGTGGGGTTGTATGCAAGAGATGGCATGGGCTAGTTGCCTATTTAAATGATGGTCACCAAACAATGTGATCCAATCAGATTATGTGGCTTCCCGACTCAGAAAGAAGTTTGGTCCAGAGTTTAATATTCTTTTACTCTGATCTCTCACCCTCTTTCTTTTAATGCTCACTTCTAACCAATCTCTCTTTTCCATTTTACCTCTTCACACACCATCACTCAATTCTTTTGACCCCTCTCCCCTCAATCACTTAGGGAATACTTCCTAGGTAGGAAACACTGGTTATTGTGAATCCATGAAAGTTCTGTTAAGTACTCACACTGAATCCCATGTATTTTCCTAAAAGAACATGCTGTTCAACAGGCTTTTTGTACATGTAAGCACAAATACCACTTGTTACATGAAGAATAAAAATTTTGGAGAAGTCAAAACAGTTGTGTTTGATGATGCAATTCTCCCCCTCAACCTAAAAGTGGTTGGCAATAAGCTCATATCAATTTGTCATGAAGAATAATATGCTGGAGAATCAAAGACGATTTTTGTTTATATGAACAATATATAAACATATTTTCAATGAGAGCACATGAAATGACGTTTGATTCAATCAACAGTGAATACAAAGAACGTGAGTATTACCATAGAAAGATTTAACTTTTGATACATGGTAATAACAAAATCAAATAGAATGTTCTGAACCATTATGTGTATGAATACTTGACAAAGTATATTGACAAGATAAAACGCAAGTATTTATCTTTAAGAACACACGGTCAGATAATCTTTTTAAATCACAGATATTCTCCCCCTTAACTGATAATTTTTTTTAGATCAAGTAGAAAAAATAAAGTACTGAAGTGCGGGTCCTAATCTGATGTGATTAGAAGCCATTGTCACTTGAACAAACCTGCATAAAAAAATTATGGTAATCATTTGTGAAAATGATGTCGCTATCGTTAGCAACTGTTAAAGAATACCACACAAGATTAGGATTTAGAATACTCTCCCTAGAATCATGAGTAAGGTCTAAGACATGTTCAACATACCAAGTTCGCTGATTAGAAATTGGAATCGCTTTTCATCCAACGACTTGGTGAAAAGATCAGCTAAATGAAAGTCAGTTTGAACAAAGTGCATTTCAATGTCACCTTTTTCTACATGATCCTTGATGAAGTGATAGCGTACATCGATATGCTTGGTCTTCGAATGTTGTACCGGGTTAGCAGTTATCGCAATTGTGCTCTTGGAATCACAATAAATAGGAACACGCTCGTAGTTGTATCCAAAGTCCCTTAACTATGCTTTCATCCAGAGGACTTGAGAACAACAACTAGCAGCAGCTACATATTCAGCCTCGATAGTGGATGTTGAAACACAATTTTGTTTCTTTGAGGTCCAACTCACAAGTTTGTCACCTATGAATTGACATGATCCAGAGGTGCTCTTCCGGTCTAGCTTACATCCTACATGATCAGCATCTGTAAAGGCGGTTAGATCAAAACGAGAATCCTTTGGATACCAAAGGCCTAGATTAGGAGAGCCTTTGAGATATCTAAGGATTCGCTTAACAGCGGTAAAGTGCAACTCTTTAGGATTAGACTGATATCTCGCACAAAAACATGTGGCAAACATTATATCTGGGCGACTTGCAGTCAGATAAAGTAAGGAACCAATCATGCTACGATACACCTTTTGATCAACAGGTTTCTCGGAGGGATCTGCGTCTAAGAGTGTACCTGTAGCCATTGGTGTTTTCATGACAAAACTATCTGACATATCGAACTTTTTCAACATATCTTTTATGTATTTAGCATGATTAATGAATATGCCGTTGGGTAATTGCTTTACTTGTAAACCATGAAAGAAATTTAACTCACCCATCATCGACATTTCAAACTTTGTTTCCATTATTTTTGAAAAGTTCTTACAAAATTTCTGATTTGTCGACCCAAATATTATGTCGTCAACATAAATCTGAATGAGAATCAAGTCCTCACCTTGCCTTTTAAGAAATAAGGTTGTATCGACTGTACCTTTCTTGAAACCAGAAGCTAATAGGAATTTAGTGAGAGTTTCATACCAGGCTCGCGGTGCTTGTTTAAGACCAAAAAGTGCTTTGTCTAAAACATAGATATGATCAGGGTGATGAGGATCAACGAAACCTTCAGGTTGAGCTACGTAGACCTCCTCATGCAGAACGCCGTTCAGGAAAGCTGACTTTACATCCATTTGATAGACTGTAAAGTTTTTGTACGCTGCATAGGCTAGGAAGATTCTGATGGCTTCGATCCTTGCAACCGGGGCAAATGTTTCATCATAGTCAATGCCCTCTTGTTGACAATACCCTTTGGCGACCAAACGAGCTTTGTTTCTCACAACTACTCCGACTTCGTCTTTCTTGTTTCTAAAAACCCACTTTGTTCCTATAACAGATTTACCTTTAGGCAGTGGGATCAAGTGCCATACCTTGTTCCTTTCGAATTGTAGAAGCTCGTCTTGCATAGCAGAAATCCAGAAGGGATCACATAGAGCTTCAGACGCTTTCTTTGGCTCTAAGGAACTAAGGAAGCTTGAAAACATGCAGAAGTTAGCTGTTGCAGATCTTGTTAAGACACCAGATTGTACGTCACCTATCACGTTGGTCAGGGGATGATCCTTAGTCCAACAATGTGTGCTTGGTAAGGCTTCAACTGTTTGTTGCGTATTTGACGCATCATTGTCATCATACACGGCAGGTTGCTCCATAGATGTACTCGGGACATCTTGTACTGGTGTTTCTGATACTGAAGCTTCTGGGCTAGCAGTTGAAGTGTTCGGGACTTCATTTCCAGAAGAACTATCTATAGAGACAGATTCAGCATTAGTAGAGTCAGAAACTAACTATGTAGTCGTACCTGATGGAGATGAAGTTTCAGTGACTTCTTCGGAAGGTCCAGACATGTCTTCAGAAGTGATAGGGACCTCCGAGCTTGTTATTGATGTGGATATGCCTTTATCAAAGTCTGCACATATATCATCAAAGGCATCAATAAACAATAAATCTAACTTAGATGAAGTAAAGTTAGAGTTAGAAGAAGTGGATCCTTGAGAAGATGGTTCTATTCTGGTTTGAATAGAAGCTTTGTCCTTAATTACGAGTTCTGAACTGTCGTGTCCAGAAGTCCTTGTAGAATTCTCATCAAAGGATACATTCGTGCTCTCAACAACCGTCTTAGTTCGAATAATGTAAATTCTATAAGCTTTGGATGTCAGAGAGTATCCAACGAGATATCCTTCATCCGCTTTCTTATCAAATTTTGATAATCCTTGACGCTCTTTAAGAATGTAACACCTGCAACCGAAAACACGAAGGAATTTGATGTTCGGTGTACGATTGTTGATGAACTCATATGCTGTTTTATTAAATCGCTTGACCACAATGGTACGGTTCTGAGTAAAACATGTTGTAGCGACTGCCTCAGCCCAAAGGTACATGGGTAGATTTGAATATGCAAGTATAGTACGAGCTACTTCAACAAGCGTGCGATTCTTCCATTCAACAATGTCGTTCTGGTGTGGAGTATAGGCTGCGGAGAAGTTGTGTGAAATCCCCACAGAAGTAAGATAACTCTTCAGGGTGTCATTCTTGAACTCCGTGCCATTATCGTTGTGAATGGTTCGAACTGGAAATTGAAGACGTACTTAGATGCGCTTGATAAAAGCGATGATCAATTCTGGCGCATCTGATTTGTTGCGAAGAAACTCGATCCATGTATACCTTGAGTAGTCATCTATCATTTCCAATACGTATTTCTTTCCGTTGATAGATGCGGTTCGTATTGGGCCACAAAGGTCCATATGAAGGAGTTCCAGTGCAGATGAGGTTGATGATTCAGATTTGGACTTGAATGAGCTACATTTCATTTTGCCCAACTCACATGCGGAACAGAGTGAGTCTTTTTCGAACCTCATTTCTGGTAGACCTTTGACCAGACCTTGTCTTTGTAGCTTTGCTACAGATCGGAAATTCTGATGAGACAAGCGTCGATGCCACGTCCACGATTGTGCTTTTGAAGCTTTGGCTAGTAGACATACTGGACGTGTGGCAGACAGTGTAGGAAAATCTACATAGTATAGATTTCCATGGCGCTCAGCTTTGAAGACTTCGTAACCATCAGGATCCTCTAGATATCAATGAGTGGTTGTGAAGCGGACTTGATATTTCATGTCACAGAAGTGACTGGTACTAAACTGATTGTGGTCAAGCCCTTCCACATATAATACTTTTTGAATCTTCACAACTCCATTGTCGAGCATTCCATATCCTCTGATGTGTCCTTCGGCTTCAGAATTGGCAAATCTAATTGCTCCGACAGGCTCCTCCACATAGTTATGCAAGAGGTACTTGAATCCTGTCATGTGGCGTGAACATCTGGAATTTATCACCCACAGTCGACAGGCCTACACAAAAATAATTAGTTTTGCTTAGGTACCCATATCAGAATGGGTCCTTCGCTGTTAGGTTTAAACAATTCAGGAATATCAGCAGGTTTAATTTTCACTCTCCATTCATATCTGGGTTTTGGAACCCATTTCCAAACTGTTTTAACATTTAATTCCTGAAAGTGCTTTTTAGAAGTAGGATTGGCAACCTTAGCTCGAAACACTTTGGGTTGTGTGGAAGAATTAGAATTAGAAGTGGACTTAAGGTTCAGTTTAGCTTTTCTTTTATCCTGTTTGGACTTTGGAGGGGAGTAGTATTTGAATGAGTTATCCCAGCAGTGTTTGCAATATAGATTATTTCGAGCAAAATTCATAAACTTAGATTTATCGGAACAAACCTTACATTCATGTTTATCAAAAGAATTATTTTACAAAATAACACTGTCTATAGTACAACTATTTAAAGCAAAAGTTTCACTAGATAACCTATCATTCTTATTCAAACTACTATCTTTATTCTTCTTACTTCTCCCAACTCCATTTTCTTTTATATCTGAAACAGAAACAGGAACCTTGTTAGTCTCTAACTTAGAAGGCAGATCTTTTCGAGTGCAATTTGAAGTCTCGCCCTTTTCAAAAATACTCGGTGGATATTCAGGACAATCAGAGTAAACAACTGAAGGTTTTGTAGGAGCATCAAATTCTGGATTTGTTCTTACCTTCCAGTTTGGATCATTGAACATCTGTTTATCATTTGAAGCATTTTTAAATAGAGTAATTTTCAAATCATTGATTTATGTGCAAAGCTCTTGATTTTCTTTCAAAGATTTTTCAAGTTTAAACTTGAGATCAAAGTTTTCATCTTCAACCTCATCAAGAGACTGTTGCAGCAGATCAATTTGCTTCATCACTTCAGATGCATGATCACTCACAGAATTCGACTCCTTTGGAATAGAAACAGGATCAGAGTCTGAAGCATTCATCAGTTTAGAAAATAATTCTTCTGTCATGGACTCAATAAACTCGTTTTTATCATTTTGAACACAAGATTCATTTGTGATAGCATTTTCTTCTTCAACCTCTTCAACAAGTAAAGGTTTAGAAGCAATGGGACTTGAGACTGATGGCATAGTAGATGGATCAATATCCGATTCATACTCATCATATTTGCATGCAGTCTCATGTAGAACAGTGTCATTGCTGACTGATTCTTTAGTAGAAGTGGTAAACAATGATTCAAACTCAGTAAATTCAATCTTTCGAGTCACATAGCTTTTGTTCAAATCATTGTATTTAAAACCAACCGATTTAAAAGCATTTTGAGAATCAGAGTGACAAGACTTGTTTTCTCCCATTTCTTCTCGACCTTTGGTCTCAGTAGAAGGTTTAAAAGCACTGGCTTCAACAAAATTTGCACGAATGTTTGGAATGGGTCTGATTACGGAGCCAAATTTGTCAAAGTTATATAAATGCTCCGGTGCCTTTTTCAAAACATCATTAATTGGCACACCCAAACCAGGTTTAAGTTTATAAAACCTTTCGTCTTGGAGTTTATTGGTCAACAGATTTAATGTTTGCTCAGTCTGACCTCATTTCATATTAATATCCTCCAGTTGCTTGATTTTGGTGAAAGCTTCATTTCTTTCTTTATAACAAACTTCAAATTTTATTTTGAACTCACCTTTTCAGCATTAAGATTCACTAGATCCTTTTCTAAATCAGATATTTTGCTTTTCAACGAATCCTTTTCAGCTTTTAAACCGTCTTTTTCTTTTTCTTCCACAACAACTTTCAGCCAAGCGTTTTCATCACGAAAACTCAACACTGATTGTTGTGCGGAGCTAAGTTTGTCTTTCAATAAAGCAAATTCATCTTTCATGCTATGTATTTGGGCCATAAGAGATTCAATCAATTCAGAATTATCACTTACCTCAGAGTTTGCGTCTTCTGAATACACTTCAGAATCTTCATCGTCACCGTCCAACTTTGCCATGTAGGAAACTTGGGTGAAGTGTGCCTGCTCCTCGTCATCAGAACTTTGGAACAACCAGTTTTCATCTTCAGCCATGAGCACCTTTCCTTCTTCAGCTTTCTTGGCAATAAGTGACTTACGCGCATAATAGTCTGAATTCTGGACCTTCTTGAATCTGCAGTCTTTTGAGAAATGCCCAAATTTGACAGTTGTAGCATCTTCCTAGTTCATCAGCTTTGTCTTCTTTATTTTCCTCTCTCTTATCTTCTCTTCTGTCTTCTCGTCTTTCCTCTCTCCTTCCTTTCCTTGGCTTGTATCTCAGTTCAACCTTCTCTTTCTTGTGCCCTTCATACTTTGGCTTTGAGTAGAACTTTTTCTTGCCAAAGGTCTTCTTGAATCTTCGAGTAATAAGAGCCAAGTCCTGAATATCTGGATCAGAATCAATCTCCAGTCCTTCATCACTTGAAACAGAGTCAGAGTCGGTAACTAATGCTTTAGACATCTTTCTCTTTGACCTTGTAGAGGATACAGGAGCTTTGCCAGCTATGAGAGCCACATAATCCTTTAGTTTATTGGACTCAAGATTGATGGTTCTCACCTCATCCTCATACTGAGAAAGAGCAGAGAAGATATCAGTGACATTTTCCTGAGCCATGTTCTTTGACATCTGAAGGTTGATGGCAAAGTTCTTCCATTCCGGATTTAAGTTCTTGATGAACTTATAATTTATCTCCGAAGCAGACTTAGAGATGTTATTCCTCCGCAAGTCATTGAGAATAATATTATATTTGTTGTAGGTCTCTAACAGTGTCTCTCCTTCTTTTGCGTGAAAGCCCTCGTATGAATTTATGCACAAATTCTGTTTAGCTTGGATAGAGGCTTCACTTCCTTCAAACTGTCTTGATAGTTCATCCCATACTTCTTTTGCAGAGTTCTGACTGTCTACTCGGTTGTAGATGTCATTCGGTTGTAGATGTCATTCGGAATTGCCATAGTCAGATAAATGAGAGCTTCTTCATCTATCTTGTACTGATCTCTCTCCTTTTCAGAGAAGTACTGGTACGGTTTAGGAACGAATCTGTCAGGTATTTCTGGAGAAGTTTCAGTTTCTGCTTGACCCTGTACTCTGACCATTGGATTTACTGGACCATTGATGATGGATTCCATGTAGGCTCTGTTCTTGTGATTCAGAAACCGAATCATTCTCTTCTTCCATTGCTGATATTCATCAGCCATGAGGAGAGGAGGCTTGGACTGAGAGCCCATCGAGAGAAGCTGTTTCGACACCTTAGCTGTACCACTTGTTAGTAATTAAACTTATCTGTACCAAGACAACCAACTAGATGAGATCGTTAGAATCAAGATAAAACCACACTAAAAAAATTTCAGAAAAATAAATTTCCAAAAAATAATTAAGTGCAGAATTTGCACAGTATAAAACACAAAGAAATAATACTGAAGAATGAAATTAGAAATTTTTTGATCAGGCACAAAACTTTTGTCCCCCTTCGCAGACTTAGCACGGGGGTCCCGCAAGGGAAGCGCCCCTAGAGAAAAAAAATTTGACTTGTAGAGGCTATATTACAGTTTGCAAAAAAAAATTCTAAGTATGCAAAAAGACAAATTTTGCTCGACCGATGTGCTTGACCGGTGTTTTCTTCGACCGGTATCTAGAGTTGACCGGGGTGGTGCAGTCGACCGATAAGATGCTTCAATCGGGAAACTTCTTTGACCGGTATTGGTCTTGACCGGTAAGTTGCTATGACTGGTAATGTGTTGACTGATATTAGATCGGACTAGCGACCGGTATTAATTCGACCGGTAACTTGCAATGACCGGTATTGGTTTTGACCGATACAAAGTATTGACCGATAACAGATATAGACCGATAAACTACCTTCGACCGATAATGATTATTCGACCGATATGTTCTTGAACCAGCCCAGAACGTCGATGAACAGAAGCAATAATCAACCTAGAAAATCAATCAAGAACTCAAAATCAAATGCAAAAATCAGACTTTGGTACTCATCAGCACGTATCGATCATAACCCAATTAACAATAATGATTAAAGAACACTTTTGATTACTCAATTTTCCAACCACAGTGTTTGACCGACTTATTGAGTTTGTCGAACCCAGATAACCAAAAATTCACAAATTCAATCACTTGATGCTTTATAATGCAATTTATCAATCAGATAGTGTTCACTAGCATAAATCGCATCTAATCGTCTCACTTTCAAGCATAAAAACACATTAATTCATGCATTCGGTTTTTACTGGATGAATAGTCGATGAACAGTAATCGAATGAATAGTAATCAATGAATAGTGAAATCGCAAAACACAGTTTTAATCCTAAAAATTTGATTCTTTTAGGATCTGATACCACTTGTTTTCCCAGTTTAATCTAGTTGATTAACAATCACATAACACAATTATATCAAGAGATTGTTGGGAAATTCATAAATGCTTAAGTATGGTTAATGCTGCTACAACAAAATTACTACTGCCAGTACATCATGATTACTACTGCTAGTAGATTTTACTACTGCTAGTAGTTAGTACTGCTGGAGTTAGTACTGCTAAAGAGTTAATGCTGCTGGATCAACTTAATGTTACTTATGAGATATTGAAGATTTCGGATGGAATGAAGACAACTGGATTATTTAAAGATAATATGGAAAGCTTGAAGATAAATATGGAAGACTATTTTGAAGATCTTTTAATATATGTAATTATCTTTTATCTTCAATATATATAGAATAGATTAGAGTTGATAATAATTAACTTTAGAATTCTGAGTTTTTGTTTTCATAGAGAGAATCAACCTCAAGGTTTGTAATCCTAATTCTAGAGAAGTAGAATTCGTATTGGTGAGCTTGTTCATCAATATTGAGGTTGAGTGTTG
This sequence comes from Arctium lappa, assembly GCA_023525745.1. NCBI lineage: Eukaryota > Viridiplantae > Streptophyta > Magnoliopsida > Asterales > Asteraceae > Arctium > Arctium lappa. Next base: position 40,681,867 of record CM042052.1, read on the forward strand.
AATCTTGTAACTTTATAATCATTCAATAAAGTTTACAAGTTGTTCTTTTGATTCACTGTTCCATTAATTATTGAATATCAAAGTGTTATTCCGCAAACTTCTTTGATATTGTTTCTGAGTGTTTATTCTTGTTTAGAATTAAGATCCTTACAAGTGGTATCAGAGCTAGTACTCTCAGAAATCTCATTCATTATGGAAAACACAGCTGAATCAAACAGTACTCTGGTCTCAAAAGTTCCAATGCTCAGATCCAATGAATTTGACATGTGGAAGATTAGAATCAAGCAATACATTCTCCTCACAGATTACTCTATGTGGGACATCATTGAGAATGGCCCATCTGATGCAGGGAAGATTGGTGAAGATGGCAAAAGAACCCCTCCAAAGACGGATGCAGACAGAAAGACAAGGCAGACAGAGATGAAAACCTTGAGCACACTGCTCTTGGCCATTCCAAATGAATATCAGCACCAATTCTGCAATTGTACTGATGCACAAATGCTCTGGAATGCTCTAGAGAAGAGATTTTCTGGTACCAAAAGTACCAAAAGAAATCAAAAGGAAATCTTGAAGCAACAGTATGAAAACTTCATGTCAACTAAGAATGAGTCCATGACTCAAACTTTTGACAGATTTAACAAACTGAGTGGTGAACTGGCTACTATGGGAGTACAGATTGATCAAGATGGTGTGAACAGAAAGTTCTTAAGGTCCCTTGGAGATGAATGGACCATGTATACTATTTCATTCAAACAGAATGATCAGTTGGAAGAGAAAGAACTTGATGATCTGTACAATGATCTTAGAGTATTTGAAGCTGAGGTGGAGGCAAAGAAGATGCCTTCTGGATATATTCATAATGTTGCACTCCTATCAGCATCAATTGATTCTACTGCTAACCCTGAATCAGTGAATGCTGCTAATGGAGCAAATCAAGAAAAAGGCACTAATTCTGTGTTTGAAGCCTTTCTTGCCAGTCATGGGAATTCCTCCTTAATCAATGATGATTTGGAACAACTTCATCCTGATGATTTGGAAGAGATGGATATTAAATGGCAGATGGCCATGCTTTCCATGAGGGTGAAGAAGTTCATAAAGAGAACTGGAAGGAACAACTTCTCCCAAAGAAGAGAAGATGTAGCAGGGTTTGACAAATCAAAGGTGGAATGCTACAAATGCCATCTGAAGGGAGACTTTGCAAGAGAATGCAGAAGTGGAGTGTCTCACAACAACAACCACCAACAAGCTCAATCTGGAAACCTCAATCATAACAAAAACTCTACTCAAGCCCTTGTTTCTCAACAAGGAATGGGGTTTGACTGGAGTGATCAAGCAGAAGAGGCTATCCAGAATCAAGCTCTTATGGCTGAAGTATCTGATCTCCCATCTGAGGTAAATTCTAATATTTGTTCTAAAACTTGCATAGACACTGTTAAAAGGTACAGGGATCACAATCAGAAGATGAGTGATGACCTTAAGAGATTAGAAAAGGATATAAAAGATTATGTGAGAATTGTTGAGAGGTTTGAGGAACAGATGAAAGGTTTTCAAGCCAATGAACTCCAACACTCATATGACACAAATTACTGGAAGTGGGAGAAAAAGGATCTAGAGCTTAAACTGGCCAAATTTAAAGAGGAGAGTGAGAAATTGAGAGATGAACTAACCAAGGTTAAGCTTGATGTAGAAAAGTTTTCCAATGCTTCAAAAGCAATGGATTCTTTGCTACAAACTCAATTTCATGACAAGCTGAGAAGAGGAATTGGGTACAATGCCACACCTCCACCATATAACAACAATTACATTCCTCCTACTTCAGACCTATTAGAAACCAAAGATAGGAAGGACTTGCCTGAGGGAGCCACTGAGATAGATCCCTTAGATGAGGTAGTTGTTGAAGATAAGTCTGACAAAGAGTTTGATAAGAATAAGGAGAACAAGGTGAGTGGTGAGATTCCTCTAGAGAATAATATAATCACCAATGAGGACTGTGGAAGGGCTTGGATCAAATCCAAGGACATAGAGAAGACAGAGGGAAAGTCTGGTAAGGTCCATTACAAACATACCACAATTGTGAATCCAGGTCCTTGCAAACAGTGTGCATGTAAGAAGACCCAAAAACATGATAAAAAGAGGGGAAATCAAAGAAACTGGAATAATCAGTGGGCACAAAAACAAGGGGTTGATCTGTGTAAAATCAATAGACCAAAACCTTGTTTTATCCATGGCAAATTAAATCATCTTGCAAAATTCTGTTATTTCAATCCTATGAACCAAAGGATGAATTTTCAAAGATCCATGCAAAAACCCTTTGGTTATAGGAAGGTTGAAAAGAACCATGTGGCTAAGAAAACTGTTAAAACTAAAAGCCACATGAAGAAAAAGTCTGTTAAAGAAAGTGTCAATATGTGGGTTCCTAAAAGCACTAAAACTGTTAGTACTGCTACCCCAAATAGCACTGCTGACAATGATAGTGCTGCTAGAAGTAATACTACTGCTAACAATGTTAGTGCTGCTGACATTGTTAGTACTTCTTTGAAAGTTAATACTGCTAACTCTGCTAGTGCTGCTAACAAGGTTAGTACTGCTAAACCTGTAAGTACTGCTACATCTGTTAGTACTTCTAAGGTTAGTACTGCTTCTAGTGGTTGTGCTGCTAAGCCAATCATATTGACAAAGTACTCTAATAAAGAGTGCTCTGAGATTAAAAACCTCATCAAAAAGGAATGTAAATACTTTGATGAGAAAGGGAGACCCAAGACCACTTTGGCTTGGGTCCCCAATCAATACTAATTGTTTAATCTTATGTGCAGGGCAACCAGCAACTCAAGGGGAAGAGCATCTGGCATGTTGATAGTGGTTGCTCTAGGCACATGACAGGGAACATGTCATGCCTCAAGAATTTCAAGAAAATTGATGGTGGACATGTTGCCTTTGGTAATACTCCAGATGGAGGTGAGATAAGTGGTAAGGGGGATGTAACCAAAGGTAAAATGACCTTTGAAGATGTATTCTATGTTGAGCAGTTAAGGTAGAACCTGTTAAGTGTATCACAGGTTTGTGACAAACAACATAGTATATTATTTACAGATTCTGAATGCATTATTCTTGCTCCTGGATTTAAGGTAGTTGATGAAAAGATGATACTACTAAGAACTCCCAGAAAGGATAATGTATAATGCTTAGATATGGAAAGTGTTTCAACTGATTCATCCCTAAACTGTCTTGTTTCAAAAGCTTCTTTGGATGAATCATCACTTTGGCACAGAAGGATGTGTCACATGAACTTTAAAACAATGAATAAACTTGTTAAAAACAACCTTGTAAGAGGTTTACCTTCCAAAGTCTTTTCATGTGATGATCATTGTGTTGCTTGTCTTAAAGGCAAACAACACAAAACTTCTCATAAGTCCAAAAAGTTGAACACAATCTCTAATTCTCTTCAGTTGTTGCATATGGATCTGTTTGGTCCTACAAATGTTATGAGTATTGGCAAGAAATCATACTGCCTAGTTATTGTTAATGATTATTCTAGATTTACTTGGGTATATTTTCTAAGGACTAAGGATGAGACAAGTGGACTGATCAAATCCTTTATTCTAAGAATTGAAAACCAAACAAATCAAAAAGTAAAGGTCATTAGGTCAGACAATGGTACTGAATTTAAAAATCATGACCTAAACACCTGTTGTGAGGAAAAAGGAATTGAGAAGAAATACAGTGCTCCTAGGACTCCACAAAAAAATGGTGTTGCTGAGAGAAGGAATAGGACACTGATTGAGGCTGCTAGATCTCTGTTGGCAGATTCAAAACTTCCAATTACTTTCTGGGCTGAAGCAGTTAATACTGCTTGCTATGTCCAAAACAGAGTTCTAGTAGTCAAGCCTAAAAACAAGACACCTTATGAGCTTTTAAATAAAAGAAAACCTTTTATAGGATTTTTCAAACCTTTTGGGTGTCCTTGTACCATTCTCAATACCAAAACTCACTTAGGAAAGTTTGATAGCATGGCTGATGATGGTTTTCTTGTTGGTTACTCATCTTAGAGTAAGGCTTACAGAGTTTTTAATACTTCTTCTAGAATAATTGAGGAAAGTGACAATGTCAAATGCAATGAGAACACACCAAATCCTATTGGGTCTGGTCCTCAGTGGCTATTTGACATTGATTCACTAACTAACTCTTTGGGTTTCAGTAGTGATTATCATGCAGGTTCAGGAAGTGGAGGATCAGGGGATGAACAAGTACAAGACACTATGCCTCAGCCTGTGATCTTTCCCATACCTATGATAGAGCCTGTTGAGATCTGTGAAAAGGAGAATGCTACTGAACCAATTCAGAGTGAAGAAGAAAGAAGAGTTGAAAAGAATCAAATACATGAAGAACCAGAAGCAGCTGACTTAAATGATTCCAATCTGGATGTGGGAATCAATGAAGAACCTAGTCATCAGACTAGAACTCAAAAGAATCATCCTCTAGAGCTGGTCATAGGAGACATCTCTTCTCCTATGATAACAAGGAATCAAAGCAGACTTCAAGAGCTGCAGGATCAGCAACACACAGTACTCACTTGCTTTCTACCCCAGATTGAACCTAAGAAGGTATATGATGCAATGAAAGACTCCAGTTGGATAGAAGATATGCAAGAAGAGCTACTGCAGTTCAAGTTGCAAGAAGTTTGGGACTTGGTGGACCTTCCAAAAGGTCATAGAGCTATAGGCACCAAGTGTATTTTCAGGAACAAAAAGGATGAGAGAGGCATTGTGATAAAAAACAAAGCAAGACTGGTGGCACAAGGGTACACTCAAGAAGAAGGCATTGACTATGAAGAAGTGTTTGCTCCAGTGGCAAGGGTAGAGGCAATTAGACTATTTCTAGCCTATGCCTCATACATGAAGTTCAAGGTATACCAAATGGATGTGAAGAGTGCCTTTCTGTATGGTACAATTGATGAAGAAGTATATGTCTGTCAGCCCCCTGGATTTGAAAATCCATCATATCCTGACAGAGTATACAAACTGAAGAAAGCACTATATGGTCTTCATCAAGCCCCAAGAGCATGGTATGATACTCTGTCTACCTATCTCTTGGAGAATGGGTTTGAAAGAGGAATAATTGATAAGACCCTCTTCATTAAAAGAAGTAAGAAGGACATCCTATTGGTTCAGATATATGTGGATGATATCATCTTTGGATGCACAAAAGATCAAATGTGTAGAGACTTTGAAAAGTTGATGCACAAGAGCTTTAAAATGAGTTCAATGGGTGAACTTACCTTCTTCCTTGGGATTCAAGTGAAACAAAAGAAAGATGGGATCTTCATAAGCCAATCAAAATATGTGAAAGACATCCTGGATAAATATGGTTTAACAGACTCAAAGCCAGCAAGTACACCTATGGAGACGCATAAACAGATCACTGTTGATCTTGAGGGGGAGGATGTTGATGTCCATCTATACAGATCAATGATAGGATCTCTCATGTATCTCACAGCCTCAAGACCAGACATCATGTTTCCAGTGTGTTTGTGTGCCAGATTCCAAGTCAAACCAAAGCAATCACATCTACAAGCTGTTAAAAGGATTTTCAGATACTTAAGAGGGCAACCTAGATTAGGTCTTTGGTATCCTTATGAATCCAACTTTGATTTGATTGCTTATTCAGATAGTGACTTGGGTGGTACTAACATGGACAGAAAGTCTACTTCATGTGGATGTCAACTTTTGGGTGCAAGACTAGTATCTTGGCAGTGTAAGAAACTAACCACAATGTCCTTATCAACAACAGAAGCTGAGTATATTGCTGCTGCAAGTTGCTGCTCTCAGGTTCTATGGATTCAGAATCAGATGTTGGACTATGGGGTAACCTTTCTTCACACTCCAATCTTCATTGACAATAGTAGTGCTATAAGCATTGTTAAAAATCCAGTGAAGCACTCCAAAACCAAGCACATTGAGATCATGTGTCACTTTATCAGAGATTGTAATGAAAAGAAGCTAACTGAAGTTGCTAAAGTTCATAATGACAACCAATTTGCTGATCTATTCACTAAAGCTTTTGATGTGGGTAGATTCACTTTCTTGGTCACAAGTGTGGGCATGATCAACTCTGAATAAGCTCATTGTTTCTTAAAGTGTTTTCATACCTGTTATTGGTTTATTCTTTAGTACTACTAACATCTTTCTCAGGAAGTTCTTACCTTGCTCAGATACCTTAAAGCTTCAAAAAGTGTAAGTCTAGTTAATGCTGTCAGGGCAGTTTTAATACTGCTAGTGCACAGTTAATACTGCTAGTGGTTAATACTGCTCTTAGTTAATACTGCTAGTTAGTTAATACCGTTAGTGGTTAATACTTCTCTCAGTTAATAATGCTAGTTAGTTAATACTGCTAGTGGTTAATACTGCTCTCAGTTAATACTGCTAGTTAGTTAATACTGCTCTCAGTTAATACTGCTAGTTAGTTAATACTGCTAGGTGTTAATACTGCTTATGCCCCGAATCGTATAAATACCCTTTTTGCCCGCCTAAAAGTTCATAACGACTCTTTGCTTTCTATTCATCTGCTCTCTAACCTTTTCTCTCAAGAACCAAGTGTTCCAGTAGAAATTATTCAAGCTCAATGGCATCTATGGCATTTATTGACGAGCATAATGAAATCGCGATGCTACAAAAGCCAAAACAAGCTGCAGGATTTCATCAGATAGTGGATTTTCTGAAATCTAGCCATATCGCCTATGCTCTGACAGTGTCTCCATCAATCTATATCGAGCACCAACAACAATTTTGGGCTAATGCCACCATTGTTACTGAGAATAGTGTGCAAGTAATCAAGACAAGGGTGTGTGGCAAACCCTTGACAGTTACTGAAGAGGTAATTCGCATCAGTCTACGTCTAGACGACGTCTCTGGTATCTCATCTATCTCTGCTGATAAACTGTTTTCCACTCTTACAAGAATGGGGTATGGAGGCCCATTGGGTGTTTTCAAGTTCTCAAAAGCTAAATTTTCACCCCAATGGCGTTTCTTTGTCCATACCCTTATGCATTGTATTTCCAAAAAGACTACTGGATGGAGTGAGTTCAGTAGCACCATTGCTTATGCTTTGGTGTGCTTGGCCACAGCCAGAAAGTACAGTTTTTCTCATATGATTTTTAATGACCTTGTGTCAAACTTGGGAAACAAAAAGAGTTTCTATATGTACCCAAGATTTGTCCAGGCAGTTATAACCAATGAATTGACGGATATGCCTCACTTTGATAAGGTATATGTACCAAAAATCCCCAAAGGTAAGGTCTTTTCAAACATGAAAAGATCTCCATTGGACTCGGAAGGAGTTGACACCCCATTGTTCTCTACAATGATGGTGGCGTCCCACAATGAAGAAGGTATGGCAGCAGGGTCAAGACCCTCATTAGACCATCCCACTGCTAGCCTATCCCAACCTTCATCCTCTATTTCAATCCCTCAGTCCCTAATTCATAAGCCAATTTCTCCAATCACCCAAACTTATACAAGGAAAAAGGTAAAGAAGGCTCCTTCCCTTCTTGTACCATCACCCACTGAGCCTTTAAGCCCTCTAATGGAGAATTATCCATTAGAGAATATCCAAAGGGAAACCACAGAGGTGTCTCCCAACCCCAAGGAGGTGCTCACTGAGGAGATGTTTGAGCATATGGGTGCTAAGGCTGCCACTACTCCTGCTTGCACAGAGGAGGTAAGTGGTAACATAAATAAGACCTTCCCCATGGCAACTTTGGGTGAGCAATCATCCAAAGGTCCTTGGTGCCAAGAACCCACGGGGGTGGAGAGTGCTTCTGTTAGGCAGAAGGCTCCCACTACAAAAAGATCCCATTATCCTTCAAAAGAGGGTAACACTTCTGGAGAAGGTGAGGACAGATATAACTATCAAGAATTGATGGATGCTATGGGTAACATAAACATGGATGTCATCAAGCAAGGGAAAGATATTGAAGAGATGAAAATGGTGATTCTGTCTCAACAAGTACAAATTACCAAACTGAAGAAATTGGTGACAAGATTGGTACAGAAAAGGAGAAGAAAGCAATTTGTGTTAAAGAAGAGGGACAGTGTTAAAGATGCTTCCAACAAGGGGGAGAATAAAGAAGCAGAAATAGAGAAGGAAAGCAAATCTGAGATGAAAATTGATGTTGAGGGAGAGAAAGAACCAGAAATAGAGAAAGAAACAGAATCTCAAGCAGCAGCAGTAACAGAAGAGAAAGCAGCAGAAACTGTTAATTCTGCTGAAGCAGAAGAAACAATTAATACTGCTGAAGTAAAAGAAGCAGCAGTAACAGAAGCAGCAGTAACAGGGCTCTCTGTAGAAGAATTGGAGATTGCAGAGACATTGGTAAAAGCCAAGAATGACACTCCTAAGGCTAGTCAAAAGGCCAAGGGAGTGGTCATCAATGAGGATGACTCTCAAAGAAAAGAAAAGAAACAAGTAAGGCAAGTTTGAAGGATGCTAAGGGAAAAGCAAAGTTGGTTGAAACTGAACAACCCTCAAAGAAGAAAAGTCATATTGAGCTAGATGAAGAGGTGGCAAAGCAGCTTCAAGAACAGATGGAAAAGGAGGAACAACTCCAAACTGAAACAGATAGAGAACTTGCACTGATAATGGCCAGAAAGCTGAATGAAGAATATCAGAAGAGCATGAAAGCTGCAGCACAACATGCCAAGAAATTACCAGTCCAAAGAATGCCACTCAAAAAGCAGAAGAGACAACCCTCCAAGACCTTTTTGGCCAATCAGGAAAGAAGAAAAATGATAAATTTCCTGAAAGTTTCAATTGGTGTCAAAGGGGAAATGTTTACTAATATGGCATATAGTCAAGTGGAGGAGCTGTATAAGAAAGAAATGGCTAAGCTGCAAGGGGACTCCTCACAAAGGGAAGAGGCTGAAAGAAGAATGAAAGAGAGGCATGATCTCAACATTCAACAACCATTCCCTGAGGAAGTCACACCTACAAAAGAAAAGAAGGAAGAGCCAGAAAATGTTGGAATGGAAGTTAAATCTGCAAAAAGAATGAAGACTATAGCTTCCAAAAGGCAGTCCAAAAGGCCAAGAGTTGAAGAAAGAGCATAAACAGAAGCAGAACCAAATCAGAATCCAGAATCATCAAACAAGCAATCAAATGAGCAGGTTGAATTGTTCATGACATTAACAAATGATGATCCAGTACAAGCAGACCCCATCTCTATTCAAGCTCCTGAAATCATCTTTTGGGATATCTTGGAAGATCAAAGAAAGAAATTCTTCAGGATTAAGAGACTAGGGGACATCTATGAGGTGTATCCTACTTGGGGAAGTTTCATCAGAAATTGTACAAGATCAGATCTAGAAGAGATGTTTCAAGTTGGAATGAGACTGTATGAAATGGAGGTGACAGGAGAAGAAAGGAACTTAACCAAATTAGCCATGGAGTACTTGTGCATGATGTTTGAACCTAGTAAAGTTCAACATGTGATCAGGGATTTGCATCTGGAGAATAAATTCCTAAGAATAGAAAACTGGAGGATATTTGAAAGATGTTGAGTCTATGTTATCACTGTGAATGGAGCATATCATGAGTACTACTTGGTGGACAAGATATATGAGTACAACAAGGGTAAACTACAAGCAATGTTGAATGCCAAGCTTATTTGTTCAAAAGACTCAGAAATGGCAAAGGTTGTGGTTAGCAGAATCATTAATCAAAGCTTGGGTTTGGATCCTAATTTAGGGCTGTAAACTGAAGTGTTGAAAGCATCTTAGAAGAACATCTGAAGAACTTGACTTCTCTTCCTAAAAGTCAAGTTAGGGAGAGATTGTTGTCAAATTCAGAAATGCTTAAGTATGGTTAATGCTGCTACAACAAAATTACTACTGCCAGTACATCATGATTACTACTACTAGTAGTTAGTACTGCTGGAGTTAGTACTTAGTATTGCTAAAGAGTTAATGCTGCTGGATCAACTTAATGCTGCTTATGAGATATTGAAGATTTTGGATGGAATAAAGACAGCTGGATTATTTGAAGATAATATGGAAAGCTTGAAGATAAATATGGAAGACTATTTTGAAGATCTTTTAATATATGTAATTATCTTTTATCTTCAATATATATAGAATAGATTAGAGTTGATAATAATTAACTTTAGAATTCTGAGTTTTTGTTTTCATAGAGAGAATCAACCTCAAGGTTTGTAATCCTAATTCTAGAGAAGTAGAATTCATATTGGTGAGTCTGTTCATCAATATTGAGGTTGAGTGTTGAATCTTGTAACTTTATAATCATTCAATAAAGTTTACAAGTTGTTCTTTTGATTCACCGTTCCATTAATTATTGAATATCAAAGTGTTATTCCGCAAACTTCTTTGATATTGTTTCTGAGTGTTTATTCTTGTTTAGAATTAAGATGCTGACAGAGATAATAATATTAACAAAACGTATCAATCCATTGTGTGTTCTTGATACCCTTGAATATAGAGAAAATAGGATTGCCTCTCAAATACGATTATTGTAATTATCAAGGTTCTAACCTTAAAACTAAACTAATTAACACTTTAAATACTTAAGCCTTATGGGCTTATGGGCTTGATAGACTTAAGGCCCATTTACAAATAACTATCAACTTATTACAATTTAAACCCCAAACATTAACTATCAAATAAATACAGTTTAGACCCTTTAATCTTGAATACAATTATGATCCAACAACTATAACAGTAAGAGAATTGTGACCCAATCTCATCTCTTGATCCCTCTACCAAGTACACTTGGAAATCGGGACCAAAGGATTTTTTAATCCTTCCTCTTTTGCTCATTCGAAGCATCGGAGTTTCGGTTGGAACAATTGCTTGTTCTTCAACCTCACTAGTTACACTAGTACTTGGAACAAGGTCTTTCGGCCTAGGTATTGAAGAGAATCTAGTCTCATTAAATAAAGCATCTCTCGATTCTATAACGGTGTGAATCGCTATAGAATCATTAGGTTCAATAACATAGAACCTATATGACTTGGAATGGTCAGTATATCCAACAAAGATGCAATCAATACCCTTTTCACCTAAGGTTTTCCTTTTGGGTTTGGGTAGTCGAACAACCGCTCGACAACCCCAAACTCGAATATAATTCAAGTTAGGCCTTTTCTTGAACCAAAGTTCATATGGGGTAATCTTGTTCCTTTTATTGGGAACTCGATTTAATAAATAACAAGCCGTTAACATGGCTTCACCCCAAAATCCATCACTCAATCCTGAGTAGGATAACACAGAGTTCACCATTTCTTTGAGAACTCTATTTTTTCGTTCCGCCACACCATTTTGTTGTGGTGTGTAAGGCGATGTAGTCTCATGAATAATTTCTACAGATTGGAAAAACATGGGGTCGTAATATTCCCCACCACGATCAGTGCGTAAACATTTAATAAAATCGTTCATTTGCAATTCAACTTCCGTTTTATAAATCCTAAAAATTTCTAACGCTTCATCTTTCGAGTGCAATAAATAAATATAACAAAATCGTGAAACGTCGTCAATAAAAGTAACAACATACTTTTTATTACCAAAAGACGGAGTTGAATGCAAATCACAAAGATCACTATGAATTAATTCAAGCACCGACGAATCACTTTTCACATTAGGAAAAGGTTGTCTAGTGATCTTTATCAACATGGAAGTTTTACATTTTTTGGTTTTAACGTCAAAATACGGAATAAGATCGTCTTTTGACATTTCAACCATTCTTTTAAAATTAACATGACCAAGCCTTGGATTCCATAAAATAGAATCAACACAATTCTCATTTGCAATATAAATGGAATTTGAATCAAACTTATTTTTATTCAAACTCAACATAAACATATTATTATTCAAATAACCAAATCCTACAAAAGAGCCACCTTTTGACAAGGTAAACTTGTCGGGCTCAAAAACTTGCTTATATCCTAACTTATTCAAGACACTACCGGAAACCAAATTATTTCGAATTTGTGGTATAAACAAAATGTCTAAAAGTTCAATAATTTTGCTAGAACTAAAGTCTAGCCTAACTAAGCCACGTCCAAGAATGGGAGCATTTGACTCGTTCTCCATGTGTAGCACGGATCCGTCTTCAACTGGTTCCAAGGAAGTAAACCAACGTCGATCCTTGCACACATGACTCAAGGCACCCATGTCAATCCACCAAGCATCATCATCATCCTGCACGTAAAATGATTCGGATATTAGTGGTACATAGTTTAAATTTGAACTAAAACCAAAGTCAATAAACTGACCTTGCCGTAGGTGTTGATCCTTGGATCCTTGCCCACCACCACTTGTGCTTGTTCCATTCTTGTTCTTGACAACCCGACAATCCCTCTTGAGATGGCCGGTCATCCCACAGGTCCAACAGGTTAATTTAACCTTTTTGTTGGGCCCTTTCTTGGCTTCATTGAACTTTCGTTTTCCCTTGAAATTGTTGGATTTTCTCTCTTCCACCATGTTCACCGAAGGGGCAGAAACCTCTTTTATCTTAGGTTTCTCAGTCTCTTGCGCTCGAAGAGATTCCTCTATGCACAAGTGATTACCGAGTTGTATAAGAGACAACTCTTCCTTCTTGTATTTGAAGACGTGTTTGAAATCTTTCCAAGAGGGGGGCAATTTATCAATTATGCTTGATACGGAGATAGATTCGTCCATCTTCATATTGTGTTGAGCATATTGGCCTAAAATGCGAAGGAGCTCATTATATTGCTCCATCACAGGCCTCGAGTCCACCATTTTGTAATTATTGAAATTATTCACAAGGGACTTCTTACTAGAAGCATCCTCCGCTATGTACGTGGACTCAAGAGAGTCCCATAGCTTTTTGGCAAATTCGACGTTTTGATAAATGTCAAAATGGGAGTCACACATACCGTTCAAAATGTGGCCACGACAAATGTAGTCGTCGTTCTCCCATTTACCGCAACGCCGGGTCATCTCCAACGTCTCGTCTTCCATCACCTCCGGCATAGGAGTGATTAGCACGTACACCACCTTGAATGTCGTCAACAGGAAATGCATCTTCTCCTGCCATCTTCGAAAGTCGACACCTACGCATTTTTCAAGCTTGGTGAACTTGGTCGTCATATCTCTCACAGACTGATCACTCGCCATCTCTCACACGATGAGAAATATCACTTAAGATTGTTGGGGAGTGGTGCAGAAAATCGATGGAGAGGGAAAGAAGAAGGAGTGATCGGAACTTGGATAAGAATTCGAGATCGCGTGAGAGCTCTCTTTCCTTAAGTGATATTTCGACCCTATTCTGCCTGTGTATCACGAAATTCACTCGAGGATAATCTCAAATTCACCGGTATCGATTCTGGCAGAAATCAATCATATTTAAACACCAAGATAATTGTAACCGATCCTATATTATTAAAGATAATAATTTCCCATTTAATGGGATTGATTGTGGACAAAAAAAAATACATGGAGGTTACAAGAGGATTTGAGGGTTACAAAATGATTTTCATAAAAACTTGACAGTTATAAAATTGGACGTCTGCGCGCCTGGCAACGCAAGTGGACCCGCGCGGAGATCCATGCCAAGCACTGGATTGCAAACATTCCGGTGCTCCGTGGGCCTGGCGAGGCGGGTGGATCCGCATGGAGATCCGCACCAAGCACTGGATTGCAAACATTCCAGTGCTCCGCGCTACTGGTGGCGCGAGTGTACCCGCACGGATATCCACGCTAAACACTGTCATCCCCAATCATTTTAGTAACCCTCCAAACACGACCATCCAACAATCCCGGGTGGTAGATATCTTACACGAGTGTGCACTCCACAACTCCTAGCTCGTGTTATAGCTTAGCTACCAACTCCATTATTATCTTGTGAACCCAATTACATAAAATGAACCGATGATTTCACTAAAATCACCAACGACACTTAATTAGCCAAATATGAACCACAATAGAAAGGTGGATTACAAATCGAAATCACTTTTGTGATTCAAGTTAAATTCTATTAAAGATGATCCTCTTAGGCTCTCACAATGTTTCTCTCTATTTCGTGATGATCGGGTGGTAATAGAAGAGTTGTTTTTGTATAACAACTCAAAGGAATGTAAAACACATTTTATCCTGAAATTATCATTTAGCACAGTTGTGCCCTTTACGCAACATGAACGTGTCAACTTTGAAAAATGTTTATGTTGAGTTTGTGGAACAAAAATGGGCGTTAAGAAAAAATGGTCTTTCGTACGTTTACAGAAGCCTTATTGTGGACGTATGACCCAAACAAATTTCTGCTTTTCGGTTTTTAGTCATTTTGTTGTTTTATATCACTTCCTTCCACACTTACCTAAGGGGTTGTTTGTTTACCTCTTAATGGTTCCATTAAGAGGCAACATTTGAATCGCTAAGAGGTGAATCTTGTTTGGCAAAGAAAAGGTCTGACTCTTAATGGTTCCAAAACCCTCTGAATGATTTTGTATCCTGACCACCCCTTAACCATTAAGAGTCCCGATTTCATTCTGAACCATTAAAAAAACAACCGTATTTCATTTTTCACTATATTATAAGAGCCTCTTAATCATTCCAACCATTTAATCATTCTGCACTAAACCATTCAGCAACTGCCAAACAGCCCCTAAATATTAAACAACTTCAAACTAGATAACAATGAACTTCACCTATGAAGATTTTTTTTATTGATTCTAAAACGAAAATAAGCTGTAAATCACCTTAAACGAATATCATTGATGGATAATCGAACCCAAAAATCCAAATCTAAAATCCTCCAATAAAATGAGAAAAGATCCAAACAAGCATCAATGTCTTTAAAGGATTCAAGCAAGCATTAATGTCTCTAAAACAAGGGCCAAGGTCTTTATACACTCCAAACAAGAACCAATTTCTTTAAAACGAGTGCCAAGATCTTCAAAGCACTTCCAAAAAAATTAGTAAGCTAGGTTAAAAATATTAAAATCAAATGCATGCATAAAAATCCAATGTGGATTCAATGTCCTTGACTAAACACTCCACAATTGTTAAAATTCTGTAATCTAAATACCAATCTTGACATTTCTGAAGTATTTTGTTTTAATATGTGGTGTTTTATATTTCCAGGGGTTGTTTTGTACATATGCTGAAAGTTCAGGATAGGAGGGACTGCATCTCACAATCTAGAAAAGATCAGGGGTAACAGAGCAAGTTACTGCATTCTTGAGGGACTAAAGTTGAAGTTCTTGGAAGTATATAAAGGGGATTTTCTCAGGGATTTGTAGTACATGTCATTTTTACATTTTACTTTCTCTCAATATAATTTGTTTTAGATACTCTCTCTTCTTTTCTTTCTCTCTCTAGTTTTACTCACATTTGGTAACTAGAGTTTTGTAATATTCTGACAAGAGTTTTGTAATTCTTGTATCTTTGTTTTGAAATAAAATCAATGTTAATTTTATATATGGTATCAGAGCTCTAAATGGCTTGATCCCTTTGAATAGATTGATTGAATCATCATTCTCTTCCCTTCCCTTCTCTTTTCCTTTTTCGGTTTCCTCTTTAGAAAACATGTTGTCAGATCTGTTGTATGGTGGTGCGCTCGTCGTTACCTTATATCTATTGTGTGAGCTCGTCGTTCCTCTTGTGTTTTTCAGTTGGTTTTTTGGTCGGCGCTGTTGTCTTTCTCCAAGAAGCTTAAAGTTGTTGTTCTAGTTTCTTTTCATGGTTGTTCTAGCCGTTGTTC
Organism: Arctium lappa; assembly: GCA_023525745.1. Classification (NCBI taxonomy): domain Eukaryota; kingdom Viridiplantae; phylum Streptophyta; class Magnoliopsida; order Asterales; family Asteraceae; genus Arctium; species Arctium lappa. Next base: position 40,697,587 of record CM042052.1, read on the forward strand.
GTTGTTAGTCTAGGCTTTTTTGGCCAACCGATTTTTGCTCCAAATAAATCAGATCTGCTGTTGTTAGTGTTTTTTTTTTGCTCCAAATAAAGGAGATTTGTTTTTGTTGTGTTATACATCGGTTGGAGCCTTTTTCACGGCTGTTTGGTCGTGACTTAGCAGTAAATGTTGGTACAACTGCAAATCTTCTTTAGTCGGTCTTGGATTTCTTTTCATGGCTAGTTGATGTCGCTGAGGTGCTCACTCCAAGTTATTGGAGTTTGTTGTTTTCCTCCTTGGTTGTCACTCGATCTTCATAGATCCGGTGGTATTTTCTTTGTTCATGGTTGTTATAAGATTATTAAGCTTGTTGATTTTTTTCTACCCGCCTCTTCACAGATCTAGTCCCATCTTCCTCAGATCTGGTCTGGTCCCCCTTGTATCACATATCCGGTCCTTATTTCCCTTTGTTTAGCTGTATTTTCTTGTATTATCTGTTATTAAGTTCTTGTTGTTTCTTATTGTTTATTCATGTGTGATCTCTGATTCTTTATATGTTTTACTTGATTTCGCTATTTTTTCTTGTCTATTCTCTTTAGTGTTGGAAAGAAGCTTTTGAGTTATGGCTTGACCTAGCATTGTTGAGTGTTCTAAGAATCCTGTCATTTCCTCTCAGATTCCTCTTTGTGTGTGCTTGTTCTTGTTTTTTTCCTAGTATGCCTACAGTTGCGGTAGTCTCACCCTCTAGTTCCATTGTGCAGTCTCAGATTGCCAAACTTGATTTTGGCGATCCCTTGTATCCTTATCCAAGTGGTAATAGTAGGGCCTTTATCTTAACCTATGATCCTCTACCCACTGTTAAAAATGCTTTTTCTATTATTTCCAGGGAAGAATCCCATCGAGGAGTCTTTGGTTCTTCTTCAAAATTCTTCAAAAAAATAAAAATAAACCAGAACTCTGCCTTTTTTGGTAAAATTCGTAAAAATAAGAAGAAAATTATGAGGCCCTCAAACCTTATATGTAAACATTGTGGTATTACTGGCCATACTATAAGGATGTGTTTTAAGCTTAATGGGTTTCCTAAAGATTTACAAAGAAAAACTACATTTAATCAAAACTTTAAATCTTCTACTAATAATGCTAGTTTCTCTAACAACTCAAACTCCAATCAATCCTTATCTGGTTCTCAAACTTCTTCATTAACTCAAGATCAAGTTTCTAAACCCCTAGCGTTACTTGAACAACTACTACAAATGAAGCATCAGCTAATACGACAGGTATGTCGATGCTTCCTCATTGTAGTTGGATTATTGATTCTGGGGCAAACCATCATATGACTTCATTTGTTTCTAATCTTGAAAATGTTGTGGATATTTCCGATTTAAACTTAATAGTAAATCATCCCAATGGTTCTAAGGCTAAAATAAAGAATATTGGAAACTTGAAATTAACCAATAATGTCATTTTGTTTGATGTCTTAGTTGTCCCAGACTTTAATGTAAATTTGTTATATGTTCAGAAGTTAGCTCGTGATAATAAATTGTTTGTTAGATTTGATGAGAGAATAGATGTTATGTTCAGGAATCTCATCGAAAGAAAATAGTTGGGGACTGGTAGTGAGGAAGGAGGACTTTACTGTTTTTATATAAATTCCAAAGGTAAGTCAATATGCACCAATGCTTTTGTAAATTTCTTTGTCTCTTATCAGTTATGGCACAGACTTGGCCATCCAGTTGACCTAGTTTTAAATGTTTTGAAGGAAAGATTAAATATAGGAAGTGAAACCTCCTCTCCGTGCGAGATTTGTCATAAGGAAAAACAATCTCGAACCAAATTTGGACTAACTGAACACAAGTCTAAGGAGATAGGTGAATTAGTTCATCTTGATCTATGGGATCCTTACAATGTTAGTAGTAGAGACGGTTTTATATATTTTTTCACTGTAGTTGATGATTTCTCAAGATCAGTTTGGGAAAGGAAAAGATGAAGTTTATGAAAATATTGTTGTTTTTTGCAATTTACTGCAGACCCATTTTGGGAAAGGTGTCAAAACATTTTGAAGTGACAATGGGTCTAAATTTTTGAATCATATATTAACTGAATTTTTTAAATCTCAAGGCATTGTTCCTCAGACATCTTGCATTTATACACCCCAACAGAATGGGGTTGTAAAACGTAAGCATAGACATCTACTTAATGTGGCAAGGGCTTTAATCTTTCAGGGATGAATTCCTTTAAACATGTGAGTGTATTCTTACTGCTACTATCTCATAAACCGAACTCCTTCATCTGTCTTAAATGGTAAATGTCCTTATGAACTTGTTAATGGGTTTGTTCTTGTTTTCACTCATTTAAGGTACTTTGGTTATCTTTGTTTTGTTGTGAAACCAAATGTCTCAGATAAACTCAGCTCTAGAGGTGAAAAATGTTTTTTACTTGGTTATTCAAATTCAAAAAAGGGCTATAGACTTTATAGTCTTGATTCAAAACATATTTTGGTTTCAAGAGATGTAAAATTTTACGGAAGTGTGTTTCGTTTTAAAATGATTGATAAACATGAATGAAATTATGAAAATTTGGATTCTTTAAATTTCTTTGATAATATTCTTGTTCCTACTGATGATTTTTCTAATCCATTGGTCAATGATGATAATAAGGTTAGACCTACAACCGAGGACTCTCATCAAAATTATGGCCCTAGTTCGTCTGGTAGTTAGGATAGAGCTATCAGTCAGTCGATTGAGAGTAGCATAGATCTGTCTGCTAGGAACCAGAGAGCTGTAAATTTTGAAAATACTAAAAATAGAGATATAACCCTAACATTGAATCTTCTTCATCTATAAGAAAGCCTAACAAAGTTTCAAAATTTTCTCGTAAGTTTGATGACTTTGTTGTAGAAGGAAAAGTAAAGTATGGTTTAGAAAGAGATGTCAATTATTCTTTCCTTAATAGTGAAAACTTTTGTTTTGCGTCCAATTTAAATAAATCTGTTGAAGAACCAACTTGTTATGATGAAGTCAATAAGGATCCCAACTGGACTACTGCTAAGAATAATGAAATGGAGGCCTTGTATAGAAATGGAACTTGGGTTATTACTAATCTTCCTCCTGGTTGGAAACCTATAGGGTGTAAATGGATTTACAAAATTAAGTATAAGTATACTAGTGAGATAGAAAGATATAAGGCTAGATTAGTGGCCAAAGGCTATAGTCAGAGAGAAGGACTAGATAATGAAGAAACTTTTTCACCTGTTGTTAAATTGTTAGGTGTGTTATTTCTTTATCTATATAAAATTATTGGGATTTGTATCAGATTGATGTTAATAATGTTTTCTTATATGGCAATCTAGATGAAGAAGTTTATATGAGTCTTCCTGATTGGTACTTTTCTAGTGATGATAAAAGGGTCTGTAAGCTTGTTAATTCCTTGTATGGTTTAAAGCTACCTCCAAGACAATGGTATGCTAAAATCTCTGATTGTTTGTTTAAGTTTGGTTTTGTTCATAGCAGTAGTGACTATTCTTTGTTTACTCTTTCCAAAGGATGGTGTTTTTCTAGTTTTGTTGGTTTATGTAGATGATATTGTTATCACTGGAAATAGTGGTGATGAAATCAATAAGGTCAAAATTCATTTGAAAACTAATTTCATAATTAAATATTTAGGTAGTCTTCAAATTTTCTTGGGCATTGAGATTTTAAAAGTTAAAGAAGGTTTGTGTATGTCTCAAAGGAAATATTGTTTGGAATTACTAAGTGATTTTGGATATCTAGGTGTAAAGCCTATTTATACTTCTATAGACAGGAATCTAATTATGACAGACTCAACTGGGTATGTGTCTTTTGATCCTCCTTAATCTGTTTTTTTTGTTATCAAAGGTTAATTGGTCGTTTGATATATCTTCTTGCAACTAGGCCTGACATTGCATTTGTTGTTCATTGTTTAAGTCAGTTTATGCATTCACCTCGTCGTTCACATCAGCTTGCTCTTTGAGTTGTGAGGTACCTAAAGTTGTCACCTATCAATGGTATAAAAATTTCCAAGTCAGATAATTTAAAGTTAAAAGCTTTTGTTGATGCTGACTGGGGTAAGTGCCTTTTTACTAGACATTCTGTAACTGGATATTGTTTGTTTTTGGGAGACTGTCTAGTCTCTTGGAGGAGTAAAAAGCAGAGTACTTTTTCTAGGTCTTCTGCTGAATCTAAATATAAGGCTATGACTTCTATTACATGTGAAGTTATCTGGGTTCTTAGCATTTTGTCTGATTTGCATATAAATCTACTATGTGACAACAAGTCTGCTATTCAAATTGCTAATAATCCTATTTTTTCATGAAAGGACAAAACATATAAAAATTGATATACATCAAGTTAGAGAAAGATTTCAGCAGGAGTTTTGAAAACCGTTAAAGTTTTGTCTTCTGAAAATCCTGCATATATTTTTACTAAGGTGTCGTTTGTTTTTTAAGAGGTCTAAAGTCTGAAATCTTATTTTAGTTATGATTAATAATATGTGGTGTGTAAAAATGTCTTAACGATTCAGACTTAAGAGTCATTAAGAGGTTTTTTAAAAAAAACAAACAACCCCTAAGTCTCTTGGTGTAAATCAACATAGTTATTTTTTATCTAAGTTGAAAATGTATGATTTGTTTAAATGTAAAGATTGAGTGAGGGTGTTAAAACTCTTTAGTTTAAATACCAATGTTGACATTTCTTAAGTATTTTGGTTTAAAATGTGGTGATTTATGTTTTCAGGGGTTGTTTTGTACATATGCTGAAAGTTCAGGACCAAAGGGACTGAGCCTCACAATCTGGAAAAGATCAGGGTAGCGGAGCAAGTTACTACATTCTTGAGGGACTAAAGTTGAAGTTCGTGGAAGTATATAAAGGGGCTTTTCTCAGGATTTGTAGTATACAACGTCATTTTTACATTTTACTCTCTCACTAAAATTTGTTTTAGATACTCTCTCTTCTTTTCTTTCTCTCTCTAGTTTTACTCACATTTGGTAACTAGAGTTTTGTAATACTTTGAGAAGAGTTTTGTAATTCTTGTATCTTTGTTTTGAAATAAAATCAGTGTTAATTTTCTTTAACAATACCATTCTCCATCCAAGTGTAGTTTCTGAACACAAGTCAAAAGGAAAACAACCAAAATCTTGGGGGCCTTTTGAGGAGAATCAACCATGATCTAGAGTGGATCATCATCCATAGCTAATAATAATGCACATCGGTATTTTATTTCTTCGATAACTTTGGACAGTTATTTACCCAATGATCAGGTTTGTCGTAATAGTTACACAAGTCCTTAACCATTGTCTTGTATCTCGAACTAGGCTTCTAAGAATTGGAACGACTACGTAGTGTATCATCACCAAGGTTTATTTCCACGGATAACCCATCATTATCATACTCCCCATTTTGGAAGCATAATCCATGCATTTAATCTATTGGTTCTTCACTTATAAGGCCCTTAGCAAAATTGGTGTACCTTTCCGAAGGTAAACATAGAAGAATCATAGTCTTTTATTTCTCATCCAACTTCATGTCAATAGATTTCATCTTCATAATTAAGTCTTCAAATAAATTCAGGTGGACTTGATTGATGCTTCATCCTTCATCTGTAAGTAAATAATGTCTTAAAAGAGTATTAGACAATTCGTAAGGGACATTGTGAGGTATAGATATTCTTATTTTAACCAAATATCTATTATGGTATTTTTTGTGTTGATTTCGAGATCATATTTTTACCTAATTGCAAGTTGCATTGTGTTGAGAGATAATTCACCAATCTCTAAATCTTCTAGAGAAATATTGTGACAAAGTTTTTCCAAATCTAAAACAAAACGTGTACCTGATTTTTTCTTAGAATAACCTTCATCTTCCATTGCCACTTAGCAAAATTTCCATTGCCATTCCATTTCTCAATCTAAAGTGTAGTTCCTAATAAAGTGTACTGCCTTCAACGTAAGTAGTTGGTGAATTAGAAGATGGTGGATATCCTCTCGTTGTGCTTTTCTATTGAGATTGTCATCTTTGAACGGTTTAGTGTGTAAGAAGCAACAAACAAGACATAACATTGAGAAATCACACTAAAACAAAATAAAATAATGGGGTACTGAAATTGTATTCCCAATTTAATCAAGCAATCTCAATCAAACAAGATGTAACAGTGTTAAGATCTAGAGAGAGAGAAAGTATCATATTCATTGATCTAACAGTATGTGTACAATGAAGGTTCCTTGATACAAGATTACAAAGCAAACACTATTTATATGAGGACTAAAACCACATGCTTAAACACAATGTAAAGGAACTCTCACAAGTCTAAACAACATATACTTAGACTTTGACATTACAAACTTTGACCTTGTTGACTTTTCTAGACTTGACTTTTCCTATTAAATCTTGGATACAATTAATACACTAACAATCTCCCCCTTTGTATTCAAGATTTAAATTTTTTTTGACATTAGTCTTCAGCGCTTGATTCTTCAACATTTAACTCTGACGGCTTTGAACTTTAAAGCTCTGACAGTCTCCAGTCTTTGAAGAATTCTTGAAAAGTCTTTAACACTTTGTATCTTTGAAGAGTCAACAAGTCTTGAACAATACTTTTAAAACTTTAAACTTCTGAAACTTCTTTGGAACTTCAAGAATCTTTTGAAACTTTGAGGAATCTTTCAAAACTGTATCTTCGACTTTGAACTTTCTTCAGGACTTTGAAATTGAACTTTGTGAATCTTTTCCCCTTTTTGATGATTGTGAGCATCATGATCATCAAAACTCTTCAATTTCAACACTTTATTTGATCTTCCCCTTTGTAAGAAACTAATAATCTCCCCTTTTTATGGTAAGTTTGACATTCTCCGCCCTTTGATCTGAATAGCTGAATCATGAACTGTATATACCCGAATCTTTTCAAACCCAGATATAATGAACATTGTAACCCTGATTCAACAAATGAAATAGTTATTATGCCTGTAAGTAGCACGGAGCCACTTTGTACAACGAATATACATTGGAAAGGAGCTTTTGTGATGTTCACTCCCCCAGGGCTTCCATTCAATCATCGAAAAACCACGAAGGAATTTTCTATGAATGTTATGACAAGAAAACATATTCCTTGTGTGTACGTGGTAGTGTATGAATGATTAAAGCTACTCAAGCTTTATCAGGCTCAAATTGTGTAAACAGTTGAGACAGCAACAAGTATTACACGGACTCAATGTGCATGAAATAGGTGTGAAGGTGGGGCAACTTTCCTTCTTTTTCAATATCTAAATCTTCCGAGTGAAGATTAGATAGCAGATATGTTGCGTCCCTAAGAAAAATTGAGACATTTCTTTGTCGGGAAAGAAACGAGTGGTTGGTGGGGTTAATGCAAGAGTTGGCATGGGCTCACTGCCTTTTTCAATGATGGCCACCAAAGAATGTGAACCAATCAGTAGATGTGGCTGCCCGGCTCAAAAAGTAGTTGGTGTAGAGTTTTGATATTCTTTTAACTCTGATCTCACACCCTCTTTCTTTTAAACATTAAAGCTCACTTTTAACCAAACTCTCATTTCCATTTTTCCGCTCCACACAATGATAAAAACTCAACCGGATGATTTATCTCTCCCACTCTTTGATTTATGACCCCTCACCCCTCAATCACTCAAGGATTACTTCATGGGTAGGAAACACTGGCTAACGTGAATCCATGGAAGTTTTGTTTAAGCTCTCACATTGATCCCATGTAAGTCCTAAAAAGAATAGTTGCTCAACAATTTAACTTGAACAGTTAAGCACAGATAAGATAACAGTGTCAGAATGTATGCTCATTTAAAAATATAAATGAAATTTGAGCATTTGAACTTTGAAGATTTCTCAAAACAAAGATATTGAATGAATGAAATGAAGTCAAGAGAATTGTTTTGAGAATCTGACAATGTATCAATCAGATCAAATAAAATGGTTAGGGTATCAAAGAATTTGATAGTTTATTTATATGAATAAATATAAATGATTTTCGCAATCAAAGCACAAATTTGGAAATGATGATTGATGTTCAACAATATTTGAAAGCAAACGGGAGTATTACCATCAACAAATTGTTTCGTTATGAGACATGGTAATAAGTAATTCAAATGAAGTATTGAACCAGTGTGTATGAATACTTGATAGTATATAGACAAGATAATACACAAGTATTGATCTTTGGAAACACACGGTCAGTTAAACATTGAAGCTCAATTATGAAAAACAATTAAAATCACACTTTAAAATTCATGAAATCTTTTAAGAATAGAGAAGTGGTTTGAACATTTTAGAAAGCGTTTTTCATGTTCGAAAGTTGTTCTTCTTTCAAACAATCAGAGATTTAAGATCAGAAGATATTTACCTTTAAGCTCCCCCTCAAATCATGATAGAATGGTTTAAATCATGGAAGCTCCCCCTAGATATTTTCAAAATATCCTTGTCTGAACATTAAGAATGGGTCCTGGTCTGTTATGTGATCAGAAGCCACAGTCTTTTACATTAAAGTTCGGGTTTTGAACTGTTGTGTTCAAAAGCCACCGTTCTTTGAGGTACGAGTCCTAGACTGATTTGTCTAGAAGTCAATGATCATTCTCCCCCTTAAACTTTGGGTGCCTGCAACACAGATTTATCTTTTGGTACCAACTGGTATTTGGGTTCTGATGTGTTAGTTGCAGTTCGTATGGGGGTAACATAATATGAACCATACCAGTAATTAACGAAATTTTTACTAACAAAGTCATGTGCTCCACAGTAAGAACAACAAATTTTCTTCTGAGCGATCCTGATTAAATGATTAGTTGAGTAAAACATATTAGAATTACCAAAAGAATTACCTTTATGCGCACTGTTCTTTTTGGCTTTGGTTGTGGACGCAGATGCTTTGTCTTTATTCTTCTCTTCATCTGAAGAACTCTTCACTCTCCAGACCATCTGATTTTACTTAGATTGCTTTCGAAGAGATTTTATATAAAAGCTCGCTGAACCATCAACAGATTTCTCATAAAACAGATTAGATGGTCTGATCTGACTTGATTTGACAGTGTTTGATTTGACACTTTTCTTTTTCAAAACATTTTTCTCATTAATAGAACTTGAAGCTGTTTTGAAAGAACAGACTGATTCTGTTGAATTATCAACAGGTGATTGATCAATCACATCAGCTGTAACCTTTTCTGACAGATTAACGTTTGCAACTTCTAAGTCTTTTGTCTTTGTGGATAAAATGTTTCTTTCAGAAGTCATTGTGTCAAACATTTGTTTCAAATCAGATCTGGCCTTCTGTTCTTTTTGGACATCTGAAGATAGAGCAGATATTTTGGATGTGAGCTTTGATATTTCAGATTCAAAATGTGAACGTTCAAGCTCAAAATCTTTCTCCAAGTTCTTGTTCTTCTCTGAAATATCTTTGAAAATCCCAGTATTTCTCTTTTCAGCATGTTTCTTTTCTAGCTCAAAAGACTGCTTCTTTTCTTTGAAAATTTGTCTTTCTTTTTCGAGCAAGTCTTGTAGAGTAGAAATTTGTTTGGGAAGTTCAGTTATTTTGTTTTCAAGAACTTGTCTTTCTTTCGCAAAAGTGTCTCTTTCAGTTATTATTATCTTTTCGAATTCTGACACTTGCTTAGAAAGTTTTGAACATCTCAGCTCCAAATCTTTTTTCTCTTGTAAAGTTTTCTTTGAAAATTCAGATATCTGTTGAGTTGAAGATGTCTTCAAATTTGATTATTCTTTATCTGCTTGGATGCTTTTCTTCAGTTCAGCATTATGTATCTCCAAGGCAGATATTTTGTCTTCAAAAACCTTAAACTTGAGTTGAAGCTTAACTGATTCATCTTTCAGCTCTGATGATTTTTGTTCAGTCGTCTTCAGTTGGCTTTGAAGATTCACAATCTTTTTCTCTCTATCTTTAATCTCTTTCTCTTTTTCACTGATGATACCTGCAACAGATTTAGAATAATTAGTACATTTTGCACAAACATGAGTTTTATCAGAATTTGACAAATTTGACTTCAACTCCTGAATCTGTTTGAGAAGCTTTGAATTCTGATTTTTCAGTTTGTCTCTTTTTGTTTCTATAACAGGTATCTCAGGCATGTACAAGACTGCCATAATCTCTTGCTGATAGTACAGTATTTCTCTTATCATCAGTCTTTGGCATCTTGAATGATTAGCTTGAATTGATATGATCGTTCCCAAACAATTCAGAAAAACTTTGACTGAAAGTCAAAAACAGATCACCACTTGAAAATAATTCAAAAAAAAAATTTGACTCTGAAACTCGCAAAGTATTGGAACTCGCAAGGCAATGAAACTCGCAAAGCACTGGAATACGCAAGTCACTGAAACTCGCAGATAGAGGCTTGAGAGTTTATGAAACTCACAGATAGTGATTTAAAATCCGCAGATCACTTGCAACACTTAGAACTCGCAGACCTCTTGAAATTAAAACTCGCAAATCAATTAACCTGGATAGCGCAAATCTAATTACTTGGATGGAGCAAAACAAATTACTTGAATGGCGCAAATCATGATGATGTTAGCGCAAAATTGAATGATGTTGGCGCAAAATTTAATGGATTTTTAAAACTCGCATATCACTTTGATCATGAACTCGCAGATTGAATTAAACATGAACCATTAACGCGCAGGTAGAGTCTTGCGGGTTTGCAGAACTCGCAGATGCTTGTCTGCGTGTTTTGTAAAACTAGCAGGCTGCTAGAACTGAAACTCGCAGATTGAATGAAACTGGAACTCGCAGATTGAATAGATCTTTGAAACTTGCAAGTCAAGTTTGCGTGTTCTTCACTTGAAGTTAGCGCATTCTTCACTTGAAGTTAGCGCATTCTTCACTAACAAACCTGATTCAATCCAAATTAATTCAAACCTGCAGATTGATTCTAGAAACAACACCAATACAATCGAAAATCAATTCTAAAAACATTCCAAAGCACCAAATCTATCTAAAAACAACAAACTAATGTGAATTTGATCTAAAGTTTGTTTTCCAGAAAACAATCTGTGTGAACTCAAAAATCCAAATTTTCAAAAATTGAAATCGAATAAGTGATCAATCTGTGATCGAATTGAAACAAGAATCATTATCACATAGTAATCGATCACTATACAATCAGTTTCACACACAAACAACAATGATTTAAATGAAATTCGATTCAATCAAGAAAAAATTGTTACGATCTTCATGTTCTTGATTTTTCAAGAATTTGATCCAAAAACTAATTCAGTGATCTTTCTGAGTTTTTTTTGGTATAGCTCTTATACCAATTGAAATTGTATTCCCAATTTAATCAAGCAATCTCAATCACACAAGATGTAACAGTGCTAATATCTAGAGAGAGAGAGTAGAGAGAGAAAGTATCATATTCATTGATCTAACAGTATATGTACAATGAAGGTTCCTTGATACAAGATTACAAAGCAAACACTATTTATATGAGGACTAAAACCATATGATTAAACACAATGTAAAGGAACTCTCATAAGTCCAAACAACATATACTTAGACTTTGACATTACAAACTTTGACCTTGTTGACTTTGCTAGACTTGACTTTTCCTATTAAATCTTAGATACAATTAATACACTAACAGGTACCACTTCTTGAGTTTGGATCATACATTCCCGAATAATAAAGTTACAAACTTTATTGAAAACAATGACAAAGACGTCACATTTACCAACAAAAGAATGCGGAACAAATTGGATTGTAAAGAAACAAGATGGACAACAATATGTAATAAATGAAGGAAAAAAACATAGAAGTAACTCACAAGTTTGACGTGGTTCCATAACCAAAACGTAGTGTATGTTTAACATGAATGGAGGTACTTTATTACCCAAAGAGAAACATAAAGTTAAACCAAATTGATAGATGAATTACAATTGAACTTAGATAACCTTTGTAATTCAAACTGTCAACTTTAGAAAGGCTAGTTCGCTCACAATGTCTCTCTATAACTTTTGTGGTGATCAGGTGGTAACACAAGTGTAACACCTGCAACTTCAAGTAAGCTTCTAGACCCCTTTTATCCTCAAATGTCACTTATGCACGAAAAATAGGATTTTCGGGCATCAGCAGGGGTGGTGCGATTATGCCTGACGATTGTGACAGAGTCACTGTTGCCAAGGGCAATGTCACGGGGTCTGAAAGACCTTCAGTACATTTAGGGCGAGAGTGCCCGACGATTGTGACATTGTCACTCTCGTCGTGGCACAATCGCGGAAAGGGGTATGGTCGCGGTACATGTACCGCGATAGTGACCCGCGACAGTGCCATGGTCACTATTGCATGGCATAGTCGCCGACGGGGGTGCAAGCTTCAATAAATCGGATTTTTGGGGTTTTTTCTCATTCATTTGTTCACCCACTTTCTTCTAAAACTCTCTCAACCGAACCCTTTTGCTTCCACTGTGATTTTGAGCATTTGTGGCACCAAGACTTGGAATTCCACATCATCTAGCAAGGTTTTGGAAGCTAGAGCTAGAATCCTCTCCATCTTCTTCATCATCTTCATCAATTGCTAAGGTTTTCACCTAACCCTTTTCATCATTTTGGAAGTTTGGGAGTTTATGGCTCAACTTGGTGACCTAGAGGTATTTTGGTTGGTGAATTGAAGTTATGGATAAAGTAACTCCTCTTTTCTTCATCTATGGATATTAGGGTTTTGACATAAGTTGAGATATTCATGTATACTGTTTAGGGAACGATTCTATATGTTTGGCTATGCTGTCAATCGCGGCGCTATAGCGGTGGTATCGCGGTGGTATCGCGGTTAGCGGTGGTTCAGGTAATCGCGGTGGTCAAATAGCGGCCTCAAATCGCGGTACCACTAAAATCGGCGCTATTTGCCGCTTTTTGACCGCTATTCTTTGGCGCAATAGCGGTGAAAAAACGCTATTTTTATGAGAGTGATTTTTAGAAATTTTGGGCTTCTTTTAAGGTTGGGCTCATAATAAGTTAATAATAGGTTTCAAGTTGGGCCCTTTTTTTTTTTTTATCTTTGTGGGCTGTAAGTAGATTTACTTTAGTTCAAATTAGGTTATTTTTTAAGATCGAACTAACACAGTACGTCTAAGGGTTTCACGATTTCTGATTTCACCAAAGCTTCTTCTTCATTCTTCAATCGACTCATGTTTACTGCTGACCTGCAATCGAAGACTCAAGTTTGACTTCTAGTCTGGAATACGACACATAACTTCAAAGTTCTACTCTGCATTCTGCAATCGACTCTTGTAATCGGTCTTCAAACCAGTAGCTACTGTAATGGATTCTGTTGGGTTCTAACTTCTAATTATTATATGAACCGCTATTTATTATCTCTGATATGTTAAGTTATTTATACTTTATACACACATATATGTATTTTATATATATATATATATATATATATATAATTCTAATTATTATATGAACCGCTATTTTTGGACCGCTATACCACCGCTTTACCATCGCGATAACCGCTATTTCAAATCACAGTACTGACCGCGATTTCTGATTTTGACCGCTGTAACAACATAGATGTTTGGGAAAGAATATTTATGGTTGAGAACTTATGGATCTAGGTTTTGGAAGATTTGACTGGAGGATTCAAGTTTCTTCAAGGAAGCTTAGATTTAGCTTAAATCTAGCTAGGTGAGTTCAAGTTGATTTGTGAAAACGGTGCACATGCCAAAATGTTCATTTTTAAATGTTTATATGTTTCACATGAAATTATTAACTGTTGAGTTATTTGATGAATTTTGATTATTTAAAGTGTCTAACTTTATAAACTTGTAAAACACCCACCTTTGGAACTTTGAGCATTTTGATAAATAAATCATATATTTTGGTATTTTACTAATTGATTGTAACACCCCGATTTTTGAAAAGATATCATTTAAAGTTAATACAGAAACCGATATATTGAGAAAAAATAAGATATATGATTTTGGACTTGGATCTTAGATTTTATAGTCTTGATGGATAAAGGATTCAATTACGAGTCCAACGGTTCCTTCTGGAGCGAAATCGGAGCTAAAACGAAGAAGTTATGGCCAAAACAGCGTTCGGTACCCTCTTAGCTATTGTGACAGCGATTGTGACAATGCCACTATAGCCGTCACAATAGACAGAGCTGGCGATTGTGCCAGCGATTGTGCCACTAGCACAATAGCCTGGCACTATAGCCTATGGGTACCAGAATGTTAAAAGTTGCGATTTTCAGCCCCCTATCCCATTTTCTCACTTCCACTCTCTTCCCTTTCTCTCCGAAACCGATTCCTATCATATTGGTTCGAACCTCAATCATTTCCATGACCATTTACTTTGATCTTGAAACATTCCATCATCATCTAAGGTCTTGGAAGTCTAGGATTCAAGGAGCTACCATCTCATCATCTCCATTGTTCTCTTCTTCAAGAAAATACTAGGGTTTTGAGTTTTATCAAAACCCACCAATGTGAGTTCATCCCTTCTTCTTTCTAACACTTTAATCAAGTTGTAAATGCTTCATTCATAGTTTCCAAGTACTCCATTTCTTAAGTTTTTGGTTGGATGATTTTGGAGAAATTAGGGTTTTGATCTCGTTTGGGGATTTGATATAAAATTGTTGGGGAATGATTCTACGTGCTTGGTTATGTTTATTTATGGTTGAATATGTATGGATTTAGGTTTTTGGAAGTTTTGACTTGAGAATCTAAGTGTTCTTCATAGGACCTCTAGTTGGGGGAAAGATCTAGATTTAGCCTAAATCTAGCAAAGTGAGTTCAAATTGATTTGTGAAAACGGTGTACATGCCAAAATGTTTGTTTTAAAGTGTTTTGTGCCTTACATGAAATTGTTGAACTGCTGATAAGTTTTGTTGAACTGCTGATAAGTTTTGTTAACTGCTGATAAGTTTTGTTAACTGTTGATAAGTTGGACAGTATGGTGTAATTCCATTGGGTGCCTGAGTTCCCCTATTTTGGAACTCTCAAGGATAGACCTAGAGTGGTTGACTTGATGTTTTCGGGCAATAGACTATGAGTAGTTGAGCTTGGTGGGTTTTTATTTGTGTAACCCACATGTTTTGGTTTCTTACATAATTATGTGACCCACTTTTGTGTTCCGTCACGTACAATGTAATCGGGTCTTTCCCGCCACCAATAGGTGTGGTTTAGTTATGGAGTTTTATAATTCTTGTTTTCGGAGACGTTTAAGTATGGGTATTTACTGATGTTTTAAGGTTCTAATTATTGAAACTCATTTGAGTCATTGGGAGGTTTTGGAAGTGGGAGTTATCGACGTTTTCAGTGTTTGATCATTATAATGTCAGTTATGTTTTACGAGTGTTTTGGGTTTTAGCTTTATTTAAAGAGGCGTATGTTTTATGATTTTAATCACGAAAAGGATGAACGTTGAAAGGAGATTGTTTTATGATTTAATGTACTTCATTTTTGGTTGCTTTCAAATCAAATGTATTGGATTGTGGAAATCATGATTTTAAATAACATTCTTAAAATTATTGCTTTATCTATCTCTAATGTAAAGTTCTTGAGCTCACTAGGCGTTAAGCCTAACCTTTTTATTTGTCGGCATGTGCATCAGGTTCCAGAAGGGGGTTCGGTCCAAGCAGTCGTATGAAGAGATGTGCTTAGTGGTTCACGAGTGTAAGTATTTGGTGAAGTCTTCCGCAGTTTGGAGATAGTGACAATTTTGGGTTTTAGTAGCACCTGTCCTCATTATAGACTGTCTGTATAGAAAGAATGTGTGTATTGAGGTTAAATATTAAATTGTGGTTGTAGATGATTTATTTATTGGTGTGTTTAGAAAATTTTAAATTAGTTGCTATTTCCAGAATTCAGGGTGTTACATTTATTTCATGGAATTAGATTTTGAGTATAAATGTATTTAATTGTGTGTTTTGGAGAAATGTTTGATTTTGTGTTATGGGACGTTTTGAAAGGATAAATGTTAGAAACTCACTTGGAAAATGTTTTGTCCCAATCTAAATTATGTTGAAGTTATCTCCATATTTTGGAGCATAGGTTTTCATAAATGCGGGTTGTTTATGTTCGATTTCATTTTATGATTTTGTTACAATTGGTCTTCTGATTCGTTGAGCCTATGGCTTAGTTTGGAACTCGTCGGGACTTGGGGGACATTTGTCTGATTTTAATAGCTCACTGTAGAGCTTTGATTATGAATTGCATTTACTGTATTTTATTTGAGAATTGCATGTTTTGGATGCGCTAGTTCATTCATTTCATGTTAAGTTATAGACTGTAGTGCAATGGTTCCATAGGCACGATGTTCTTAATGTCCTGTTTTGGACAAGTTCACCACTTTGGCACAAAATAGGCATCGGTTCACCATGGTAAGTAAGGTGTGGATCAATATGGTCGGGCAACGTCCCATGGGCAGTAAGGTGTAATTCCATTGTGCATAAGTTCCCGTTTTGGAATTGAATTCCCGTTTTGGAACTCTCAAGAATAGACCCAGAGGGGTTGACTTGATGTTTTCGAGCAACAAACTTAGAGGAGTTGAGCTCGATATGTTTTATGAGTATAATCCATACGTTTTGGTTTTCTACATGGTTATGTGACCTACTTTTGTGTTCCATCACGTGCAATGTAATCGGGTCTCCCCCGTCACTGAAATGTGTTGTTTTGGATGATAGAGTTTACCTACAGTTTTCAGTGTTCGGTTGTTAAAGTATAAATTATGTTTTGCTTGAGTTTTAGGTTTTGGATTTATATTCGAAGGAGCGTTTGTATCGTGGTTTTAATCATGAAAATTATGAATGTTGGAAAAGAGATTGCTTTCAGTCTTAATGTATTTTATTTTGGGAAAATCACATTTTAAATAACAATCTTAAGGTTTATTGTTTTACATATCTATGATGAAAACTCTTGAGCTCACTAGACGTTATGCCTAACCTTTTTATTTGTCGGCATGTGCATCAAGTTCTAGTTGGGAAATGGTTCAAGCAATACTATGAAGAGATGAGCTCTAGTTTTACACGAGGGTAAGTAGTTTGGTGAAGTCTTCCGCATTTTGGAGATAGTGACTGTTATTGGGTTTTTAGTAACATCCGACCCTATTATAGACTGTATATAAAGATTGAAATGTGTTTATTGAAGTTAAACATTAAATTGTTGTTGTAGATGAATTAGTTATCGATGTATTTAGAAAATTTTAAATTAGTTGCTATCTCCAGATTTGAGGGTGTAACAACAAGTATTATTTTTATATAAGAACTCAAAGGGGTCCCAAAGAGATCTGAATGATATAAACAATACTTTTTGGAATTATCACTTGGACGATCTAACCCCTATATGCAATTCGATTGTGCTAACTTTGGAAAATGTTTTGTTGTATCCATGGAATGAAAACGAATGTCGCAATGAAAAATGGTTTATTGGACGTTTAATACATACTAGGTATTTAGTACTTAAACACTCATTTTCTTCATTTATAGATAGGTTATTTTGCTTTTATATCCCAACCTTGAGTCCTTTCTACCTTTTTTTCATTTATTGGTTTTACGGAGCTAGAGATTATGGTTTACTTGTTTTTACTTGTGGGGAGGCTAATTTGGTCATTTTGGGCAGATTCTAAGGCATACATGTCATGTTGCGGCATTAGAGCAACATGAGATAGTAGGTGAAAAAGATGAAGATAAAGGAGATTTAGCTTGAAGGCAATTTTTTGTGGCTTGGATAAAGAATCTTTGTTATCTCCTAGACAATTAATAAGTTGGATAATAGGATTAAACATGTATTAGTTGACAATTGTACTTTTTATTACTTTATTATACTTGCTTAGTTAGATGCTAAATATTAGTTGTTATTTACATTTTACCCCCATCTCTCTTAGTATAAATAAAGGGTTTGGGTTAGGATTTTTCACACACCTTAGAATCTGAATTTTTCCAGTTCTAAAAGTTCTCCCTCTAATCTTTTGATTAATATACAAGTCTTTTGCATTTTCTTATGTTCTTCTACTTTGAATTTCCGTAACACTAGCATGGCATTAGTGCTTTTCTTTATTTATTACGTTTTCCGTATTTACATTCCGTCTTTAGTTTAAGTCATTTACTTTCATGTCTTTAATTTAGTTATTATGCTTTCCGTATTTACATTCCGCTTTAATTTAAGTCATTTACTTTCCGTCATTACTTTCATGTCTTTACTTTCCGTCATTACTTTCATGTCTTTACTTTCCGTACTTTACATTTTCTTGCATTTACTTGTTGTAATGAGTAGCTAATTTTCATGCTTGGGTGTGAGACAACGGTGAGATTTTAAACCGAAGAAAAGTAGACGTTGTTTCGCAGTAATGATGTTCTACCATTTCATTTCAAGTTTTATAAACCAGTGACACTTCTTGACGAGTTGATCACTTTGAAAATGTTAAAGTGTCGTGGTCTTATTGATAAGTCACTGAAAAACACGTCAATTTGAATGATATGGGAAGTAGACTTGAGAAAGTTGCTAACAAAGAGATTTGTTATCTATGTTTTCCAATTGATTAATTCTCGACGGGTTGGTCGCTATTCAAAGTGTTAAAGTGTAATGGACTCAGAGATGTGTCACTTGGAACACACCAACTTGGATGATATAAAAATCGACTTGAGAGAGTTATTTTATACAAAGAGATTTGTAAATCCATATATTTTGAGGACTCTATTCTACATTACCACTAGTTGGATACTACATAGAGATATGTTGGTTGAATCTAAACATTAGTGCAAATATTGAAGTCCGAGAGGAATACCCTCAAAATAGTTGGTCTAATTATTACCAGATACATGTTTTAGCATCCCTACAGCATTAGTCTGTTGGAATTTGAGTATATGTCTCACTACAAGTCTTGCACCCACGCTTTTCTTTATATTATTTTATTCAGTTAACTCAAACCCAAATCAAAGTCTTCAAATTTGCCATCTGAAGTTAGTCTTTCATCTCGAGATCTTGCAACTTAAAATAATTGTCTCTGTGGAATACGATATTTGATTCTTACCATTTTATTACTTGAAAGACGATATTGGACCACATTGTATACTTGCTTTGGGGTCTAATTTTCACATGTCTATAGGTGTGTAAAAAACACTGTCAACGTCCATGGTGTTAATATACGTCAAAAATCTATTCATAAGATGATTTATATTTTCAGTTATTATTTATGATTATCTTTAAGTGAAAGGCATTGATCAATTATTTATTTGTCATTGCTATGTGTTTTTCTTTATAAACATGATAATAACCGCATAATGTAATAATCTAAAACATTCCAAATGTGCCGTTTATTTTTTAGGAGGTCTAAAGTTTGAAATCTTATTTTAGTTATGATTAATAACAGATGGTGTGTTAAAATGTCTGAATGATTCAGACTTAAGAGTCATTAAGAGGGTTTTAGAAAGAAAAACAAAAAACAAAAAACAAACAACCCCTAAGTAAATGTTAATTTGTGACTGGGTTTGGTTAACACCTAAACAACTAGCGTATGAAAGCATTATGTATATATTAGTGATATGCCCAGAAGGTAGTCATTAGATGATTTGTAACGATGAGTTTTAATTAATTAAAAGATGTTGCCCAATTGTTATATTAATATTTTATTTCTATATTCTATTTAAATACTACAATAACCTATGTATCATATAATGGTCTTAGCTAAATATTATTTTAGACCTAAAGTTGAAGTAATATGATAAGGGAAAAGTTCAGAAAATCCAACAGACTTTTTGATTTTGAGTAAATAAGTCTATCGATAATTTTTTTGAACAAATAAATCAGATACCTTCTAAAACTGATTAAATATATTCTTTTGACCTATAAAACGGTTAATGTGGTAAAATAATAGAAAAGTCCAAAAAAAAACCCAATGGACTATCATATTTTAAGCGATTAAGTCCATGAACATTTTTATGAACGAATAAGTTCCTAGACATTTTTTTGAACGAATAAATCCTTATATTTATAAAACAAGAGAAATATACAATCTCTCTTCCTCTCTCTCTCTCTCTATATATATATATGTATCAACATATAGAAGTAGCAGAGTAGAGGGGTGTTCAAATGCAACTCATTTACATGGTGCAACCTTTGCATCCCCTATATCCACCACACATTTTATGTAATTAAAAAAAAAGGAAAAAAACTAAAAGTAAAATGTGTGGTGGATAAAGGAGTTGCATGAGTTGCACCATGTAGAGGGGTTGCATAATAACCTACCTCTAGCAAAGTATATGATCAAATAAAATAAAATAAATATATCATTTCTATTAGCTATTCTAAAGCATACAAAAGTTATGTCCAAAATATAAATAGATACATATAAAAGTTGTGTCTATTCCTCTTACAAAAGATACCAAAAGTTGTGGTTTCCCGTTTACAAAATATACCCAAAGATGTGACCATCTAACAAATGAATATACCAAAATTTGTTGCATTCGCAATAACAAAGTAAAATATAATCTATATTAAGAGCCTTATCTATTGAAGATCTACCTCAATCAAAATTGAGATACTATTGTTCATAGAGTGAAACATAAATCGGGAACAAACAAGTTACAAATGTTCATAAATCGAAGCTTGAATATATCGAAACAAAAGCTGATAGGCCCGGAGATGTCGTGGATAGCAACAATGATGGGGGTTGGGCGCAACGTCCATGGGGCTTGCGTGATGAATATTTAGGTTAAACTGGAGGATGATTCGAGTCCCATCTTTTTTTTTTCTCTTTTTTAAACATTAAAAACAAAATTTTACCACTTTAACAAGCTACCGATCATTTTTATAGGTCAAAAAGATTTATTTAATCGGTTTCATAAAATCCTCCACAGATTTATGTATTCAAAAAATTGTCCAAGGACTTGATATCTCAAAATTGAAAAGTTTGTCGAGTTTTTTGGACTTCATTTGAATCAAGTTTTAGCACCTTAACATGTTATCGGTCATTTTTATAGGTCAAAATGATCTATTTAATCGGATTTAGAAAGTCAATGGATTTATTTGTTTCAAAAAAAATTGTCGAGGGACTTAATCGCTCAAGATTACAAGGTCTGTTGGGTTTTTGTAGGCTTTTCCCATATGATATTGACTAGTATATGTAAAGATTCATATGCAGATTTATAGAATATCATACCTGACTCGTTATGGGAAAACGACATGCAATGTCATATGATTCTTATGAGTGTTTTTTCATGCGATCTTAGTATGATAACATCCTTTGACTCGATGATATGAAGTCTATTAAGGTAATCACACACTATAATGCTAGCTCTAATCATGTTGTAACAAAGTGACAAGTTAGTCATTGGATGCATGATAATACCATGAGATGATACTTGCTTTATTAGATACGAGATTTGGACCTTGCTAACAAAAATACTGCCCCGGGACCCCTTGCTGCAATGAGATTGAAGAAATGCATACATGCCTAGATAGACAATATATGATATCAGAATTTGTTTTGAAGATCCAGAAAGCAAAGATTGAACTTAACGAGAATGACATAAACAATGTATCGTGTTCTAATATGGGCATTCCTGACAAAGAGATATGTTCATACATAGTATTGATCACGAGTTCATTGATTGTCCGAATCACCAAACTTTATCATTTGGCTACTGACATTGTGCTACTTGATACCGTTCATCGTTTATATTTGAAAATATTTAGGAAAAATTTATAAATATAAATATGATTTAAAAGTATCACCAACATGATAAGGTCCCGATGGATTACAAACAAATAATCAATTGAATAAGAAGAATAAAATACTTAAATGGTTAATCGTTGGAATGACTATTTAATTAGTTGTAGTAAATTGATTTAAATTATGATTAATTAAATATATAAATCAGATATATATTATTTAATTAGTCATGATTTAATTGGATTAAATTATGATTTTTTTAGCTAGATACGTGATATATTGTTTAATTAATTATGGTTTAATTGGATTAAATTATAATTATTTGATAAGATAGGTAATGAAAGGATATACCTAAAGAGTTTCATATGATTAAAACTCTTTTAGTATATAAGCAGACTTAAGAGTTGACTTTTATATACTTGAATAATCCTACTATGTCGTAAACCGTTTATCATTAAACAAGTGACATCTCCTTTTTTACGTACGACATGAAAGGATTCAAGGGGTTTGCATAAATACCATGGAGACGATGAGCAAAAACTTGTCATTCGATTCAAAATCATCATCAAATGATCCTACTAAAAAGCGTATTATTTTTTATCAACTGGACTATCTTGTTTCATACAAATTCGATAAGGTTATGGTTAATTTTGTTGTACATTAGACCCTGTAACCCAATAATATAAAGATACATAGAACCATACAAGTACATAAGATAGAGTCCATTGTACTAAATGTGACCCTCCATGCAGAAACATAGCATTAGATGTCATACAAATGTCATTGTTGATCCTCCTCAATGCTTTGATAATGACCTTCCAAAAACACTTAGTACAATTATGTTTTAGTATTCAGTGGTAATATTCCTCAGTACTCATATTTAATGTTATTCCCAATTTATCTTGTAAAAGTGTTGTAAAAAGAAAGAGTTGAGTTCTAGAGACAGCACCCGAGAAGACCATCCAAAGATGCCTAACCCGATGATCACTCGGCAAGGCAGAGGCAGTGCCTATCTCTAGATCCTACCTTTGGACTTAGCATGAAGCTACAATTGTTCAAGTGTGAATCTGCCAAAGCTCAATCGTTCCCGCCTAAAGTTTGTTAGTGCATTTTACACGTGGTCAACCCTTATTGGACAGGGCATTGACTTACCTCTTTTAGGCCTATAAATAGCCGTCCATACCTTTTTATTGCAAGCTTTTGAGATACACTTTAACACACACTCAATTGAGAGACAATTGTTATGAGCATTGATGATGATGACTATGATTCATTGGTGATTTAATTCTTATTCATCAATTTACTATTTATTTCTATATAGATCTTAGAGTAAATTACACTTTTGGTCCCTGTGGTTGCCACCCATTAGCAACTCTTGTTCCTCTTTTGAACTAATTACAGTTTGGGTCATTGTGGTTGCCAATTTGTTTCTGATTTGGTCCGTCTGGTTGTCATTTTATTTCATATTTGGCCTATCTCGTTAACTCTGTTAAAAAAAACTCCGTTAAGTTAAAGGCATTTTCATCTGTTTACCTTTTTACTTTTTTATTATATTATTTTGTCTTTTTCTATTTTTTAAAATAGCTTTTCAACGTACACATGTTTATGTGTACACCCTGTGGACCCAACCAAATCCCACCCATCTTCCTCTTCCGGACAAACTCCACCGTTCACCACCTCCGATCATCTCCCCGAATACCACAAACCCAAAAACACACACACACACACACCGTCCCATTTCTCCGACAAGAAACAAAACCCACCCAAATCAAAAACCAAAAACCAAAAACAAAATTCAAACCATTTAAAAAAAAACCCAAACCACCCATCCCACCTCGTATTCTTCCCCAAGTTAAGGTTTAACTAATTTACTACCAAAATTAATGGCCAAATTTGCAATATCAATCCACAAATCCAAATTCTTTTATATCTACAATGATCTAACCACAAAAACCTTCAGGAAAAAGCAAAGAAAAAGTGTCGTATGAAGCATTAGATCGAGGCTGAGGGTTTAGAAATTTTGTCGATGAAAAATCTAAGTGGAGGAATTTGTTGCTGGTGTAGCCATAATGCTACCTAATCTTTCTCTGTGTGGTTGAACATCACAAAAAAAATAGAAGAATCAAAAACCTTCAATGAACATTAAAACCTTCCACCCAGGGCAACGAAGCAAAACCCACTTATTTCTACCCTCCGAGAAAACTTGCAACCAAAAAATCAAATTCCACAAATTTCATCTCTATTTGAGAAATAGAAACGGAGACAGAAGACGAGTCTAAATGTGTGTCTGTGTTTTGGTGTCAACCGTGATGGGTGGTGGTTCCACTGTTGGAGATCGTCGTTGGAGGGTTACACATTTAGGCATCCAACAGTTGATAACCATTTCTCACGCTTCTCATGTTAACTAAACTTCTCACCGAGACCCAACCCCATACACACACACACACACACACACACACACACACACACACACATATATATATATATATATAACTAAATTGCATATTTTAGAGATTAATTAAGAGAAAATGGTAAAAAAAACAAAAATGTCCCTCATTTAACGGATTTTTTAAGGGGCCATATTGTAATTTTGAAACTGCGGGGACGAAAAATGTTACTTTTGGCAAACCATAGGACCAAATTTGTAGCTTACTCTTAAATTAATAAAGAAAGAGTTTAGTCGCTCTGTTTGAAACAATTTGATATCGATGTTGATGTTGTAGACCTTGTCACACAAAACACCCATGTCCGCTTTCCAATTTAGACACTTTGTCTGAATGCGATGTACTATGTTGCTCCATCCATTGATCATGGTGAAACACAAAGTAAGCCACTTATCAACATTATCAAGTAGCACTACAAGGTCACACTATTGGTGTCTAACTTCTCTTAAGTTTCCACTACAATACTCAATGTCCCGGATCCCGACCCCATACGAGTTCATCTCCGTAATACCCCTGACCTTATTGCCTACTTACACACCATAGAGTCACACCTTCAAAGCCAATCGTTTGGGGACTCGAATCCACACGAATTCATCCCTGCAATACCTATTATGACTTAGTGTCAACTCTAATAGGCAAAAACCTTAAAACAAGTGCCTGGTGCCCGACTTCTCACAAGTTAATTACCATAATACCAAGTTCCCAAAGTTTGATTCAACAAGATATCACCTCTGCAATACCCACGTCCCGGAGTCCAACCCTACACTGGTTTTTCTTTGCAATACGCATTGTCCCGGAGTCTAACCTTATACGGGTTCCTCTCTGTAATACCAACACAACCACCATGCTTACTCGAGCATTGGTCTCACAGTGATGACATAAAATCTCCTCACTTATCAAAACGACTCACTCACATGTCTATGAATTCAATGAATTACAGTCTAAATTACATGACTCCATATGAATGACCAACACTCGAAACATGTAATTTCCAAATGAGTGTGCAATAAGTGCAAACCATGTCTAAAGCTCAACATTGAGAAATTCAAACCGGACAAATGTCCCAAAGATTCATTTAAGCCCAAAAGTCAACCAATAAACTCTCTACAACTTACTTGACTACTCTATAAAAGTCAACATAAATAATAAAATACATTTCCTAGGTGTTTGTGCAAACACATGCTCAAAAGTATGATTAAGTCAAAATACTATCAATATTGGGATAAACCATCCCCAAATGAGAATCATAAAATTTATACTTTCAAAATGTCTCATAACACAATAATATGTATTTTCTAAACGACTTATAAAATCAAATACATTGAATGTGTATTACAGTCAAATAATCTTCATTTATGCAATAAATCATAAAAATAATCACAATCTTATGATTTATTTCTCAAAACGTACAAAAACCCTAAATATAGGCATTTTTCTAGATTAATAACGCCAAATGTTACAAAGAGGAAAACTTCATGAATAATCAACACATTTGATAAATATCAAGGAAAACACTTTAATAAATCAAAATGGACATTTTTGGCATATATATAGTTTTCACAATACAACTTAAACTCACCTTGCTAGGTTAAACCTGGATTCCAAACCTATACTCTAGTTCTGTTAGTGAAGGCTAGATATCTACAAGGAAGGATCTCTAAAAGTTCTCTCAAGACAACAACCCAAGTATAGAATGAACCATTATTGAAAATAAGCTTCAGATCTATAAAAATCGCCAAACTAGAGCTTAAAAGGTTCAAGAAACTTACCACTTTAAGAACTTGAGATCTCCCAACCAAAACTCTTCCATGGAATCCTTCCAAATCTCAAAACCAAGATTCCAACCACTAATTACTTGGAGTTCTCAAGATGAATCCTTCTAAAGATGCTCCAAAATCGGGTTTGAAGATCCCAAAAAATAGTGAAATAGAGGATAGGAAGAAGAAACCCTAGAAAATAGGGTTTTATAATCGCATAGAAGGGTTCCTGCGACCCTAGCCGTGACTTTAATTGCAGGCTAGGTAGCCCGTGTCGCTGGTGTCTACAACAGTGGTCTACCGCAACCTATACCACGACCTAGGTTGTGTGGCAAGTCGAGTGAGACCCATTTTTGTGCGAAAACTTTGTTTTCTTGCATGATCTGATCTCCAAGTGCCATAAGAAGATTAATAAATGAAAACCTCAAAATGTACCAATCTAAATTCCAAACAACCACAAATCGACCCCAAAACGGAACCCAAAATTACGGGTGCTACAAGGAAGACGCCTTTTTTCCATTCTATTTCTAAAAGGCACTCCTTTTCCTAGACTCCTAATTTTTTTGGATGCATATCTTATTTTCATGACCATTGCCTAGGACATAATAAACTTGCAACACGTGTTGTCAAGTGTGTGTTCCTTGGGTATCTTGAGTCCAAAAGGCTATTATTGTTATAGTCCAACCCCTCATAGATATTTAACCTACGTTAATGTCACATTTCATGAGTCGAGTCCCTTCTTTGTCAAACCTACTAGAAGTGCTTTAGAGTCAAGAAATGTTGTTCTATATCATTTTGAATCTTTTACTACTCCAATCTTATGCCTCCCTGTACTAGCATGAATTTTTGCTATTCAGACGTTCAAACTGATACCCGGTTCGCCGAGGTATATGTTTGACAACACCAAAGACAAGTCCTTACCTATGCATCATGATTATGATGGATCTTCTGTTCCACCATGTGATACACACATATCATTGTCTACTAATACAGTCCCTGATACAGTACCTTATAGACCTCTACCAACACAAACTAGCCTTATGACCCACTCGGTGTAATACTCCCTGATATTCCAATTGCCTTGCAAAAAGGCACAATGACTCATACTCGATATCTTATTCAGGATTATCTTGCTTACTTTAGCCTTTCTATCGAGTCGTATGCCTAAACTATAGCCATTTTATAACCATATTATTCCTAGAAATGTGACTGGGACTCTTAGTCACCTAAGATGGTTTAAAGCAATCCAAGAAGAGATGGATGCCCTACAGAAGAATCATACTTGGGATCTGTAACAACTTCATCGTGGCAAGCACAAAGTGGATTCTAATTGGGTATTTGTTGATCCAAACTCTCTCAGTGATTTGATAACGATCCTCTTCTATACTTAGTGAAAATTACGTTTTAATATGTATTAGTGTTTCACCATCAGCGATCAGACTGAGTCTGTTCAGTTATCGCTGATAGTCTTTCTTGTAAGCATTTCTATGTATTAGTGTTACACTATCAACGATTAGATTGAGTCTGTTTAGTTATCGCTGATAGTTGTTGATGTAAACATTTAACGTAATCCCTGAAGACAAGTTTCGCGTCAACAGATGTTCATAGCTGAATCGAAGACGAAGCTGCTGAACAAAGACAAGTCTACTAGTGACCTGATGCGGATATCAGTGAAGCAAAGACGACTCTACTCATACGCGAAGAAACCTGAGGAAAAGCTTCAGCGATAGTTGAACCTTCTTATATCTCTGAAGGAAGAGATATTCAGCGATCGATGATCACTTAGCTTATGCCTCAAGTCTCTTTTGTCTTTCCCTGCACAACCAGTACGATGTGTCAGAACGGACATACCTCTTCCACAATTCGTACAACAACTCTGTCAACTACACTGTTCATGATACGGTCGAAAGCATGTCTCCCAAAGTCAGACTCTCTCAGCCAATCAATGAAGGACACGTGTGAAGTGCTCTGCCATGCATTTAATGCAGAGGGTATAAATAGAAAGATTACCTCTTCATCTGAAGTGGGTGCTCACTTTTATCCTTCATTTTTCTATCTTATAGAAACCTTTGTTTTCTATATTCTCTAATCCCCATTCTCTATATTCTTGTGCAACCATCTTAGTGTTTTCTTAAGTTTGTTTAGATTGAGTTCTACTTAATCTTATTCCGCAACAGACTTGTAAATTGTGTTTGATTTATCAATAAACAATTTATTAAACTTTAAATTATGTGTTTGTATTCAACCCCCCTTCTACAAACTTGTTAAGAACCTCCGGGACCAACAAGTGGTATCAGAGCAGACTGTTTAATCTGATAAACAAGATCTTGCTTTATTCTCTTCCTTGTTATTCTAAAATGGCACTTAACACAAACATAAACTACTATGATAATGGTTCACTTTCTAAACCTCCTCGATTTAGCAGAGATAACTTCTCTCTCTGGAAGAATCGAATGAGGTTATTTCTTGAAGGTGCAGATCCCACTATACCTGAGTACGTAGCAAACGGACCCTATGAACCTGTCCAAATCATAACTGCCGTTCCAGCTACTGCCATCACTCCTTTTATTCCTAAACGCTATATTGCTAAGGAAATCAGACAATGGAGTGATGGTATCGATGCAAGGGCAAAGACCATTATCTCTATGGCTCTGCCTGATGAAGTTTTCCATTCCATCATGCATCTTAAAACTTCTAAAGAAATGTGGGAAACCATATGTGTTCAATATGAAGGCACCACTGAAATCCAAGAGACTCGAAAGATTAACTTGGTAAGACAGTATGAAAGTTTCATCGCTGGTAAGAATGAATCTCTCTCTGATGTTCATCAGCGGTTTAACTGCCTAATCATTGATCTAAGAACTGTTGGTAGGACCTATTCTAATTCTGAGGTCCTAACAAAATTCTTGGAATGTCTTCCTGAATGCTGGGACAGTTATTCAATTTGTCTCAAGCTGACAAAAGACTTAAATTCTCTTTCTCTCAGCACCTTGTATGGAATATTTCTCAACTATGAGCAATCAAACCTTTTGAAGAAGAATCTTATAAAAGATCCTAAAGACTCCAAAAGCACTCCTGTTGCTTTAGTCTTTTCAGAGATAATTCCATCTCAGCGATCTACTTTCACCATCACTGAGTTAGATTCTGAATCTGAGGATCTATCAGACACTGATCTTTCAGAGTTTGATGAGTCCTTAACACTCTTGACAAACTCTTTTAAGAGATTTGCAAGAAAGAGGAATTTCCGAAGAAATAAGCCTCTCTCCCTCACTGACAAGCCAAAATCAACCCCTGTTGATAAGGCTACTGCTACTTGCTTTAACTGTGAAAAGATTGGACACTTTGCAAGTGAGTGCAGGTCGAAGAAAGTCTTCAAACCTTCTACCTCTAGAAGATCCAGCGATGATAAATACCTTAAGCTGAAGGACAAATATCAAAAGTTGAAAAACTACAAGCGAAGAGGTAATGGTCTCATCGATGAAGAACACGACTGGGCTGAATCTGAAGAATCAAGTTCTGATGAAGAAGAAGTCGCTAATCTCTGCCTCATGGCTGAGATTAAATAAGAAGTGGAAGAACCAACTGAAACTTCTATGAGCTATATATCATCTCAGGTATCTATCTCTACTAATCCCTCTCTACCTGAATCAGAGAGAAGTCGCGCAGTTGATGTGTTGACGATTGATCTTTACAATGCTCTAAACGGAAAATCTCTAGCTGAAAGCAAAAACAATGATTTAACTGAACAGCTGGAAAAATGCCATGAAAAGATCAAAGAACTGACTCTTTTAGAGGAAAGTTTGAAAGATCAAGTTGTTGTAAATAAAATCATCAGCATAGAACGCGAACAAACCATCGCTGCTTTAAAAGCAGAAAAGGCTACTGTTGAAAAATAGTGCAATTCCTCAACAAATATCATTGAGATAATAAATGCTCAAGCTCCTGGCGGTGATCAAACCGGTCTTGGTTTTTGGAAACCACAGGATGAGCCTAAAGAAGACAGTTCCATGCTTAAGTTTGGAACGTTTGTCACTTCTATCTCTAACACTTCTTATAATCAGTTTTATCCTTCTTCTTCTAATCCCATCCCTAAGGAAATATCCAAAGGCTCTAAGTCTGCGGATAAAGGAAAATCCATCCTTTGTCCTTAGAAGGCTTCCAAGAAAGCAAAGCTAAAAGTTCCCTCTAAACCTTCAACGAATCAATCTTCTAGCTCTGTGATAGAAATCTTTGATCTCTGTCCTCCAAAGTTAAAGGTTGATCTTAAGCCTAAGAGATCAGAAGAAATGAAAATTCCTCCCAGATCTCATGATAAAAGCATTCTTGGAGATGGACCTGCTCATCTTAAATTCTCAAAACCTTTTACTCATGGTCCCAAAACCACTTTCAAATATAGAAAATGCTATCACTGTGGATTTACTGACCATATTGCAAGCAAATGTCCAACTGCCACTAAAGTTGATAAATCAGCTAAAGTGAAGATGAATGCCTCCAAGGCTGAGAAGGTCACCAAAGCTGAAAAATCTACCAAGGTGAAGAATACCACTAAGGTTAAAAAATTAACCAAAGTGAAGATTACCACTGAAGCTGAATCTTCATCTGCTGTGAAGATTGTTGAACCTTCCATCTCCACTAACCCTAAAGGACCCATTGAAAAGTGGGTACCAAACAAAGCTTAATGTTTCTTATGTTTGCAGGGATCAAAGGGCATCTGGTATCTCGATAGTGGATGTTCTCGTCATATGACAGGACAAAAACACCTGCTCACTGAATACAAGGAAGAGAAAGGTCCCTCAGTGACCTTCGGTGGAAATGGAAAAGGATATACCCGAGGGTTTGGTGTCCTCAGCAATGAGACAACTACCTTCAGAAGAGTCACTTATGTAGATGGACTGAAGCACAACGTTCTGAGCATCAGTCAGCTATGTGATAAAGACTATGAAGTTCGCTTTTCCAAGAAAGCATGTTCAGTGGTAAATGAGAATGGGAAACTTGCTATCAGTGGTTATCGTAAAGAAAATGTCTATGTAATAGATATGGACTCTACTACCACTGAAAACGTATGTTTTCTCTCTAAAGCCTCTTCTAATGTCAACTGGCTATGGCACAAAAGGCTCTCTCATCTAAATTTCAAAACCCTGAATTCTCTCTCTTCTAAGGAATTGGTGTCTGGTCTTCCTCAGCATTCATATGCTAAAGAATCTCTCTGTTCAGCATGTGAAAAAGGAAAACAGACAAAAGCTAGTTTCAAGTCTAAACAAGTTTCCTCAGTGACAAGTCCTCTTCAACTCTTGCATATAGATTTGTTTGGCCCTGTCAACATCCAATCAATAGCTGGAAAGAAATATACGCTTGTCACTGTAGATGAATACTCTCACTACACCTGGGTTATCTTTCTTCGCTGCAAGAGTGATACTCCAGAAGAACTAATATCTTTTGTTAAAATGATGGAAGTGCGGATTAATCTCACTGTTCGTTCAATAAGAAGTGATCATGGAACTGAGTTCAAAAACAGTTCTCTGAACAATTTCTTTGAGAACAAGGGAATTTCTCATAACTTCTCTTCAGTAAGAACACCTCAGCAAAACGGAGTCGCTGAAAGAAGAAACCTTAACGATCATTGAAGCTGCTAGATCAATGCTCAGCGATTCTCACCTCCCTAGTAAATTTTGGGCTGAAGCTGTAAACACTGCATGTTTTACTCAAAACAGATCGCTGATAGTAAAGCGATTTGTAAAGACAGCTTATGAACTTTTTCATGCAAGAAATCCTTCTTTCAGCTTTCTTCATATCTTTGGTTGTCAGTACTTTATTTTAAACAATAAAGATCAGCTTGCAAAGTTCGACCCAAAAGCTGATGATGGAATATTTCTAGGATATTCCTCCATCTCCAACGCCTACAGAGTTTTCAACAAGAGAAGACAATATGTGGAAGAAACAATTCATGTCACTTTTGATGAAACTCGCTCAGCGAACTCTAAACCAATCGCTGACAATGAAGAGTTAAATGCTTGGATGTTTTCTCATTACAGAGAAACAGAACATTTCTTCTCAAACCATCAGCATTCAGATCCTCCAGCTGCCGATGATGATCCAAACATCATACCTCCTAATGCTGAATCCAACTCATGGATCTCAGCAGAGCCTCTAAACACCTTACTTCCATCAGATCCATCTTCGTCTGAACACCTCTTAGAAAACAATGTACTCGCTTCGCTGAAAGAATGAAGAAAGAATACAAAATGAGTATGATGGGTGAGCTAACATATTTTCTTGGCCTTCAGATTAAACAATCTGACAAAGGTACTTTTATCAGCCAAGGTAAGTATGTTAAAGACATGCTGAAGAAGTTTGATTTAACACAAACTTCAGCGATGAAGACTCCTATGGCACCTCCTATGACACTTAACAAAGATCCATCTGGAAAACCTGTTAATGTCACTGCCTATAGAGGAATGATAGGCTCCCTGTTGTATCTTACAGCGAGCCGACCTGACATCATGTACTCTACTTGTTTATGTGCACGCTATCAGTCTGAACCCAAGGAATCCCATCTGATCAATGTTAAGCAATTTTTAGATATCTGAAAGGGACTCCTAACCTCGGTCTTTGGTATCCCAAAGACTCAGGGTTCGATCTAACAGGATATTCCGATAGTGATTTTGCATGTTGTAAACTCGATAGAAAGAGCACCAATGGTGGATGTCAACTCCTAGGAGGAAAGTTGGTAAGTTGGACAAGCAAAAAGCAAAATTCAGTGTCCACTTCCACAGCTGAAGCTGAATATGTTGCCGCTGCAAGTTGTTGTGCTCAGGTCTTATGGATCAGAAATCAACTATTAGACTATGACCTTCAGCTATCAAAGATTCCAATCTATTACGACAGCACTAGTGCTATCGCTATAGCAAACAATTCAGTGCTACATTCAAAGACGAAACACATAGTGATCATATATCATTTTATCAGAGATCATGTGATGAATGGTGATATTGAACTTCACTTTATCCCCACTGACTATCAGCTAGCTGATTTATTTACCAAACCTCTTGATGAGACAAGATTCAACTTTCTCATCAGTGAGCTTGGAATGCTGAATCTTGAAGAGTAACTCTTCATCGTTCATGCATTACGTCAGTGATTATAAGTTCTGATAATCCAAGAATCACTAAATCACTAGAGAGAGAAAGTAGAGAGTGAGAGTTTTTAACGCAAAGTAGTAATCTGATTTAGAATGCGTTCGTGTCTTACAAAAACCAAAGCCCAAAGGGACTTAAATACCCTTGGCTTATACAACACAAAATGTGACTCTAAACACAGTATAAGACCAAACCTATAAATACAATGATTACTATAAAATCAGACTTAACAATCTCCCCCTTAGTAATCATTGGCGTTGTGGTCTTCAAAATCAATCTTCTAAATCAGCACGGACCATCTAAGAGACTTTGTGAAGCAGCTTCTTGACTTAAAAAAAAAATTCTTCTCAACATCTTTCAGGCTCAATTGCTTTTGTTGTCTTGACAAGACTTAACCTGTTTGTAATTAGCTTGAAAGAACAATCGGTTCATTAGCTTGTGCTCTAGACGATTCACCTCTTTCAAATAAACTTGAATGAATTGTGGTGATCGGAGCTGGAACAGCAAAAGACTAGTATGGCTGAGAAAAATAGAATCTTGAGCGAATCTTGATCAGCAGATATACGTTTGAACTCTTTGTCTCTTTATCATCTCCTTAACTTCTCCCCCTCATGACCTTGATGATCTGGATCAACTTGGTCATGCAAATGTTGGAGACGAGACAGCTGAAGATCTGCAAAATCAAAATAAAGGAGAAAAAGGAGAGGTTTGCGCTACACGAAGGTGGCGCAAAGTGAGTTTTGTTCTAGACGAAGGTGGCACAAAGTGAGTTTTGCACTAGATGAAGGTGGCGCAAAGTGAGGTTTACGCTACCAACTATTGGCGCAAAGCTGACTTAAACTCAGAAAATTTTACCTGATAAGCTCTTTGACTCCCCCTACACAAATGCACTAAAATATGACAATTCAAGTTAGCATTTGTATAGAAAATCAGATACTCCCCCTCGAAAACAGATAATATCTTTTCAGAAATTTCTCCTTATTCACTCCCCCTTGAATAATGAACAAACCCATTTAAAAAAGATATGAGAACACAAGAATTGAAACATCAATGTAGAAAGAAAAATATACTGAATATGTATTTTGAAACGGCTAAATATATAAAAATTTAAACATAAACAAATAGAATTCTATTTAGTAAAATATCACAATAAAATCCATCAGATTAAATCAAATGTATGTATTTGGATACAGAAACAAATTTTATTGCATATCAAGTGAAGACATGTTCAATTTCAAAAACTTTCATCAATCTATTCAGTGTGCTCGCATGTGAACTCTGATTAGCTTCAAGAAAATGCAATTCTAAAAATATAATAGAGAATTTTGCATGTAATCACACTAATCCATCAAGAATTCAGACTTTCACAAATTTACAGGTTTATTGCAACTCAAACATATCACCAAGTATCATGAGATGTGTGCTCATTGGCATCTTTTAGCATTGTGCACTATGGCATTATCACATGAGTGTGCTCTTTGGCATCTTTTAAGTTTGTGCACTTTTGGCATCTTTTTAATCAACAAGTTTATTAAGTAAAGAACATGTCGTAAACGTAACTTTCTATCTGACCCTATTGTAGGATTTGGGTCAGTCACTCCCAGACCAGTTGGCCTTAGGGGACTAGGTGTCAAGCACCCCTTGGAACTTACTTTCCTAGATCAGAAAGGCTACATCGACACATCCTAAACCCATTCATACCAGTAGAACATGACTTTCGATCTGATTCTATTGCTGGATTTGGGTTCGATCTTTCCCAGATCAATTTACCTTAGGGGACCAGATGACAAGAATCCCACAGAACTTACTTTCCCAAACCAGAAAGGTCACAAGTACAAACTTTTAAACTTAGAGATTTCTGTAATTTAGAAATATAAATTTTCATCTCAATCACTCAGTTTTACATTTAAGTGCTTAGCCCATATTTTCATTACGATCCAAAATTCTGACTTTTTAGATTTTCTAAGCATTGTAAACTATAAATAATCCGAATCACATATCTTTAAAGCAAAATACAAAAGCTACAAACATGTTGCTGACTTTTCGAATTTTATAAGACTTGAAAATTGATCATATAAAACTGTTGGTCCCGAAGGTGCTTAACAAGTTTGTAGAAGGGGGGGGGGTGAATACAAACACATAAATTAAAGTTTAATAAATTGTTTATTGAGAAATCAAAATACAATTTACAAGTTTGTTGCGGAATAAGATTAAGACAGACTCAATCTAAACAAACTTAAGAAACACTAAGATAATTGCACAAGAAATTCAGAGAGAGGAAGATTAAGAGATATAGAAAACAATGGTTTCTATATAGAGTTCAAGGATTGAGCACACCTTCAAATGAAGGGGTGAACTTCCTATTTATACCCTATGCATTAAATGCATGGCAGGATACTTTACACGTGGCGTTCACTGATTGGCTTTGGGAGTCTGACTTTTGGGAGACATGCTTTCGGCCGGGTCGTGAACAGTGTAGTTGACAGAGTTGTTGTACGAATGGTTGCAAAGACTTGTCCGTTCTGACACATCGTACTAGGTTGTGCAAGGATAGACAAAAGGAAACTTGAGGCATAAGCTTTGTGATCGATTGATCGCTGAGTATCTCTAAGTTCAGAGATAAAGAGGTTCAGCTATCGCTGAAGCTTTTTCTCATGTTCCTTCGCGTATAAGTAGAGTTGTCTTTGTTTCACTGATATCCGCATCAGGTCACTAGTAGACTTCTGTTTGTTCAGCAGCTTCGTCTTCGATTCAGCTATGAACATCTGTTGACGCGAGACTTGTCTTCAGAGATTACGTTTGGATGTTTATTTCTGAAACTATTAGTGATAACTGAACAGACTCAGTCTGATCACTGATAGTGAAACACTAATACATAGAAATGCTTATAAGAAAGACTATCAGCGATAACTAAACAGACTCAGTCAGATCGCTGATAGTGAAACATTAATACATATTAAAACGTAATTTTCACTAAGTATAGAAGAGGGTCGTTATCAAATCACTGAGAGAGTTTGGATCAACAATCTCCCCCTATTTGATAATGACAAAGTAACTGAAGAAAATTACTTTATAATTCAAAATGATGGAATAATTAGGACTCGTAACATACATGTCCCAATTACTATTTTGAGGGATCTTTTACAGCACTGATGAAGTTAAGTACTTTACTGAAATTTCATTAATTCAAGAAGAGAATTACAAGGAATGAAAATTACAAGTAAATAACTAACTACTGTAAGTACAACTAATAGATTACAGAAAAGAAAACTAATCTATCAGCTATAAGAAGACTTAGGAGGATTTATCATATACTCAGGTATTTCTTCTCCTTTCTGTCTTCGTTCCAAGGATTCTTGGCTGATAATTTCTTTAATTTTCTCAGCAGCAGGGAAGAAGTCACACCATAAGCATAAGAGATCCTTGAGATGATTCAGAAGATAGATAGGAATCTCAGAGACTCTTTAAAATCTGAGTTCCTCATCATCATCTCTGAAGAATATTCCATAAGGATTGTCAATTACTTGACCAGCTTGGAAAGGACCACCAGGAGGCAGAGATAAATCCAGAACTGAAAGATCAGGAGTAGGACCAAACAGTGCATCTCTTGAAAATTTGATAGAAGTTTCATTCCTGATGATGGCGACGTCTTGAGAGGAGGAGGTCCCAATTCTTCTCTTGAGTTTCTTGGGATTGGGAGGGATAGGAGATGGCAGATTCAGTACAGAAGTGACTCTGTTGATGAGAGCTTTAAGAAGTCCTTCAACGTAGCCTCTATATGTAGATTTCGATTTCTTCAGCGCATCCCAGAATTCTATCCACTCTGTAAACCCGAAGCCTTCAAGTTTGGAAACGTACATAGCTTTTTGAGTTCCATCCTCTCTGGTAATCTCCATGGTCACTGAGAGTTGATCCTTCTTCTTGCGACCAGAGATAGTCACGGCTGTTATTGGAAGAAGATCAGAGCGATAATCCATCTTCTGTTTACACCATTCGATAGACTTATCGTTGATCTCTTGTTCTTTGGAGCGTTCCTCTTCAATTTCTTTCAGCAGTGCAACTTGAACTTCCACAGGCTTTCTTTTCAGCTTTTTGTCCTTAACTTGAGAAGATTGAATCTTTAAAGCGAGTTGGGCATCTCGTCTGCATTCAGCGAACAGTTTCTCAGCTTTGGCAGATTCTTCTCGTTCAGCATCAGTGAGGAAGTCGAGCTCTGAGAAGGATGTTTGAAGAGGAATTTTCAGCCGTTGACTTTCTAGTTGAACGATCATTTCAACTCTTTTCTTCATCACTTTCTCTGACCATTTAGATGGTTGAGAAGGCCTTCCTGGATGGACCAGGGAATCTTCTTCTTCTTCTTCATCAATCTCAGCAATAGAGATTGGTATTATGTCTTCAGCGATAGTAGCTGGAATTATTTGTAGTTCAGAACCCTTAAGCAGGGGTGAGAACTGTCTGGATAGAAAATGAAGGAAATAAGGGATAAGTGTATATTTTTAGAAAAAGAGAGAGAAAGGCTAGAAGGAAATAGGGGTTTGGAAAGAGTAGGAGAGTGGTACAATTGAAAGACATACCTGAGAAGGATGCTCCCCCTCAGATTGTGATCCAGTCCTTAAGCATTCTTCAGCGATTGGTTGCTTGTCTTTGCTTTGCGAAGGAGCGCTTGAAGATGTATCACCTCTCACCCCTTCTTTGACAACCTCTTGCGAAGTTGTCCCTGATGCTACGTTCGGCTTGGAGAACCACATAGATTGGTCTTCTTCATCGTCGTCGTCATCATTGGAGGGTTGATCCTTTTCTTGATCAACAAGATCTAGATCATCTTCCTCTTCATCGTCTTCTTCCTCATCATCTTCAAAGAGAAGAGAATGAATAGATGAGGGTTCTTTTGCCTTCTCCCCCTCTTTGTCATTATCAACGACAGGGGGATGGTCAGCTGCTGGAGTAGCTGTTGAAGCTTTTAGCACTTGAACGTCAGCCTCCAGACGCTTGACCCGTTCTTCAACTGCAGGAATGTCGCATGTGGCATCATGGATGAATTCCACAACGATGTTGAGATTTGTTCGATCATCTTCAGTGAAGGAGGGGGGCAGCGCTGGAGTTGGTGCAGTCACCTTTTGGAGAAGTTGCTGAAGAAGGGACGTGCAGAGATCAACCTTAGAAGAGAGATCTCGAACTTCAGTGGTAAGAGACTCAAATCGCCCCTGAAAGAGTTGAGAGGACTCTCTGAGTTGGACGACTTGTTCTTCTACAGCTGAAAGTTGGGAGTTCTCAGCTTTGGATGAACAGGTGGCTGTCAACCTCTTCAGCTCCTCACCAGCCTGATTAACGGCGCTGGTGTTGTTGTTGATGGTGTTGGTGAGAGCGTCCACCTTTTCTCCCAGACTGTTGACATTCGTGTCAATAGACGCCAAACTAGGACCTGAAAATGATATTAGTTTAGATACGGGCTTATTTGGAGAGGTGGGGAAAGGAGTGTTTAGGATAATAGGTTTACCTGACGTATCAAACATTTTGTAGAACTGCAAAGATTCCTCAAACGTTTGATGTTCAGGTCCTATAGGTAAAGAGGAGGTAGCGGGTTCAGAGACCAAAGGAGGAGAGAGAAGAGTTATTGGGATAGAAGTAGGGTTGGGGTTAATCTCAGCGAATGAGATAGTAGGTGGGGTCACTGATGATGTGACAGCGATTGAAATCGCTGACACGGTAGGTTGAGTGACTTCTGGAGTTGTGGAGGAAAGACCCACAAGTGCATCTAAGGTAGCTTGTTGAGAAGCTCCCTCAGGTATAGTACTAGAGGGTGTACTTTCCTTAGTCTTTTTGGCCTTCTTAGAAGGACCAATCGGACTAGCTGATGGTCGTTTGGAAGTAGTGGTAGCGATAGGGATAGCAGACGAAGGAACCGTCTGCGTGGTCGCTGAAAAAGAAGAATGGAGAAATAGACGAGAGCGAAGGAGAGAGATACTTACCTCGTTGGCGAGTGGCTTTACCTCCAGTGATCGTTGACCTATCCTGGCAAAAGTGCCATCATCTTTGGTGGGATAGGTGTTGGGATAGAGGAACTTGATGTACGTACATATGAAACGTACGTACGAGATCTTGGGATCTCGTTCAGGCTTCTCTAATCTCGACCTCAGGTCTTCAAAGATGGCAGTGGCGTAGTCAAAGTTTTGACCAACGATAACTGAGTAGGCCATTTGCAGTTGTGTTTTGCTGGCTTGATCCAGCGAACCACTCTTCCCGCTCATGCACTGAATTATGTGCGAGAAGATGAAGTTCAGTTGTGAAGGCATCTGAGCTTTGAGAATCTTGGTGAGCTTTTTGTTGGGAATAGAAGATCTCGGTTTGTTTTCCCAACAATAGCCCATTGCATCCAGAAAGGATATCAGCTCAGCATCAGTGGGGAGTGCGTCAAACCCACTCTTTGGTTTGTCAGGGAATCTCAAGGATTTCCTGAGGCTAAGAGCGGTCATGCTCCCTGGGCCCAAATCCGTGCTGAAGGAGATAGCAGGGACTCGTTCACCTTTTTTGTTGGTGAGTTCAGTTGCATCAGCAGTGAACCAGAACTGCTGGAGTAGAGTCTTTGAAGGCTTAGGATCCACAGTGATCGCGTAAGCTATGCATGATTGTTTGAGAAATTCAGCAGCTTCCACCAGATGTGGGTATTTGTCAGCTTTAAAGTCAAGTCTTCCCAAGTGATTACATTTAGTAATCTCAACTTCAGTGATAGTGAATCGTACATGCTTGGAAGCAACGATTGAAGATTGTGCCATTTCTGTTATGGAAAAAAGCATAATAGAAGAAATGATTATGATTAAAAATAATATGATTACCAGTTTCCATAGAAGAAGGGAAACTGGAAAAATATCAAGTTATTTTTAGGAATAGCAAAATAGTGTTATGGGTAGAAAGAATGAAGAACACTTTAAAAACCAAAAGGTTTTTATTTTAAAAAAAAACATAAAATCAGAAAGAATGATTTTTAGTTTTTTTTTTAAACAAAAACGTTTTATAAAATCCATGAAGAACAAGAACGAGTAGGATTTTAAAAAGAATAGAAAGCAGACGAACAATGCATATAAACATGAAATAAACCTGTTTATTCTGAAGAAGTAGAGTTGCAGATTCAATATTCTGGGTTTACTTGCTTGAGTGTTCTTGAGAAAGAGTGTTTCTTGCTATGAAAGTTTTGAAAGCGTAAACCGTATAAAGGAGAGAAGAATTCCTTTTATACAAAGAGATAGAGGAGAGAGAAGGAATGAAGCGGGAAGAAAAATCATCATGACATTGACACGTTCCACAAAGTTGATTGGATAGAAGAGCAACGGACGAACGTGTCAGAAAAGGCATGTCGTGGATTATCCGCTCAAATGACGTCATAGGAGAGAGAGACGTTTCATTTTTCCGTTTTGAATTTATCACTGAAGAAAAGTCAGCGATAGATTTTCCTTTTTGAAAGTATCCCTGATGGTAAAGATAGGGATAGATTTTCC
Source organism: Arctium lappa (assembly GCA_023525745.1). Taxonomy (NCBI): domain Eukaryota; kingdom Viridiplantae; phylum Streptophyta; class Magnoliopsida; order Asterales; family Asteraceae; genus Arctium; species Arctium lappa. Next base: position 40,738,046 of record CM042052.1, read on the forward strand.
TTTTAAAGGATCACTGACTAGAAATATCAGTGATTAATGTATTTTTCAAAAGCTTTTAATCATTTGAAGAAAGTTCAGTGATTAAAGTTTATATTTTGAAGAAAAACATCTTAACTGAGTTAAGATTCAGTTGAGAGAACATACCTGAGAGTCAGAATGTTTATCAGAGAGAATGATGAAAGTGGAACTTTGATTACTGACGCAATACATGAACGTTGAAGAATTATTCTTCAAGGTTCAGCATTCCAAGCTCACTGATGAGAAAGTTGAACCTTGTCTCATCAAGAGGTTTGGTGAATATATCAGCAAGCTGAAAGTCAGTAGGAATAAAGTGAAGTTCAATATCACCATTCATCACATGATCTCTGATAAAGTGATATCTGATTTCTATGTGTTTTGTCTTTGAATGTAGCACTGGATTATTTGCTATAGCGATAGCACTAGTGCTGTCGCAATAGATGGGAATTTTTGACAGCTGAAGGTCATAATCTAATAGTTGATTTCTCATCCATAAGATTTGAGAACAACAGCTTCCAGCGGCTACGTATTCAGCTTCAGCTGTGGAAGTGGACACATAATTTTGCTTCTTGCTTGTCCAGCTTACCAGCTTTCCTCCCAGTAGTTGACATCCACCAGTGGTACTCTTTCTGTCGAGTTTACAGCCTGCAAAATCACTATCAGAATAACCAGTTAGATCGAACCCTGAGTCTTTGGGATACCAAAGACCTAGGTTAGGAGTTCCTTTCAGATATCTGAAAATTCGCTTTACAGCGATCAGATGGGATTCCTTGGGTTCAGATTGATAGCGTGCACATAAACAGGTAGAGTACATAATGTCAGGTCAGCTTGCTGTTAGATACAGCAGGGAGCCTATCATTCCTCTATAGGCAGTGATATTAACAGTATTTCCAGAAGGATCTTTGTTAAGTGTCAGGGGTGGTGCTATAGGAGTTTTCATCGCTGAAGTTTGAGTAAGATCAAACTTCTTCAGCATATCTTTAACATACTTACCTTGGCTGATAAAAGTACCTTTGTCAGATTGTTTAATCTGAAGACCAAGAAAGTATGTCAGCTCACCCATCATACTCATTTTATATTCTTTCTTCATTCTTTCAGTGAAGCGAGTACACAGAGATGGGTTAGTAGAACCAAATATTATGTCGTCGACATATATTTGTACAAGAATTATATGACCTTTTATCTTTCTGAAAAATAACGTATTATCAATTTTGCCACGTTCAAAATTTTCAGAGATAAGAAAAGATGAAAGAGTGTCATACCAAGCACGAGGGGCTTGTTTTAGACCATAGAGAGCCTTATCCAATTTATAAACATAATTTGGATGCTTAGGGTCATAGAACCCTGGTGGTTGTTCTACATAGACTTCTTCATTCAGCTTTCCATTTAGGAACGCTGATTTTACGTCCATTTGATACACACTGAAATCTTTATAGACTGCATAAGCTAAGAATAGTCGAATTGCTTCGAGCCTAGCCACAGGGGCAAAGGTTTCATCATAGTCTATGCCTTCCTCTTGTCTGTATCCCTGAGCAATAAGTCGAGCCTTGTTGCGGGTTACAGTTCCATGTTCATCTAACTTGTTTCTAAACACCCATTTGGTGCCTATAACAGTTTTGTCAGATGGTCTAGGAACGAGATTCCAAACTTTGTTTCGAGAAAATTCAGTCAGCTCTTCTTGCATAGCGCTGACCCAGTTTGGATCTCTGAGGGCATCATCAGTCTTCTTTGGTTCTATTAAAGAGAGAAAGTTTACAAGGAGACAGATATTACCTGAGCTTCGTCGTGTCTGAATACCTGCATCTGGATCACCAAGAATTTGATCTATTGGATGATCTTTGGTCCATCGCTGAGCAGGAGTATTATTGCTTAACTCAGAGGTTGGATCAACAATTGGAATGTTTACTGATGAGGATGATTGAGGTTCATCAGCTATTAACTGTTGAGTAGATTCACTAGAGAGGTTTTCAGGCGAAGGCAGATTTGATGGTAGAAGTGTGTTTAGAGGTTCAGCTGAAACCCATGAGGTGGATTCAGCGGTAGGATGTATAATGTTTGGATCATCATCAACGGCTGGAGGATGCTGATGATTTGGAAAGGAAGGTTCAGTTTCTCTATAGTGAGAAAGCATCCAAGCATTTAACTCTTCCTTGTCAGCGATTGGTTTGGAGTTCACTGAGCGAGTTTCATCAAAAGTAACGTGAATTGTTTCTTCTACGGTTTGTCTTCTCTTGTTGAAGACTCTGTAGGCTTTGGAGATGGAGGAATATCCTAGAAATATTCCATCATCAGCTTTTGGGTCGAACTTTCCAAGTTGATCTCTGTTGTTTAAGATAAAGCACTGACAACCAAAGATATGAAGAAAGCTGATAGAAGGCTTCCTTCCAACAAAAAGTTCATAAGCTGTCTTCCCAAATCGCTTTATTATCAGTGATCTGTTTTGAGTAAATCATGCAGTGTTTACAGCTTCAGCCCAAAATTGAGTAGGGAGATGAGAATCGCTGAGCATTGATCTAGCAACTTCTATGATCGTTCTGTTTCTTCTTTCAGCGACTCCGTTTTGCTGAGGTGTTCTTACTGAAGAGAAGTTGTGAGAAATTCCCTTATTTTCAAAGAAATTGTTCAGGGAACTATTCTTGAATTCAGTTCCATGATCACTTCTTATTGAACGAACAGTAAGATTGTTCAGCACTTCCATCTTTTTCACAAAAGATATTAGTTCTTCTAGAGTATCACTCTTACAGCGAAGAAAGATAACCCAGGTGTAGCGAGAATATTCATCTACAATGACAAGTGTATATTTCATTCCAGCTATTGATTGGATGTTGACAGAGCCAAATAGATCCATATGTAAGAGCTGAAGAGGACTTGTCACTGAGGAAACTTGTTTCAACTTGAAACTTGCTTTTGTTTGTTTTCCTTTTTCACATGCAGAGCAGAGAGATTCTTTGGCATATGAGTGTTGAGGAAGACCAGAAACTAGTTCCTTAGAAGAGAGAGAATTCAGGGTTTTGAAATTTAGATGAGAGAGCCTTTTATGCCAAAGCCAGTTGACATCAGAAGAGGCTTTAGAGAGAAAACATAAGTTATCAGTGATAGTAGAGTCCATATCTATTACATAGACATTTTCTCTTCGATAACCACTGAGAGCAAGTTTTCCTTTCTCATTTACCACTGAACATGCTTTCTTAGTAAAGCGTACTTCATAGTCTTTATCACATAGATGACTGATGCTTAGAAGATTGTGCTTCAGTCCATCTACATAAGCGACTCTTCTAAAGGTAGTTGTCCCATTGCTGAGAACACCAAACCCTTGGGTATATCCTTTTCCATTTCCACCAAAAGTCATAGAGGGACCTTTCTCTTCCTTGTATTCAGTGAGCAGGTTTCTTTGTCCAGTCATATGACGAGAACATCCACTATCAAGATACCAGATGCCCTTTGATCCCTGCACACATAAGGAAGATTAAACGTTGTTTGGTACCCACTTTTCATTGGGTCCTTCAGAGTTAGTGGATAAGAAAGGATCAACTGTCTTCTTAGCAGATGAAGATTCAGCTTCAGTGGTAATCTTCACTTTGGTTAATTTCTTAACCTTAGTGGTATTTTTCACTTTGGTTGATTTTTCAGCCTTGGTGACCTTAGCTTTAGAGGCATTTTTCTTCACTTTAGCTATTTTATCAGCTTCAGTGGCAGTTGGACATTTACTTGCAATATGATAAGTAAAACCACAGTGATAACATTTTCTGTATCTGAAAATGGTTTTAGGATCAGAAGTAGAAGGTTTTGCAAGTTTAAGATGAGCAGGGCCAGGTCCAAGAAGACTTTTTTCTTGAGATCTGGGAAGAATTTTCATTTCTTCAGATCTCGACGGTTTAAGGTCAATCTTCAGCTTTGGAGAACAGAGATCAAAGATTTCTATCACAGAGCTAGAGGATTGCTTAGCTGAAGGTTTAGAAGGAACTTTCAGCTTTGCTTTCCTGGTTGCCCTCTGAGGAAGGAGAATGGACTTTCCTTTATCCGTGGACTTAGTGTCTTTGGATTTTTCCTCAGGGATGGGATTTGAAGAAGAACAGAGATAGAATTGATTATTTGAAGTGTCAAGGGAGGTGACAAAAGTTCCAAACTTAAGCGAGGAACTCTCTTCCTTAGGATCGTCCTGAGGTGTCCAAAAACCAAGACCAGTTCTGTCACTTTCAGGGGTTTGAGCTTTTCTTATCTCAGAGATCTTTGTTGATGATTTGCACCATTTTTCAACATGAGCCTTTTCTGCTTTTAGAGCAGCAATGGCTTGTTCACGTTCAATACTGATGATTTTATTTATAATGACTTGATCTTTCAACTTTTCTTCTAAAAGATTTAGTTCTTTGATCTTTTCATGACATTTCTCTAGCTCTTGAGTTAAATGAACATTTTTATTCTCAGCTTGAGTTTTGTCGTTTAGGGCATTATAAAGGTAAATCGTCAGCACATCAACAGCGCGACTTCTCTCAGCTTCAGGCAGAGAGGGATTTGTAGAGATAGATACCTGAGATGATATGTAGCTCATAGAAGGTTCAGATGGTTCTTCCACTTCTTCTTTAATCTCAGCCATGAGGCAAAGATTAGCGACTTCTTCTTCATCAGAAGATGATTCTTCTGATTCAGCCCAGTCGTGTTCTTCAGTGATGAGACTTTTACCTTTTCGCTGATAGCTTTTCAGCTTTTGATATTTGTTCTTCAGCTTATGGTATTTGTCATCACTGGATCTTCTTGAGGTAGAAGGTTTGAAGACCTTTTTCGACCTGCCTTCACTAGCAAAATGTCCAATCTTTTCACAGTTATAGCAAGTGGCAGTAGCCTTATCAACCGGAGTTGATTTTGGCTTTTCAGTAAGAGAGAGAGGTTTACTTCTTCGGAAGTTACTCTTTCTTGCAAATCTCTTAAAAGAGTTTGTCAAGATTGCTAAGGACTCATCAAACTCTGAAAGATCAGGGTCTGATAGATCCTCAGATTCAGAATCTAACTCAGTGATGGTGAGAGTAGATCCCTGAGATGGAATTATCTCTAAAGAGACTAAAGCAACAGGAGTACTTTTGGAGTCTTTAGAATCTTTTACAAGATTCTTCTTCAGAAGATTTGATTGCTCATAATTGAGCAATATTCCATACAGAGTGCTTAAAGAGAGAGTATGTAAGTCTTTTGTCAGCTTAAGACATATTGAATAACTGTCCCAGCTTTCAGGAATATTTTCTAAGAATTTTGTTAGGACCTCAGAATTAGAATAGGTCCTACCAACAGTTCTTAGGTCAATTATTAGGCAGTTAAATCGCTGATGAACGTCAGAAAGAGATTCATTCTTACCAGCGATGAAACTTTCATACTGTCTTACCAAGTTAATCTTTCGAGTCTCTTGGATTTCAGTGGTGCCCTCATATTGAATACATATGGTTTCCCACATTTCTTTAGAAGTTTTCAGATGCATGATGGAATGGAAAACTTCATCAGGCAGAGCCATTGAGATAATGGTCTTTGCTCTTGCATCTATGCCTACCTTCTTTTTATCTTCATCACTCCACTGTCTTATTTCCTTAACGACATATCGTTCAGGGACAGCTTCAGTGGTGGCAGTAGCAGGAACCGCAGTTATGATTCTAACAGGTTCATAGGGTCCGTTTTCTATATATTCAGGTATAGTAGGATCCGCACCTTCAAGAAATAGCATCATTCGATTTTTCCATAGAGAAAAGTTATCTCTTCTAAATCGAGGAGGTTTAGAAAGTGAACCATTATCATAGTAGTTTGTGTTTGTGTTTAGTGCCATTTTAGAATAGCAAGGAAGAGTATACAGCAAGATCTTGTTTATTAGATTAAACAAACTGCTTTGATACCACTTGTTGGTCCCGAAGGTGCTTAACAAGTTTGTAGAAGGGGGGGGGGGGGTTGAATACAAACACATAAATTAAAGTTTAATAAACTGTTTATTGATAAATCAAAATACAATTTACAAGTTTATTGCGGAATAAGATTAAGACAGACTCAATCTAAACAAACTTAAGAAACACTAAGATAATTGCACAAGAAATTCAGAGAGAGGAAGATTAAGAGATATAGAAAACAATGGTTTCTATATGGAGTTCAAGGATTGAGCACACCTTCAGATGAAGGGGTGAACTTCCTATTTATACCCTATGCATTAAATGCATGGCAGGATACTTTACACGTGGCGTTCACTGATTGGCTTTGGGAGTCTGACTTTTGGGAGACATGCTTTCGGCCGGGTCGTGAACAGTGTAGTTGACAGAGTTGTTGTACGAATGGTTGCAGAGACTTGTTCGTTCTGACACATCGTACTAGGTTGTGCAAGGATAGACAAAAGGAAACTTGAGGCATAAGCTTTGTGATCGATTGATCGCTGAGTATCTCTAAGTTCAGAGATAAAGAGGTTCAGCTATCGCTGAAGCTTTTTCTCATGTTCCTTCGCGTATAATTAGAGTTGTCTTTGCTTCACTGATATCCGCATCAGGTCACTAGTAGACTTCTCTTTGTTCAGCAGCTTCGTCTTCGATTCAGCTATGAACATCTGTTGACGCGAGACTTGTCTTCAGAGATTACGTTTGGATGTTTATTTCTGAAACTATTAGTGATAACTGAACAGACTCAGTCTGATCACTGATAGTGAAACACTAATACATAGAAATGCTTATAAGAAAGACTATCAGCGATAACGGAACAGACTCAGTCTGATCGCTGATAGTGAAACATTAATACATATTAAAACGTAATTTTCACTAAGTATAGAAGAGGGTCGTTATCAAATCACTGAGAGAGTTTGGATCAACAAAAACTTTAATATAAACAAAGCAACTTGAAAATTTATCCTAGACACACATTTTATTCAAAAGAAAGAAAATTGTAAAACTTTTACTTTATAGAATAGAAAATTTGTAAAGATTTAAACTTTTAAATTCAACATGCCGAGTTTTGAAAGCAGAAAAACTAAAACGATTTTTTTTATAAAACGGCAAGTTGATATTTAGTTAGAACAAAATAAAATTCAATAATATTATCTTCCACATACTGTAAAAAAAATTGTGACTCATTTGAAATTTTTGGGTTGAACAAATTTAGGAGTTTGAATAAAATAGCTCAGATTCTTTAAAAAATATGAGAAAACTGGAACAACATCATTATCAGAGATAAATGCAGCGGAATAAAGTAGATGTACTCAACGTTTCTCATTAGACAGAAGCTAGAAGCCTTGAAAAACGAGTTCTAAACTGATATTTTTAGAAGCCGAAGTCTTTGAAGCACGGGTTCTGAGCTAAAATACTCAGAAGCCAACAAGATCTTACTCCCCCTTGACATTAGGTGCCTGCAACTTAGAAACAATTTGAGATTTTGGTACCACTTGTATTTGGCCCCATGAAAGTTAGTTGCAGTTTGAATGGGGAATAACTTGTTAGATTTAACATATAAAGCATGAGAGAGATAATCACAAGAATGAACAGAAGAATCAGAAGAAGAGAAATCATAATCATCTGAACTAGAATCAGAAGAAGAATATGAGACATTGTTGGAAATTTGAATCATTTGCTTTATTGAATATTTTGAAATTTTCTTACAAATAGCAAATGAATCACTTTTATAATATCTATCTACATATCTATCTCCATCAGTCTGAGATTCATCTGATATCCGCTTCACCCTCCATATCTGCTTTGAATGCATGCTCAAAGTCCTATCTGAAATAATTGAAGTACAAGAATTAGAATTATCAGAAATGACTGACTCTTGTTTCTTTGACTTCTTTGACCTTCTTCTTTTACGCTTAGGTTTATAATAATCATCATTAAGCGTAATAGAATCATCAAGAATTTTCGATTTAAGATTGAAATAAGAAAAAAAAAATTACCTAAGGCACCCAACTGATCAACCAATAAATCTGAATTAATGTAGATCCCAGTACAGTGCAATCAACAGCAAATAATATCAAAGATGAACAATTATATAGCCACAACCTCTAGTCATATGATTAATAATCAATCAAAGGGTTTAGGTTTACAGAGAGAATATTTGATCATAGAAAGTAAACCTATTGACTAGAGATCTGGAAAATAATGAGACTCATCAACTTCTAACCTGTCTAATCGAAACGTCTAACCCTAATTATGAGATAAATATGCCTTTATATAATTAGGCTTACAAGGCCTAATGGGCTTATGGGATTTAGGCCCAACTAACAAAACAACTATTAATTACTTACATTATGCACCCTTATAAATGCTTTATGCCACTTTCAACACACAGGACTTTCAATCCTAACAATCTCCCCCAAAAGCTGAATAAAACATTTATCAACTTGAAAACCTTCAGGCCTTGATCTTCTTTCCCTCTTGAATCTTTGAAGAACTCTGGTGTTGCATGTCTTCATGTCTTTCCAAACTCCCCCTTGAATAAAGCTCTTGGTCTTCATAATTTCAACTTTGTAACCAGATTCAAGGTACAATAGCCTCGACTGAATGCACTATCAAGCAGCTTTCAACTGTAGAAACTCAACACATCGGATCAGCACACAAGAAAGATAATGTGAGAGTTATGTGACTTTCCACGGTGCAACTTCAGTTTAAAACAAAGAATCTGTCTTTGAACCGCGAGTTGAATAAACTTTCAGCTTAAGAACTTGTTTCAATCAGCTCGTAGGAGGAAATGACTTATAGCAAACACCATATGATACGGGATAGAAGAAATACAATCTTTGAAATCTTCATCTCTTTGATCTCTAGATTGTCTTCAGAAAAGTAAACTTTCACGAATCATCTTCATTCAGAAATTGAACCAATCTTGAAAAACTTGAACTTTCTTTCTTTATAACTTTGAAATTGAACTTTGTAAAACTCTCCCCCTTTTTTTATGATTGTGAAGATCATGATCATCAAAACTTCTTCAATTTCAACACATTCTTTGATCTCCTCCTTTGTGACGATTTGACATTCTTCGCCCGTTGATCTGATTATCCGTCAATTCATGAAATGTATATATTCGAATCTTTTCAAATTAAGATATAATAGGAATTGTAAATTTGAATCAACAAATGATACAGTTAGTATGCCTGTAAGTAGCACGGAGCCACTTTATACAACGGATGTACATTGGAAAGGAGTTTTTGTGATGATCACTCCCCCAGGGCTTCCATTCAATCATCGAAAAACCACAAAGGAATTTTCTATGAATATTATGACAAGAAAACTCATTCCTTGTGTGGTCGTGAAAGTGTAGAAATGATTGAAGCTACTTAGCTATATCAGACTCAAATTGTGTAAATTGTTGAGACAACAACAGATATTACACGGACTCAATGTGCATGAAAGAGGTGCGAAGGTGGGGCAACTTTCCTTCTTTTTCAATATCTAAATCTTCCGAGTGAAGACTAGATATCATATATGTTGCGTCCCCAAAGTAAATGAAACATTTCTTTGTTAAGAAAGAAACGAGTGGCTGGTGGGGTTATAGCAAGAGTTGGCATGGGCTCACTGCCTGTTTCAATGATGGTCACCAAAGAATGTGAACCAATCAGAAGATGTGGTTGCCCGGCTCAGAAAGTGGTTGGTGCAGAGTACTGATATTCTTTTAACTCTGTTCTCTCACCCTCTTTTTTTTTCATTAAAGCTCACTTCTAACCAAACTCTCTTTTCAATTTTTCCGCTCCACACAATGAGAAAACTCAATCCGATGAGTTATCTCTCCCACTCTTTGATTTATGACCCCTCACCCCTCAAATCACTCTAGGATAACTTCTGGGGTAGGAAACACTGGTTTACGTGAATCCATGGAAGTTCTGTTTAATCTCACACATAAATCCCATGTAAATCCTATAAAGAATAGTAGCTCAACAGTTTAACTGGAACATTTAAGCTCAAATAAGATACCACTGTCAAAAAGTATGCCCATGAGATTTGAGCAATTTAACTTTGAAACTCTGACAATGTATCAATCAGATCAAATAAACTGGTTAGGGTATCAAAGAACTGGATATTTTGTTTATATGAACAAATATAAACAATTTAGCAATGAAAGCACAAGATTAGAATTAATGATTGATGCTCAACAACATTGAATTCCAAACGGGGGTATTACCATCGAAAAAATGTTTCGTTATGAGACATGGTAATAACAAATACAAATGAAGTACTGAACCTGTGTGTGTGAATACATTACAGTATAAAGACAAGATAATACGCAAGTAATGATCATTAGAAACACACAGTCAGTTAAACATGAAAGCTCAAAACTGAAAAACATTTAAAATCACACTTCTAAATTCATGAAACCTTTTGAGAACCAGAAGTGGTTTGAACATTTCAGAAACTGTTTTTCATGCTTCAAAGTTGTTCTTCTTCCAAACAATCAGAGATCTAGATCAGAAGATATTTACCTTTTAAGCTCCCCCTCAAATCATGATATAATGATTTAGGTCTTTTAAGCTCCCCCTGGATATTTGCACAATATCCAAGTCCGAACGTTGAAGAACGGGTCCTGATCTGTCATGTGATCAGAAGCCAAACTTCGTTGAAGTCCGGGTTCTAAGCTGATTTACTTAGAAGCCATTATTCTCTTACTCCCCCTTAACTTGAGGTGCCTGCAACACAGAATCAGTTTTCGGCTTTGGTACCCACTGGTATTTGGGTCCATGAATGCTAGTTGTAGTTCGAATGGGAGTAATGGAATAAGAACCATACCAAAAATGATCACTGGTTTTGTGAATAGGATCATGTGTACAACAATAAGAACAATAGTATTTCTTACCTGACAACCTGAGTAATTGATCTCTCGAGTAGATATGATCAGGTTTACCTTTACGCACATTGTTCTTTTTGGCTTTGTGTGTATGCAAACATGATTTATTACCTTTCAGCTCATCTTTCTTCTCATCTTCAACTGGTTTCATCTTCCAGACCAATTCCTCTTCTTTATATCTTCTTCTTCTCCTTCTTTGTGTACCTGAATCATCTATATTGCTATCATAGAAAAGGTTAGTTTTACAAATCTGATCAAAAGATTTAACTGACCTTTGTGAAGAGACATATTTCTGATTTGAACTTGATACAGTCTTTTCAAGCACTTGAATCGTCGAAGCAAAGTTGTCTCTTTCTTTAACAAGCAGGTCAAACTTCTTTGTGAACTCAAACTTCGTTTTCTACTCTTTTAGTGCATTTGGAGATAGTTCAGTTATCTTCTCAGTAAGCTTTTTGATCTCAGCCTCAAATGTGCATCTTTCTTCTTCAAATCCCTTCTCAGCATCCTTTTTTTGCCCGAATATTTTCTTGAAGAATCCAACATTTTTCCATTCAATGGCCTTCTTTTCTTTTGCAAACTTTTCTCTTTCAAGGATGATTACTTTCTCAAAAGCAGAAACTTGCTGAGAAAGTTTTATGCATTTCAGCTCAACTTCTTTCTTCTCATCAGCACATTTTCTCGAAAAATCTGAGAACTTCTTTGCGAAAGATTTCTCAAACTCGGATTTATCTTTAGCATGCTTTTGCTCCAAATCATATATTGTCTTTTGAAGCTCAGTCTTAGCATCCGTCAGACGCTTAATCTTTGCCTCAGAACTTTCTGAAAGTCCAAGAATCACTAAATCTTCTAGAGAGAGAAAGTAGAGAGAGAAAGTAAACTGATATTCAAATGTAGGTTCCAAAGTTACAAAACAAAGACTAGAAAGGGACTTAAATACCCCTAGTCTTAACACAACATATAACACCACTAAACACAGTTTAGACAAGGGAAATAAGTACAATGATTACTACAAAATTAGACTTAACAATCTCCCCTTAGTAATCATTGGCGCAGTGGTCTTCAAAAATAATCTTCTGAATCAGCATTGACCGACTAAGCAACTTTGGTGAATCATTGACGCTCTTCTCTTTGATGAAGTCTATTCAGTCCAATTAACACTTCCAAACGTCGCAGAGTGGAGCAGAAATTCAATCTCTCTTGAATAGAATCCAAAGTCTTCTTGAGGAGACAAATTTCATCATTATCAACCAGAAATGCATTATTTCTTGTTTCCAAAAATCTTCTTTTAGCCTCTTTCAGAAGTTGCTCCAACTGAAGCTTGATCACCTTTAATGTTCCATCAGAGTAATGAGCAATTTCTTCAAATCTGAAAAAACATTTTTCATTTGAACCATTTTTGTAGACAATTCCATAAGGATCTTGAACAATGGTCAGTAGAGGATAAGACTCTAAGTTTGGCAAGCTTCGATTTGGCCTTTGAAGATTTACAACTGGCTGAAAACTTTCAACGGCCATCTGGAAATCAAAAACTCTGAAGAATCGGATTTGCCGTCGAATGAATCTTTTTATAATGAACAACGCCTGAGAAACATCCTGATTTCTATGGTAGAGATTCCTAGAATGATCATATAAGAACTCAATATCATCAATGGAAAGATCAGTAAAATCTGCCTCTGAGAATTTGTACCACCTGCAATCTCTTCTTTCAACTTCAAAGTCAGGATACCAGATATTCACAAACTTGTTGATCATGACACTGATGACTCGAACAATCAAGTGTGGAGAAGAAACGGTATTATTCCTTTTGCGCTGGCACTTAATGAACATTAAGTATTCATACTGATAGGCATCTGACTCTTTCTCAACTCCAAGAATTGCATAAATGTTGATCGGTCTTCTTCTAGAAACAAAGATGTTACTCTGAGTATCTTCTAGAAAAGTTGATCTTTGCCTGGAAGCCAAATATCTTCGTTGCAAACTTCTTTGTCTCTGCTGCCTAGACAAAGTTGGACCCTCTTCTAAGATAAATGGAGGAATGACAGGTTTAGAAGGAGTAGCATCAGCTTGAGCTCTAGACGACTGACCAGCTTCAAATGAGCTTGAAGGAATAGTGGTAGTCGGAGCTGAACTAGTAGCAGGAGTAGATGTAGCTTTAGCAGTTTTAGGAACCTCACCATGAGCAGGAAGATCACTGTATAACAATTCTGTCTCTTCTTCGTCTTTTGCATCCATAAACACCGAGTCATCTTCTGTATCAGAAATGACGATTAAGTCATCACAATATTCTTCTTTGACTTGGCTAATTTTCTCAAGTCTGACATCTTCATCATCGTCTGAATTTATTTGTATGAAATTTGCAAAGAATGATCTCATATCATTAGCTGCCTCTGAATCTTCAATCTCTTGAGCCCTTACTGAAACATCTGGATCCACATACACAACAATCTCCATGTTATTTTCAATATTATGCTCAGAGATATTCAGTACATTAGGCAAAGAAGACAAGTCAGCATTTTCAATCATGACGTTCACGAGATATTGAATGCTACAGTCTTGAACGTTGTCACCATTCTTTTCTGTACCACCAGCCACCTCTTCTTGAGATTGATCTTCTCTAGCTGAAGAAGATTCTTCCACTCTCGGTCTCTTTACCATCTCCCCCTCATGGCCTTGATGATCTGGATCATCTTGGTCATGTCTGCGTTTAAGAGACGAACCGGCCTCAGTTCTGCAACTCTGTTCATGAACATCAAACCTGTTAGATAGTTCAGAGAAAGCTTGAGATATGAAAGACTTAAGATCAGCAAAACTTGTTCGAACTTCAGTTCTGAAAGCATGGAACTCGTCAGATAAAACAGTAATTCTCGCAGAATCAGACGAAGGAACTGGAGGAGGTGTAGGCTGAAAATTCCTTAGAAGAGTGATCAAATCCTGATCTTGATGTTCTGGCGGTGACATCGAAAGAAGGCGAGCATAGAGCAGATCTGTCAACTCTGTAACCGGAAGATCATGAAGAGAAGATCGTGAAGATGTACCAGTAGGGACTGAGGTAGAAATACCCGCAGACATAGTAAATAATGGAGGAATCGGAAGAGATACGATTGGTGGAGCAGAAGATGATACATGTGCAGAAGACGGTTCTCTAATAATAACCCCAGATGGGCGTCTGAATGGAATCACTTCAGGGATAGAAGATGTATCAATTTCCAGCATTTTTCCCTTGAAGAAAGCACGCAATTTCTGAATTTCCACTTGCTTGTGCTCTTCAAACTGATCACTCATATTTTGAATCAAGTCATTCAAAGTAGAGAATTTAGTAGAAGAAACCTAAGCTTGAACAGAAGAAAACTCGACAGCTGAAACGGTTGTAGACTGAATAGCTGCAAGAGAAGTTGCTGGAGCTTGACTCTGTAACTGAGCTGAGGCTTGATCAAATGTTAGATCCAATTCATCCACTTGCAGACGAGCAACTGAAGGATTGATAGATACAAATTCATCTTCAGATACAACCTCTTCTGATACATGCACTTCAGGTTCCTTAAATTGCCTTGAATATACTCGAAGACTTGGTTGATCATCATCATTACCATCATCACCATCATCACCATCACCATCAGAATCATCATCATTCACATCTTCATTTCTAACAAAATCATCACCAATATCGACATCTCATCACCAGCAGAAGCATCAAAAGCAGCATCAGAAGTATCAGAAATATCATGGACAGAAGCAGCAGGTTCAGAATGAATAGAAGCAAGTACATCATCAATATGTTGAGTAGCAACAGCTGCTTGAACCTCTTGATCGGCAACATCTACTTCAACTTCTTGTTCAACAGCTGTGTTGACTTCAACCTCTTGATCAGCAGGTTTTTCAATTTCTTGAGCAGCAACATTTGTATCATGAGATGGTTCATCGTGTGTAGCTTCCACAAAGTAATTCTCCATGCAATACTCTATGATGCTATCATCAGTCATGTCGGCGTAGTTGGCGATTAGAGCATATGGGATAGTCATGGAGTAGTTGAACGACTGCTTCTGTTTCTGAATGTAGAGCATCTCTGTGTCTGGAACCTGCGACCAAGATAATCTGCGAGGAATAGTTGAATTGATTGTCAGCATACTTCGAATAATTAGCTTCAGGAATCTGATGAAGGGAATAAACTTGCGCTTCTTGTTGGTAAGCTTGTCATGCACCACCTCCGAGAGTTCAGTCCAGAAAATAAATGTGAAGTTGACATGCAAGTCATAGACGACTGCATGGAACAATCGGAGATAAAGTAGAATTGCACTGTCTGTGCCAGAATGTTTCGATGAAAGGCACCTGATAATAACAGAGAAGAGAGCATACCAAACTGGAGGAAGATTAGACTTATCAAAATCACGAAATCTGTTCAATGTACCAACATATCCAAGATTTCTTATGCCTTCAAAAACTTCCTCTTCAGACGGAAAGTTGTCATATGAAGTTCGGCCCGGTCTAGAGTTAGGCTCAGGAAGCTCCAGTATCAGTCGTAGACGCTTGTATGAAAGAAATGAATCATACTGGTCAATTTGTATATCAAATCGGTGCGGACGAACCAACTCATTCTTTGTAATAGTGTGCCAAGCCTGCTGAATATATACCTCCAGAACTTCAGCACATGAAGAAAGAGCCTGTGCAAGTGGATAACCTCGGAGAATAGCACGTATGACTGGATGGATTTTGACTCTGTCAAAATCCACGTAGTAATTATTCGGCTTGTAGGGCAAGATGTACATCAGTGATGGAAAGACGTCGTTCGGAGTGCGACGTGAAGCAGTCAGATTCGCTCCAACCGAAGGAACAGACGGCATCGGCGTCTCATGTGAAGCTTGATCAGATGGATCCTCGAGAATGACATTCTCGTCTTGGATCACGGGATCAGTATGGATGTTAGAAGACATTTAGAGACCTGAAAAAGAAAAACAAAGAAAACTTAGACAAAGTAAGAAAACTGAAAAATTGAAAATTTTTCTAAGTCTGGTTTGCGCATCTAGTTAGAAACGCAAATTGAGGTTTGCGCAATGAGCGTGATACGCAAAGGACGGTTTGCGGATCAGACATGATACGCAAACTGAAGTTTGCGTATTTAGATCATTACGCAAACTAATATTTGCGTGTTAAAAATGTTACAGAAACTAGACTTTGTGTATCCTAAGTGTTACACAAACTAAACAAAAAGCAAACAAACTAAAACAACAAGGTTTGCGGAACTAAAAGGTTACGCAAGGTACACTTTGCGTGTCCAACAGGCTACGCAAAGTAGACTTTGCGTATCCTAGAGTTACGCAAACTTAACTAAATGAACAATCTCAAAAACAACAAGATTTGCGTATCAAGTAAGATACGCAAAGTCTACTTTGCGTGTCCAACGGGATACGCAAACTGGACTTTGCGTGTCCTGTTGGTTGCGCAAAGTACACTTTGCGTACAACTACTTGATACGAAAAACCCTAGGTTTTCGGGAGTTCGAAACGAAAAACACAAAAACTGAAAAATAAAGCTAAAAACACAAAATTATAGAGTAAAAAAGCATACCCGAGGTTCGAAATTACGAACAAATCAAAACCCAATATCCAATTTTGAGTAAAAATACTCGAATCTGAAGAGTCAGATACGATGAACAGTAAAAAAACACAATAATAAACGAGAATGAAATGAAGCTTATCGACAAACAAATCTAAACTAGTTATAACTACAAAATAACAATGTAAACTTCATAAGAACAAACCTGAATCGAAGCACACTCAAACTGAATTCAATGGTAGAGTGAAATCGGCACACAAGGAAATGGAGAAGATGAACAGTGAAAAAAGAGAGAAGACACAAGCGGGAAAAGAAAAAAAATTAAAAGAGAAAACACTATTTAAGCCAAGAAAACTAAAACTAAACTAAAATTAAAAAAAATATCAGTAAACGAACCTAACAAGCTCTTTTACTCCCCCTACACAAATGCACAAAATTTATCGAATCAAATCAGCATTTGCATAGAAATCTCAGAAAATACTTACCTGAAGAATTTCTGATCAGCACGTGAAGAAATTTATCAGCTATTTTCACTCCCCCTCAAAAACAGACTGTTGTTCAAATATTCTTTACAGATTGGCTCCCCCCCTCGAAATATGCACAGACCATTAACAAAAATATGGATACACAACCATACAAACATCAGTGTAAAAAGAAAAATAATACTGAATATAAATTTTGAAACAACTGAACATATAAAATTTTAAACACTAAACAAATTAAAGTCTACTCAGTAAAATTTCACAGATTTATCATCAGTTGAAATCAAACGTATGTTATTGGATACAAGAACATGTTTCATTGCATATCAAGTTAAGACATGTTCAGTTTCAAAAACTTCCATCTATCTATTCAGTGTGCTCGCATGTGAAATTCGATTGGCTTCAAGAAAAATGCAATTCTAAAAATATTATAGAGAACTTTGCATGTACTGATACTAAGTCATCAAAAATTAAGACTTTCACAAATTTACAGGTTTATCGCAACTCAAACATATCACCAAGTATCATGAGATGTGTGCTCATTGGCATCTTTTTAGCAGTGTGCACATTGGCATCTTCGTGTGCTCTTTGGCATCTTTTAAGCATTGTGCACTTTGGTATCTTTTAATCAAAAAGTTTGGTAAGTAAAGAACATGTCGTAAACGTAACTTTCTATCTGACCCTATTGCAGGATTTGGGTCAGCCGCTTCCAGACCAGTTGGTCTTAGGGGACTAGGTGTTAAGCACCCCTTGGAACTTACTTTCCCGGATCAGAAAGGCTACATCGACATATCCTAAACCCATTCATACCAGTAGAACATGACTTTCGATCTGGTTCTATAGAAGGATTTGGGTTCGATCACTCCCAGATCAATTGACCTTAGAGGACCAAATGACGAGCATCCCTCGGAACTTATTTTCCCAAACCAAAAAGGTCACAGGTACAAAATTTTAAACTCAGAGATTTCTGTATATTGAGAATTTATTATTCATCTCAATCACTCAGATCAACGTCTAAATGCTTAGCCCATATTTTCATTCCGATCTATAATTATGATCATTTAGGTAGTCTAAGCAAAGTAAACTATAATTATTCCGACTCACATATCTGTAAAGCAGAATCAAAAGCTACAAACATGTTGCTGACTTTTCAACTTTTGTAAGACTTGAAAGTTGAACATATAAAACTTTAATATAAACAAAGAACTTGTAAAAGCCCCTAGACACACATTTTATTCAAAAGAAAGAAAATCTGTAAAATTCTACTTTATAGAATAAAATTTGTAAAGATTTAAACTTTTAAATTCAACATGCCAAGTTTTGAAAGCAGAAAGTTAAAACGTTTTTCATCTAAGGCTTTTGTAAAGATATCAGCAAGTTGATATTCTGTTGGTACAAAATATAATTCAATAGTACCTTCTTCCACATGATGCTTTATGAAATGGTACCGCATATCTATATGCTTGGTCTTGGTGTGCTGGACCGGATTGACTGAAATGGCAATTGCGGACTTGCTGTCACAATAAATTGGTACTGTCTTGTATAGCATCCCGTAATCGCGAAGTTGCGTTTTCATCCAAAGCACTTGAGCACTGCAACTAGCTGGAGCGACGTATTCAGCTTCGGCTGTTGATATAGACACGCAATTTTGCTTTTTCGACGCCCAGCTTATCAGTCTGTCTCCCAAGAATTGAAGATGTCCTGAGGTACTCTTTCGGTCCAATTGATTACCGCCAAAATCTGCATCTGAATAAGCAATCAATTTATAGTCAGAGCTTTTAGGATACCATAAACCTAAATAAGGAGTTCCTTTAATATATCTAAAAATGCGCTTGACTGCTAGCAGACGAGATTCTTTTGGTTTGGCTTGGAATCTGGCACATAAGCATGTAGAGAACATTATGTCCGGGCGACTTGCTGTGAGATACATCAGCGATCCGATCATTCCTCTATATGTCTTTTGATCCACAGCTTTTCCATCTGGATCAAGTCCGATTTTGGCACCGTGAGCCATCGGCGTGCCGATTGAAGTAGATTTGTCCATCTTGAATTTCTTCAAGATGTCAAATACATACTTTGACTGGTTGATGAATATTCCATCTGGAAGTTGCTTCACTTGTAAGCCGAGGAAGAAATTGATTTATCTCATCATGCTTTTCTGAAATCTAGAAGTCATAAGATCAGAAAACCAAGTACATAAGGATTTGTTAGTCGCACCAAAAATAATATCATCTATATATATTTGTACTAAGCAAATATCCAAGTTAGATCTATATATGAAAAGAGTAGTATCGATGGTTCCTTTGGTGAAGCCGGATTTGATCAAGAAGGCTGACAGCTCATCATACCATGCGCGCGGTGCTTGTTTTAGGTCGTACAGTGCTTTATCGAGAAAAAAAACATGATCCGGTTGATCTTTATCAACAAACCCCTCTGGCTGAGAAACATATACTTCTTCTTTCAGTTTCCCATTCATAAAAGCTGTCTTCACATCCATCTGATATACAGTGAACTTCCGATAAGCAGCGAATGCCAGAAACATACGAAAAGCTTCAAGTCTAGCTACCAGCGCGAATGTCTCGTCGTAGTCAATACCTTCTTGTTGTATGTATCCTTTGGCTACCAGTCTTGCTCTGTTGCGAATCACGATACCATCTTTGTCTTTCTTATTCTTGAATATCCACTTGGTACCAATTATGCTATTTTCTTTCGGTCGTGGTACAAGTCTCCAAACTTTGAGTGCGTCAAATTGATTGAGCTCTTCTTGCATTGCTATAATCCAATCTGGATCTTCCAACGCTTTAGATACATTGGTTGGTTCAATCTTGCTTAAGAAGCAAGTGAAGAGACATTCGTTGGAAGTAGCCGTCCTGGAACGTGTAGACACACTAGCTTGAGGATCTCCAATAATTTGATGAATTGGATGAGATCTTTTCAATTTTGTGGTATGAGGGAGAGGATCAATGTTATCTTGAACAACTTCTAATTGAAGAGAAGGAAGTTCGGGAGCTTCTATTTCTGTTGAAGAGATAGAGACAGTTTCAACTGGAGGAGGAGGTAGCTCAACAATATCTGGATCAGATTCTGGAAGAGTTGATTGAATAACATCATTTTGTTCTTCTTCCTGAACTGATTCCTCTTGAACAGATTGTTCATGTACAGATTCTTCTTGAATATGTTTTTCATGAATAGGTTCAGTTTCGGATTGTGTCTGATCAACAGGAGGAACTAGAACAACATCAGGTTCAGTGATAGATGCAGCGGAATTGTGAGTAGATGTGCTCTCAGTTTCCTGATTCAAAATATTTGAGACATTTTCAGAGTTAGATCTAGGCACATCATCATAAAAATTTTCAAATAGAAAATCTAAATCAGAAAGATTAAGAATAGAAGAAGAAGAATCCTGATTTGTCTGCTGAAGTGCAGGTTCTGAACTATGTTGTTCAGAAGCTGAATTTCCTGTAAGTACGGGTTCTGAGCCTGGTTGACTAGAAACCAAATCGGCAGCTTCGTCAAATTTGACATTTACGCTCTCTATCACTTTTCTTGCGGAGATCAGAAAGACTCTGTAAGCAGCAGAGTTAGAAGAATAACCCAGAAAGATACCCTCATCTGCCTTCGGACTAAACTTGTTCAGATTGTCTCTGTCATTCAGAACATAGCATTTACATCCAAATGACTTGAAATATTTGATGTTTGGTTTGATACCGTTCATCAGCTCATATGGTGTTTTGTTGAAACGACGATGCAGAATTGAGCGGTTCTGAGTATGACAGGCAGTTGACACGGCTTCAGCCCAATGAGACAAAGGAAGACCTAAATAAGCAAGCATTGATCTGGCAGCCTCTATAAGCGTTCTATTTCTTCTTTCAACAACCCCATTCTGTTGCGGTGTTCTGGCAGCAGAAAATTGTTGTTGTATACCTTGATCCTCGTAGAATGCTTGAAGAGTGTTGTTCTTGAATTCAGTACCATTGTCTGATATGACAATCTTGACTTGCTTTTGCTTATTTGTCTGAATAGTTTTGATGAGGTTGATGAGAACTTCAGGAGTCTTGTCTTTTGATTTAAGAAACTTTACCCATGTATATCGAGAGTAATCATCAACAACAACCAAGATATATCTTTTCTTACCAATGCTCTTTGTCTTCATCGGACCGCATAAATCAACATGCAGTAAAGTCAAGTATGTCTGAAGTACAGGGTTCAGGCTTTGGTTTGTAAGAAGCTTTCTTCATCTTTCCTTTCTCACAATCCTGACAGAGGTGGTCTTTTCGAAAACGGAGAACTGGAAGACCTCTCACCGAATCATTCTTGACTAAGCGATCCATATATTTAAAATTGAGGTGAGCTAGACGTCTGTGCCAAATCTAACTTTCATGAACAGAAGCTTTAGAAAGCAAGCAAATATCTGATGGGATTTTGATCTTGGAAAGATCAATGGTATATAAGTTGGATCTTCTTTTTCCCACCAGTAAATCTCTGCCACTATCATTCTTCACAGCAACTCTTTTAGATTTGAAGCTAACTTCAAGATCTTTATCACAGAACTGCCCGATGCTGAATAAGTTGTGACTTAGGCCTTCAACATAGCTGACTCTCTTGACAGTTATATTACCTTGAACAAGATCACCATAACCAAGAATCGGAGCAGTCTCACAGTTTCCAAACTTAACACGACCGCAACATTTTTCTTTAAAATTGGAAAGTAATGATTTGTTGCCAGTCATGTGTTTGGAGCACCCCGAATCCAGATACCATAAATGACTAGGCTGCACATACAGAAACTACACAGATTTAGGTACCCATATGCTTATGGGTCCCTTCTTGTTAGATTTGTGTCTTTTACTTTTTGAAAATTTATTTTTATAATTCTCATGAAAGTAATCATCAATAGAGGAATACACATAATCATCAGAATCAGAACTAGAAGAAGATGAAACATGCTTTGCAATGTGAATCATTTGCGAAATTGAATATTTTGTATTTTTATTACAAAAAGCAAATGTATCATTGTCACAAAGACTCACTACACAAGTATCTTCTAACAATTCATATTCTATAGATTTGTGCTTTATCCTCCATATCAGCTTTTGTGATCTCTTCACAGTCCGATCTGAAACAGAAGAATCAGAAGAATTAGAATTTTTAGACAAGACACTATCATGTTTCCTTGACTTCTTTGACCTTCTTCTTTTACGCTTTGTTTTTGTTTTATAATACTGATCATTTAGCGTTAAAGAATTATCAACAATTGTAGTAGAAGAAGAAACTTTATCTAAGAAATCATCCTGAGCATTTTACATAGATGAACTTGCCTTGGAGTGAGAATTTTCAAAAAAACATAAGTCAGGAGGAGGTTTGTGCACCGCATTGGTTGCGCAAACTGAACTTCGCGTGATCAACTGCTTGCGCAAAGTGTCGGTTTGCGTAACCAACTGGTTGCGCAAATGCACATTATTTTTAGAAACTTGAGTATTTTCCTTAGAATCTTTAGAAAAACCAGAAGAAATTTTGTCTTCAAAACTTGTTTTTATTATAAAAAGAAATAAATCGTTTTCTAAATCAGTTTGAAGACTTTGTTCTTCCAATTTATCTTCAAGATCAACTATCTTACCTTCTAACACTAATGGGGGAATGTATCTCTTAGTATCATAAGACACCGGAGATGCATTTTCCTTATTAGAGTTAGCATATATATCAACAAATTCAGTTGGTAATGAAGATTTATTGGAAGATTTTACATTTAAAACATTTTGAGATTTTCTGGATTTCCTTGATTGGTCAGGAAAATACTTGGCATTTTCAGAATTGTAATCAAATGGCATTTCCATCCTCTTTTTTTTCATTCTTTTCTCATTTTCATCTTCTAAAATTTTCTTTTCAGTTGTCCAAAAGAATTTAAACTGAGGAGCATATGGTGCAAGACCAAGATGATCATACTCATATAAAGTAGGAACTTCTATTTTAGCATGATTTAAAAAATGCGGATTTTCAAAACCAAGTCCCCACTTTTCTTTTTTTAGCTTCTTCACTCCTTGGTTTATTTATGTAAATGGTTTGCTCAGATTGTTCTCTCTTATAAAATTTCCTTTCTAGAACAATTATTTTATCAGAAAGATTTTGATTTGAAGAAGTCAGTTCAGTCAACGAATCACGATAAGTCTGATTTGATAATTCTAAGTCATTCAAATTCTTTTGAAATTTCTCTTTTGTGTCATTTAAAATGATCTTTTCATCTTTCAGAGAAATTTTCAATTTTTCAATCAAAACGGACTTTTCTTGATTATCAAGCTTTTTAGAAATGAACTTAGAACGAAAATCATGTAAAGCATTGACAATAACGTTCAATTGAGAAGAAATGAAATTGACATGAAACTTAGAAATTACCTCAGAATCATCAGTAGAAGTATCATCTTCTTCATCATCACTTTTGTCATCACCTATGAAGCACATTGCTGCAGTCTCTTCATTCTCAGCCTCGTTATCAGAATGATCCAACCAATACTCTTCCTCAACCATCAGAATAGTTCCGTTTTCTCTCTTCTCAGCAAGTTCCATCTTCTTTCTGTAGAAAGTTGAATCATTTACCACTTTAACTCTACACTCCTTAGCTAAATGCCCGAGCTTTCCACAGTTGTAGCAGTTCATAACCTTCTTTTCATCCCTTTTCGGTTCTACTACTTTTGCAGGCTCAAACTTTGGGACGTAAGGCGTTGATGGAGCACTAGGTTCAACCTTCTTAGAGCCAGAAGTGAAACGGAGATTGTTGGATCCTGTTTTACGCTGAAACTTTTTCTGATAGTGTTATGAGAGAAGTATCATGGCCTTTTCTAAAGCTTCGCCATCATCATCCGTTGATCCATCATAAGCATATTCAGTTAAAGCTTTCTCAGCCAGTTGTCTAGCCAGAAGAGCAATTGGATCTACTGGCTTAGGCTTATTCTTCTTATCCAGCTTTGCCTTCTTTTCCAACACCATAGATTCATCTGGCATCAGAATTTCATACAATTCCTGAATGGGCATTGTGGATATCCTGACATCATTCCTCATCCGATGACAGGATTTGCTCCATTCAGGTTGGAGTGCATTCAGAAACTTCAGGTTGGCCTCCAATTCAGTCTTGGTAATTTTGATTTTGTACAGATCATTGATGACTGCCCAAAATCTGTCAAATGTGCTCTTCAGACTTTCTCCGTCTTTTGCCTTGAATTCTTCAAAATTATTCATGTATCTGGTCTAATGCAGTTGAGTTGACACAGCTGTACCAAGCATGATCTTTTCCAGTTGCGTCCACATAAGCCTAGGATTATGCTTGAAACAGTCAATTCTGTTGTAAATGGAGTTTGGCAGTACGAGAATCAGATTCGATTTTGCCTGACTATCAACTTGATATCTTAAGAGCTCATCATCTTCATACTCTCTTAAAGCTTTTTCAACTGTTGTAGCTGGAGTAGTAGCAGTAGCTGGAATTACTTTCATCAGCCTCTCCATAGGACCCTTATTCAGAGATTTCATCATGTTTTCCCCATTTGGTTGTCTTTCTATAAAGTTGTTGAATCGGTCCTTCCATTGTTAAAATTCATTTTCGTTGATCAGTACGGGAGGCCGAGTGTCAAACCCCAATGACATCATCAGATCATTCTTGTACACTTGAGCTTACAAAGACATTTTTGAGAAAATCAGAAAGTCAGAAAAATATGCCAAGTCTGGAACACACGCAAACAGAAGGTTTGCGTAACAAGAGAGATCCGCAAATGTGCTTTGCGTATGAAGAATGATGCGAGAACCAAGCCTTTCGGAACAAGAAGGATGCGCAAACTAGTCTTTGCGTAAGTAGAAGGATACGCAAACTATACTTTGCGTATGAAGAATGATACGCAAACTAAGCTTTGCGTAATATGCTTTAACCGCAAACTGAACCCCAACTTTGCGTGAGATGGATGAAACGAAAACTAAGCTTTTCGGAAGCTTGACGATGCGAGAAGTGAGCTTTTCGGATTGCACTTGATACGCAAAATGAACTTTGCGTATATAGCTCGATGCGAAAACCCTGAAATGCACTAACACAAGGATTAGTACTATATGAACTTTGCGCAATCCAATATGAATGTTGTGCGAACCTATATGAATGTTGCGCAAACCTATATGAATGTTGCGCAAACTGCAGAAAATCAAATAGAACACGCAAGATCGATTATAACAATGAAGTTAAAGCACGAAAATCACATACAAATGATCGAAAACACCTTTTTAACTACTTTCAAACAACAATTTCGATTAAAAACCACAAAAACACAGATTTGTTGATGAAACAGTACAAGAACTCGTGTTTTTCAGAAAATCACAAAGTCGCACAATCGGAGATCAAAAACTGAATTTTATGCAAAATAATGTGAAGCAATTATGATCGATTACTCAAAACGAATCTAACAAAACAAATTTCACACAAAATCGACCAGAACCCTATCCAAATTTGATGAATCAAGCAAAAAATGAGATTTTCTTGAAAAATCAAGAAAATCAATCAAATTTTCCTCTTAATCTACAAATTCAGTATCGAAAAATGATTTATCTCAATCCTCTCAAGATCTAGAAAGCTCTGATACCAATTGAAAGTCCAAGAATCACTAAATCTTCTAGAGAGAGAAAGTATACGCTCCAAAGTAAACTGATATTCAAATGTAAGTTCCAAAGTTACAAAACAAAGACTAGAAAGGGACTTAAATACCCCTAGTATTAACACAACAGATAACACCACTAAACACAGTTTAGACAAGGGAAATCAATACAATGATTACTACAAAATTAGACTTAACACTTTCAACAGATGCTTTTTGGATTTGGACAATCTGATCTTCCAAGTTCAAGATTTTTCTTGTCAGCTCTTTGTTCTCAGTTTCCAAACTCAGTATTTTCTCATTATTCTGCCCAGAAGTCTTTTTCAGAAGATCTTCATTAATTGTCTTTAATGCACTAACTTCTTCTTTCAGTATGTTGCTTTCATTATTATAAAGTTCTGATCTCTCTTTGTAGAAAGCAACAAATAATTCAAGATTTTTGTTCTCTAATTTGAGCTCTTGAACTTCAGCATAATATCCCATTTTGACTTATCTAATTCAAGCTTTTGGAAAAACTTGATAATAGATGAAACTTGAGCGGGTTTAAACTTTAATAGAATAGGACAAGGACCCGGTCGAACAAGGGCCCGTTCGAGCAGGGTACCGGTCAACAGGGTACCGGTCCACAAAGATTATCGGTCGACCGCTGAGAATCGGTCAACCAATATATCGGTCAGGGCAAACTACCGGTAGCACAAGATACCGTTCAAACAAGGAGTACCGGTCGGCAAAGAGTGCCGGTCGACCGGTGGGTATCGGTTAAACAGAATACCGGTCAAGGACTTATCGGTCGCCAAAGCCATCCAGTCGAGACAATGTATCGGTCGATAGGGTATCGGTCGAGACTAAGTACCGGTCAAAGCAATGTACCGGTCGAACTACGTACCGGTCAAGACAATGTGCCGGTCGAACAAATATCGGTCAGCAAGGCCGGTCGATAACCACAGAACCGATAACAGATAAGATTAAATTAAGAACCGATAACAGATAAGACCGATAAAATCGAATAATCTAAACTCGATCGAAAAATCGATGAACCCAGAAAATCGAAGAACCCAGAAAATCGATCGAAAAAATTCAATTGACTTTCAAGAACACAAACCGATATACAAATCAATAGAACAGACCGATAAAAATCATTTTTTTTTCGAGGAACAGATTGACCGAACTTCACTGATTTTCCAGAAAGTAGTCGACCGATAATAACTCAGTAAAAACGACTTTTGCAGATGAGATTTTTAGCAGATCGAAAACACAGTTATTAACAAATCTGAACTCAGAAATCAATCAAACACATCCAACACTCATGCAGATATGAACCCAGAAAATCGATTTCAGAAACACAGATAATAAAAATTAAAACAGATAATCGATTAAGGGTTTTAGACAAACCTTTTTTGGATAAAACCTTCAGTCTCTTTGCTCTGATACCAATTGTAGATCCCAGTACAGTGCAATCAACAGCAAATAATATCAAAGATGAACAATTGTATAGCCACAACCTCTAGTCATATGATTAATAATCAATCAAAGGGTTTAGGTTTACAGAGAGAATATACGATCAGAGAAAGTAACCTATTGACTAGAGATCTGGAAAATAATGAGACTCATCAACTTCTAACTTGTCTAATCAAAACGTCTAACCCTAATTATGAGATAAATATGCCTTTATATAATTAGGCTTACAAGGCCTAATGGGCTTATGGGATTTAGGCCCAACTAATAAAACAACTATTAATTACTTACATTATGCACCCTTATAAATGCTTTATGCCACTTTCAACACACAGGACTTTCAGTCATAAGAATTAACCTCGGAGTCAGAAAAATTTTGAGAAAGGTTTTCGGATTTTGTAAATTCCTTTTTGTTTTCTTGAAAAATAGAAGAATGGCCAGAAACAGAATCTTGATTTTGGAAAAATAAATGTTCTTCAAGACTTGACGTCATGAAAGAAAGAATAACATCAGATTCAATTTCTTTTAAAATATGTTGATCTTTCATTTTATCTTCAAGATCAATGATTTTGCCTTCTAAAACTAATGGAGGAGTATATCTCTTAGAATCATAAAAGATTGGAGAGATATTTTCCTTATCAGATTTCGCGGCATATATATTAACATAATCATCTGACACTGAAGACTTAATGGAAGATATATCATTTAAGTTTTTTTCGGCCTTTCCTTAATTTTTCAGGAAATTATTTAGCATTTTCGCTCGTATAAACAAAAGAAATTTCCTTTTTCTTATTATTCATCCTTTTCTCATTTTCGATTTCTAACACTTGTTTTTCATTCATCCAATCAATTTTAAATTGAGGAGCATATTGAGCAAGAGTTAGATAATCGTATTTATATAAAGTAGGGGATTTTTCTATCGCATTGTTTAAACAATGAGGATTTTCAAAACCAAGTCCCCATTTTTCATTTAAAGCTTCATCACTCCTTGGTTTATTCATGAAAACTGTTTGTTCAGATTGGTTCCTTCGATATAACTTTTCTTCTAACTTGTTTATTTTATCCGAAAAACTGTCTTTTAAAGTGGTCATTTCAGTCAAAGACTCAAGATAAGTCTTATTTGAATTTTCCAAATCATCCAATTTCTTTTGAATGATTTCTTTAGTATGAACCAAAATAGATTTTTCATCTTTCAAAGAAATTTTCAATTTTTCAATCAAATCTGACTTTTCAGAATTTATATTCTTTTCAGATATTAACTTCGAACGAAGATCAGATAAAGCAGTTATAATAATGTTCATTTGAGAGGAAATGAAATTGAAATCAAACTCAGAATATACCTCATCTTCATCAGTGTCATCATCAGAAGTCTGATCATCTCCAATTAAACACAGATGAGCAGTATCGATAGAATCAGCTTCGTCTTCAGAGTGATCCAGCCAGTACTCCTCTTCTACAAGCAAAGTTGTTCCGTTCTCTCTTTTCTCGGCAAGTTCCATTTTCTTCCGATAGTATGCCGAATCCCGAACCTTCTTCACTCTACACTCCTTTGAAAAATGACCCGACTTTCCACAGTTATAACATGCGGCATCTTTCTTAGCCTCGGGCACTTGGACATTCTTTGACCCATAAGTGAAGCACAAATTGTTGGAACCCGGCCGAGGTTGGAACTTTTTCTGATAATGTTGTGAGAGAAGGATCATTGCCTTCTGAAGAGCCTCGCCATCATCATCAGTGGCCCCGTCGTAAGCATTATCAGACATTGGTTGATTTGCCAGATGACTCGTTAGAAGTGCAACTAGGTCCATTGATTTCTTGTTTTTCTTATCGAGATTGGCCTTCTTCTCAGTTACAATGCACTCATCAGTCATTAAGATCTCGTACATCTCTTGGATCTGCATTGAAGATATTCTGACATCATTCCTCAATCTGTGGACAGATTTGTTCCATTCTGGTTGAAGTGCATTGAGGAATTTCAGATTTGTCTCAAGCTCAGTCTTTTCCACTTTAATTTTCCTCAGATCATTAATCACGGCACAAAATTTGTCATACACAGTTTTCAATGGCTCCCCATCCTTGGCTTTGAATTCTTCAAAGTTGTTCATGTAACGAGTATGTCGGAGTTGAGTAGCAACTGAAGAACCAAGCATAATCTTTTCTAGCTGTTGCCACATAAGATTAGGATGATTTTTGAAACAATGAATCCTGTTGTAGATAGAGTTTGGCAAGGCTAACATCAGATTTGCCTTTATATCACGATCAGCTTGATACTGCGATAACTCATCAGGTGTATATTCTTTAGTAGTCTTATATAATCCAGAAGCCAGAATGGGTTTTTCAAACGGTCCTTCAGATAGAATATTCATCATGTCATTGCCGTTCTTTTGACGCTTGATAAAATTCAGAAACCTATCTTGCCACTGAGTAAACTCGTTTTCATCAATCAGAACCGGAGGACGATTTTCTGTACCCAATGACATCATGAGATCGTTTTTGTAGAACTTAGCTTGATAAGAAAACTTTGCAGAATCCATATCTTCAGAAATCCAGAAAATTCCAAGTCTTGACTGAACTGGCGCAAACTAGAAGTTTGCGTGAGAAACAGATGGCACAAACGAAGATTCACGTGAGTAGTATGTGGTGCAAACTATGATTTGCGTGAGCCGTGGAAGACGCAAACTAGACTTGCTTGACCTGTTGATGGCGCAAACTTGAGTTTGCGTGAAGAGTATATGACTTTTCGCGAAGAGAAGATGACGAGAACCACTCTTTGCGTGATACTGAGTTAGCGCAAACTTAACTTTGCTTGAGTAGGTGGTGGCGCAAAGTTTAACTTCCGCGATAAAGAGGTGGCGCAAAGCTGAATTTGCATGAGTCTGAAATAGCGCAAATCTAACTTTGCATGAGAATAGATCTGTACTTGAAGAAAACCAATTGATAAATTGAAACAATATTAGGCAGAAATAGCGCAAAACAGATAAACTCGCGCAAACCAAATGATGAACTCGCACAAACCACGATGAACTGGCGCAAAGTTCAAACTGGCGCAAACTTGATAGAATCTTAGAAAAACTTCAAAATTTGATCACAAAACAAAAATTGATGAAATTTTCTTGCACAATTTTGTTCGAAAACAACTTTCTTACACTTTGTAATACACAATTTCGATCAATAACCACAAATTCGAAAATTCGTTATATGAACAGTACGACAAAAAACCGTTTTCCAGAAACTCGAAAAATCACACAATTGAACACCCAAACTTGTTTTTCTTGCAAAACGATGTGAATTAAAAATGTTTTATATTCAAAACCGAATCCAACAAACCAATTTACACAGAAATTCGATCACAAACAAGTCTGAATTTGATGAATAATCCAAAAACGAGATTTTCTTGAAAAATTCAAGAAAATCGATCAAATTTTCAGATTAAATCACAAATTCAGATTACGAAAAACAATTCCCTCTAATCTCTCAGATTTAGATTTGCTCTGATACCAATTGATAATCCAAGAATCACTAAATCACTAGAGAGAGAAAGTAGAGAGAGAGTTTTTAGCGCAAAGTAGTAATCTGATTTAGAATGTGTTCGTTTCTTACAAAAACCAAAGCTCAAAGGGACTTAAATACCCTTGGCTTATACAACACAGAATGTGACTCTAAACACAGTATAAGACTAAGCCTATAAATACAATGATTACTATAAAATCAGATTTAACAAGTTCCCCTTTATCACTCAATCTCTGAATAAATTTTTGAATCTCAGGTATATTCTCTTACTCTCAATCACTGAATCTTCATTCAGTAAGACGTTTTAAAATAAAACGTTGATCACTGAAGTTTTCTTCAAATGATTAAAAGCTTTTTGATAAACAAAATCTATCACTGACATTTCTCTTCAGTGATCTTTCTGAAATAAAAATCAATCTCTGAATTTTTATCAGGGATTCTTTCAAAGGAAAACCTATCTCTGACTTTTCTTCAGAGATGATTTCAAAAAGGACAAATGAAACATTTTCTCTCTCCTCATGACGTCATTTGAACCGACAATCCACGACATGCCTTTTTTTTACACGTTCGTCCGTTGCCCTTCTATCCAATCAACTTCGTGGGACGTGTCCATGTCATGATGAACATTTGTTTTCCCGCCTCTCTCTCTCTCTCTATACGTATAAAAGGAATGTTTCTTTTCATTCTTATCTTTTACGCTTTCTGGAATTTTTTTTTCAAGCAAGAACTCTCTCAAGCATTTGCAAGAACTTCTTTCAAAACATTTGCATCTTCTTCCTTAAGGATTAATGAGTTATTATTATGGATTTTTATAAGATTTCTATTCACTAAAATCATTCTTTTTGATTTTATTCTTTCAAAACCTCTGGTTTTCTTATTGTTTTTACTTCTTCAACTAAGAACACTGTTTTAATCTTCAAATATTTTGGTTTTTTCTACGTTTCTTTCTCCAAATAGAAACTGGTAAAAACTTCTCTATTTTTAGACTCTAATCCTTTCCTACTATTCTCATTTCTTTCCTTATTCAGAAATGGCACAGTCAGCACTCATTGCCTCCAAAACAGTCAAGTTAGCTCTCACTGATTCTGATATCCCCAAGAATAACCATCTTGGACGTTTGGACTTCGACGGTATCAAATACCCACACCTCGTGGAAGCTGCTAAGTTCCTGAAGCAATCCTGTATTGCTTATGCCCTCACTGTTGATCCCAAACCATCCAAAACGCTTCTCCAACAGCTTTGGTTTACTGCTGAAGAGACCTCTATCACCAACAAGAAAGGTGACCAAGTTCATGCTATCTCTTTCAGCACTGACTTAGGATCAGGCATGATGACAGCTTTCAGCCTGAGGAAGGCACTTAGATTTCCTGACAAACCCAGGAGTGGATTTGACGCTCTGCCAACTGATGTTGAACTCATCCAGTTTCTGGATGATATGGAATATTGTTGGGATAACAAGCCCCACTCCACAATCCCCAACAAGAAGTTGACTCTCATCAAGAAGGCAAACATGCCTTCCGAACTGAATTTCATCTTTTCTCACTTCATTCAGTGTATGAGTGGGAAAAGTGGTTCACTTGATCAGGCAAGCAAGGTTCAACTCCAGATGGCTTACTCAGTCATCGCTGGAAAGAACTTCGACTTTGCCACCGCTATCTTTGACGATCTTAAGTCAAAGATAGAGAAGACGGAGAGGGATCCCAAGATCCCATATGTACGGTTTACCTGTACATATCTGAAGTTTCTCTACGCCAACTCTTACCCCACTACTCCTGATGGCTCCTTCGCCAAAGTGGGTCAGCGTTCACTGGAGGTCAAAACGCTGGACAACGAGGTAAGTATCTCTACCCTACGCTCTCGTCTCTCTCTCCACACTTCTTCTACTTCAGCGGCCACGCAGGAGGTTCGTTCTTCTGCTAGCCCTGCCGCTAAAACCTCTTCTAAACGATCATCTACTAGTCTTTCTGGTATTTCAAAGAAGGCCAAATTGACTAAGGAGACCATTACCCCTAGTTCAATACCTGAGGTAGTTTCTCGACAAACTTCCTTGGATGATTTTGTGGGTCTCTCCTCCACATCCTCATCTATACCATCATCAACCGTGCCAGCGATCTCGGTCGCTGTCACAACATCAGTGACACAACCACCCATCTCAGTACCAACTGAGGTAACTACCCAACTCCAAACTCCTTCTATCCCCGTCTCTAATCCCTCTATTTCTTTGGTCTCTGACCCTCCTTCTCTCGTACAGCAACCTCACGTTGCATTTTTAGGACCTGATGCTCAAACCTTTGAAAGAGACATGCAATTTTTCAAGGTGTTTGAACCATCAGGTATACCTAAACCCACCAATACAACTCCCATCTTTCCATATAAGCCTGTTACTCAGAAGTTAACTTTTCTTTCAGGTCCTAATATGGCAACTGTTGACTCTCATGTCAACATTTTAGGTATTAAGGTGGATTCTCTCACCACCTCCATCCACGAAACCACCAGCGCCGTCAATACCGCTGGTGAAGAGCTGAAACAATTGACATCTACCTGCTCCACCAAAGCTGAAGCCTCCCAAAACTCAGCTCTTCAGGGGGAGCTCTTCAGAGTAAAGGAGGATACTCAACTTCTTCAAGGACGCTTCGATTCTCTAAACAACAATGTCCAGGGGTTATCTACGAAGATCGATTCCTGCACAACTCTTCTACAACAAGTTCTTGATAAGCTGAATGCACCAGCTCCGACTCCTTCTCCTTCCTTCACAGAGGCTGACCGCACCTCTCTGAACATAGTTGTTGAATTCATTCATCAAGCTACTTCAGACATCCCTATGATTGAAGGACGCTTAGAAAGTCTGGAGGTTGTAGTCCGCAA
Organism: Arctium lappa; assembly: GCA_023525745.1. Taxonomy (NCBI): domain Eukaryota; kingdom Viridiplantae; phylum Streptophyta; class Magnoliopsida; order Asterales; family Asteraceae; genus Arctium; species Arctium lappa. The sequence continues at coordinate 40,771,323 of CM042052.1, forward strand.
GTTAACCACTGCACAATCTTCCTCTCCACCTAAGGACCTCTCCCTCGCTGATAATGACAAAGAGGGGGAGAAAGTTGCTGAAGAAAATAAAGAGGAAGCTGCTGCTGAGGTTCTCCCGGAAGATCCTCCCTCTCATGTTGAGGGGGAGAAGGTTGCTGACAAAGCCCCTCCATCTTCTTTCGAAGGCTTAATAGAAGAAGAAGAAGAGGAGGAGGATGAAGAAGATGAATATCTTGATCTTCAAGATCAAGATGAAGAGCAACATCCAGATGATGATGATGATGATGATGAAGACCAATCTTTATGGTTTCTGCAGCTGCCACATCATCAGTGATAGCTTCGAAAGAAGCTGTCACAGCAGGGGGGGAGTAAAGAAACATCTTCAGGATCCCCTTCCCAAAGCAGATCTAAGGATGTTGCGGCTGAGGGAAGCCTGACTAACGTTTCACTATCTAAGGAGAATCCTTCTCAGGTATGCCTCACTCTTGTCCCTGTATCTATCTATAAACCCTATATCTCTTTCTAGCCTTTATCTCTCTTCTTCCTAAACATACACCAACTCCTTTTTTATTCTCTATTTCTGACCAGACAGTTCTCTCCCCTGCTTAAGGGTAAGGAACTACAAATAATCCCAGCTTCTATAGCTGATGACTCAATAATCCCAATCTCCGTAAATGAGATTGATGAAGAAGATGAAGAAGAAGAAGCCATGCACCATCCAGGAAGGCCCTCAAGACCATCTCACTGGTCAAAGGAAGAGATGAAGAAAAAAACAGAGATGATCTCCCATCTGGAGAGTCAACGGCTGAAGGTCCCTCTTCAAACAACTTCTACAGAACTAGACTTCCTAACTGAAGCTGAAATCGAAGAATCTGTCAGAGCTGAGAAACTGATAGCTGATTGTCAAAGAAATGCCTCTCTTGCTCTCAAGATTCAGTCCTCTCAAGTCAAAGACAAAAAGCTGAAAAAGAAACCAGTGGAAGTCCAGGCTGCTCTATTAAAGGAAATTAAAGAGGTGCGCTCAAAAGAACTAGCGGTCAACGATAACTCAGTCGAATGGTGCAAACATAAAGTCGACTATCGCTCTAACCCATTGAAGATCGTAGCCGTTGTTATCTCAGGGAGAAAGAAGAAGGACCGAACTTCTGTCACTATGGAGATAACCAGAGAGGATGGAAGCTGCAAGGCTATGTTCGTTTCAAAGCTGGAAAGCTTCGGTTACATGGAATGGCTAGAGTTCAAAGATGCGCTGAAGAAATCCAAGTCAACCTACAGAGGCTATGTTGAAGGGATAAATGATGCTCTCATCAACAGAGTCGCTACCATCCTAATGGTGCCATCTACTCTTCCTTCCAAGCCAAGGCAACTAAAAAGAATGTTTGACTCCTCCTTATCTGAGAATGTCGCTGCAATAAGAAACGACACCTCCATTAATTTCTCAAAAGAAGTTGTGTTCGGTCCTCCTCGTGATCTCTCAGTTCTAGATCTATCCCTGCCCCCTGGTGGTCCATATATTGCAGGACAAGTAATTAAATATCCTTTTGGTATCTTCTTCAGAGATGATGAGGAACAACTCAGATTCCAAAGAGTCTCTGAAATTCCTATCTGTCCCCTCAGCCATCTCAAGGATCTCCTATGCTTATGGTGTGACTTATCTCCTTCTGCTGAACCGATCAAGGAAATCGTCAGTCAAGAATCTTCAGATCGAAGGCAAAGAGGAGAAGAAATACCTGACTATATGGTCAATCCTCCAAAATCTTGTTTAGATAGCTGATAGATTAGTTTCTATTTCTTGTAATCTATTAGTTAAACTTACAGTAGTTAGTTCCTCACTTGTACTTGTAATTTTCATACCTTGTAATTCTACCTTTGAATTAATGAAAATTTCAGTGAAGCACTTAACTCTATCAGTACTGTAAAAGATCCCTCAAAATAGTAATTGGGACATGTATGTTATGAGTCCTGATTATTCCATTATTTTGAACTATAAAATAATTTTCTTCAGTTACTTTGTCATTATCAAATAGGGGGAGATTGTTGATCCAAACTCTCTCAGTGATTTGATAACGACCCTCTTCTATACTTAGTGAAAATTATGTTTTAATATGTATTAGTGTTTCACCATCAGCGATTAGACTGAGTCTGTTCAGTTATCATTGATAGTCTTTCTTGTAAACATTTCTATGTATTAGTATTTCACTATCAGCGATTAGACTGAGTCTGTTTAGTTATCGCTGATAGTTGTTGATGTAAACATTTAACGTAAACCATGAAGATAAGTTTCGCGTCAACAGATGTTCATAGCTGAATCGAAGACGAATTTGCTGAACAATGACAAGTCTACTAGTGACCTGATGCGGATATCAGTGAAGCAAAGACGACTCTACTCATACGCGAAGAAACCTGAGGAAAAGATTCAGCAATAGCTGAACCTTCTTATATCTCTGAAGGAAGAGATATTCAGCGATCGATGATCACTTAGCTTATGCCTCAAGTCTCTTTTGTCTTTCCCTGCACAACCAGTACGATGTGTCAGAACATACATACCTCTGCCACAATTCGTAAAACAACTATGTCAACTACACTGTTCATGATACGGTCGAAAGCATGTCTCCCAAAGTCAGACTCTCTCAGCCAATCAATGAAGGACACGTGTAAAGTGCCCTGCCATGCATTTAATGCATAGGGTATAAATAGAAAGATTACCTGTTCATCTGAAGTGGGTGCTCACCTCTAGCCTTCATCTTTCTATCTTATAGAAACCTTTGTTTTCTATAATTTCCAATCCCCATTCTCTATACTCTTGTGCAACCATCTTAGTGTTTTCTTAAGTTTGTTTAGATTGAGTTCTACTTAATCTTATTCCGCAACAGACTTCTAAATTGTGTTTGATTTATCAATAAACAATTTATTAAACTTTAAATTATGTTTTTGTATTCAACCCCCCCTTCTACAGACTTGTTAAGCACCTCTGGGACCAACAGTATTCAAGGTCAAATTTCATCCTAATGGTTACTACATCAGTTGAAGGCTCGGTTAGTTGCAAAGGGTTATTCTCAATCCCCATGGATTAACTATGATGAGACAGTTTCCCTGGTAGCTAAAAAGTCGCATGGTCACAATTGTATAGCTTTGGCTGCAATTAATCATTGGTTGCTTAATCAGTTGGATGTCAAAAATGCCTTTCTTAATGAAATCTATTTACGACAAGGTGTACATGGAACAACCACTTGGGTTTGTTATTGAAGAGAAGACCAGAAAGGTATGTCTATTGCGACATTCACTTCATGGTCTCAAATAGTCCCTTAGAGCATGGTTTAGACTTTTTCAGATGTTCTTCAAAAATTGTTATGACTCGAAGTTCCTAGGATTATTCTATGTTCTTTAAACACCATGACGGTCAACAAATCATACTAGTGGTTTATGTAGACGATATTATAATTATTGAAGATTATAGAACCATAATTTCAGAGATGAAACAATTTCTACATTCTTAGTTTCAAGTTACTAATATTTGACGGATCTGTTACTTCCTTGGGAGAGAAGTATCCCGATCTCCATAAGGTATTCTTCTATCTCAATGGAAATATGTTCTTGATATGTTGACTGAGTGTAGCCTTTTGGGTGTAAACCAGTAGACAACCTGATGATCGATACAAAACTTCTTCTAGATAATGGAATTCTTATGAAATATCTAGAGAGATATAGAAGATTGGTTAGAAAATTAAACTATTTGAAAGTTACTCGACAAAATACATCATTCTCGGTTAATATTTTGAGCTAATATATGTTCGCTCCTTATACAGGTCACTAGGATGCAAATCTTTGTGTTTTAAGGTATTCCAATACCATACTAGGCTTAGGGATACTCTCTTTAGATCATAGTCACTATCGACTGGGTGCATTCACTAAAGAAGGAGATGGCAGGATATTTGGTTTCTCGGATGCAAATTGGGTTGTTTGTCCTGTTTTCAGGAGATCGACTACAGGGTATTATGTATTTGTCGGAGGAAATCTAGTTTCTTGGAAAAGCAAAAAACAACATACCGTCTCCCAATCAAGTGCCAAGTCAGAGTACAGAGTCGTGACAGACGTGTCGTGCGAGATAACGTGGGTAAGGAGATTTTTAAGAGAGCTTGGAGTAATTATAGACGACTTGATGAGACTGTATTGTGAAAAGCAACACATATTGAGGTTTATTGGTATCTAATCAGAGACCGTGTTATGGAAACCCATACAGACTATCCATCATCCAACTAGCACATATTAGGATTGAGTGCCACATCCTCATGAAGCCATTACAAAAAGCAAAAATAGATTTTATTTTCAACAAGTTGGGCATGATTTACATCTTGTCTCCAACTTGAAGAGGAATGTTAGATATAGTAAACTAGGGATCTTCTTTTTTAGTACGTTTTCGTTAATTAGGTTGTTTGGTTGTATATATGTTGTATAGAGTTCCCTACTAGTTCAATGAGAAAAACATCATCTTATTTGAGTGATTACTAAAGATAATTAAATTTTTGTTTTTTTATAATTTATTTAGTTAAAATATTGATTAAATTTTATATAAGTTGTTTTAATAAAATGGGTAACCAATTTTTTATTTAAAAAAAATGGGTAAAAGTTTGAAAAAAAAAGTGTGAATTAGTTATTTAGTGGATTAGATTAGTGATTTTTTTTACGAAAGTTTCAAAATGTCCACTTAAACTTTCTTAGGTTCTTTAAAATAGTAACCTTTTGTTTCTTTATTTATATATATGACTTAAGATCTTGACCATAAAAGATATCATATATAAATATATATATATATATATATATATATATATATATATATATATATATAGGGAGAGGTTCATTTGAGAAATGGTAAATATATGAGAAATAGAGAAGTAATCTTAGTCATTCATCTGGTCAACATTTGCGGCTTTGACCGCGAAGCAGCGGATAATTCTTTGTGTGGTCTATAGAAGGTAGAGGGGTAATTTTGTAAAATACACGGGATGAGTTCATATATGAATTTGTATGAATCACAAAGATTCATATATGAATCTGTTAATTAGTTCAACTGATTCATATATGAATCTTTGTGATTCATACAGATTCACATATGAATCTTTACGATTCACAAAGGTTCATATATGAATCTTTTTGATTCATACAGATTCATATATGAATCTTTGTGATTCATACAGATTCATATATGAATCACAAAGGTTCATATATGAATCTGTTAGTTAGTTCAACTGATTCATATATGAATCACAATGGTTCATATATGAATCAGTTAAAAGGGTTCAGTTGTGAATTGCACTGGTTCATATATGAACATATAATTCATATGTAAATTATACATGTTCATATATGAACACAGCCCGTGTGTTTTGTAAAATTTACGAAATTGTCCTTCTATTTTTGGGATAGTCGCAACTTTTGACCAGTCAAAGCCGCAACTTTTGACCGGTCAAAGTCGCAATATTTGACTAGTCAAATTCTCATATATTTACCATATATATATATATATATATATATATATATATATATATATATATGGAGGTAATCTTAGTTGTGAACTGCAACATAAAGAAGAGCGAGACCATCTCTGTCCCTAGGTGTCCATATTCATCATGAATAAGGAAAATGTACATTTATGAACTATTCATGATAAATAACACATGATTCATGATTCGTACATTATTTATGATGAATAATACACATTAATCATGAATGATACATTATTCATGGTGAATAACTCGTGAACGTGTGGGACATGTGGCGCTCTCCTTTTTCCTGCGGTTCACAACTTGAAATCGATTTTCAATTGAACCTTCCCTTATATTTATATATATAAATAAATATATATATATATATATATATATATAGAGAGAGAGAGAGAGAGAGAGAGAATTAGGTTCAATTGAGAAATGCTAAAAATATGAGAAATAAATAAATGATCCATAGCCCCTTATCTGGTCAATATTTGCGGCTTTGACCGTGAAGCACCGAATAATTCCTTGGTTGGTCTGTAAAAGATAGATGGGTAGATTCGTTAAATACGCGGTACGAATTCATATATGAATTATATGTTCATATATGAACCAAGTTAATTCACATATAAACTCTTTTAATTGACACATATATGAACTATACGGTCATATATAAATCAGTTAATTAGTTCATATGTGAATTACAAAGGTTCATACATTAATCTGTTAATTAGTTCAACTGATTCACATATGAACCTATAGTTAATTAGTTCATATGTGAATCAGTTAATTGGTTCATATATGAATCAGTTAAGAGGGTTCATATGTGAATTACACTCGTTCACATATGAACATATAGTTCATATGTGAATCATACAGGTTCATATATGAACTCGTCCTATGTATTTGTAAAAATTACGAAATTGTCCTTCTATTTTTGGAATAGCCGTAATTTTTGACCAATCAAAGCCGTAATTGTTGGTCAGTCAAAAACGCAATATTTAACCAATCAATGCGATCTTCACTAAATGAAATGCTAGGAGTAATTCTCTTTTTCTCATATATTTAGCATTTCTCAAATGAACCTCTCCCTATATATATATATATATATATATATATATATATATATATATATACATATATGACGGTAATCAAATGAGAACCATAAAAAAATTGAGAACTTTTGTCAGGATCGAATTCTCAACAAGAATAAATTCTCAGAAACTAATATCAAAGAAGTTGCGGAATAACACTTTGATATTCAATGTAACAGTAAACAAAACAGTGTATAATCAACAACTTGTAAACTTGTATTCAATTATCAAATAACAAGATTACACACTCAACCTCAATCTTGAAGAACAAGCTCTTTCAAGACGAATTCTACTTCTCTAAAATTAGGATCTATGCTTTGAGGTTGATTCTCTCTAGAACTTAGAGTGAATGATTAATTCTCAAAAGTTATCTAACTATTCTAAACAATACTCTATATATATACTGAAGATAAAAGCTAATTACAATTAATAAAATATCTTCAGAATATCTTCTATCATTATCTCCAAGCTTTCCATAATCTTCAGTCCATCCAGCTGTCATCCTTCCATGCGAATTCTTTATCACATAAGCAGCATTATTCTTCAGCAGCATTAATACTCTGAGCAGTACTAACCATGCTCAGCAGCATTAATCTCTTCAAGCAGTACTAACTTTGAACTAGCAGTACTAATCTTGTTGAGCAACATTAACCATCAACTAGCAGCATTAATAAAAGAAGTACTAACTAGAAGTATTAACTGTTTTCTTCTAGCAGCATTAAATAGAAGTATTAATCACAGAAGTAGTAACCATAATGAATATTAACTTCAGAAGTAGTACCATGATGAACTAGAAGTAGTAACCATCTTGGCATATTTCAGACCCAACAATCTCCCCCTAACTTAACTTTTCAAAACTGAGAAGTTAAGTTCTGCAACATAGGGTCTTTATGATAATTTCAAAACTTTCTGTAATTACTAGTTCTTCTTGATTCAGTTTCCGCTGTTATCTTCTTTTATGTTTCTGATGTAGTTACTGCTTTATTTCAGCTTCTTCACTTATCTCCCCCTCAAAATAAGATTTCATATCAACTTGATTCTCCTTCTCATGTCTTCTCAAGTTCAGTTGTTTAAGTCTCCCCCTTTTTGAAATAATCATGATTTGTGCTCCTTTTCATCTCTTTTATCTCCATAATTTGATTGTGAACTTTCAGACTAATTGTACCAAGTGTATCCATCAATTCTTTGTAGTTAAACTGTCCTCACCTCCTTTAGGTGTGTTTACCACCTTTGAAGGATCCTTGGATCTTTTAGTAGAGATCTTCTGCCTAGCAGAAGCACCTTCTACTCCCTTGGTTTCTTGGCACCTGGGACCTTTAGATAATTACTCATCTAAAGTTGCCATGGGGAAGGTCTTAGATATGTTCACACTGTCCTGTCCTGCACTTTGTGCAAAGTCAGTAGTGTGAGCCTTACAACCCATATGCTCTTGCATCTCCTTATTGAGCACCTTCTTGAGGTTGGGATACACCTCTATGGTTTCCCTTTGGATATTCTCTGATGAAAAATGCTCCATCAGAGGGCTTGTAGGTTTTGAGGTTGAAGATACAAGAAGGGAAGGAACCTTCTGTATCTTTTCCTTATATAGTATGGTAATGGGGAATATGGTTTATTAAGAAGAGACTGGAGAATTGATTTAGAGTGGGAAGGTTGGGATTGGCTAGCAGTGGGTTGGTCTAATGGGGGCCTTGACTCTGCTGCCATACCTTCTTGTGGTTGGGACACCACCATCATTGTTGAGAACAATGGCGTGTCAACTCCTTCCGAGTCCCTAGCAGATCTTCTCATATTTGAGAAGACCTTGCCTTTAGGGGGTTTAGGTACATATATCTCATTAAAATGAGGTTAATCCGTCAATTCCTTATTAAGTACTTCTTGTACAAACCTTGGATACAGATAAAAGCTTTTTGATTGATATCCAGGTTTGACATTAAATCATTGAAGATCATTTTTAGGTATAGAAAACTTACATTAGCAGTAGTAACACTTATCAGCAGCATTAACACAGACTGGCAGTAGTAACACATATCAGCAGCATTAACACAGTCTGACAGTATTCACTGAACTAGAAGTACTAGCTACCTTTCAGTATTAGCAACCTTTTTCACTTTTCTTACCTTCTGCTGGATCAAAAGTAACATGTCCTCCATCAAATCTTTTAAAGAATTTGAAGGCAGTCCATGTTCCTTGTTATGTGCCAAGAGCAACCATTATCTTCATTCCAAATGCTCTTCCTCTTGAGCTTTTGATTGCCCTGCACACTTGATAAATCAGTTAGTCTTTGATGGAACCCAAGCCAAAGTGGTCTTGGGTTGTCCTTTCTCATTTATATAATCTGTCAGTTTGGTCTGGATGAGTTGTTTAGGAATCTCATGGCTGGAATACTTTGTCAAGATTATAGGCTTTGCAACATTAATACTAGTAGAAGCACTATCCTTGTTAGCAGTAGTATTGGTTGCAGCAGCACTATTTCTGTTAGCAGTACTATCTGGGATAGCAATACTAACAGGTTTCTTTACAATTGGAACTCAAACTTGAACAAAGTTGTTTGCTTTCTTTGTCTTTAAATTACTCCTTGGCTTATTTGGAGCATTTTTGTTTGTATTAGCAAACTTGTTCTGAGCATGAGACTTTAAAGGTGCTCTTTTCTCAGCCAATTGATTCCTTCTTTTATTCCTATAACCAAAAGAGTTTTGTGGTTTTCTTTGAAAAGTGAATCTTTGGTTGATAGGGTTGAAATAACAGTGTTTCGCAAGATAATTCAATTTGCCACAGATAAAACAAGGTTTTGGTCTATTGATTTTACTCAAATCAACCCCTTGTTTTTGTGCCCACTGATTATTCCAGTTTCTCTGATTTCCCCTTGGTTTATCATGTTTTTGGGGCTCAAATTTATTGCAAGAACACTGTTTGCAAGGGACAGGATTCACAACTTTGGTTTGCTTATAATGGACCTTCTCAGACTTTCCCTCAGTCTTCTCTATGTCCTTAGATTTGACCCAAGTCTTTCCACATCCCTCATTGGTGATAATGTGATTTTCTAGAGGAATCTCACCACTCCTAGTGTTCTCCTTACTCTTTTCACTAGAGTTCTCTTCTTCAGAGTCTGTTTCAACCACCACTTTGTCTAAAGGATCTACCTTAGTGGCTCCAACAGGCAATTCCTTCCTATCCTTGGTCTCTAGTAAGTTTGATATAGGAGGAATGTAATTGTTGTTGTATGGTGGTGGTGTGGTGTTATAGCATATTCCTCTTCTAAGTTTTTCATGGATTTGAGTTTGGAGCAAAGAGTCCATTGCTTTAGAAGCATTGGAAAATTTCTCAATATCCAGCTTGGCTTTCTCAAACTCACTCTTTATCTTCTCATTCTCCTCTTTAGACTTTTTCAGCTGAAGTTCTAGGTCATTCTTCTACCACTTCCAGTAATTTGTATCATAAGAATGTTGAAGTTCATTGGCTTGGAAAAATTTGATCTGTTCCTCAAAACTCTCAACAATTCTTACATAGTCTTTTATATCTCTCTCTAATCTTTTAAGGTCATCACTCATTGTCTAGTTGTGATCCCTGTACCTTTTAACAGTTTCTATACAAGTTTTAGAGCAAAGATTAGACATTACCTCTGTGGGGATTTCTGTGCTTGAAGAATCTTAAACTTTAGCCATTGATGATTTCTGATTTCAAGGAAGAATGATGATTGCAGGTTTCTGAGAATACTAGCTCTGATACCACTTGTCAGTATCGAATTCTCAACAAGAATAAATTCCCAGAAACTAATATCAAAGAAGTTGCGGAATAACACTTTGATATTCAATGTAACAGTAAACAAAACAGTATATAATCAACAACTTGTAAACTTGTATTCAATTATCAAATCACAAGATTACACACTCAACCTCAATCTTGAAGAACAAGCTCTTTCAAGACGAATTCTACTTCTCTAGAATTAGGATCTATGCCTTGAGGTTGATTCTCTCTAGAACTTAGAGTGAATGATTAATTCTCAAAAGTTATCTAACTATTCTAAACAATACTCTATATATATATACTGAAGATAAAAGCTAATTACAATTAATAAAATATCTTCTATCATTATCTCCAAGCTTTCCATAATCTTCAGTCCATCCAACTGTCATCCTTCCATGCGAATTCTGTATCACATAAGCAGCATTATTTTTCAGCAGCATTAATACTCTGAGCAGTATTAACTCTAGCAGTACTAACCATGCTCAGCAGCATTAATCTCTTCAAGCAGTACTAACTTTGAACTAGCAGTACTAATCTTGTTGAGCAACATGAATCATCAACTAGCATCATTAATAACAGAAGTACTAACTAGAAGTATTAACTGTTTTCTTCTAGCAGCATTAACTAGAAGTATTAATCACAGAAGTAGTAACCATGATAAATATTAACTTCAGAAGTAGTACCATGATGAACTAGAAGTAGTAACCATCCTTGGCATATTTCAGACCCAACAACTTTAAAAACCAATCTCGACCATCTAATCACCTTGATCTAATAGCTTTAATTTGCATTATAAAGGACATAGTGGTAATTTTTTTTTTCTTACTCGGTAAAATATCTTTCTTTGTTGCCCATGATTTTCTATAGAAATCAACAAACCATAGGTTGGAGGATTTTTTTTGTTACGTGGCTTTAAAATTATTGATGTAAATAATATGAACAATAAAATATTTTAATTTTTATCTATACTATATTATAAAAACGACATAAAAAACTTTTAATTACAACATTTTAAGCACAAGTTACAACTAATTAAAGCCAATTACTAAATTTACAATTTCTTAATGCTTTGGTACAACCTTTCTAAGCACATTATCTCACATAATCATCTATTTGTGGAATGGATACTCATTTATTAATGTTGATCCAAACTCTCTCAGTGATTTGATAAAGACCCTCTTCTATACTTAGTGAAAATTACGTTTTAATATGTATTAGTGTTTCACCATCAGCGATCAGACTGAGTCTGTTCAGTTATCACTGATAGTCTCTCTCATAAACATTTCTATGTATTAGTGTTTCACTATCAATGATCAGACTGAGTCTGTTCAGTTATCACTGATAGTTTCTGAAGTAAACAGCCAACGTAATCCTTGAAGACAAGTCTCGCGTCAACATATGTTCATAGCTGAATCGAAGACGAAGCTGCTGAACAAAGAGAAGTCTACTAGTGACCTGATGCGGATATCAGTGAAGCAAAGACAACTCTACATATACGCGAAGGAACATGAGGAAAAGCTTCAGCGATAGCTGAATCTCTTTATCTCTGAAAGAAGAGATACTCAGCGATCAAAGATCACAAAGCTTATGTCTCAAGTTTCCTTTTGTCTTAAACTGCAAAACCAGTACGATGTGTCAGAACGGACCTTACCTCTGCCATCATTCGTACAACAACTCTGTTCACTACACTGTTCATATTATGGCCGAAAGCTTGTCTCCCAAAGTCAGACACTTAAAGCCAATAGATGAACGACACGTGTAAAGTACCCTGCCATGCATTTAATGCATAGGTTATAAATAGGAAGTTCACCCCTTCATCTGAAGGGTGCTCAATCCATGAACCCCATATAGAAACCCTTGTTTTCTATATCTCTTAATCTCCCATTCTCTGAATTTCTTGTGCAATCATCTTAGTGTGTCTTAAGTTTGTTTAGATTAAGTCTGTCTTAATCTTATTCCGCAACAAACTTGTAAATTATATTTTGATTTATCAATAAACAATTTATTAAACTTTAATTTATGTGTTTGTATTCAACCCCCCCCCCCTTCTACAAACTTGTTAAGCACCTCCGGGACCAACAAGTGGTATCAGAGCAGTTTGTTTAAACTAATAAACATGATCTTGTTGAATACTCTTCCTTGCTATTCTAAAATGGCACTAAACACAAACACAAACTACTATGATAATGGTTCACTTTCTAAACCTCCTCGATTTAGCAGAGATAACTTTTCTCTATGGAAAAATCAAATGATGCTATTTCTTGAAGGTGCGGATCCTACTATACCTGAATATATAGAAAACGGACCCTATGAACCTGTTAGAATTATAGCTGCGGTTCTCGCTACTGCCACCACTGAAGCTGTCCCTGAACGATATGTCGTTAAGGAAATAAGACAGTGGAGTGATGAAGATAAAAAGAAGGTAGGCATAGATGCAAGAGCAAAGACCATTATCTCAATGGCTCTGCCTGATGAAGTTTTCCATTCCATCATGCATCTGAAAACTTCTAAAGAAATGTGGGAAACCATATGTGTTCAATATGAGGGCACCACTAAAATTCAAGACACTCGAAAGATTAACTTGGTAAGACAGTATGAAAGTTTTATCGCTGGTAAGAATGAATCTCTTTCTGACGTTCATCAGCGGTTTAACTGCCTAATCATTGATCTAAGAACTGTTGGTAGAACCTATTCTAATTCTGAGGTCCTAACAAAATTCTTGGAAAGTCTTCCTGAAAGATGGGACAGTTATTCAGTATGTCTTAAGCTGACAAAAGACTTACATACTCTCTCTCTAAGCACTCTGTATGGAATATTGCTCAACTATGAGCAATCTAATCTCCTGAAGAAGAATCTTGTAAAAGATTCTAAAGACTCCAAAAGCACTCCTGTTGCTTTAGTCTCTTCAGAGATAATTCCATCTCAGCGATCTACTCTCACCATCACTGAGTTAGATTCTGAATCTGAAGATTTATCAGACCCTGATCTTTCAGAGTTTGATGAGTCCTTAGCACTCTTGACAAACTCTTTTAAGAGATTTGCAAGAAAGAGCAACTTCCGAAGAAGTAAGCCTCTCTCTCTTTCTGAAAAGCCAAAATCAACTCCAGTTGATAAGGCTACTGCCACTTTCTATAATTGCGAAAAGATTGGACATTTTGCTAGTGAGTGCCGGTCTAAAAAGGTCTTCAAAACTTCTACCTCAAGAAGATCCAGTGATGACAAATACCATAAGCTGAAGAACAAATATCAAAAGCTGAAAAGCTATCAGCGAAAAGGTAAAGGTCTCATCGCTGAAGAACATGACTGGGCTGAATCAGAAGAATCATCTTCTGATGAAGAAGAAGTCGCTAATCTTTGCCTCATGGCTGAGATTAAAGAAGAAGTGGAAGAACCATCTGAACCTTCTATGAGCTACATATCATCTCAGGTATCTATCTCTACAAATCCCTCTCTGCCTGAAGCTGAGAGAAGTCGCGCTGTTGATGTGCTGACGATTGACCTTTATAATGCTCTAAACGACAAAACTCAAGCTGAGAACAAAAATGTACATTTAACTCAAGAGCTAGAGAAATGTCATGAAAAAATCAGTGAACTAAATCTTTTAGAAGAAAAGTTGAAAGATCAAGTCATTATAAATGAAATCATCAGCATTGAACGCGAACAAGCCATCGCAGCTCTAAAAGCAGAAAACGCTCATGTTGAAAAATGGTGCAAATCATCAACAAAAATCTCTGAGATAATAAATGCTCAAATTCCTGAAAGTGATAGAACTGGTCTTGGTTTTTGGAAACCTTAGGATGATCCTAAGGAAGAAAGTTCCTCGCTCAAGTTTGGAACGTTTGTCACCTCTTTCTTTGACACTTCTTATAATCAATTCTATCCCTGTTCTTCTTCAAATCCCATCACTGAGGAAAAATCCAAAGACACTAAGTCTACGGATAAAGGAAAGTCCATTCTCCTTCCTCAAAAGGCAACCAGGAAAGCAAAGCTGAAAATTCCTTCTAACCTTCAGCTAAGCAATCCTCTAGCTCTGTGATAGAAATTTTTGATCTCTGTCCTCCAAAGCTAAATATTGACCTTAGACCAACGAGATCTGAAGGAATGAAAATCCCTCCCATATCTCATGAGAAAAGCCTTCTCGGACCTGGTCCTGCTCATCTTAAACTTGCAAAACCTTCTACTAATCCTAAAACCATTTTCAGATACAGAAAATGTTATCACTGTGGTCTTACTGATCATATTGCAAGTAAATGTCCAAATGCCACCAAAGCTGATAAAACAGCTAAAGTGAAGAAAAATGCCTCTAAGGCCAAGAAAGTCACCAAAGTTGAAAAATCTGAATCTTCTTTATCCACTAACTCTGAAGGACCCATTGAAAAGTGGGTACCAAACAACGCTTAATCTTCCTTATATATGCAGGGATCAAAGGGCATCTAGTATCTCGATAGTGGATGTTCTCGTCATATGACTGGACAAAGAGACCTGCTCACTGAATGCAAGGAAGAGAAAGGTCCCTCTATGACCTTTGGTGGAAATGGAAAAGGATTTACCCGAGGGTTTGGTGTCCTCAGCAATGGGACAACTACCTTTCGAAGAGTCGCTTATGTAGATGGACTGAAGCACAACCTTCTAAGCATTAGTCAGCTATGTAACAAAGACTACGAAGTTCGCTTTTCTAAGAAAGCATGTTCAGTGGTAGATGAAAAAGGAAAACTTGCTCTCAGTGGTCATCGCAGAGAAAATGTCTATGTAATAGATATGGACTCTACTATCACTGAAAACTTATGTTTTCTCTCTAAGGCCTCTTCTGATGTCAACTGGCTATGGCATAAAAGGCTCTCTCAACTAAATTTCAAAACCCTGAATTCTCTCTCATCTAAGGAACTGGTTTCTGGTCTTCCTCAGCACTCATATGCTAAAGAATCTCTCTGCTCAGCATGTGAAAAAGGAAAACAAACAAAAGCTAGTTTCAAGTCGAAACAAGTTTCCTCAGTGACAAGTCCTCTTCAGCTCTTGCATATGGATCTGTTTGGCCCTGTCAACATCCAATCAATAGCTGGAAAGAAATATACACTTGTCATTGTAGATGAATATTCTCGCTACACCTGGGTTATCTTTCTTCGCTGTAAGAGTGATACTCTAGAAGAACTAATATCTTTTGTGAAAAAGATGGAAGTGCTGAACAATCTTACTGTTCGCTCAATAAGAAGTGATCATGGAACTGAATTCAAAAACAGTTCCCTGAACAATTTCTTTGAGAACAAGGGAATCTCTCACAACTTCTCTTCAGTGAGAACACCTCAGCAAAACGGAGTCGCTGAAAGAAGAAACAGAACAATCATAGAAGCTGCTAGATCAATGCTCAGCGATTCTCATCTCCCTACTCAATTTTGGGCAGAAGCTGTAAACACTGCATGTTTTACTCAAAACAGATCGCTGATAATAAAGCGATTTGGTAAGACAACTTATGAACTTTTTCTTGGAAGGAAGCCTTCTATCAGTTTTCTTCATATCTTGGGTTGTCAGTGCTTTATATTAAACAACAGAGATCAACTTGGAAAGTTCGACCCAAAAGCCGATGATGGAATATTTCTAGGATATTCCTCCATCTCCAAAGCCTACAGAGTTTTCAACAAGAGAAGACAAACCGTAGAAGAAACAATTCACGTCACTTTTGATGAAACTCGCTCAGCGAACTCCAAACCAATCGCTGACAATGAAGAATTAAATGTTTGGATGCTTTCTCACTACAGAGAAACAGAACCTTTCTTCTCAAACCATCAGCATTCTGATCCTCCAACCGCTGATGATGATCCGAACATTATACATCCTACCGCTGAATCCATTTCATGGATCTCAGCAGAACCTCTAAACACATTACTACCATCAAATCTGCCTTCGTCTGAAAACCTTTCTAGTGAATCTATCAACAGTTAATGATGAACCTCAAACGTCCTCATCAGTAAACATTCCAATTGTTGATCCAACCTCTGAGTTAAGCAATCATGCTCCTGCTCAGCGATGGACCAAAGATCACCCAATAGATCAAATTCTTGGTGATCTCGAAGCAGGTATTCAGACACGACGAAGCTCAGGTAATATCTGTCTCTTTGTAAATTGTCTCTCTTTAATAGAACTATAGAAGACTGATGATGCCCTCAGAGATCCAAACTGGGTCAGCGCTATGAAAGAAGAGCTGACTGAATTTTCTCGAAACAAAGTTTGGAATCTCGTTCCTAGACCATCTGATAAAACTGTAATAGGCACCAAATGGGTGTTTAGAAACAAGTTAGATGAACATGGAACTGTAACCCGCAACAAGGCTCGACTTGTTGCTCAGGGATACAGACAAGAGGAAGGCATAGACTATGATGAAACATTTGCCCCTGTGGCCAGGATCGAAACAATTCGACTATTCTTAGCTTATGCAGTCTATAAAGACTTCATCGTTTATCAAATGGACGTAAAATCAGCGTTCCTAAATGGAAAGCTGAATGAAGAAGTCTATGTAGAACAACCACCAGGGTTTTATGACCCTAAGTATCCAAATTATGTTTATAAATTGGATAAGGCTCTCTATGGTCTAAAACAAGCCCTCGTGCTTGGTATGACACTCTCTCATCTTTTCTTATCTCTGAAAATTTTGAACGTGGCAAGATTGATAATACGTTATTTTTCAGAAAGATAAAAGGTCATATAATTCTAGTACAAATATATGTCGATGACATAATATTTGGTTCTACTAACCCATCTCTGTGTACTCGCTTCGCTGAAAGAATGAAGAAAGAATATAAAATGAGTATGATGGGTGAGCTGACATATTTTCTTGGTCTTCAGATTAAACAATCTGACAAAGGTACTTTTATCTGCCAAGGTAAGTATGTTAAAGATATGTTGAAGAGGTTTGATCTCACACAAACTTCAGCGATGAAAACTCCTATGGCACCACCCCTGACACTTAACAAAGATCCTTCTGGTAAACCTGTTAATGTCACTGCCTATAGAAGAATGATAGGCTCCCTGCTGTATCTAACAGCGAGCCGACCTGACATTATGTACTCTACTTGTTTATGTGCACACTATCAATCTGAACCCAAGGAATCCCATCTGATCGTTCTAAAGCGAATTTTCAGATATCTGAAAGGAACTCCTAACCTCGGTCTTTGGTATCCCAAAGACTCAGGGTTCGATCTAACTGGTTATTCTGATAGTGATTTTGCAGGCTGTAAACTCGACAGAAAGAGTACCACTGGTGGATGTCAACTCCTGGGAGGAAAGCTGGTAAGCTGGACAAGCAAGAAGCAAAATTCTGTGTCCATTTCCACAGTTGAAGCTGAATACGTAGCTGCTGGAAGCTGTTGTTCTCAAATCTTGTGGATGAGAAATCAACTATTAGATTATGACCTTCAACTGTCAAAAATTCCCATCTATTGCGACAACACTAGTGCTATCGCTATAGCAAATAATCCAGTACTACATTCAAAGACAAAACACAGAGAGTTCAGATATCACTTTATCAGAGATCATGTAATGAATGGTGGTATTGAACTTCACTTTATCCCTACTGACTTTCAGCTTGCTGATTTATTCACCAAACCTCTTGATGAGACAAGGTTCAACTTTCTCATCAGTGAGCTTGGAATGCTGAACCTCGAAGAATAATTCTTCAGCGTTCATGTATTTGTGTCAGTAATCAAAAGTTCCCCTCTCATCGTTCTCTCTGATAAACATTCTGACTCTCAGGTATGTTCTCTCAACTGAATCTTAACTCAGTTAAGATATCTTTCAACATATACATTAATCACTGATATTTCTATTCAGTGATCCTTTTAAAAGAAACTCTATCCCTATCTTTTCCATCAGGGATACTTTTAAAAAAAAATCTATTGCTGACTTTTCTTCAGCGATAATTTCAAAACGGATAAATGAATAGTCTCTCTCTCTTCTATGACGTCATTTGAACCGACAATCCACGACATGCCTTTTCTGACACGTTCGTCCGTTGCTCTTCTATCCAATCAACTTCGTGGAACGTGTCAATGTAATGATGATCCTTTCTTTTCCCGCTTCATTCCTTCTCTCTCTTCTCTCTCTTCGTATAAAAGGAATTATTCTCTCCCTTATACGGTTTACGCTTTCAAAACTTTCAAAGAAAGAAACACTTTCTCTCTCAAGAACACTCAAGCAAGTAAACCCAGAACATTGAATCTGCAACTCCTTTTCTTCAAGATAAACAGGTTTTTTTTGTTTATGTGCATTGTTCTTATGATTCTTATTCTTTTTAAAATCCTACTCGTTTTCTATGGATTTTATAAAACGTTTTTTTTTCTAAAAACTAAATATCACTCTTTCTGATTTTATGTTTTTTATAAAAACCTCTTGGTTTTTAACGTGTTCTTCATTCTTTCTACCCAGAACACTATTTTTTTCTATTCTTAAAAAAAAATAATAACTCGATATTTTTTCCAGTTTCTTTCCTAATATGGAATCTGGTAAACATCTTCTTATTTTTTAGTCTAAATCATTTCTTCTATTATGCTTCTTTCCATAACAGAAAAGGCACAGTCTTCAATCGTTGCTTCCAAACATGTACGATTTGCTCTCACTGAAGTTGAGATTACTAAATGTAATCACTTGGCAAGACTCGAGTTCAAAGCTGACAAATACCCTCATCTAGTGGAAGCTGCTGAATTCCTCAAACAGTCGTGCCTAGCTTACGCGATCACTGTGGATCCTAAGCCTTCCAAGACTCTACTCCAGCAGTTCTGGTTCACTGCTGATGCAACTGAACTCACCAACAAGAAAGGTGAACGAGTCCCTGCTATCTCTTTCAGCACGGACTTGGGGCCAGGGAGCATGACCGCTCTTAGCCTCAGAAAAACTTTAAGATTCCCTGACAAACCAAAGAGTGGGTTCGACGCACTCCCCACTAATGATGAGATGATATCATTTCTGGACGCAATGGGCTATTGTTGGGAAAACAAACCGAGATCTTCTATTCCCAACAAGAAGCTCACCAAGATCCTCAAAGCTCAGATGCCCTCTCAACTGAACTTTATCTTCTCGCACATAATTCAATGCATGAGCGGGAAGAGTGGTTCGCTGGATCAAGCCAGCAAAACACAACTGCAGATGGCCTACTCCGTTATCGCTGGTCAAAACTTTGACTACGCTACAGCAATCTTTGAAGACCTGAGGTCGAGATTAGAGAAGCCTGAACGAGATCCCAAGATCTCGTACGTACGTTTCATATGTACGTACATCAAGTTCCTCTATCCCAACACCTATCCCACCAAAGATGATGGCACTTTTGCCAAGGTAGGTCAACGATCACTGGAGGTAAAGCCACTTGCCGACGAGGTAAGTATCTCTCTCCTTCGCTCTCGTCTCTCTCTCCATTCTTCTTCATCTTCAGCGACCACGCAGACGGTTCCTTCGTCTGCTATCCCTGTTGCTACCACTACTTCTAAACGACCATCCGCTAGTCCGATTGGTCCTTCCAAAAAAGCCAAAAAGACTAAGGAAAGTACACCCTCTAGTACTATACCTGAGGGAGCTTCTCAACAAGCTACCTTAGATGCATTTGTGGGTCTTTCCTCCACAACTCCAGCAGTCACTCACCCTGCCGTGTCAGCGATTTCGATCGTTGTCACATCATCAGTGACCCCACCTATTATCTCATTCGCTGAGATTAACCCCAACCCTACTTCTATCCCCAAAACTCTTCACTTTTCTACTCATTTGGTCTCTGAACCCGCTACCTCTTCTTTACCTATAGGACCTGAACATCAAACTTTTGAGGAATCTATGCAGTTCTACAAAATGTTTGATACGTCAGGTCCTAGTTTGGCGTCTGTTGACACGCATGTCAACAGTCTGGGAGAAAAGGTGGACGCCCTCACCAACACCATCAACGACACCACCAGCGCCGTCAATCAGGCTGGTGAGGAGCTGAAGAGGTTGACCGCGACCTGCTCATCTAAAGCTGAGAACTCCCAACTTTCAGCTGTTGAAGAACAAGTCGTCCAACTCAAAGAATCCTCTCAACTCTTTCAGGGGCGATTTGAGTCTCTTACCACTGAAGTTCGGGGTCTCTCTTCAAAGGTTGACCTCTGCACGTCCCTTCTTCAGCAAATTCTACAAAAGGTGAATGCACCAGCTCCAGCGCTGCCTCCCTCCTTCACTGAAGATGATCGGACAAACCTCAACATCGCTGTGGAATTCATCCATGATGCCACTTGCGACATCCCTGCGGTTGAAGACCGGGTCAAGCGTCTGGAGGCTGACGTACAAGTGCTGAAAGGTTCAACAGCAACTCCTACCACTGATAATGACAAAGTGGGGGAGAAAGCTGAAGAAACGTCTATCGCTGCTGCTGGGGAAGCTAAGACTCCAAAGAAACCTCCCTCTCAATCTGAGGGGGAGAAGGTAAAAGAATCCTCATCTATTCACTCTCTTCTCTTTGAAGATGATGAGGAAGAAGACGATGAAGAGGAAGATGATCTAGATCTTGATGATCAAGAAAAGTATCAACCCTCCAATGACGACGACGACGATGAAGAAGACCAATCTATGTGGTTCTCCAAGCCGAACGTCGCATCAGGGACAACTTCACAAGGGGTTGTCAAAGCAGGGGTGAGAGGTGATACATCTTCAAGCGCTCCTTCGCAAAGCAAAGACAAGCAACCAATCACTGAAGAATGCTTGAGGATTGGATCACAATCTGAGGGGGAGCGTCCTTCTCAGGTATGTCTTTCAATTGTACCACTTTCCTACTCTTTCCAAACCCCTATTTCCTTCTAGCCTTTATCTCTCTTTTTCTAAAAATATACACTTATCCCTTCTTTCCTTCATTTTCTATCCAGACAGTTCTCACCCCTGCTTAAGGGTTCTGAACTACAAATAATTCCAGCTACTATCGTTGAAGAAATAATCCCAATCTCTATCGATGAGATTGATGAAGAAGAAGAGGAATATTCCCTGGTCCATCCAGAAAGTCCCTATCAACCATCTCATTGGTCAGAGGAAGTGGTGAAGAAAAGAGTTGAAATGATCGCTCAACTAGAAAGTCAACGGCTGAAAGTCCCTCTTCAAACATCCACAGAGCTCGACTACCTTACTGAAGCCGAAAGAGAAGAATCTGCCAAAGCTGAGAAGTTGATCGCTGAATGCTTACAAGATGCCCAGCTCGCTTTAAAGATTCAATCTTCTCTAGTCAAGGACAAAAAGCTGAAAAACAAGCCTGTGGAAGTTCAAGCTGCACTGCTGAAAGAAATTGAAGAGGAACACTCCAAAGAACAAGAGATCAACGATAGGTATATCGAATGGTGCAAACAGAAGATGGATTATCATTCTGATCTTCTTCCGATATCAGCCGTGACTATCTCTGGTCGCAAGAAGAAGGATCAACTCTCAGTGACCATGGAGATTACCGGAGAGGATGGAACCCAAAAAGCTATGTACGTATCCAAACTTGAGAGCTTCGGATTTACGGAATGGTTAGAGTTCTGGGATGCGCTGAAGAAATCCAAATCTACATACAGAGGCTATGTTGAAGGACTTCTTGAAGCCCTCATAAATAGAGTCACTTCTGTACTGAAGCTGCCATCTCCTCTTCCTCCCAAATCTTTGAAACTCAAGAGAAGAATTGGGTCCTCCTCCTCTGAAGACGTCGCCATCATCAGGAATGAAACTTCTATCAAATTTTCAAGAGATGCTCTGTTCGGTCCTCCTCCCGATCTTTCAGTTCTGGATCTATCTCTGTCTCCTGGTGGTCCTTTCCAAGGTGGTCAAGTAATTGACGATTCTTATGGAGTATTCTTCAGAGATGATGATGAGGAACTCAGATTTCAAAGAGTCTCTGAGATTCCTATCTGTCCTCTGAATCATCTAAAGGATCTCTTATACTTATGGTGTGACTTCTCCCCTGCTGCTGAGAAAATCAAAAAAATTATCAGCCAAGAATCTTTGGAACGAAGACAGAAAGGAGAAGAAATACCTGAGTATATGATCAATCCTCCTAAGTCTTCTTTTAATAGCTGATAGATTAGTTTCCTTTTCTGTAATCTATTAGTTATACTTACAGTAGTTAGTTATTCACTTGTACTTATGATTTTCATATCTTGTAATTCTATCCCTGAATTAAATGAAAATTGCAGTGATGTACTTAACCCTATCAGTATTGTAAAAGATCCCTCAAAATAGTAATTGGGACATGCATGCTATGAGTCCTTTTTATTCCTATATTTTGAATCATAAAGTAATTTTCTTTAGTTACTTTGTCATCATCAAATAGGGGGAGATTGTTGATCCAAAATCTCTCAGTGATTTGATAAAGACCCTCTTCTATACTTAGTGAAAATTACGTTTTAATATGTATTAGTGTTTCACCATCAGCGATCAGACTGAGTCTGTTCAGTTATCGCTGATAGTCTCTCTCATAAACATTTCTATGTATTAGTGTTTCACTATCAGTGATCAGACTGAGTATGTTCAGTTATCACTGATAGTTTCTGAAGTAAACAGCCAACGTAATCCTTGAAGACAAGTCTCGCGTCAACATATGTTCATAGCTGAATCGAAGACGAAGCTGCTGAACAAAGAGAAGTCTACTAGTGACCTGATGCGGATATCAGTGAAGCAAAGACAACTCTACATATACGCGAAGGAACATGAGGAAAAGCTTCAGCGATAGCTGAATCTCTTTATCTCTGAAAGAAGAGATACTCAGCGATCAAAGATCACAAAGCTTATGTCTCAAGTTTCCTTTTGTCTTAAACTGCAAAACCAGTACGATGTGTCAGAACGGACCTTACCTCTGCCATCATTCGTACAACAACTCTGTTCACTACACTGTTCATATTATGGCCGAAAGCTTGTCTCCCAAAGTCAGACACTTAAAGCCAATAGATGAACGACACGTGTAAAGTACCCTGCCATGCATTTAATGCATAGGGTATAAATAGGAAGTTCACCCCTTCATCTGAAGGGTGCTCAATCCTTGAACCCCATATAGAAACCCTTGTTTTCTATATCTCTTAATCTCCCATTCTCTGAATTTCTTGTGCAATCATCTTAGTGTTTCTTAAGTTTGTTTAGATTAAGTCTGTCTTTTGATTATTCCGCAACAAACTTGTAAATTGTATTTTGATTTATCAATAAACAATTTATTAAACTTTAATTTATGTGTTTGTATTCAACCCCCCCCCCCCTTCTACAAACTTGTTAAGCACCTCCGGGACCAACAATTAATATAACTATTTGTTTTTTTGGTGGATGATTTTATAAAATAGATTTTATATTAACATAATCTATTATAAATGTAGATTTTACATTTAAATATATATTAATGAGA